>OY754470.1:35244200-35869200 GCA_963575645.1 Xanthostigma xanthostigma
TGAGAAACATTTATATTAACAGGTTTCAAGTTGTAATAACGATTGATAATATTTTAATGTTTTATCATTAGCACACAATAAATAATGGATGTTATGGAGGTATTTATAAAATATTTTAAACCAAAAAATTTCACTCCATGGCTATTTAATAAATTCTGAAGCTCTATTTTTTTTAATTGATTCACTGGATAAATAAAAAGTTAAAATGATTTTGCACAATTTTATATGTAGTCTTATGGAAAACATGTAATCGTGTCCATCAAACTGATTAAATACCTAAAAAAAATGGTGACAAAAATTTGAAAGTTTGAAAATAAAAAAATTAGGCATTGATGAACATAATTAGTCAGAAATATTAGTCATGCAATATTTTGATATTAATTAATAATTTTGAAGGAATTTTAGAAAAAGCTAATTAGAAATTAAATATTAATTATTTTTTTTATATTTTTTAGATCAGTTCTGAAGAAGGTCCAAATCCAGATCAAAAAGTTAATGTTTTAAATTTTAATTATATATTTTATTAATATATTGTCTGAAAAATTGGTCGATAATTTTATTTATTGAAGAGTTCTAATCAGACGTTAATCAAAGATTTGAATTATTTTTTATATTTTTAGATCAGTTCTGAAGAAGGTCCAAATCCGGAATGAAACGTTAATGTATTAATTATATGTATTATCTTTTTGTTAATATATTGTCTGAAAAATTGGTCGATAATTTTATTTATTGAAGAGTTCTTATCAGACGTTAATCAAAGATTTGAATTAATCATACAGGCTTTGTTTTAAAAATATCTGTAATTATGATAAATTTATCAGTAATTATATAGGTATAGTCACGTTAAGAAGTGTCATAAAAAATGATTTTCTCAAGGAAATATATTGACTAAGAAATAAACAAACTGTTTCTTTCCCCAGGTTCACTTTGGAAATCAGTGCAAACATTATTCACCTATAGCCGGGATTATTCATTTTTAGATAAAACTTGTTTTATTTTAAAAATTCCATACAAACAACAGTACTGCTACACGCTCAACTAAGGCTTCTCAGGACTTTTTGGACTTATGTTATTGAATATAACGTGCCTCTATGTATAACGCGCAGGTATATCAGAAAATGACCATTAGAGCAACTATAGAAGTTTTACTATAGCAGCGGATAATGACATTTAATATTATTTTAGACGTAAGGTTACCACAAATCTTTTTCGAAGATAGTATCCCTGATATTTTGCTTTATCGTTCAGGTAAAAATACATAAGCAAAACATAAACTAGTTCCTGCGAGCCTTGATGATGATTAGGCAGTTTTATTTTTACGTTGGGTTTGGTAATTCTGTTCTCGACTTAAAGAATCATTCACCCATATATAAAATGTTTCAGATATTCGCTCTCAAGGTTTTAAGAATTTAAGTACGTTCCCTGAAATGTGGTTCAACGCAAACATTTTGGAGAAACTGTCATCTATAATAACTTTTTTCGGTTACCAAATCATAGGATTTTCCGAGCTCAGTCTCGGTTTATAAAACTGCATGACATACAAGTACTTCTCGACTTACGAACACCTTGCGTTTCCGGAATACGTTTGTAAGTCAGGTTTGTTCATATGTCGGATGATATAGATTACAGAGAGATTAGGATGAATGGGTAATAAATATACGGATATTTTTGTTTTGCTTCGCCATAGATTTTTGTTGGTCCTGAAAAGACCGATGTATAAAAATTTTACTGTGACATTGTTGACTTTTTTGGCCCTGGAAAGAGCCATTGATTTTGCCTTGATCATTCCTCTAGGTATATTCTTTGAAAATATTTAGCTGGGAGGGTTGTAGGTGAACTTCACTGGTCTGACTACCACTGATCCAACTGTTCGTAAGTTTGGAGTACCTGTATTTGATTTGAGAAAACTGTCCATAGGGGATGAGAATCAAATAATAAATTATCTTCTTTAATAACTAGCCTCCAAGTAGTTTTTTGGCTATTGTTTAGCCCTTTTTGATAGAAGATAACCTATTTCATTCCTTGATAATGTATCTAGATTCAATCAACACTGCAGTAATATCCAATGAAAATTAGTTGAGTGGTTTTTGAGTTTACAAACTAACAGACAGACTATTTAGGATATGAGGACATCTCAATTTTCTCTATGAGAGACTCCAGTGAATCTCCAAACATTTATATTATTGTTATTAGAAACGGTCAGTTTTAAAATAAAAAGAGACGGTTTTCCAAATAGATCTAAATAATTGTTTTATAGATGTTTAGTGGCGTTCCCAAAGTCTTAACGCGGGAAATTCTGAGATGATTTCATTTTCAAAACTTCTCAAAAATGATTTTTTGAACACTAGGTCTAAAATTAATTTTTCTGTTATTGAGGAACAATTCTGTCAAATATGATTTTTTATTTTTGTAATCAAAGGGGTTATTTTTCGGGAATTGGGTGTACATTTTTCTAGACAATATTTTGTCTATTTTTGGAACGAAGTTACTTATGGGACGTTATAAACATAAATAGAGAATGAGGGCTAGGCAAAAAAAGTTTAATATTTCGACCGTCACGACACTTTTTATTAAAAATTAATGTGAATTTGACTCTATTCAATAAATAGAGTAACTGTGGCCCATTGAAGTTAATAATAGGTATTTGATAAAAATTACGTGGCATAAGGATCGAAAATGAAGCTAGACTGAAATTTTTTAAACTTGCATTTAATGCGAACGTTTCGATACGTTTTGTATCATTTTCAGAGTTTTTAAATGTTGTCATAATAACATGTGACAGCATTTGAAAACTCTAAAGAATATACAACACGATATCGAAACGTCAGCATTAAATGCAAGTTTAAAAATTTCAGTATTGCTTCATTTTCGATCCTTATGCCACAGATTTTTTTCCAAATACCTATCATTAAAAATTAATGTGTAGTAACAAGCATGTATGCTGTGACATACAGAAGCGTGGCTTAATGGTCTAGGTCTAGGGCATGATTCTCGCTTTGGGTGAAAGAGGTCCCGGGTTAAAATCCCGGTTGAGCCCAGCATTATTTTTCCTTTTTCTACTTTTATAGTAAAAAAATAGAGGATTATTACTCAAAATATTCATGTAGCAATATTTTATAACATTTTTTTTAGGAGCAACGATGTTTCTGTATATTAAGTTAAAATTATTTCTACACCGTACGCTCGCAAAAATGACACAATATTTTACTGCACTCAGTATTCCGTTACTAAACATAAAAAAAAAGTTCATATAATGAGCAATCGGGAATATATAAAGCTGAAGAGTTTGTTTGTTTGTTTGGTTGAACGCGCTAATCTCAGGAATTACTGGTTCGAATTAATTTTTTTTTTTGTAGGATAGCCCATTTATAGGCTATAGGCTATATAATATCACGCTACGACAAATAGGAGCGAATCATCAATGAAAAATGTTGCAAAATGTATTAACTCAAAATTTGTCTGTCCGACAAAAACTTTTGAACGGTAACTCCGATCATCATGAAATTTGGACACAACATTCATCTCGGTAAGATGAATTTGCGTACTCATGTACCTCCCCTACTCCTTTCGTTCTTTTGCATCCGGGTGAAACCGGGCGGGATCGCTAGCATTTACATAAATCTTTTATTTTATAATAGCGAGTCAACTAAAGCATCGATTACTGAAATACAAGTTATTAGATCAGTAAAAACCAATGCGCAAAAATGTAAAATATATTGTGAAAGAAAAAAAAATATATTGTGAAAGAAAAAAAAATATATAGCGAAAAGAACTTCGTTCTAACCGGGTATTCCACGACACCTCTCGTCTTTTTTTCTAGAAAAAATCAATTTTCTCTTATAGGTATATTATGGTAAATGGAATTCTCCAAAAGTCTTTTGAAATCGGATTTATTGTGTATACTTTTCTCTCGACAAAATAGACCCTCTCTATAGTTCAATGCTAACTGGCTGCCTTCGTTAGCGGCAACACAACATTGTATTTCTCGTAGTGGACAGCAAGCTTTAGAGCTTTTGTTCGTTTTCTGTACAAACAACGCGCGGCTATTCCATCGAATTACGAAGTTGTGTTTATGTAGTGTATTTATTATATTATTATGCCAGCGAGTTATTTTAGGTACCTGTGTACTGTTTCTATACCTATGTTATATCTGCGGTCAAAACACAAAATTGCTTACGTAGGATTTTTAGTAAAACTAGCGGTCCGTCCCGGTTTCACCCGGGTGCGATATATATACAATTCTGTAAAATGTATTTCGTTTGCGGCCCGGTGGTTGACCTAAAAGCTTTGAGAAAATTCTACTATATTTGCTTCTGAACTAAAACTGTTATTTGTGTTTGCTTCTGAACTAATAGCTTTGAGTAAATTCTATCATATGTCGTTACATGTTACTAAAACACCGTAATTTTGTACAAAATATTTAATATAGCGGAAGTTGCACCAAGCAAGACGCATTTACAAAATTTGATTGAAATCGATTCAATGGTTTCGGAGATTAACACGGCCAAAATTATTACACGAGAATTTTATATAATAAAATAAGATTAATGACGATTAACTCGCAGGGCCGTAGCTAAGAGGGGCTAGGCAGGGCGCCAGCCTGACTGAAAAAAATGTTATATTTCCTTAAGATACACTGACGTGTAAATTCCTGGACTTCACCCTTAAAAAGTATGGATTTGCACTAAATTCGTTGTCAACTAGTGGGGAGAGACTACTTCACACAGAATTGGCGGAGTGTTCGTATCTGTATTACACTTTCTTGAACACAACGCGTCTCTCTCTCTCTCTCTCTTTCATGTCACGGTTCTAGCTACGTTTACTAATCACTTTCTACCTTGGTAAAAAATGTCTATCAGTTCACATTTAAGCATTTATGAAAACGTGAATGTTTTACCACCACTGCAACCTTTGGATGCAGGACATTATTGCACGAGTTTTTCTGCACTAACTGCAACGATTTATCGTCCTTTGAGCTAGTTTTCACGACACGTCACATGTGACTTCAACTCCAGTTGTACCGCGGTGTTTTTCACGGGACTACGTCATTTAAAAAAGTAGTTTATGTATTTAGATATGTAATGTAATAGTTTATGTCAGTGAGTTTTCAGTCACACGACTCATAAAAGCATTACAACTTTTACCATTCCAACCCACAAGTAGGAAATGGTACTAGTTTAGGTAAAAATTCGCTTTTCAAAACTTTACAATATTTTTTCCTTTTGAGGTCTACCGAAACCAAAAAACATATTTTTGGACAAACGCTGTGCGTCTGTTTGTCTGTGAGTCTGTGAGCACGATACAGATTAAACGGATGAGCAGATTGAAACCAAATAAAAGGATATTTGGTATGCAAATATGAAGAGCCCTATTGTTTTTGGGGAAAATCGGCGCATGCACAGAACAGATATATTGTGCTATAACGGTGTTTTTTTTATATAATAATAGTATACTTTTCATAACGACTTATGTATTTATTTTTTCAAGAAAGTTTCGTTAGACTATTTTTTTCCTAACTTTATAGTTACGGAAATATTGTTAAAATAAAAAAAATCAAATAAAATATTGTTCTGTAGATCTGTCAAAAATAAACTAGTTAAGAATGCTTTGATTAATTTTTACATTATGTGGAACATATTATGTAGGTAACCATGGAAACGAATAGTAAATATCATTGTATACTAGCCATTACCCGCGTCACCTCACGAGATATCAGAAATTTTTGTTTCTTTATTATAGTGTATCAAATGTCAATAGTTTTGAAGTTGAAATGGTCCTGTCGCCCTATTGGCTGGATTTTTTTGTTTTACTTCACGCACTGGTGCGAAATGGGTCACAATGATATTATAGTCCTTCACAACGCCGTAACTAGGATTTGGGGAACCCGGAACCCCGAATGGTGCAGTCGGCTATGCTATTATAATTCTTTTTTTATAGGATAAAAAGTTATGAATTTTTGAGTGTGCGAAATCGAAATGCTACTCTGAGCGACGATGGCCGTATAGTTGTGGCATTGGTCCCCTCGGAAGATACAGAAATAAATATGAAAAATTCGACTTGAACTGTTTTGACTTTTGACCGGTAATAATAATAATATGTATATGATATCGAACAAACACGCAGACATTATACATTATTTGTACGGAGCGTAACCGTGATACAGCGTTTTGAAAAGACATGATGTTCTGGTGGTGGTCGACATCGACGGACAAGGTCAGCTGCCGGTGGTTATTGAGGCACTCGGCCTCCTCATGCAGTCGTAGTCGATATACATGCGGACAAACAGACATTCCCGACATAGACTGATGTCCACCACACGACGTGTCCGATGTCTGTTGTCCGCTGCTAACCGCAGAGCTTAAATCTTATGTGTCAACATTGGGACGAAATATTTCAACAATGTTTGAGATTCGTTAGCTTGTGAAAATTACTCTAAGGGTTATTTTGAGCGACCGAAGTTTTACGCATATGTTTGAAGCTTAGACCATTCGTTGAATATCACCAGAGTTTGGTTTTTATTGTGGATATTATTCACAAATTGCATCAACGTAATCAATGCTTTATATCAGTGATTCCCAAAGTGGTCTATATCGACCCCCAGGGGTCGACGACAACTTGCAAGGGGTACATATCAGGGGGAAAAAAATTGGGGGTCCATGAAATGAAAATGAAGGTCAACGATAGTGAATATCCTAACAAAAAAAGAAACAAACTGGACATCGTTAACCGAAGAGATTTAAGATTAAATCTAACTGAATTGATGCCAAATGTTGAAAATTTATTATTGAAGCATCAGGTTCATCCCTCACACTAAAAGCATTTTTTGCATAGTTATTTTATGTAACAGACATTAAATTTTAATTTGGTTCGTTTTAATTTGAATCTAATTAATAAATGTATAAAACTAAACATTTCACACTACATTTCACTACCGTTATAAATTTAAATCGTTCAAAGTGAGTAGCACTATAATACCGATTGTCAAAAATAAATTTGAAATTAATGAATTTGCAAAAAATCAATATCAGATAAGCAGGAGGTCTACCAAAAACCGTAAAACGTGGCAAGTGATCTACGAGACAAAAAAGTTTGGGAACCTCTGCGTTAAATTGTCGATTACTGGACAGCTTGACAATTTAAAGGTTAAATTGTCAAGCGGTCCAGTAATCGACAGAATAATATGATTTATTTACATGACTGTTGAGGACGAAGTCAAGGATCGAAATGAAAACGCAATACTGATGTTTAGTTTTACTATTTATGTAACGTTTCGACAGTGTTCCTGTTATCGTCAAAAACTTTTCATCTCAAATAATGAGAATCTAAAAAAATGTTATAACATCAGTATTGTGTTTTTAATTTGTTCCTTACTCCACGCGAAGACCTCTTCTTTAACGATTATCTAATTGAAGATTTACGGATCACATCTCTGCAAAGATATTGTAGTGAAGTTTATTATAAAATATTATTTTATTGATGACAATTTATTATTGCCTATGATTATGGAAATAACGCATTTTTATGAATGGGAAAAATATTAGATTAACGTATTTTTCGGACTATAAGACGCACTTTTTTATATAGAAAAATGGACTCAAATTTTGGGTGCGTCTTATGGTCCGAAGGAACATTAAAATATATTTTTCTAAAAAGCATCTTATAAATTTGAAGTGCGTCTATAATCCGAAAAATACGGTGTACCTATTTACTGACTTATTTGGCATTTATATGGGTATTTACAGAACTTGTCTTTGGTTGCTACGACTCTCTCTTGTGACACACCATGTCATAATTCATCACTTTTCGCACTCGTAGCATGCGAAATTTTATCTAAGTCTTGAATAAAAAACAGTCAACTTCTTAAAAGTAGTTCAGGTTGTTTAAGCTAGTACGCTTTGTCTATTGAACCGACAATATTGTGTAAGTAGCTAAACAGTGATAAATAACGAATGGTTAGTGGACGCACGGAAAGTTACAATACGTTCCTATATGTGCAATGTTTAAAGTTCGCCTCAGACTTGAAGCACACTTAATGAAGTAAATTTTTAATGGCTTTTTCTTTTTTATTAATTTATTATTAAACGAATTACTACACTTTGTGCAATAATATACCTACAGTGTATAGACTATAGTTTACTTTTCAGATATTGGCCACTTAGTAAACGCTAGCCGCTATACGCATAAAGTACTGTTTCGTAACATTTTGCCAAATTAATTTAAATTGATTTTTTTATCACTTTCATACTTACAAAAAAAAATACAGTGTTCTTTTAAATAACAATATAATGATAACATTTATTAGGTAATTTAATATCAGTTATAATATAAATGCACGTAACACTGAAGTTTATTTTCACCGCGGAGTATAATAATATAGTCATAGCGTTTTATAGATTTTATCAAAATAATGGTTATTTCAAGTAAGTACTTGTTGTCAATAATATCGCATTGCTACAAGTATTCATTTGGAAGTCTATTTTACATAGTTTATAAAATAAAAATAAAGTTGATCATTTGAAGGGTATCTATTGAGGGGAGCACCTAGTGACAGCTCAAAAATATTTATTATTATTTTTTTTTTTGATTAAAAATGATTGAAACATTATCTAGAGTAACTATTATATACGCCATTTTAATTTTGGTTACTTTAAAAAAATAACTACATAACTACCGTGTTCATATAGTCCATTGAAAAGTTACATTTGAAATTACATTTGTCACAGGACGCAATTTTATTTTTTAGATATCAAGAAGGGATTAGTATAAAGTTAAATTCAAGTTTGTGGGGTCACAACCCTTGTCTCACGGCCGCCATCTTGTAAAAAGGGGTGCAAGTGGTTTTCATGGTTTATCTCACGAACTATAGGTCTCACAAAAAAAAATTTTTAACATTTTTTGTAGAAAATATAATTTCCTACAACTTTGGTTCAGTAACTTTTTGTCGTAGATCCTATACAAGGTCAAAAAGATCCTATAAATGTATACAATGTTGGCTTTTATATACAAGATCCTGATCCGCAGCCTGGTCCGTCAAAAAAAGCGAGAACCGAGTAATTATGTAATTTCGAAACTGACCGTGGATTAAGCCTATTGGGAATACTACGACAAAAAGTAACTGAACTAAAGTTGTAGGAAATTATATTTTCTACAAAAAAAGTTTAAAAATTTTTTTTGTGAGACCTATAGTTTGTTGAATAAACCATGGAAACCACTTGTACCCCTTTTTCTAAGAAGGCGACCGTGGGACAAGGGTTTTGACCCCACAAACTTGAATTTAACTTTACACTAACCCCTTCTTGATATCTAAAAAATAAAATTGCGACAACTGACAAATGTAATTTTAGCTCAAAAAAATGTAACATTTCAATGGATTAATAAAGCTGTTTTGGCAAATAATTATGTCACTAAATTAGACCAAATTTATTTAAAAAAATTCGTTACGTAGGGGAACAAGGTTACCCCCGTCTTTAAAGAAGTATCACTTCAATAATATTACAATTGTATACGTCTAATCGACTTCTAATTAAATGTCGTTCCGGAGATGTTACAAGTTTGTACCTAAATTTTTTGTTGGTTCGAAATGTATTTATATAAAAAGTTAGGAGGTCTACAGTTTTTTATAACTCTGCAACGAAGTGTCAAAATACGGTTAGTGTCTTAGTTTTTGTTGTCAGATAATTACTTTGCAGTTCGCACTCCGTGATTTGTCATCTGTGCTGTATATTTGACTAGATACTATACAGTGCGTTCACCGAAAGTGGTAACAGTGATTCGTGTATCCTACTAGATACAAAAAAAAAGTTCAGATTGTTTTTTGTTCAACTCGGGACTTACTATTGGAAACTGATAATGTATATTTTTTACCAAATTCGACCAATTAGTGCAAATGGCTTGCGATTGTTTAAATATTTAAAGTTATCTGTATCACTAATATTTTTCTCTATTAGTATCTATGTTTTTTTTTCATAGGCATATATATAATATTTGTTTTGATTGTACTATTTTAATCACATAACCTTAAAGATTCAGAGAAATATCGAAAAAACCGTGTTTTTCGTTTTTAATTTTTTTCTCCTGCAAAAATGATTTTTTTTCATGAAATTTTCAGGAGACTTACCTTTCTATGTTCTTAATAAGCTGTAATTTTTCCGAATAAAAAAATTAATTTGCCAATGCAATATTAACAAAAAACCGAAAAATTAACCCTAACTTCAACCTAAAAAAGTAATGTAAAAATTTCAGATTTTCAAAAATCGTAGAATGGGGTTTTCTTCGTTAAAATGTCTGCTTTCAGATGGTGTATTACATTTGTTAATTAACATTGAATTAACATTGAATTTCCCTTTTATGAATGATTTTAACTGTACATTTTCATATATAATTGCCAAAATTGAACAATATTCAAATTCAATTTTGGCAATTATATATGAAAATGTACAGTTAAAATCATTCATAAAAGGGAAATTCAATGTTACATTAACAAATGTAATACACCATCTGAAAGCAGACATTTTAACGAAGAAAACCCCATTCTACGATTTTTGAAAATCTGAAATTTTTACATTACTTTTTTAGGTTGAAGTTAGGGGTAATTTTTCGGTTTTTTGTCAATATTGCATTGGCAAATTAATTTTTTTATTCGGAAAAATTACAGCTTATTAAGAACATAGAAAGGTAAGTCTCCTGAAAATTTCATGAAAAAAAATCATTTTTGCAGGAGAAAAAAATTAAAAACGAAAAACACGGTTTTTTCGATATTTCTCTGAATCTTTAAGGTTATGTGAAATAATTATATTTATAAAAGTTGTAGATCCTTTTAATACCTACAACATTGCCATGCAATATTTTTCGATTGAAGGTCAACTTTCGCCGGAAATAACGAAAAACCGCGTTTGACCCCTTAAACGCGCCTCCCACATCCCTCCGGCCTATTACGCATTTGAATTTTTTGACGTGATAACGTCTTATAAATTGATGAATCACCAATCTTATAAATTGATAAAACACCGGCTGCATGTTTGAAAAAGTGTAACGTAACGTTCCTAACGTTCCTAACGCGTAACGTTCCGCCTGACCCTGTGCGTGCTTTTTGCTAATTTCTCGCTCAATTTAAATCAGATCGGTTTGAAACCAGTCTTAAACGAAAGAGGAGAACATTTTACATAGATTTCGTATAACAGAATTTGCCTAAACAGTTTTTTTATACAAATTTATATAGAAAAATATTTTATACAAATTTATATAGAAAAATAGCTGTATAAATGCAATGTTGTGTAATGCATGGCGCGACGCGGTCGGTTGTCTTTGTTTGCCGTACATGGAAATTAGAAGCAAACGTATGTCTTGTCTTAACATGAAAACAGCTGCATTTCTAATGTTTAATTCAATTTTTTGACATTAGTATATTGTGAAATGCAAAGCCTTCTAAGTTAAGTATTGGAATAACTAATTATTATTAGAACATAATACTTTGTAAGTTGCAAACGTCACTTTTGACATTTCTTATCATTCCGACACCAAGGATAAGCGGATTGAAACCAAATTTTGGGAGGTTTAGGTTATGTATTACGGAATACGTTATCACGTAAAACTATCGTCCGTAAACCGACTTTACAGACAACCAATTTTTATTTCTGTATTTCTGACGGTAGTTTCTTCCCTTCCTCATCATTCGTTTTCTGTTATTAATTTTGTCCCTTTTTCACTTGATTTGGGCTAACTGTACTGGTCTATATTGTAATCACAGAAAATTCATGAACAATTCTAAAATAATTAATATATTTGTTTTTGGAAATATAAATATCAACTCCAAATTAAAAGGCGATCATGTTACATCGTATGAAGTTATTTCAATTCTCTACATATTATACTCCTTTAAAAAAATTGAAAATCTAATTTTGTAGAAAACGAAATTTAACCTTCAGTATTATGTGAAAAATACAGGTCTATTAAGTCAACTCAAGGCAAAATGTTCTAAATCACGATAAAATGAATTGTTAAAATTAAAATAATGCATGGATTTTTTCGACGCATATTATAATCTATTGAAGGAGATTTGTTTGGTTGAGGAACAAGCTTTACCAGAGTATCGCTTGTGGTCAACGTTTCGAAAAATATATTTTCATCATCAGGGCCTATGAACATGTATAATAATCGTTACATTTATACATGTTCATAGGCCCTGATGATGAAAATATATTTTTCGAAACGTTGGCCACAAGCGATACTCTGGTAAAGCTTATTTCAAACTTGTTCCTCAACCAAACAAATCTCCTTCAATACATATTTTTGGAACAAAACTTCTACTAACAATTATAATCTACTACAAGAAATCAAAGCATCTACCAAAAAAAAGTTAAAAGAACATATTTTAAAGAAATGATTATAAATATCATTGTAATATCTAACTAATTTTGAATTAAATGTATCTGGATTGTTAACAAGTTCCCAAGGAGAAAAATAATAACAATAATAATTTGGGGTTGACGCCAATTTAATTACCAAAACTTTTTACGTATCTTTTATTTAAAATTGGAGCCGACTGCAAAATTGTATTAAGTTCCTCCTTTCAGTGACTTTTTTAAAGAAGTATTTTTTTTTTATTTTATAGGGAATTTGCAATACGTCGTTTGCACGTTGTTAGTTATTAACCGACTTTTTTATACAAGATTGCTAAACTTAAAACTATATAAACATAAATATATAAAAAAAAAAACTACTGAATCGATTTCGGTAAAATTCATATCGAATCACCTTGAAGGTATGCTCTAGTGCATACTAAAATCAGTTCACGGATCGAATTGTATATAAGTCGGTTAAGAAATGCAGTCAAGTCAAACATTTTTAGAAAAAAATCCAACTCCACTACAAAATGATGATAATAATAATAGGTTTGTTCCAAGCAGTCAGAGAACGGTAACAGAACCGTAACCGTCTTGCGCAGTAGCTAACTGTTTTCATCGATTTTTGAAGTACTGCGCATGACTGCCTTGCTCAATAACAAGACGTTGACGGTTCTGTTACCGTTCTCTGACTGCTTTGCACCAAACCTAATATAGATTGACTACAGACTTCAATTCAATAGGTCATATGCATGTATTTTTTTATATTTTAATAGATTATTTAGTCAACCATAATACGGAGAAAAATTGGTAATCATTTAAAAATGTAGTAGTATTATCATAAGAAAAAAAATAAAAGGGCTTATGTGACGTCATGATATACGATGCATGTCAACCTTGATATCAAATTGTCAACGTTCTAAATGAAGTTTGTTTGTTGTTTTCTCTAAATACTGACATAATCTTACTGTGAGACGAGACAGTCGTCATGGAAACAGTTGTTGATATATACTCTGACGTCACGCTGCGTTTCGATAATTCGAAAATAGCGCATATTTTCTACTAGGAACTAAAATATATTTCGAAATAAAAATTTAAACCAATTTGGAGTCTCATGCACACGACCTATTGAATCAGAACAATAAAATGACAAATTTAAATTTTGACAATGTTTTATTCTTTGTGACTAAAAAATAGAAATAATATTTATAATGTCATCTTTACTGGTACATTATTTAAAGTTTAAAGAATATAAAAATATTGTTGGCGCTGAAGAAGTTCACACATCTGCAAGCCACAATCTGTTGGGATTCACCCTCGTATGGAGATGATAGTGATAGATACCTTATAAAGTTACGTAACAAAGCGATGTGAAGTACCCGCAATTTATAATCCCTTTATATACAAATGGCCAGTAATCTGTTTTGGTGACATTTTGTGGAGTGTTTATAATCTAATACACGAGTGTTTTTATTGTAATATAGAGATTTTAAAGTCCTTTTTTAAAGCCGATCGTTCCCTTTTAACCAAAGCAAACTTTTGAGTAAATTCGTATTGTGTTTTGACTAGAAATAAATGAGATGCAATTTATCAGGATGCTCCTTAATGTCTCAAGGTTTCCGAGGCGAACATAAATGGTGTTAAATACCTCTTTTGTAATACAACAGTCGACGCGTCTTGTTGTCGGTTGTTTGGGAAAAAACCTGAAATTTGTAAATAACCATTGACGTCGATGATCAATCAGATGCAGTTAATCTGTTTCTTGTCAAAAGAACCCACTTAATAGATGTCAATGATCAATAAGGCACGAATTTGTTTTTAAAATCAAATACCTACTACCAGGGTGGTCCTTGCTATAAAATCGTCCTTCACAAGTGTAGGTACATATACCTATAACTGTTTTACAAACGCTTGTCAATACATTATATATTTTTTTCAAGTGTAACTTCTTAGGCGGCATTGTCTCGACAATTTGAAGATTAAATATCTGGGCAGAGCTGACTAGATGAAACGAATTGCGCCAAAAAAATGCGTTACTTGTTTGAGTGACAAAAATTGATCACGCAACTTATCATAACAACCCTAAAATAAATTATTAATATTCCAGAGCTGGACAATGCTTATTACTTGTAATAATGCTTTAAGCACTTTGCTTAAAGCATTTTGTAAAACAGATGCTCGATATTTGATGGTTAGAGCACTTGCATAAAGACTTGCGACTTATTAAGCACGTGAGTACAAATTGCTTAATAAGTATCCACTGATTTTTCTATTCTTAATAAATTGTTTATCTTTTATAATTATTATTTCGTTTGATGTTAGAGATCAGTTCCTTGTATGACTAAGGCCTGCCATTAATTATAAATATTGTTCATATCCAAAATTTATATAATAAATTAATTGTGAAAAATTGGCTTAGGCGACCTCCATTATTCTTTCATCATGGGTTTTTTCAAATACATAAAATCTAGAAAATTTAATAAAAGTGTAACAAGTGATTTAAAATCTTTTTAACAACAATAATTTAAAACTTTTTATATATAAATCTTCTAGATTCTCCGAAGATGACATAAAGTTTGCCGAAACGTCTACAATAAAATGCAATAAAAACCTTCAGTATTTGCATAGTTCATTGGATCCTATGCCACCAGGGTTCATCCTTTAATCTTCCAATAATTTAAATTAATGTTGGAAGGCACTTATATTTAAGAAATTACTTTATAAAATGTTTAATGCTTAATTTTTAAGCACTTTTATAAGTACTCGATGCTGTTAATCATTTTTAAAATGTGAGTTCTTGCTGACACAAAAATTTACTTTAAAATAAATAAAAGCGTGGGGTGCCTGATATCAATTGTTCTAAATGTTTCATCGCTAGCTATTTCTAAAGGTCGAGTTATTATAAAAATGTTGAAAGCACCCCACGCTTTTTTACTTAAAGGTTAATTTACTTGCCTATTCTCATTTTTAGTTTATTAAAAAAAAATTGGTTGTCTGTAAAGTCGGTTTTACGTGATAACGTATTCCGTAATACATAACCTAAACCTCCCAAAATTTGGTTTCAATCCGCTTATCCTTGGTGTCGGAATGATAAGAAATGTCAAAAGTGACGTTTGCAACTTACAAAGTATTATGTTCTAATAATAATTAGTTATTCCAATAGTTAACTTAGAAGGCTTTGCTTTCACAAAATACTAATGTCAAAAAATAAACATTAGAAATGCAGCCGTTTTCATGTTAAGACAAGACATACGTTATATTCTAATTTCCATGTACGGCAAACAAAGACGACCGACCGCGTCGCGCGCGCGCCATGCAATAGACAACAATGCATTTATACAGCTATTTTTCTATATAAATTTGTATAAAATATTTTTCTATATAAATTTGTATAAAAAAACTGTTTAGGCAAATTCTGTTATACGAAATCTATGTAAAATGTTCTCCTCTTTCGTTTAAGACTGGTTTCAAACCGATCTGATTTAAATTGAGCGAGAAATTAGCAAAAAGCACGCAAAGGGTCAGGCGGAACGTTACGCGTTATGCGTTACGAACGTTAGGAACGTTACGTTACACTTTTTCGTACATGCAGCCGGTGTTTTATCAATTTATAATATTGGTGATTCATCAATTTATAAGACGTTATCACGTCAAAAATAAATTATATCGAGTTGGAGACTTCCTACCACTGGTGAACAAAATCTTGTATTTAAAAATTATTTTTTATTTTTTGGTTGACATTACTATAAAAGAGTGATTTTTTTAAACTTTAATTTGATTACAGCGCTATTCTATATGTCAGAAACTGATATTAGAAATTATTAACGCTATAATATTTTATCGAAAATTGCCTTCCTGTGTAGCTGTAGTTCTAAAAATTCACTAGGTACTTATAATATGTATGAAATCTGCCAAGTTTCAGATTTTTAAAACAAAACTTAACCGTACATATAATTAAATGTTAAATGTTAATTAAATAGGAAAAGTAATGGATTTTGTACAAAAGTTATAGAATTAAAATAGGAACTTGAATTTTGAGGTACATTTTATAATTAGTTTAGAAACATTAGAGCCCACTGAAATATAAATATTCAGAAATGACCATCTTGAGGATCACGGAATGTGGACTTATATAGGTATAATTACAATTATCGACCAATTTTTCAGACAAATAGATTAACAAAAAATATATAAATTCAATAAATTAACGTTTTGGTCTAATCAGACGTGGATCAAAGATTTTTATATAGGTATAGTATGTTTATCAAAATACCAATTTATAATTCAGCGACGTTTCACCTCTTTTATTGGGTCTTTATCAGGCTTCTTAGTCAGTGGTAAGTAATAAACATACTAAATCTAGCACGAACGATGTTAACTGTTTATAATTTTTTATAGAATAATTAGTATTAATAAAATGGAAACATATAAGTTTATAAACAACAAAATATTTGACAAAAATTAAGAAGCCAGATGAAGCCTCATAATAAAAGAGGCGAAACGTCGCTGAATTATAAATTGGTATTTTGATAAGCATAATACCTATATAAGTCCACATTCCTACGATTTTCAATGTTAAGATCACGCAAAAATTTACCCTTAATTAGAACAATTAAAAAAAAACATATTAAATATCCTAGATTTTAACCGAGATATTTATTAAATATTTGGCGGCAAAGGTTCTCTAACTTTCGGTTTAATGTCAGTGTTATATTTAAATGTCATCTTTTCATTATTAAAGAATGTATATTCAAATTTTATTATCATAAGAAATACTACTGTATACGTTATTTTATCGACCTAACATATAAAATGCTATTAGATATTTTTACGTGGGTTGTTCAAACATACGTATGTTAAAATGGCAATATATTCTTTCTAAGGTTTCGTACCGTAAGGTCTAACGCAGTATTTTTCAACCGGGGTGCCGCGGCACCTTAGAGTGTCAGTGCGCCCCGGTTTGGGTGCCGCAAAGCTTAGGCATTTTTTTTTTTGGAAATTTACTTAAGGTAGTTCAAGATAACTCATTGTCAGTTCTATTCTATCTAAGAAAATATTCCGTCCTTTACTGACAAAACAAAGAGTTTATGGTTAAGAGAAGTAAAAGAAGGGAATGTAAGCATATTTAAACATTTCAGTCCGTTTCAGTTCGGATTTGAAAACGTCATCTATTGTATTATAATTTTATAATTTTTGTTAATATACAAGTCTGAAAAATTGGTCGATAATTTTTTTTATAATCATAATATAGCTCTTTAAGATATATAAGCAATGCAAAAAAACTAATTTCAATTACATTTAGGTACGAAGAGTATGTATCTTCAAAAGATATTATCTAAGTAAAAAAAGCCGAATGATATCGCTGTAAATTTGACATTTTAATCACGCTGATTGGTGGACAGTGATTAGGTAGTGCGAAGTAACGCCGCTTGATAATAAATTTTGAAATCGCGAGGCGATAAAAAAAGGACTTATATTCTGGTGTTCGACGTTTAAGCACCCGAAATACCAGAATAACTTCAGTTTTATTTTGGCAAAAAATAATATTTTTTTTTGTGTACCGTTATTTAAAACTTTTACTTTCTACCAATCCGAGGAAGATATCTTCCAGTCATCATGAGGTAAGTAAAATTTAGATAATATATCTGTTAAATAAAAAATATGAGAAAAGAGAACTAAAAAGGACATAATATGCTAATATACTTAGTTATAGTAGAATCTCCACCACGTTTGGTTAAACAGTTTGACTTTAATCAATAGTTTTAATGCAAATTCACGTAAGTAAAGAAATCACTGAAAACAGATTTACAATCGATAAAAAACGTAATGCCGTTATCATCGCGACCAGACGGTTTGTCTTTAGTCAATGTTAACGTTTAAATGGGAACAATTGTCTCAAAATTTGAAGCAATTGTAATTAATTCTCGCCAAGCCTAGCAAGTGTTTTTTTCTTTGCTGTGGTACTAAAATATATTAGTCATAAGGTATTTTGTTGAATATTAAAACGGAGAGAAGAGTAAAACTTCAATATCAAATAGAATTTTTAGTGTATTTGCCATAAGGCACTTACACTATTGGCGTCGGTCGGATGGCGGGACCTAGGGGTCGGACCAAAATTTCTCGACGTTTCATAACTTTCTAAGAAGTTTGGCACCATTTTTGGAAAAGTCTGTTTATATATTATGTATATATATATATATATATATTTATATATATATATATATATATATATATATATATATATATATATATATATATGTACGGGCTATAACTTTCGAAAGAGTTAATTGATTTTTACGAAATTTGGACCACATGTTGGAAACCATCACCGCACGAAGCCTATTTAAAATGGGCCCAATCGGGCCATGTTAAGGGTGGTATTTAGGGGTTGACAACAGTTTTCGGGCCCAAAAATACCGAAAAATTTCTCCGAATCGTTTCAAAATTGAAATTTTACCCTTTAGTAATTATTAAAATATGCTGCTAAAATTTTAATAAAATCGGCCCGACAGGACCGGACTTACAAATTTTATGAAAACGCAAGTTTACTGATATGGATGTACATACTGAAGGGTGTATATAATTTGGTACAGATGTTGAATTGATATTAATATTGAAATTAAGTAAAAAAATGTTGTTTTAAGGGGTGTATTAAGGGGTATTTTTTTTATTTTGCCTTAAAACAAAGCTAAGTTCATATAATAGAGCCACACTGCCTATAAAAGCAAATACACTATATTGTCGGCAGGGTTTCGCACTGCGACCCGAGTTTTTTTTTTTTTTGTATTAAAACAATATCTTATAAATGCTCAATATAGAAGAATTGAGATGGTCTTTCAAAAAGCTTTGAATATAAATTTTTACACAGTCGGACTTGCTTAAAAATTGAAATATTAATATGAGAAATGATGCGATATAGTAATAAAAAGAAGCGAATGATGACATTGAATGAATATGATAATGATACAATAAATTATATCATAAAGATATACTATAAACTCGCAAATTAGGGTAATCTACACTAATATAATAAAGAGAGAGTGCTAATTTGGGAGTTTGTGTATATGCGGAGGGTACTGATCCCATTTCAATTTTCTTTTTCATCAATATTTAAAATGGACCTTCCAGATGAACGTAGGCTATAGCCTATTAACGCGTTAAAATAAAATCGCTTTTTGCAACACAAGTCGACAAAAAAACGGTGGCATGCTACAAATTCGTGCGAAGCCGGACCGGTCCACTAGTGTCAAATAAAATGAATATTATAAAAGTAAATTATATGATTTAGGAGAAAAAGTTAAAATACAACATATTGATTACTAAAAGGATATAGGTACATGTAAATGAATGAAGAGAAGCGCAATATTGAATAAAGATAATAAATTATGAAAAGCTAAGCTAAGTACGAGTGCCTAATAAAGGGTGAAATTGCATATAAATTGGATCTAATCAGTATATAAATAAATAAATTATAATTATGTGAATTGAAATAAATTTTGTAAAGTAGGTATAAGCTGATATTTAGGTGAAATTGATAATTGAAATTTATAGGAATATTTTGTTTGAATAAATATAATTGAATTTGAAAATAATATTGTCTTGATACTTAAAGAAAAAATTGAAAAAAAAAAAGATTTGTCACTCTATAATTATATCAATAAAGGAATTACAATTACTTAGGAAGGTGTGCGTTTTGTTTCCAAGAACTGCACGGCGTAAACTAAGGTATTTAGACGACATTATGTTAAGACAGTGACAATTTTAATTCACAATATTTTAACGAACGTACATACTACATTTTTTGTAGATACCCTCTATAAACTATAGTTGAATTACATTGAAATCTTAGATTAACGTCTGAATTAAACTCTTCAAAGAAATAAAATTATCGACCAATTTTTTCAGACTGTATATAGACAAAAAATTATAAAATTATAATTCAATAATCCAAATCCGGACCGAAACGTCATCTAGTGAATTATTGAATTATAATTTTATAATTTTTTGTCAACAAGCAGTCTGAAAAAATTGGTTGATAATTTATTTATTTGAATGAATTACATTCAGTTTTCGAAATTTTTTACTAGTTTCATTTTGGAAAAGATCACTTTTTACTATAGGCTGCGTTCAATTCTCATGCGGTTGGGCTATTCTTTACTATATGGAATTGTAGCACGACTATATTTATTTTACATTCCGAAACTTTACAGCACTCGTGTTAAATGTGTCACTACACGACCGCTGTACATCAGGCATGTTATTTTACCGGGGATAATGATGTTTGGATGAAGAACTTCTTCGTAGCATAGGATCAAAAACAAAAGCATTACTATGGTACCTATAGAAATTGCATTTATTAAGGTGACGTTTCTATACCATAGTGTTACTTTTGTTTTTGATTTTATGCTACGAAAAAGTTCTTTACCCAAACATCATAATAAATCAAGGATTGTGGTCATCTCTTCCTGAGATAAGTTTTCTTGGCAAAAGTATATTTTGGTCTGGTTTTTAAATTTTTTTGAGATTCATTTAGAATTTCCTATGATCGTAGTGTATTAATTTTTAATTCTTGTTTTAAGTAAAATTTATGTCTGTAGTTTAGTTAAAGAAATTCATCTATAGGTAAAGAGTTATTTTACCTTGTACTTAGAAATTAGCTTCAGATTGAATAAAAATGATTTGTCAAGAATACGGATGCTGGAGACTTGATTGAAACAATAAACAGCAAACCTTAAGAACACAAAATGTGATTACATTAAGCGATCTCATAAATTATAGGCATATTTTTGATAGACAAGGTTTTTCTCAACTGCGGTCAAGGATTAATACTTAACATAACTAGAATAACATTTCGAAAAACAGCGATGGTTTCACAGATAAATCGCCTGCTTTTTGTAACATAATTTTCGGGGAATAACAGCTCTTTAAAATTTTGGAATATTCCAATCAAGAGCGTTGCATACCCCATGACTTACATTTGAACAGTTCCTCAATGCTTCAGAACAAAAACGATCCAAGAAAATCTAAAATATTTTTTGCACACACCTCTATAAAAATGCTGATTTTCATGCCTGTACATCAGTTGTGAAAAATTACACATTTTAATATACCATTTTCACGGTAATGCAATGCATAGTCGAATCACATGAGAATTGAACTCAGAAGTGATCTTGCGTAAAACTGAACTGTTAAAAATTTTGAACATTAAGGCGTCATTCTCAGATGCGTGGACAGGAAAAAGCACTTTTTTTCATAAAGTGTTTCCTTTGTGATGATCAGGAATTTTGGAAAAAAATTTGTAGGTACGTATATTTATACGCATGCAAATAGTACATAAAAAATTAAAAAAACAAATATTTTTCTCTTTTTTAAACACTTTTTTTCAGTCACAGGACTATCTGAAACAAAAATTTCAGAGATTCTTAATCAGTATGTACGTACCTCTCGTCCCTAGTAATTTCACTCCGATATGTTAAAAATTTCATATTTTTTTTCATTTGAAGAATCTTCAATAACAAATATATTTTACAAAAATAACTTTCAATGGCTGCCATTTTGTAAATTGTTGACGAAAAGATTCAAATTTACTACGGGCCAGAGGTACGTTCTTACTGATTAAGAATCTCTTTGAAATTTTTGTTTCAGATAATCCTGTAACTGAAAACCACCCCCGCCAGCAAATCATGACGCGGCAGAGGCTCTGCGTTCATCACAAAAGAAACTATTTCTGAAAAAAGGCCATTCCTGTCCGCGCATGAGAATGACCTCCCCTTAAATGAAAATCAGCTATTTTATACGAGGTACGTGTAAAAAATACTATATATACATCTCGGGTTTGATTATTTTATGACTCACTGGACACTCGTTTTATCCTCTCACACTTCGTCATAATATAATAATTCAAGCACTAGATACATAACCTAGAGTGTGATTTTGGAGTGTGTAAAAATTGTAAAGGACTATTTTATATTGGAAATCTAGGAAGTTATAAAGATTTTTTAAATTTGCAAATATGTAAACTAGCACTAAGTTCAGACGACTATGAAAGAAAAATTTAAAGAAAAAAATCATCTTCATATTTCATATCGCGAAACATTAAACTAATACTTAGCTGTATTTAATTGGTTGTTTATTAATTGGACATAGTTCCAAAATAACAAGACATTGATTTAACATAAGTTTTAAATCATTTGCACAGAACTGCATCTCCTCCATGATTGCGATGTTAAAAATATCGCGAGGTTAATCTTAACCTCATTCATTTTGTGTCAGATGTAGGTAGGTCTAAATGTTTTTCTTGTCAACGGCTACTACGATATTAAATACATTTCCGGCACTTTCTTTCCCAAATCAAATAAATGGATTTGTTTTATAATATGTAAATTATTAGTCGATTGTACTCTGATTAAAAATATTAATGTCACAATAAATTAATGATGTTCGTATAACGCTATTATGATTCTGTATTTTAATTAGTTGTTGAATTGATCGTATTGATAGCTGGTAACAATTAGTCATTTGATTTACTGATTGGTAGACATATATATCGTATAGTCGAATCGTTATTAAGCTGCTTTGTAAAGCGGCCAGCTCTTTAATAAAACAGCGCTGTTTTGTAAAAATGTTACAAAAATTACAAAAACGCTGAACCAACAAGTGACTGATTGAATGACTTTTAGGGTTTTGCAATACGACTGGTCCAAAGATTAGTCGCTTACAAAGCGTCTGAAAATGAGCTGTTTAATAATATTTTTTTTTAATAGTTCATATTTTTAATAAAAGACGTGTCGGGGGACACACGAACTAAGCGAATGTATAAGAAAGTTGATATCTTTAATAAGAGAAAGACGTGTCGTTGGACACATGACCGAAGTGAAACTTTTTATAATTATAATAATCTATACCAATATATAAAGCTGAAGAGTTTGTATGTTTGGTTGAACGCGCTAATCTCAGAAACTACTGGTTCGAATTGAAAAAAAAAAATTTGTTGGATAGCCCATTTATCGAGGAAGGCTATAGGCGATACAATATCACGCTTGGACCAATTGGAGCGGAACATCAATGAAAAATGTTGCAAGATGCATCTCAAAATTAGTCCGTTCGACATATATTATCAGGTGAAATGCCTTAACTAAACGTTGCAATATTAGCGCGTTCGTTCACAAGCCCGGATAGCTCAGTCGGTAGAGCGTAAGACTCTTAATGCCAGGGTCTTGGGTTCAAGCCCCGCGTCGGCGAATATATTTAGTTTTTTTTTCTGCATTGCTTTCTTCTAAGGCTTACATTTCAATTTTTTAAAATTTTATTACGACTAATTAAAATTAAATAAATCTAATTATTAGCTCATTTGAATACTGTTACAACTATAGGTAGGTACCTATATAAAAGTAATTTTCCTACAGTGTTTTCAATTAATTATTTATTATATTAAAATAAATTTATTACTTAAAAAAAGTATAAATAGGTACTGATTTTTAACAGCAAAAACTTTTGAACGGTAACTCCGATCATTATAAAATTTGGACACAACATTCATCTCGGTAAACTAAGATGAATGTGCGTACTCATGTCCCTTCCTTCCCCATTCGCTCTTTTGCACCCGGGTGAAACCGGGCGGGACCGCTAGTCTGTATATAAATACGGGAAGGAAAAAAAGAGTGTATAGTGCCAATTTGAGTGAGTTAATTCGCACACATTGTAATGAAACATACATAGTTCTCTTTGTTTTAATGAGGGAAATTAATATATGTTTCATCATAAAGTGTACGAAAACACAGGTAAAATCGATTCAGGAGATTAAATCCATATAATGACAGAAAAAACCTCAATAACGTTCAAACGTAAAAATTTAGTGAATTACAGTTGAAATTCAAGCACTGGGCGACCACTAGCAATAATAGCAATATTAATAATAATATATCTAATAATAATAATATCTAATAATTATAAAAGTTTCCACTTTTTTTACTAAACTCATAAGTATTTTTAAACAATTTACTTTTTTCAATACCTATATATGAATATAACAAAATTTAAACTGTTACCTAAACCATGGTTAAATCTGCCACAAATTTCCATTTCATAGTCTCACACATTTCCGTTTCATAGAACTACCATTTTACCCTATAAATCTTTGCCGCGGCATAAGTTGTCCTTCAAAGTACGAAAGCGCTATGCTACTCTTACTGTATAAGGATCGCTATTATTATCTAAAATAAATCGTTGTCTCTTTGCTTTGCTGAATAGAGTTCAATGAAATTTTGAATATACATATGTGATTAGAATGTAATTAGCTATATGTCATTACTCTACCCGACCCGACTTCTCTTTTCAATTGAAAATATCGATATAAAAATATATCATTATCACAATTAATTATTGTATTTTAATGTTTGTGAAATAGATTTTTACTGGGCTTCTGATAACAGTTTCAGACCTAAATATATATTTAAGAATGTAATTTGTTTTCAATTGTAGACGACAACTGAAATCTTTTTAAAATTTATGCAATTTTTTTTGAAATAAATAAGTACGCGTAATGATCGATTATAATTTTGTATAATTTATCCACTTTACTGTATTTTAATGACAAAAGTACACAATTCATATGGTTTAATAGAAATCTAATTTAAAAAAATCTTCAAATCTTTGATTAACGTCTGATTAGAACTCTTCAATAAATAAAATTATCGACCAATTTTTCAGACAATATATTAACAAAAAAAATATAAAGTTAATACATCGAAACGTTAATGTATTAATTATATATTTTTTTGTTAATATATTGTTTGAAAAATTGGTCGCATAATTTTATTTATTAAAAAAATTTAATTAATACAGAAGATTGTAGATTAAAGACGCTCAACATACAAAAAAGTGTTTTTTTTAGTTTTATTGCATCTCTAAAAAAAGCGAAACACTGTTTATTTTTTTTGCCGGGTGCCGTCGAATTCAATTTAAAAAAAAAACATAAATAGGTAATAGGTATATTATTAATTATAACTATTATTTTTAATGTTCGTTTAGCAGATTTACATTATAAATAAAAGAAGTCATGGATTCAATCCGATTTGCATTCGGTATAACCTGATTAAAAAAAAAATTCTTAACTAACGCAAAACTACTGATTTTTTGTATGATTGTCTTAAAAATGTCGCGATTAAAAAATAATTTTTTTGTAATTATCATCCATATTGCGATAGGTTAGATTCAACAAGGATGTGTATATTTTAGTTAAACTACAAAATGATAGAATTGTTACTCACCCACTCCCGCCACGTGAATTTTTTTCATCCATGGATAGATGACACGATCTCCTGATTCCGAATCTTCATCATCTTCGTCGTCCATGAGTGGACTCCCGTCCATCATGAGCGGATCGTCTTCCATGTCATCCTGGCCTTCCGAACCGTTATCTTCTAGCCTTTCCAACCGAAGACCCAATTCTTGTAGAGAATGTTGTCCACCGGCTGGCGGCGAATTATTATGCGCATCTTGAGACACCGGACTACACACCGCCGAATTCACGTCTTGAGGCGTCGAATGCGGCGGAGGTAACGATTGTTGAGGCGGTTGCGGTTGTGCGGCAACTTCATTGAGGCTCGACAACATCGACCCCGTGTTTGAAACCGGCGTCGGAGGTTGATGCGGTTGAAGACCGCCGCACGGCAATTGCGGCTGTTGTGTTTCCGTGTGCATCGGTAACGCCGATCGAATTTGATGCGAGTGAATGTTTGTATGATGCGGATGTATTTGATGGTGATAATAATTGCTGTAGCCTCCGTATCCTCCGTTGGACAACGGCACGGTCGTCGGCGCGCCGTACGGCGTAGTCGTCGCCTGATGATGGTGATTATGGTATCCATACTGCAGGTGATGTTGCGGATGATTCAGATGATGTCCACCAAAAAAATCACTTCCGCCGGAAGGAATGTAGTTATTTTGACTGTACTCTTCGGTCGGCGGAAACTTGGGGTCAACGACAACAGGCACCGATGCACCGCCGCCGATATGTTGCGGCTGTTGGTATGTAGACGCGAGAGAACCAGTCGCTCCGGCAGCGACCGGGTTCATCAAAAACGAGCTCATGATCATTAATTTTTCTCGGGGTTAGATTCTCTCAGAAGTAGTTCGTTGAGCGTGAAGTACGGGCGAGAGTCGCAGTGGGGCGAGAGAGGTGCACTACACTGTTGCCATAGGGGTATTTTTTTCTTACTCCTACTCCAGTTGGCTGATCCTCAGCGGTAACGTTTGAAGTACTAGAATAGCGCCGCCTACCGATATCAAATTAGTTGGCCACGTGACGTGCATCTAGCCAATTACAGTGCACGCCGTCACCGACCATGATGGATTACGGTCGACTCACTGGCGAGACTGCGATTGTGGCGCCGCCGACGACGCGACTTCGTGCGCGGTACGGATATGTACTTCGTATACTATATAGCTGTGTGGATGTGTGTGTTTATGTAGCGGTGCGTAGTGTTTTGTTTTCGTATTATGTAACGACGGCGGCCGTTGGTATCGTTGAGATGCGCGTTAGATAACGTCCGCGAGCCCGCGTCGTTTGCGTGTGACGTCGCACCTGTCAACTGAGATAACACGTGTTTATCTTGGACACTCTTGTTAATTATGCAACAGTATACTCGCCTGTGTTATAATAATATGTACAGCGCGTTATACTGTGGCACGGAGAGCCTACACCCATTGTCACACGATACTAATTAAATTAAAAAAAATTCCATCGCGTTCCGTCCTATACTTCCAACTAATTCATTTAAGGTAACAAAAACACACGTATATACCGAGTGAACACCTGTTATCCTTGAAACTTATTCAGCAACATACAAATTAAATAATACGTATCTTCTCTATTGTACATTATTTAAACAAAAACAACATTATTATTTCACCTTTGTGTATTTTTAGCAATATTATAATTTCATCAAAGTAATGTTTAAATAACACAACAAAATAGTGACATCACAAAAAAAATTAAGTAATGTCAAGTCACGCTTTTAAAAGCATTGAACTCACAAAGTCAAGAAAATATTTAAGAACACTATGGCGCTACAGCAATTCACCTCACAAACGACAGTAAAGCTTCAAAATAGTAACATCACAAAAAATTAAGTATTGTCAAGTCATGTTTTTACTAGCATTGAACTCACAAAGTCAAGGTTTTAGAAAATAATTGTGAACATACGAAACATTCGCACTATGATTGTGCAGCAATTCACCTCACAAGCGACAGTAAAGCTTACTGAATGTATTTTTGCTGTAGCTCCTCAATGTTTGTGTGAAGTGTCCCTCCACTTTTACACTTGTGAGTTTGCTGTCTCGCTCTGATACGTTCGGAATGCGTTCGAGTTGGAGAGAGACAATGTGTCTCTTGCATCTGTGTGTACTAAAACCAACGTGTTGAGAATGTTTGTACGTGCTACGTTGATGGTGTAGGTCTCTTCAGAGTTGCTCGTCGCCTCAACTGACACATTATACATATTGAGTCCCTCCCATGACTGTACACCTTCCTTTACTCCATTCTCTGTCTCACTCTGTCACCCGGAGTTCCGGTTAAATACTCAGTTTGCTGTACTGAGCTCTGCTATTCATGACAGACGTATACGTATAATACATGTAGCACTAATATGCGCTATACTAAGGATGGGATTGTTGTATATTACCTATATATTTATATCTAATTTCGTCGAGGGATACGGTTTTGATTGAAATATATCAAAAATGATTAAACAGAAAAAATATTAATTTCGAATCGACAACATAATATATCGGCAAAATTCGAATGCTCAGGTATACAATAATAAAAATGACTAACAATTATTTTCTTCATACCTCGATCGAAAGTGCATACTTTCGGCACCAATTGTAAAGCAAAAGTCTAACATTTACTCCTTGGTGGGATTACACGCTACAATACGGGAAGTTCGTGCGGTAGTAAAGCAAAAACAACCAATCAACTGCTGCTTAGATGTCGTTTCCATAGCAACCCTATTAAATTTTAGCTAATAGTCGCGAACAGTTGTCATTCTTGTTTTTACGAATAACCTCAAAGCTTTTTGCTTGGAATTTAGCTGTGTTTTTATGTAATTAAATAATTAATATATTTAATAAGCGTGCTTACGACCGAGGTTTGAAAAAAAATAATATACACCTGCACACTTGTCATTTTTCTGATAAAATATATTCAGATTGTGGAAGTTTCTATACATTTTTTACAAAACATTCCTTACATCATGGGACGGTAAAGGGGGTACTTACCCCCCTCAGAATCATAATAATAAAAAATAAACCTAAAAATATTACGAATACCTATAACTAAAAAATAAAATTTAGAAATACTTAGGTACATACTAATTCTTGAACAAAATTTGTAAAATTAGTTTGGGAATTAATATTTTGCTCGACACCTTCCTTCATGAGTATCCTTGTTTGATATTAATAAAACTTAAAAAATATTTATTTTTTTGCTTAACCCCTCCCCCAAGAAAAAAATATGTACTTACTCCCTTGATCTGGTTAAATATCTATCTATATTTTGGCAAAAAATATACATAATCGAATTTTTACTGAAAGTTTTCAGTGCAAAAATTTGAATTATAAAAAAATCCCACTGTGAAAATATGATTGATTAAAAAGTATAAAGAATGTTCGTTATATTTAACACAAAATCGTTTATTATTATTACAAGTGTTACCTCTATTACATGTGGGTTTATTTTTCATACAGGCTTTTCACTTATCGCTAAAAATAATTTATGAAACTTAGTGATAAATGTCAGGTGTGCGTGCCGTAATAACTTCCTTTTTGTTTTATTTTTGTGTCCTGATACATTACTCTGCCATATCTTAATCAGACATAAAAGCCATTAATTATTTGAACACCTTTTTTGCTTGCAAAATCTTAACTCTATTTCAGATTATTTTTTTAGAAGAAATGTCCTCGTCATATTATGAAATTAACGATAAAGGGCCCCAAAAAATGTTGTTGTATATGAGCTCCAAAAATAAATTATTTACAATATTTTATAAAAGTGTGGCAATGTGACAGCTAAAAGGCTGTATTTTCAGTGATTTTATTTTATTTTTGTTAGGAAATGAAAATGTCCCCGATTACGCTATTACTTATATTTTAAATGGCATTTCAATTTAAAAACGACGTCACAAGATGGATTTAAAAATTAGAGCCAGGGCTATCTTTCGTACAAGTTTGTCTGCTCGTTTTGAGCAGGAATCAATCCAGCAAACAGTATCTTATCAAGTAGGCGATATGAACAAACGCACATGGCGTCACAGCGTGTGTGTGTTCTGTTCAGAGACAATAAACGTCTACTTTTGTTAACATTCGAACTGTCACTGCGCACGCACCAAACCCATTTATAGAGCAACGTGTGAAACGCACACATAAAATCCATCACAAACATAAATAAAATCAAAGAAATATAAATGAAAATATATGCCATTTAATAATAATATACAATATACATAATAAATACTTACCATACTTACCTAATATGTAAAATTACCAATACTATTTGTAATTTTTTCAGTTTTGTGATGATAACCATTGTAATCATTCTGTAGTGATAATGGCCACAGCAGCCGATTCACTTGTTTTTTTTTGTTAAAATAAAAAAAAAAAAATCCATCACCTAAACCAGCGCCACATCAGCACGCTTGTAATAAGTATTATAACAGACAAATCTAGCAAGAAATCTAGCGTCAAAAGCAGCATCGTGTGCAGTAACCTTTACTGAAGACTTTCAAATCGCAGATCTACAAACATATTGTAGGTAGTCAATTTTATTTTTATAAATTTAGTATATGGTTCAATATATATAATGCTCTTTATGCACTATAGCGCGTACGTATTTTTTAAATTAATAAACAATAAATAATAGTTTCAAAAGAATCTAAAAAATACACTTGAATGAATGAATAAGTTAGGGATTATGGTTAATAGCCCGTCAATGTACGTCATCCTAAAATATTTTTTGTGCTCCCCCTTGTCCTGAATCTAGTCCTCCAATAGTTTGGATTTTCACAAGAACTCTAAAAGATTGGTGACTACATTGTCCTGAAGAATCGCTCCGCTTTCCTCAATGTATCCAAAGATGGTTGTTCTCCTGTAAGCGTTGCATTCGAACAAAAGATGGTTGGCTGTTTCATACTCCATTTTGCAAAATCCACACTGCGTCGATTCCTGACATATCCCTATTGTGTGTAGATGTTTTCTCAGGGGTGCATGACCGGTTAAGAGTTGGGCTCTTATAACCTGAGTAAAAATAAATACACTTACAATTAACGCACTAAAAGTAGAAAATAAACGTTCCAAAAGAGAAAGAAATGTATTCTCGGCCTTTTGATGCATTCATATTTAAGTGTGTTTTTAGATTTTATTGAAATTACAAATTTTAATTTGAAATTTTTGTCAATATAAGTATTATGTGTCACATTACTCGTATGTTAAATTTTAAACGGCTGAACACACGTTTTTTCACCATCAACACCGCCACTCCCACCACTTGTTTTCTTTCGTGCTATATTATACCCAAAATGTCACAATATTTGCATTGTCATCAAACTGCATACGACTATAAAAGTTCACGTTTGGAGGAAGGTGAATCGAGTTGCAATATTTTTTTTAACAAATACAGCGAACATAAATGCGTCAAAAATGTTGGCGGCATTAGAGTGATTTTACACTTTAAAAACTATAATATAGATATGGTCACAATCTAAGACTATTTTGAAACCAGATTTTCTGACAACGTCTGTTCTACCCAGCATTATTAGTGAAATGTTTCAAAACTATAAATATTCCAAATGTATTTTATTTTCTGATTAAATGTACGTGTGTGGTTTTCTTATCCCTATATCATTATGCTAAATGCGGAGTACAGCGCGTCCATTTTGACATTAATTGTGTGCATGCTTATTATTAACAAGTCGAATATGGATACTGTAAATCAGTTCATAAAATCAATTTTTATACTTCCATATACACAACGATGTCCTAATTTCGAAACCAAACGTTGAAATATTACACTAAGTCTCAGATAAATAAATGAAAGGGATATAGCTTTGCTCACATTTTTTGCAGCCCGCAACTAATCACATTCTAAACGAACTTGGTGAAAACAAATCTATGTATTAATTTTATCAAAAATCTTGCTAAACATATCTGTAGCTAAAAATCTATCGGGTTCTAGGCTATGCCCCTAGATATGCAAACTTTTTCTTAGTGACCTTTAAACTATAAAATAAAACCATTTTCGATCAATTTAACCTAGAAACAAATTCCATAAGGTTTGTGCGGGGTCCTTTTCGTTTGGTTTGGCGGTTTCAATTTTTTGTTATATAACTTTTATAATCAAAAACGTTGCTTCAGAAATATCGATAGATATAAACAAGCTTACGCAGTTCAATGCATTTGTTTGCAATACTTTATACGCATTTTTGTCAATGCAGATGAAATAAATAGTTCATTTTTGAAACTAGGATTTTGTATGAATTTTTTGAAAATATCATTACGCGCGATGTATCGACTCATAATTTTATTTCCATTTCGTCTAGTATCGTTAAGTCGTCATTTTCTTTCCGAAACAAACCTGCGATTTTTTCAATTAGAAGAGTTCCCTTAAATCAAAAATTACAATCAAAGCTCTATTTGAACTGGAAAAACGACCTCTTTTAATGTTTTTTACTCCAAAAAAATTCCAGCCAATTAGGCGACGCGACGGGACCATTCCAACTACAAAATTGTTGACATTTGATTATAATAAAGAAAATAAAATTTCTGATATCGTGTGAGGTGACGCGGGTAATGACTAGTATTCAATATGATATTTGCTATTCGTCGCTATGGTTACCTACATAATATGTTCCACATCATGTAAAAATTAATCAAAGCATGCCGAACTAGTTTATTTCTGACAGATCCATATAACAAAAGAGCGGCTGATTTTTTTTTGTTTTCAAAATATTTCCGAAACTATAAAGTTTGGAAAAAATATTTTTTTCCACAAAACTTTCTTGAGAAAATACATACAATAATAAGCCGTTATGAAAAGTATACCATTATTATATAAAAAACACCATAAAGTAGTGTTGATCCAATATAATGTTACGATGAAGGAAGGTTTTGGTTGATGATCATAAATAAATAAGCTTTACCAATGTTTCGCTAGTGGCCAACGTTTCGAAAAAATTATTTCCATCTTCAGGGCCTCATGCTGGTCGAAAGGTGGTAAATTGTTAAAACAACATACATGATCATATTATTATGAGTTAACCACCTTTCGACCAGCTTGAGGCCCTGAAGATGAAAATAAATATTTTGAAACGTTGGCCACTAGCGAAACATTGGTAAAGCTTATTTATTTATGATCCTCAATCAAAACCTTCCTTTATCATAAAAAACAACTTTTAAGCATATTTCTCTTATGCGCATGCGCCGATTTTCCCCAAAAATAATAGGGCTCTTCATGTGTGCATACCAAACATCCTCCCAAAATTTGGTTATAATCCGCTCATCCGTTTGACCTGTATTGTGTTCACAGACTAACAGACACACAGAGTTTTTTCAAAAATATGTTTTTTAAATTCAGAGGACCTTAAAACGGAAATTTTTGAAAAGTGATTTTTGATCTAAATTAGTACCATTCCCGACTTGTGGTTGGAATGGTAAAATATTAATGTTTGGGTTTCAATTTTTAATGGCCATTTTATTTTTGTCTTTAGTAAAATGTACCCTTGCTTTTATTTATATACCGTTTTAATAGGTTTATTAATAATCAGCCTGTATCATACGATGAAAATGCATTTCATATACGGTGCATAATAATTATTATTAGACACGGTTTAATGTGATTATATTATTAACCGCATGGCATATTAAATACCGCCTTTTAGCTGGAAATAATACAACATAATGTCGTGGGGTTACTGGAAGAAATTGATAAGTCACCGAGCTTGTTTAATGACGTTTCTATAGCTAAACCCCCAGTTTCATGAGTTCTAATCTGAGTAAAATTACTGTAATATGAAAAGTAACTAGCGTGACCTGTACGAATTATTCGCACTAAATAAGTATAATAATTATCACTACAAAATTATTTTTTAAACATGATTGCAGGTATTCAATTCGTTTCTAATTTTGCACACTGCTTATAACGTTCTTCTTTTTGTTGTATTACAATTAGAGAATACAATCCCGAGAATGTTTTTCAATCCCGGGACTACGGGATTTTTGATGGGGAATCCCGGGATCCCGGGGCTATCCCGGGATTAGACTATGTGGTTTCTAATTGGGCTCAAATGAAAAAAACTTAAGTAATTTCTTAAAAAATGTTTTTAAAATCGTTGCACAATACAAATCACAATATAGTAAGAAAAGAAAATAGACAAAACAAAAAAAAAATTACTTTTGCAAAAAATCAAAAAGACAACACAAAAAAACTATTTAGAATTTAGAAAATACAATCGCAGAAATATCAAAGCATCCAATGTTTGACTTCCAAGCCTGCTTCGTATAGTTTATTGCCTTCGATCAGGTTCTGCGCTTGTTGGAGGCTTGTTGGAGACAATAGATACTTATATGCCATTTCTAAGTGATATCCATGCTAACTCCTCCATTTTCGCACAGGCTTATTTCACGTCTAATAATATTTGCCAACCCTGATTCATTTTGTACTTGTACTTCAGGATCTGGAGATTTCATATTCTTACATATTGTACCGCGTATTTAAGGATTGTTTTTTGTCGTTATGAGTAATAAATAATATTAATATAATCTAGGCAAGGTAATTGTCAAGGCGCAGCGGATTACGGAATGCAAACTAGATCTGTTTTTGGCAATCCCGAAAATCCCGAGATTAGCCAAGTACGATCCCGGGATTTTCGGGACCAGAAAACGGCCGGGATCCCGAGATTCGGGATCCCGGGATTGTATTCTCTAATTACAATATAAAGCTCAGCTGATGACAGATCGAAGAAATATTTTACTAAAATTGTCATATAGAGGCGCAAGTAGCAAAAGCGTTGAGCTAAGCCGTCAGATGGCATCATGCAGCATTGCTGTGACGTTGTTCAGCGTTGCCCGTCAGATGGCAGTATGCAGTATTTACAATATGAAGGTCAGATGACAGATCTAAGATTTAACGTTGTTTCAAAATTATAGCCGTCAGATGGCAGACGTTGTTCAGCGTTGCTGTTAATTAATTAATTTACAAAAACAAAAGCAATAATAAATTTTTTAGTTGTCGATGTCAGTAGAGCAAGCAATTATCTGTAAAATGTTATATAATATATGTGGAGAAATTGTGAGGTTTTTTCTAAAAAGGAAGGCAAACATCTTTAACCTTAGCATATTAATATATATGATTAAAGTATAATTTATTGCAAAAATAATAAATTGTAATTGATTTCAGTTGGTATACCTATACAATAGGTACCTTTTAGATTCTTTTAATTTAGATTCCACGGTTATCGCTTTTTATTTCTGAGGTAATTTTCGACATTTTAATGCAAAATATACTAAATTAATATCGATTTACATGCAGAATTACTTGCCCTAAAACTTTTATTTGAAGGTTTTTTGCCGGAATTAATTAGGGAAGCGAGAATATATTACGAACTTTACGTATGAAAATTCTGTGATCGGAATTATATTTTAAAACATCATTTAATAAAAAATCCTTTAAACTCACTTGAGCAGAACCCATTGGTGGCCTTTAAAACGAAACTTATGAACATAAAGCAGCAAAAGGTATAGAATATATTTAATTTTATTATTATATTCATTACAATTTATGTCGGCGGATATAATATGGTTCCATAAAAAGTTATAAACATAAACTGTACAATCAGGTTTTATTAAATTGATAACTATACAAATTATAAATACATTAATTTACAACCATCTTCTTTAGACATGCTATATCCAATGTTGTAACTTACCATATATCTAGTACTTATATTCAGTGAAGCAAATGTAAGTTTCAAAAAGATAAAAAATAATATTGTATTATTTTGTAGTACACATAGCATCGTCAAAATGCATTTCAGTTGCACCTTGTTACGTATTTATATAAATACGTAAGTACCATCTACAGCTATTTTTTTCTTTCCGTCTTGAAATTATATCAATCAACAATAAAAAATCACTTATATACAAAATTGTAACGGAATTTTTCATGAGTAAATCCAAGGGATGTTAGGAGGAGGGCAGCTGCAATCCTTAAAATCCACTTACGTCGTCAATAAAATGGTTCATAGATGACGAATCGGTACGGTAGACTTGACAAATTACATGTCTCTTTGCCAGTAATTTAATTACAAAGATTATTGACATTTTTTAGGTTCATGGTTGTCCTGCAAATAATTGTTTTCATCATATCGATAAAATGACATAATAATTACTTTGTAGAAGCGACAATACACTGAAATTGCGCTGCATTGAGTACACGGTGTCTGAAACACAATTAAAGAGGCAAGAATATCCTGTTCGCAGGACCATCATTTATTTTGAATTAGTGCCACTTGCGATCAGAACAATTATCGTCCCACTTGCGGTCAATCGATATTATTAAAGGAAAATATTGTTAGGTGTGAGAATTTGATAAGTTCTAAAACACAATCGCATCAACAGCACCCAGTAATCGTTTTTTAAGGAACACCCTTATACCCCCATCGCTTTTCACTGCGCAACAAAAACACCATCCCATCAACAATATTGAATTAAATAAAAAATTCCAGCCAATTGGGCGACGGGACCATTCCAACTTCAAAATGTTGACATTTGATTATAATAAAGAAAAGAAAATTTCTGATATCGTGTGAGGTGACGCGGGTAATTGCTAGAATTCAATATGACATTTGCTATTCGTTGCCATGGTTACCTACATAATATGTTCACGTCATGAAAATATTCATCAAAGCATGTCGAACTTGTTTATTTCTGACAGATCCATAAAACAAAAACTCGGGTCGCAGTGCGAAACCCTGCCGACAATATAGTGTATTTGCTATTATAGGCAGTGTGACTCCCTTATATAAACTTACTTAATTTTAGAACAAAATACAAAATTTAACCCCTTAATACACCCCTTAAAATTATATTTTTTTCTTAATTTTAATGTTACCAGCAATACAACAAATTAAATTCATCCTTCACTAAATAAATCCCTATCTACAAACTAACGTTTTCAAAAAAAATTTAAGTCCGGTCCTGTCGGGCCGATTTTAATAAAATTTTGGTAGCAGATTTTAATTATTACTAAAGGGTTAAATTTCAATTTTGAAACGATTCGGAGAAATTTATCGGTATTTTTGGGCCCAAAAATATTTTTCAACCCCTAAAACCTACCCTTAAAGTGGCCCGATTGGGCCCATTTTAAATAGGCTTCGTGCGGTGATGGATTTCAATATGTGGTCCAAATTTCGTTAACATTAATTAACTCCTTCGAAAGTTATTGCCCGTACACTTATATATATATATATATATATATATATATATATATATATGTATATGGTTTAGGGTTAATGATGGCCAATTTTTTAAATAGCTTTGTTTAATTAAGAATTACTTAATTAGCATTGGTTTAAGACGAATTTTTTTTCTTTTCATAATTAACAGAGATAATTAGCTTGAATTTCTTATTAGTGTTTTTGGCGGCGAATATATGTTTGAATGCAGGTATCTGTAATGCCGACAAGAGAGCCACCAAATGGCATAATACTTCAGTGGTCATAATTGAAATATAACTGTTTTGTTAAAAACATTAATAATCATTAATTATATGGGGCAATTGCTTATACTATCAAGACCTACACATTTTATAGGGATTATAATTCATAATAAAAGTTGAATAACCGCCGAAATATAACTGTTTTCACGAAAAAAAAAAAAGTGACTGTTCAGACAGAATGACAATATTAGGTATCCGGTTGCAATTGTTAATTAGCTTTTTTAAACACAATCTTGTGTTGTTATCCAAAAATAACATTAAGACGGGATAATTTGTTTCCTATGGAACCAATATTTATGAAATATGTCAAAATATATTCATTAATTGTTTTAAATTTATAATTTTTCTACAAAAAATGATTCTACCACAAGTGTTTATATTATGTCAACAAAAGTTACATATATTTTAGGTCTAAATTTTATAGCGACGTAATAATTATTAACATTTGTGATTATGATTTTATCAATCTTTAATTTAACATTTGAAGAATGCGAAAGTAACTCTTAAAAGCATAATTTTAAAATTTATAGGTCATTAGGTCTGTAATTTATTGAATATTTCCTATTTTCTCTATAAACAAATTTTCTAAACGACATATTTTACATTTTTGACCTTTAAAATGTTCATAATAATAATATTTCGTATGATTTTGGCACAAGAAATAGATTAACTAAATTTTTGAATAAATTTTAAGTATAAATATTTCAAGTGTATTTTTATTTTCTTTAAAAATACTGACTTATGCTATTTCTCAAATATACGGATTTCAAAGTTACCGTTTAATATATTTAGACAATAAAACGAAAAATTTTAAACAAAACGTGTTTATTTAAAAAGATTCTACACATTGTTGGTATCACATTGTACGCTAACTAACATTGTCAACAGTATATCTTTATAAATGACTTGAAATATCGTATATGTAGATCGTGGAAGGACCCTCAGCCCGGCTTAGATGAGCATTTTCCAGGTTTTCGGCGTGGCGTCTCCTGTTATTAACTTCAACCGCAGAAATAAATACTTGTTTTTTGATGCTTGTTCCCGAATTTTGGAAAATATAGCAATACGTTGTTCTTCTCTAAAAAAAAAACAACAAAACTATTTAAAAGGTTTAGCTGTGGTGGCCCTATACACATACAAAATTTAAAAAATGTACCTAACGTAAAACGCTGACATTTTCTGTATGTGTTAAGGCCGCTGCACACGAGGCTAGAAACGCTACTAGGAGTTCTGCTATTCGGTAGGATGGGTACGAAGCTGGAAATGACGTCACTGCTGGCTAGCTCAGAAGATAGGTTTTAAAATTAGAACAGGGGCTATTTTCCCTGCTAGATTTGTTGCTAGGTATGAGCAAGAACCAACCAGGAAGCGGTATCTTCACGTGGGCACTTGACAAACGCCCACATGGCGTCATTCTGCCAGACAACAGACACGTTTAGCCGGGTATTCATTAGAGAGCCGTAACTGTAACATGTGTGACAGTAACGAGGTTCTAGTGTGTACGCGTGTTACAGTTTAGGCTCACGACGTCACCGGAACGCTTTCACCGAGCGTACTCATTTTGCGAGCTGTAACTGTAACCAAACAGATCAGAAACGAAGTTCTAGTGTGTACGAGAAGGCCAGTGGCCTGACAAGCCGGACTTATCCGCAGTTTCCTCTGACCATTCACTCATGACTATAAACTCGAATATTCTATTGTTGATACAACAAACAAGTTACAACCTCTCCTCTTGACGTCCACAAGCGCACTGCGAGCGCTCTTTGATTCGCGGCAAAAACCGACAATCGTCGGCTCGCTGCAAGCGGCACGCGTACCGATCGCAGCAGGTTTACGAACCACGTACACACTATGTTTTTGGTAACAGTACATGCAACGGTTACGGTTACGGCTCGCTAATGAGTACCCGGCTTTTTGCTCTGCGTTTAATGTTTATATTCGAACTGTCACTGCGCGCGCACCAGATCTATCCACAAAACACGCTTGAAAAATAGTCCCGTATGCTTAAAAGCAATCAAGAAAACCAGCGCTAGAAAACTAGTAGGCAAATCTAGCAAGGAATCTAACAGCTTTTCTAGCCACGTGTGCAGTAGCCTTTAAACTCAAAGACCAAAAAGGCTCATTGAAGTAACACGAATTTCGCGATGTGGATGTTTTACAGTTACCACAACGCTTTGGGAGCTGTTTTGTAGCTCAATGAGCGTTATCGGTCTTTGAGCGTAACATTTGCACTAATTTTTGAGACATACTAATCGTTTCCTACAATTAAACCGATATACAAAAATTACTTAACATTAAGATTAGATAGAAAAAGATTACCATAATAGATTGATTTTCAAATATTGTGTTGACAACTGGTCTTCGAACGAACCAACGAAAGACGGATTCCAGTTGCTTCGAATCATCATACGTTGTGTTGTCGAAGGTGACCATTTCGAGAAAATCTGATTTCACAATAATCTGGGTAGTAACGATAGCTCTGAACCGTTGATTTATATTTTTTTTACCTAAAAGTATATAAAAATTAACTTCGAAAATCTTTTTCTTCACATATAGTAAGCAAAATATATGAAATTATTATTCAAATAACGAAATTAAACCACATAACATTACGATTAGATAGAAAAAATTACCATAAGATTGATTTGGAAATGTGCTGACAACAGTGGTCTCCGAATGAACCTTCGATCCACGAATTACAAGTTGCTTCGAGTCGACTAAACTGTCGTATAGCTTTCGATCGTGGCTATTTCCTGAATATCCGATTTGAAAATGGTCTGTAACGATAGCTCTAAACCGCAGATTTATTTTTTTTTTTTACCTAAAAGTGTATAAAACATAACGTCGAAATTCTTTTTTTTTCATAATACATAGTAATAACTAGAAAATATATGCATTTTACCTGTATCGTTAAAAAACGAAATATAGCTAAATTCACATAATATTGTAGATCTGTTTGTTTAAAACGTCGAATTTAAATACATGAAACCGCATAAAGTATACTATTGTAAAAATTCAAGAGTTTAACCTTACATTTATGAATTGACAGCTCCGAATCTTAATCAAAACCATAGACTATGGAGGTTAAAACATTCAATATATTGTACGCTAACAATAACCGAATCGATTTGAACCCTGTTTTACCGACTGCGGATTTTTCTAGCGCTAATTTGAAAATGAAAGTTAGGCATTATTTTTGCTTATAATTAACTCATTTTTAGACTGATTTTGAAATTATTTATATGCAATTACATAATTTTTGATAAATAAATACGTAATTTTATTGTAACTGAAGATTTTGTGAATTTTTATAATTGAACAAAATAATCTCACATTAAAACGAAATACATCAAATTGTAGAAAAATATGCAGTAAACTTGCTAATAATATGCGACCATTATATTATGAAGATAGAAAACTGAACATATTTTTAATGTTAACGTGGTTTTTACAGAGCTGGAATAACTATACGTTTCTTTCTATATATTTCAAAACTTTACAATAATGCTTTGTTTGCTAATAGTGGCGAATTTTAAGGATTGTGTATTTTTCTGATTTCGTCAAAAATTTACATAACTCTGAAAAACATGTTTTTGGGAAAAAAAATCTGTTACTCTGTTTGTGAAAAAATAAATTAAACGGATGATGTACTCAAGGGCATAGATAAGGGGAAGGTTGAGGGGGTAATTATCCCTCAGGATCATAATAATAAAACAATAAAACTGAAAAAAAAACGAATACCTGACTAAAAATAAAATTTAGAAAATCTTGATTAAAAAAAAATTGGTTTGGGCATTAATATTTTGCTTGACACATTTTTTCGTGAGTATTCTTGTGTGATATTTAAAAAAGGGTAAAAAAAATTCTTTTTTTTTTTTTGTTTTAAAGAGAAAAAAAAACTTTCTTTTCTTTCTTATACTATATCAAATGTCAATATTTTTGAAGATCAGATAAATAATCCACTGTTGAAAATTTTCAAAATTAATACTTAATACGCCTCTGGAAAAACCACCGCATTACATCCACTTCGGCATTAAATAGAATTTCTTTAAATCTTTCTGTATATATAAAAGGAAACCGTTACTGATTGACTGATTGACTGACTGACTGGTCTATCAACGCACAGCTCAAACCGCTGAACTGATTGGGTTGATATTTGGCACATAAATAGTTATTATGACGTAGGCACCCACTAAGAACGGATTTTTGAAAATTCAACCCCTAAAAGGGTGTAACGGGGGTTTAAAATATGAATGGAGAATCAACATACAGCACAAACCATTGTACGGATTGGGCTGAAATTTGGCACACATGATATTATGACGTAAGCATCCGCTAAAAGCAGACTTTTGAAAATTCAACCCATAAAAGGGTTTAACGTAGGTTCAAATTTGCACTGACAAAAATCGTAGATGTCCCCCTGGATTTTAACGATTTTTGAAATATGGCCATTTTATCAGAGACCTTTACACACCCTTTCCACCCCCTTAGGATGCGAATTTTAAAAAATCCCTTCTTAACGGGTGCTTACGTCATTAAAAGAACCTTCTGTCCAAATTTCAAGTTTATATCTCAAGCGGTTTGACCTGTACATTTATGAATCAGTCAGTCAGGACAAACTGGTTGTATTATATATATCGTAGGCTGTTTTTTAAGCGCCAATTTGAAACTAAAATCTAGGCAATATCCTTGCTTATAATTTACTCATTTTTAGTCCGATTTCGAAGTTATTTATATGTAATTACATAATTTTTGACCAATAAACCCGTTTTTTTGTCATAAATAAAGATTTTGACCATTTATATAATTGAACAAGTTAATCTTAAATTAATATAAAATTTATGAAAATGTTTAAAATACGCAGTAAACTTTCTATAGATATTCGTGCATTATATTGTGAATATTAGAAAACTAAAAATATTTTTGATGTTAAACGTGAATTTTATAGGGTTGGACTAACGATTTGTATGTAATATACAAATTTCATTATTTTTCTTTCAAATTTAATCGAAATTTTGATTTTAAATTTTTAAAATAATTTTTTCTTCACCTAGGATGACGGATTTTAAGGGCTGCGTATTTTTTTGAGTTCGTCAAAATTTTTCAAAATTTTACAATAACTTTCCGTTTTGAGGCTTTTTGACTCTGAAAAACATGTTTTTTGGAAAAAGTCTGTTAGTCTGTTTATGAAAAAATAAATCAAACGGATGATGACCTCAAAGGCGTAGATAGGGGGTAATTACCCCCCAGAATTATAATAATAAAAAAATAAAACTGTTAATAGTTCGAACACCTGACTAAAAATAAAATTTAGAAATACTTCTTGAAAAAATTTTTTTAAAAATGGTTTGGAAATTAATATTTTACTTGAAACCTTCCTTCGTGAGTATTCTTGTATGATATTGAGAAGACTGTAAAAAAATGATATTTTTACTTTAAATTTTCACTTACAATCCAACACCTAAAAGGATTTAACAGGGATTCAAATTTGCTCGGACAAAAATCATATGTCTCTCATTTTAACGATTTTTGAAATATGGACTTAAATAGTGCCGGATTAGTAAGACTCTACTGTATTTTGAAAATAAAAAAAATCAGCTGTTCTTTTGTTTTGACTGGATCTGTCAGTTTTGCATAACGTGGAACATATTACGCAAATATCATATTAAATACTAGCCATTACCCGCGTCACCTCACGCGATATCAGAAATTTTCGTTTCTTTATGATACTATATCAAATGTCATATTTCATACTAGCCGTTACCCGTGGCTTCGCACACGATGGAGACGAAACACGGATGCATTCCCATTATTTCCTTCTCGACGCAGACTCCCCTAATAAATTTTAAAATTAATGACGTTCACGTGATCAATGTTCTGACAAACCTTGAAAATGACACCCATGTTGATTTTTAGACTATTTACCTCGCTTCTGATACAGCATGAAAGACGCGTTGATTTATTTGTTGACAGGAGCAATCCTGCGCATTTTCGAATTAACGCATGTATAATATGATTTCTGTTACACCCTTTAAGTGGCTGAATTTTCAAAAATCTGTTCTTAGCGGATGCCTACGTCGTAATAACTATATGTGTGCCAAATTTCAGCCCAATCCGTTCAGTGGTTTGGCCGGTGCGTTGTCTGTCAGTCAGTCGCGGAACTCTTGTATATATAGATAGAAGATAGATTTATAGCTTAATACGGCTCTGGGAAAACGTCAGTGCATTAAATCCACTTCACATAAAAATAGAATTTCTTCACGGCTGACAGATTAAATCTTGGTTCGTTGAATGTTTTTTACTTCTTTTTTTCTCAAATTAAATTATATTACTAAGCTCAAAGTGTCGCAAAATTATACACCGATTTTCAAACTATGATAAAATTTTGTGAGATAATTTTTGTGCAAAACATTTAGTAATTATTTGGACAAGTTTAAAAGTATACTGGTTCAATTAGCACAGATGAATCTGTTAAAAATTTTTAAAAATAATACTTAATACGGCTCTTGAAAACTCAATGCATTAAAACGACTTCAACTGCTTCAACATTAAATAGTAGAATTTTCAATTTCTTTACAGTATTCGTCCGTGCATTCTAATGGTATATAACGTGTGTTTCAATACGGAGTTTTGCTCAGAATGTGAATTTTCTTGTACGTAAAAAGTGTTTTTTTCAAAATTTCAGTATTCAACTGAGTTAAAATAAATCAAATGTAATCTGTATATAATATTATTTTGTGGAAATAATTAACACTTTTCTTAAAATAGCGATAACAAAATTTATAAATAGTTGTGTTGCGTTCAGTCTAATGTATGACAAACGTGTTAATCAATACGGAGTTTTGCTCAGAATGTGAATTTTCTTGTACGTAAAAAGTGTTTTTTTCAAAATTTCAGTATTCAACTGAGTTAAAATAAATCAAATATAATCTGTATATAATATTATTTTGTGGAAATAATTAACACTTTTCTTAAAATAGCGATAACAAAATTTATAAATAGTTGTGTTGCGTTCAGTCTAATGTATGACAAACGTGTTAATCAATACGGAGTTTTGCTCAGAATGTGAATAGTCGTCGTGCACGTAAAAAAATGCTTTTTTCAAAATTTCAGTATTCAACTGAGTTAAAATCAATCGAATATAATCTGTATATAATATTATTTTGTGGAAATAATTAACACTCTGCTTAAAATAGCGATAACAAAAATAACAAATAGTAAAGGTGTGTTTACACTGTAAAAATGGATATTGGAAAATTGTATTCTACAGAAGGTACAGTGGAGTGTAACAAGTATTCGTACACCTAACTTTGCATAAAAAAAAACAACAACACATATTTGATAGACTTTCTTTGGTTTTTTTTTTTATATAAAAAGTATAAGAATAGGGTATCAGTGTCTATGCTTCGCGAGGTGTTTCTTTACTAGAAATTGATTGTTTTCGAATTTATTTTGGGGTGGTAAATAGGATCGACGATTGAGTATTCCATGCTTTATGTTTTGGATCGTTATCTTGTAAAAATATCCAACCATTATTAAAACCTAATGCTGCTGCACTGGACAGAAGATTCTCTTTTAGAATATTAATGTATATCATTTACCCAATATTTCGCGCAGATCTACTATGATAATCGTTATTATGTAATACGTTCCGAACGGCACTGATCGAAATACAATTAATTTCTTGTAATAAACGAACGAAAGTTTTAGAAGATTTTATGAGCTTTCATTTAGTATCAAACAAATTTGCCCAACGACGCAACGTTTTCGAGATATAAGCTAAAAAGTTTTCAGATTGATAATTAACTGCGGTGCGTAGTCTCCGGAACTGCTCATCCAATTTCAATTTTTATTTCATCAATATTTAGAATGGATCTTCAGGATGCTACATATTATCGCGCGAAAGTAAAATCGCTTTTTATGGAGACCAAGTTTGCAACGCAGTCGACGAAAAAAACGATGGCAATCTACAAATTCAGGCCAAGCCGGCCGCTAGCTATGTATAAAAATAAACAAAAATTGTTAATTTCAAGTATTTGTATGTTAACCAAGAACTGATTTAAAACAAATCATCTTTGGAAAAAATCAATTCGATAATATTAGTTTCTGGTGTGAACGCACCTTAATTTGACCAGAAATATTTTAAACTCTGAAATGGGTAAATATTATTTGCCTTTGATTCCTGTTGTTTAATTTTTTGGTAAAACTGTACTTTCGTATTTTCGACTCGTAACCGGCAGACAGCACTATAGGCATATCTATGATATAAAATTATTTCCAGGGCCACAACATTAAAAAAAAAAAAAAATTATAAACAAAACGCAAAAAGGTTTTTCATTAAAAAAATGGATTCTTTCTTTAACTGTTTGAATAATGATTTATTCTGTATAATATTTATTCTGTATCTTCTATATAATAAGATATGCAAACGCTCCTTCACTTTATACCTATAACTATATAGGGAAGTTAAAATTTTCAGTTTTATGAAATGCTGTACAAAGATCTATGGTTACTTCACACTTCACAGGTCGGAGATCATGTGATCCGTTCATGTGATCCGTATAATATGAGAAGTTGGGTTGTCTACTGTGTAGTGTGTACTGTTTGTTTAGTGAAGAACTGTGACGGTCTTTTAACCAAAATGAGTGCTAATAAAATGTGTTTTGACTACTTTTTCGGCATTTGCAAACGACAAAATTGTAAGCTAAAGCATGAGTTTATATTTTGCACGAGGAAAGGGTGCAATGACTTATGTAGGTGCAGATATTTGCATCTTAATAAAGAACAAGCTTTGGACATAATTCAAAATGTCCGACCTTTCAATGAAATCCAATGTCGAGAGATGGACAGATTGGCCTTTGCAAATTTGTCATCGCTACGTCCTGAACAGAGACTAAAAACCTGTACGCGATTTTTTACTGGAAAAATGTGTTTGAACGATTGCATTGCATGTAAGAATGTGGCAAAAAGAGGTAAGTTTTCATATATTTTTTTTATACCCTTCTTGGCCTGACTTGTCTTTGGACAGTAGCCGATTGTAATTTTCATAATTCGTATCAGAGAATGAATTTTTGCAACAATAAATATTGTAGCTTTGTTTAACATATTTTGTTGAGATCTGATCGATAATTTAATAATTTCAGATCATTTTGTTTCGGCTTCCTGTAATAAATGCAAGCTGCCCCTACAACACCGCTGCTGTGCTTATTTAAAATGTCTTCATGTGTTTTGTAAAAATTGTACCAAGTCACTTGAATGGAGATTCGATACCGCTATTCCTCAAGCTAAATGCACGGTATGTGGAGAAGAAAGCTCGCCGTCTGATCTCTATGTAAGTAACTATTTTTAATATATTTTTGAGTCGAACTTCGAAATATCGATTTGATATATTTGAAGCTGTATGCAGTGCCGGATAAACCGTGTCAACAATTTTACCATTCCAACCCACAAGTGGGGAATGGTACCTACTAGTTTAGGTCAAAAATCACTTTTCAAAAATTTTACAATATCTTTCCGTTTTGAGGTCCCCCTAATCCAAAAAACATATTTTTGAAAAAACTGTGCGTCTGTTTGTCTGTTAGTCTGTGAACATGATACGTCAAACGGACGAGCGGACTGATACCAAATTTTTAGATGATGTTTGGTATGCAAATATGAAGAGCCCTATTGTTTTTGGGGAAAATCGGCGCATGCGCAGAAGAGATATATGCTAAAACGGTGTTTTTTATATAATAATGGTATACTTTTCATAACGGCTTATTATTCTATTTATTATTCCAAGAAAGTTTTGTTAAAAAAAATTTTTTCTAAACTTTATAGCTTCGGAAATATTTTGAAAATAAAAAAAAAAATCAGCCGCTCTTTTGATTTATGAATCTGTCAGAAATAAACCAGTTCGGCATGCTTTGATTACTCTTTACATGACGTGGAACATATTATGTAGGTAACCATGGCAACGAATAGCAAATATCATTGAATACTAGCCATTACCCGCGTCACCTCACGCGATATCAGAAATTTTATTTTCTTTATTATATTCAAATGTCATTATTTTTGAAGTTGGAATGGTCCCGTCATTTTTTCCTAAAAATATATCCTTTTTAACTTTTTTCTATCAATTTGAATTTTTTTTTATAAACTGAACATATTAGAGATGGAGCCCATAAGCAAGAAATGCTTAGGGCATCAAGGAGTCTTAATCCGGCCCTGGCCGTATGTATCGGGTGCAATTTCACATTGTAAAATCATGGATACGAATTCTTTTCAATATAGTCAGAGTGCCCGTCGGCAAAAATTTTATTGATACATACTCTCCCCAAACTTTGTATATGGCTTCATTAGGCCTAGTCTGACACCTATTTCCTCTATGACTTTTCTTGATTTTGGGGCGTTTGCCCTATAAAGTTTCCTAAACATGTCGTTTTGAAGACATGTAAAAATTTATACATACTGTTTGGTTTTTTAATTGGATAGCTTAAAAACTTCAACCAAAACGCTAAAATAATGTTCTCTGACAAATAACATGAGCCATTTAAAATGTCTGACACCTCGAATATGTCGAAAAAACGACTATAAGAAAATTTATGAATAACCAGCTGATTTTCTCAGTATCTTATATTTGAACACTGCAAAATCAAATTTTCATATTCAATTTGATTTTGCAGTGTTCAAATATAAGATATTGAGAAAATCAGCTGGTTATTGATAAATTTTTTTATAGTCATGAAATCGACAACTATGACAATATAATATTATACAAAGTTTGGGGAGAGTATGTATCAATAAAATTTTTGCCGACGGGCACTCTGACTAATAGTTCACGACAATTATCGCCAAAACATTCATTTGTAAACTAGGGATGTGAAAAAATAATCGATTTTTATTTTAATCGATTATTTTTTTCTTATTCGCTGTGAGTTTCGGCGGTATTGCCATCTAGCGGATTTCTATTAGCAACAAGTGACGGAAAATTTACCCACATTATATATTAGATAACAACAATAATAGAGAATAAAATTAAATCGATTTTATTTATGACAATAATCGATTTTTAATTAATCGATTATAAAAATCACACATTTTAATCGATTTTTGTACATGGTGCCATCTAGGCGACAGACGATTCTTTTTAGGTTTTTGATTCTTTAAGAGTATTCGTCCCTGCAAATACCCCCTGCACCCTTCATATCAAATCTTTTCCCCTCGCCTAAAAACGGTTCGCGCTCTCCCGACGCTATTTTTAAAGCTGGAGGGTTCTGGTAAACGCCAAATGAAAGACAAAGAATCAGACTACAGATCCTTCAGGCGAATTTTTTGAAAAACAGTTTCGCCTACGTGTGAAATATTACGTAACTTATTATTTTTTTCAAAAGGTTGTAAGTTTTTTCAGGAATTTTTTTTCAAAAAATTCGCCTGAAGGATCTGTAATCTGATTCTTTGTCTTTCATTTGGCGTTTAGTAGAGCCCTCTAGCTTTAAAAATAGCGTCGGGAGAGCGCGAACCGTTTTTAGGCGAGGGGAAAAGATTTGTGATGAAGGCTGCAGGGGGTGTTGCAGGGACGAATACTCTTAAGTCAGGCGGAACGTGACACATTTCGCGGAACGTGACACTTTTTCGTACATGCAGCCGATGTTTCATCAATTTATAAGATTGGTGTTTCATCAATTTATAAGACGTTATCACGTCAAAAATCGATTTTTCTACAAAAATCGATTATATCTTTTAAAATCGATTTTTTAAAAATCGATTTATATTTGTCGCCGGGATATTGTCAAATCCGTGATTTTGTAATTTCACTATGTGATTCACTAAGTGACATTAGAATATCACGGGTTTATGTCGCATCCATTTCCTCTATGGTCAAAGGTTCTTTATTCGATAAATGGCATAAATGATTATATCTATGCATCCATAGATTCTTCCTCTAAGATCAATGTTCTTTATTCGATAAACGACATATTATGATTTAATCTATGGTGCTATAAAAGAACGAACCCTAAAATTCCATATTATAATGACACACGTTTTTATATACGCCATTCGAATTACGTCGTAATTTGAGTTGACAATTATAGTGTGAGATTTTAAAGTTGAATTTTTAATATTATTGTTTCAAAAAGAAAAATCTTTGAGCGGAATTGAAAGTGTTTTAAAATGAGCAGCTATATAAGGTGTGTATACGTAATTTCTTTTCTGTGCTGCAGTTGTGACTTTTCGTAATATTTGGTTTCAGCTATTGAAATACATTTGATATATTATATATTTTACGAAACGAATGTGTTTTTATACGCATTTCAAAAGGATCTATGGATGCGCAGACTCAAATTATAATATATTTACTTGTCACGATATTAATTGTGTTGGTGGCCATTTTGATTTTACTCCGTGCTATTAAAGACATTTCAGACAATCTACCGGTATGTTAATATAATTAGTCGCGTTAAAACAGAATTATCTCAAATCTAAAAATGTACTCTGGTAAAGCTTATTTCTCTGCAGATATTTTCAATGTATGATTATATGGACATTACATGTTTTTGAGATAGTTCAGTTTTGACTGAACGGTAGTTTTAGCAGTGTATTATATTCCGCTTACTTTGTTAAGTTTAGATATTATTAAGTTGTGTTAAGGGGTTACACTACCCAGGCGCGTCAAAAAAATAAGCTTTTTTTGTGAATTTTTTTACGAGTTCTAGGTGGCGGATCAAAAAAAAAAAAATTAGGGCTTTTTACGCATAGGTATATTAAAGTTCTCAAAAATATTTGCTATTTATATATACAATGTGGTCACTTACTACTTAGTGTGCAACATATGGGAAAATTTTTAAGCCAAAGTTGGTGCATGTCCGATAATCATTTAAGGTGCTCTTATAATTGTTGAAACTCAAACAGCATACAGGGTGGGTCAAAAAATATAAAAATTGTACAAGAGTAAAGTGCCCTTATTTAAAAAATGTTATAAGAAAAAGTTGTTTAGCATTAAAAGTTATGCCAAAATACCAAAACATGGCCTTCTAAGAAAATTTTTTTTTTTAAAACCAAAATTATAATTTTTTTGAAAAATTTTTTTTGACCACACTGTATATATAACAAAATGGCGTCGTGGTAGTATAAAAAACAGAAACAAATTTTTTTAGGTGAAAAACGGTGTACATTGTAGCAGTCCTGGTGTATTTTTTTGACGCGCCTGGGTAGTGTATCCCCTTAAGCAAAAAATTTCTATAAGTATAATCTCTGTTGACTGCCCGCATCCTGCAAAATATTTTGCTTTTAATTTCAAATAATTTTTCATTTCAGTGAACTGGTGGCTTCAACAGTGTGTAGTGGTGGTGTGATTAACTGTTCCGGTGATTGAAACTCCATCTTTACCGATGTCGAACATCCAGTCTTCTGAACAGCAGGAAATTTCATTCGACAGCTGTTGTAAGAACGATTTACATTCACCGCTGTCAGAATGCATAGAGTCGGTTGCTTCTCGTGACAAAGAATCGCATACGCCCGAACTCCAACAGTCGTTCATAGAAACAGGTAAGGCTTCGTTTCTCAAAACCATCGAAATATTGATACGAATAGAAAATATTTTAACACTACAGTAATACGTTATCTATCTTCAGATCGGCCGAAAGCAATAACTGAATACGGCACTGCGGACACGGATTCATCGACAGAAACTTCAGATACTAGTTGTTCTGCAGCGTCGAGTGGTCTGTATGAATTAAACACCAGCCATTTCGAAGAGGAAGTAAACAGACCAGGTCCGTCTAGTAATACAGACCCCGGTTCAAATCCGATACTTGACAGTTTATCGGTTTCGAAAGACGGCATGGAAGACATTTTTATCGAAAATTTGGGTCCTGACACGTCGAAAGACAATGTGTCCGATACCAATGACATCGAATACGGATCGCAGAACACCAACGTACTTGATACAGTGAACGATGAAGAAACTCCGAGTGAAACCGATTCAAGTAAATTATTATATTATTATAAAACGTTTTCTGAATTAACATAACAGAAGACAAACTGTTTTAACATTATTGTCTGTCTTTTCGATACGCCACGCTTTAATATTGTTTTTAGGTATAAATCTCAAGTCTTCTGTTGTCCGGCGATCATGGACTACGCCGGAAAGACATGCTGCGAAAAGGCATTTCTCTACATTTATACGAAATAAGAAAAACCCTTCCATAAATGAATGCGAAACGGTTGTAAAATCGGACAAAGATTTGCAATATCGAACACCAATGCAACTTCGACTATGGACTCATAACGAAATCAACAGACTCAAATCAAAAGGTACAAGACGTAAACGAATAATTGAGTATTTGGTTAATCTCATTTAAGCTAAAAACACAAAATTTTTACCTATCCTCTCTGAAATTCTACTGAAATAGAACTTTTAAGTCGCATGCTCATGATATTTTTGTTTTTTTCCAGATTCCCGGAGTCGTAGAAGTTGGTCAACTCCGGAGAAACAAGTAGCACGTCAATTATTTGCATACGAAATAGCTGCAGGGAAAATTCCGACATCGCAGAAATGCTTACGAACAGTTGCTGAACATAATGTGTTAAAGAAAAGGTCCGTCGCTCATATAAAGTCGTGGGTCCAAGCCGAATGCAAACGACAGAAATTAAAAAATAACGCCCCTTGTTGAAATTCGCTTGTGAAGCTTGTCGTATTTACTTTTTATGTTAATTTATTGCTTGTAAGTTAAATGCTAGTTTGTTTATTGAAAATAACTTGTTTGTAACTCTTGTGAAGCTTGTCGTATTTACTTTTTATGTTAATTTATTGCTTGTAAGTTAAATGCTAGTTTGTTAATTGAAAATAGCTTTTTGTAACTATACCTGAGTCAGACCACCAGTACCGTTCGTATTTTTTCGAAATCGGTTAGTCGTAGACAGTTGTGTCAAAAATCTGCATTATAAAAGAATACACAACTCTCTACGGCTAACCGTTTTCGAAAAAAACGACCGCTACGGGTGGTCTGACTCAGGACACAGCTTAACGAATACATGTTTTTTTGAGATATAACAAAATGCGGTAATTTGCATCTTAGACCTTCATAGAAATAAGAAATTTATTTTATATTAAAAATACTATATTTAAAATATATTTTTACAAATACTATGTGTTTGGCTAATAATTTATACTTTGTGAAAATTTCTATTTACAAGAAAATAAAAAATATATAAATGCGTATTTATTAATTTGAAACTTTCAATATACATGTCTTTGAATCTGCCTTCTGTCTCCTAGGGATTTTTCGAAGAAACGATTCTGAAATTTTTTAAATTAAATAATATACTTTATGGTTTTTTAAAAACCGAACACCTGATTTATATTCCCTTAGGTTGCATTCAAAGGAATTTTACCCCTCGTAATAATCTTCATAGTTTCAGGGGGGAAATCGATTTCCGGATTTTTTTATGACCTAGTGCATTCCGATGCAGTGCAATGCACTTGCGCACTCATTTTTTTAAAGAGAATTCGTCCCTGCAAATACCCCCCGCACCCTTCATCTCAAATCTTTTCCCCTCGCCTATAAACGGTTCGCGCTCTCCCGACGCTATTTTTAAAGCTAGAGGGTTCTGGGAAACGCCAAATGAAAGACAAAGAATCAGACTACAGATCCTTCAGGCGATTCATTTGAAAAACAGTTTCGCCTACGTGTGAAATATTACGTAACTTATTATTTTTTCAAAAGGTTGTAAGTTTTTTCAAGAATTTTTTTTCAAAAAATTCGCCTGAAGGATCTGTAGTCTGATTCTTTGTCTTTCATTTGGCGTTTACCAGAACCCTCTAGCTTTAAAAATAGCGTCGGGAGAGCGCAAACCGTTTTTAGGCGAGGGTAAAAGATTTGATATGTTGGGTGCAGGGGGTATTTGCAGGGACGAATACTCCTAAATGGGGACCCCGTTAAAAAAAATGAGTGCGCAAGTGCATTGCACTGCACCGGAATGCACTGGGACCTAGGTCATAAAAAAATAGGCAATCGATTTCCCCCCTGAAACTATGGAGATTATTACGGGGGGTAAAATTCCTTTGAATGCAACCTAAGGGAATAAATCAGGTGTTCGGTTTTTAAAAAACCATACAGTATATGAAATTATTTTAACATGCTTGGGTAAAGGTAGGAAAAAGGCCTTTATTCTGTAGGAATTGCGGGAAACAGTTGTAAATGCCAAATACTTAAAGTAAACATTTGTTAATGCGTTCTGAAGACACAGGTTTGACAATATCACTGCGACATATAATAATCGAAACGTCAATTGAATTATAATTAAATAATTTGTTAATATGTCTGAAAAATTGGTGGATAATTTTACTTATTAACTTTAATTTTACCTATAAAATATAAAACATGTATTAATTATCTTAGTAAGTATTAAAATGATAAATAATTACTTATTAACTTTAATTTAACCTAGAAAATATAAATCCTTGTATTAATTATCTTAGTAAGTATTAAAATAATAAATAAAAATGATTTTGTTTTCTAAGGAAAAACTTCAGTGAAGTTCTCAAAGCACAGTCAACATTGTTTTCATTTGTATAATAAATAAAAAACTAATTATATTTTATCTCTATCTAGGTATATCTATCTTTATCGGCTAAATGCCAATAATAATATATATATAGGTCATAAAATTCTCTAAAATATTGCTTGCGCGTGCCATCTCCTATACAAATAATGATCTGCTTAGTTGCAACTTTTAACAATGCGTGACTCCACGCGTAGTCGTCAAAATTCATACTTCAGAGCATTGGTATCCGATGCCGGTGGCCATAGTCAACAAATTGTCCGACTTGTGATGGATGCGTCATTCTACGCGCCACCAATAACCATAAACCACATATATATATATATATATATATATATATATATATATATATATATATATATACATATATAAACAGACTTTTCCAAAAATGGTGCCAAACTTCTTAGAAACTTATGAAACGTCGAGAAATTTTGGTCCGACCCCTAGGTCCCGCCATCCGACCGACGCCAATAGTGTAAGTGCCTTATGGCAAATACACTAAAAAGCGGCTGATTTTTTTTATTTTCAAAATATTTCCGAAACTATAAAGTTAAGAAAAAAAAATTTTTGACAAAACTTTCTAAAAAAATTAAATAAAATAATAAGCCGTTATGAAAAGTATACCATTATTATATAAAAAACACCGTTTTAGCATATATCTCTTCTGCGCATGCGCCGATTTTCCCCAAAAACAATAGGGCTCTTCATATTTGCATATCAAACATCCTCCCAAAATTTGGTTTCAATCCGCTCATTCGTTTGACCTGTATCGTGCTCACAGACAAACAGACTAACAGACTAACAGACTTACAAACGGACTAACAGACGCTCAGAGTTTTTTCAAAAATATGTTTTTTGGATTAGGGAGACCTCAAAACGGAAAGATATTGTAAAATTTTTGAAAAGTTATTTTTGACCTAAACTAGTAGGTACCATTCCCCACTTGTGGGTTGGAATGGTAAAATGATGGCAAATTTTGACTTTATTAATAAGAATTAAAATTAGTTGTGCCATATTATTTTGCTGTTTGGAAAAATCTGTCAGATTGCATTCGGAATTGTTTAGATAACTTAATGACTTACTCTTCTTGTAGGAAATATGAAATGCCGATTTATAAAGTTATTTTCTTAACCGAAAGTGAGATCACTTCTAATATTATTTGCATTTTATTATATTATGACCGCAAGTGGGACGAAAATTGTTCCGACCGCAAGTGGGAAGACACCGTTATTTTATGTGGCTATTTCTGACACGACTTTTAGTACACACAGAACTTGACTCGAGCGAAGCCGGGTTCGCAGCAAGTCTTAATATATTTATTTGGGAACTGAATTTGTCTTGACAAACACAATTCTGTTTCAAAACGACGTGGACGTGATGATTGTAGAAGGTCCTTTATTAAGATACCTTAAAGTAGAGAAGTAGATATAACATGCATGCATGTAGGTAAAGATGATTTATTATGATCAAAGTGGTAAAAAAGGGCAACACGGTTCTTCGTTGGACAGCCACCCATACACACACACGGACAGACAGAAAGACAAGCCAGACTTGCAGCAACAGCATTCCAGTTGCAGATGCATAGCAGCTGACGGTGTTACTTGTATTATGGTGGATACTGCTAACTTATAACTGCTTAGATGCCATTTTGTTGTATCGGTTTACAAAAGGGATTCTAAAGTTTAATTCTCCCAAAGCAAAAGATGAATAAAATTACTTCGGTTGTTAAAGTCACATCAAATAATACGGTTTTCAATTACATTAGTAAAAATTCTTACTGCCCAGCGCAATGATATAATGACCTAGTCCCCTGATGAATAACAAAATGCTATACTAAAAGTCCCATGAAAATCAGATCACTAATTTTTTAATTGACTCAGAACAAACTGACGCTTATTCCATATTATTAAGAAATATATTCCTACATACTAACAGTCGTCATTATTTGTGTCAATCAAGTAAGTCCCGCGAGTTTGCTTGGAATCCAAATGGAGCAAGACCCTTTAACGAGAAAATGCTATTGCGACCTTAATTCCAGACTGCGTCAATCCTAATAATAGTTTGCGTTTGGTACATGGGGTTCCCCCTGAAGCCACTTGGTTATTGTAAAATGAACAAAGATATTATGAAAAAGTCAGAAAACATAATCATTAGCTTCGTGGATTATAATAAGCTCTTTGTAGTGATATGAAACGCTTAAAATAAGCTTATAGTTTTAGGAAAACATTCCATCCACTAACAGGCATATCTCTGACACCTTGCTCTGAAATAATCATTAGTTACAAGTCAGTTGAGGTTTGCTTCTTCTCGTCTAGGTTGACATCTGACAAGAAAAGTTTGTCTGTAAAGCGAAAAAGAAATTCATCAATGATGAGATTGTTCATTCTCATTTTACTACAGAAAAATATTAATTCTCTAAAATTTGAACGTTTTACTGTCAAATGAAACATAGGTTTGCTCACAATATGGTTTTTAAGATAATAAACTTTGTCAAATTATAGACGCTGCTGACCCCAGCTGTTTAGCGTCTATAATCTACGATTCTTCTTCCTCTTCGTAAGTCAGATTTATTGTAATCTTTTTTCCCGTGATTTTTTTTAAGGTAAATTTCTTTAGCGACGTATCAGTTTGAAATTTTCTATAACACAAAAGGAGAAATGATTCACCGGCTGGGAAATATAAGAGAAATCTCAAATGGATAACGTATCAATGAAACAAATTCATAACTCTAAAAAAAGTTTCACTCTCCCCGTGAGCTCATCTGAGTGAAGCTCACACGTTTTTGTTTAGATACATAATGCAGGTACAAACTTAATATTTACATTTACAAATGATCTATTGCACAGATGTTTGGTGTTCTCGCACAAAATCATCGAAATACTGCAAATCTTTCTTCAGGACTTCAAACTTACCCCGGTTTCATGTAAAAACGAGAAAATGCTTCTGTTTAAATAATTTCTTTACACTTAAAATATGACAGACGTGAGGCAAACCGAGTTGTCAGTTAATTTCCACCACGAATTTTATATACATTAGAAGCTAGTTGAATTGTTACAAAAATTCACGTCTTATTAACACAGTTTTTGTTGAACGTCTTCACAGATATCAAAATTCAAGGTCATCAAGATTCATACTGTTTACATTGAAGTAGCATTTCTTTATGCACATTACACGAGTCAATAAATGTCTTGTCATGAATGACTTGCATTATTTCATTTGACTGACATACCATACCATAAATACACTTGTAAGATCAGCTGTAATGTTTGTTTACGTTTTGTATTAATATAATCGTGATTGGTATAAAAATGTACACCTAATTATAGTCGGCATCTTGCATAACTACTTGGCACTGAATTAATTAGGAATTTATAGTCTGCTATTGTGATTTCGAGTACTTACGTTGAAACAGATGCGTGTATTACACGCCGAAATACTTATTATCGTTTAGGCCCGATTCACACCATAGTGCCGGTCACGATTCGCTCTCGGTCCAATCTCGGTTCGGTAAATGATTCCTAAACAAGAAACAATGAGCGTATTTATCAGCACCGCTCAAGTTTGAATCCAATCACGCTCCGCAACAGATCCGTTTAGAAAAATATTTTGCTGGAGCGTGATCGGAGTTTTTTTTGCTTCAAATGACGATACAGGGTGTAGTATTCGCCTTCCGTTTTCCTCGCTAATAAGCTTGGATGCACCCACATTCTCCTCTTCGTTGTCTTGCGTTTCATTTTTTTATTATTTGCCGCATCTTCATCAAGAAGAATTCTTCAATTGAAAAATCGAACGACATTGTTAGACAACTAGAAAAATTGTACTTTAATAAATGAAATAAGTAAAATTGCAAAGGAAATACATCCGACTTCTTGCAAACCGAGATTGAACCGTGATCAAACCCAGATGACAGTGTGGATACAGTAAGATATTACCGAACCGAAACTGGACCGAGAGCGAACCGTGACCGGCACTAATAGTGTGAATCGAGCCTTATAGTCTACGCGGAATCACCGTCGTCGTTTAAAAATTTATAGAATTTTTTTGCAGAATCGAGTTTGGGATAAAGTAGGTACTCATCATAAAAATGTATGTTGCCGACCTGTATATCCTGGTGCGATAGTGTTGTTGTTGATAGTATTGTTTAAATCATTGAGCAACATTGATTTTTCTACTTCGATTTTGTTTATACTCTTTAGTCTAGTTATATGTATTATTCTAATGTTAATATGTAGTTTTCGAGTACTTTAGAACGCCGATTATCCGAATTAATTGGGACCGGGGTCGATTCGGATAATCGAAAATTCGGATAATCGGACGCAAAACATGTAGTGGCTTGCCTCTAGGCTCTAGCTTTCAACCATAACAGTTGAAATATATCTGGACTCCAGCGAGTTCCAACTTCGACGTGTGCTGATACCATTGTAGCGTCTACACGGCAATTGTCACTCGCATTTTTGTATTCTTGCGTCCGCACAATACTTGTTTTTATTGAAAAATTACTTGGTTTTAATTTTTTATATTACGCTTAGGACCGATTCGGATAATTGGCAATTCGGTTAATCGGCGTTCAGATAATCGGCGTTCTACTGTAATTTTTTTAATTTCCAACGTCAAAAAAGCGCGCCAAATATTATATTTTCGATCGATTACTATTTTTTACGTCCATGGACGTGTTTCTTTGACATATTTTGAAAATGCAGGTTCGTCAAAAAGCTCCACAGACGGGGCTACTTTGACACCAAATTGATTTACTCTTTTATGGGTGCGGCTGGTAATTTAACTTCTTCCGGTGATTGGCAGCTGAAGAACCATTCGGTAGGATGCAACAAAAAATTAAATTAGAAAACAATTATGGGTCAAAAATTTACCAAACTATGTCAGGCAAGTTTGGTTTACGGTAGCTACAGGGATTCTCTGTTCGTATAAGTAAAGCTATCCATTATGGATTACTTTAGAAATTAATTCGAACTTGAAGAAATTGATACTCCCAAGGCCGTAACTAACTTTTTTGGGTCCTTGGGAAAGACATTTTAACTGGCCCCCCCCTACACTCAATTTTATCAATTCAATAAAGCTACTTAATCCCTCACAATAATAATTTTAACCAGAAGTACAACCAGGAAAACAAATTTTGGAGGAAGCTAAAAAATTGTAGCTAGGTAATATTTCCACTGATTTCTACGACTAATTTTTTAATTTACGTATATTTTTCTTGTTCTTTTTTGAGGTGGGGGAGGGCGTGTCTACAGGAGGATATTTAGTTACTAGAATTTTGTTAGTTGACGGGGGAAAAAAAAGTAAAAACGTAAGCGGTTGCCAGGATCAAACATACGACCCTTGGGTTACGAGGCAAGTGTTCTACCTCGCCGTCAACATAGCTTGATGTTCTACAGCCGGTTTTTATAGTATACGACAGGGGTCACCAAATGGCGGACCGCCGACCTATTTTGTGCGGACCCAGAAGAATCTAAGAATATGAATACTCAATTGCATTAGCTTGCACTAGAGCTGTAACAAACCGTATGTATTCGTTACTGAGTAACGGGTACATCGTCTGACTCAAAGTAACGAATCGCTACTTACAAATTCATTTCGTTACTCGCATCTGTCGTATCCATGTCAATTCGACTCCTTTGATGCGGTTATACGTTATACGAACGAAGTCATACCGTATCACGTATGCGACGCGCCTCAATGCGATGGTACATGCTTGATGCTGTTATAGTACACGATTGTATGTCGTATGAAAAGTAACGAGTAACGTAACGATACGAAAGTAACGGGTACTAGTTCTTTAAGTAACGAATACATACGGGTACACAATTTCTCGTTACTTTTACAGCTCTAGCTTGCACCAACTTAACTCCAGACTTGACAGACTGTTCAAAGTAAAAAATGTCATTTTTCGCATTAATATTACGTACCTACTTATTTTTTAATTAAATGCACTCTTAATAAAAAATATTCTTTTCGTTTAATTTTTTTTATTGATATTATAAATCTACCAAACGGATCGCGACAGATGTATATTTTTTTAAACGGACCCACGATGAAACTAATTGGTGATCCCTGGTATACGGTATACGAACAAATGCGACACGTGCGTTACATTATTTCAATCTCAAGAATGGATTTTACCCTACCGTATATACCAAAAGAAGTTTTACTTCAAAAATGTTCCAGAAAAATATGTAATATTTTCAGTGACATGAGTAGGTACAATATAGTACCTATACATATTATGTTAGTACATACATAAATTTTATATACAATATAGCTGACATTTTTAAAATAGTGTTGGCATAATCTATAGCCTTCGCATTGTGTGAAGAGATGATAGACTTTTATAAGACACATTCTTCATCTAAAACAAACCATTTATCCAGCTGATAGCATTTTGTCTCGAGAAAAGCACTTATTTCTTGTACATCAAAAACAAAACTTTGACTATTTTCTGAAAAGTACACTCACATAATCTCTGTATCTATATTATGTATGTGTCAGTGTGTATGTGTTGGGATTTGTCTGTGTGCCCGCGCTTTGCTTGCCGCCTGGTGGCTGCCGCGTCACTCACTCATCTTGGGCAACGGACGACTGACACAGTATATATGTGAAAACGTCTTCGCCGCTCGATGACCAATGACTATTGAAAATTTTTCACTGGTCATTGTTCACTTCTCTTCCCAGCGACGATGATTGTAAGATTCGAATTTCACAAGTGCAATATTAAACATGTTTTCTTCATACCTCGATCGAAAGTACCTACTAGCCCAAGATCCCAGAGCCGCCAGACACAACCTATTTTTAAATAAATGAAACCTTAAGTATTGAGTAGTGTTTTATGTACTTAGAACGCTTGGCGTACCTCCATCATTGAGTCAGTGACAAATGTACAGGTACCAGGTGAGAAAGGTGAGTAAAAATAAGGCCCCGGGCACGATACGAGCGGTGAGCGTCGAGCGATGAGCGTCGAGCGTCAGAGCGGCATCGCTCTGCCACCGCTCTGCAATCGGGCTCCATATGTTGCCGTGCAAATTTGAAGAGGGGTGTCACGATAGACGTGAGCGGTGAGCGACAGTGAGCGGCGCCGCTTAGCGTCGAAGGCACCGCCAAACCCTGCCCGATTACTTTTTGTACGACGCTCGACGCTCAGATGAGTCATGCTTCTTCCCACGGTTTTCAGTCTAGTTCAAGATGTCAGAGGAGCAAGAACCACGTGGGCCTCCGGCTAAACTTAAGAAAAAGGACATTGTTGCTTTGAAAAAGCTTAGAGATACTCAAATGGAAAGTTTGATATGTGAAGTTCAGTGTCGCTCAACATTGTGGAATGATAAAGACAACTTCAAGAACACTACGTTGACAAGGAAGCTTGCACCCCCGAACTACACGCCTTTTCAATATTGAATTTTCCGATAACAACAGAAGATGTACTAGGTCCTCACTCGAAGGCATATTACGACACACTGGTGGCTGGATACAAATCAAGGTTGCCGCTCAAACAGCCGCTCTAACGCCGCTTGTATCGTGACCACCCTCGCCGCTCTGGTGACGCTCGAGTGCCGCTCGACGCTCGCCGCTCAACGCTCACCGCTCGTATCGTGCCCGGGGCCTAAGAGTCACTTAATTTAAATTTAAATGACGGATATTTATATATGTTTTGTAAAATATAACTATAAATTAGTATCACCAGTCACTTTCCGCTGACCACAACTTCTGACAGACGCTTTAAAGCTCAGAGAAAAATTAATGAACTTCACTTATTTTTAAATGCATGATTTTTTATATAGGTATGTTATTCAGACAACTATTACAAAATTATATTTCAACAGCCAGACAAATTGTAATGACCAAACATCCCCCCAGACGTAAAAAATAGTCAGCTGTAACGCCAGTAACGCATAAGTTATATTAAAAATATCAAAACGAGCGTTAGCGAGTTTTAACAGTCACACGAGTTTAACAGTCACACTAGTCATAACACCATCACTCTGCACACACTCCCTATAAAAAACTGGTTTTCACTTACTTTTACAAAATTTAACAGTTCAATTTTGAACAAGTTGACTTCTAATTTTCGGTTGCGTTGTATTTTCCTATGCTTAGCGACTATGATTTACTGTCAACATTGTAATACGACTGCGTATCTTTTACTGTGTGTAACTTTATATCACTAGTGTTAAATGTGTCATTTAATGATCGTAATACAGGCATGGAAACTATCTATTGTGTATATAAACATCAGTATTATTTCATTATTGATCCTGCAGTGCCACCGAGGTGTGCCTTCAAATTTCAAAGTACAATCACAATTTTATTCTAAATTAATTTTTAGAAAAAAATTTACGTATTTTAGATATGCTCTACTATTATAGGTACATTTCGTCCTTTGACAATCGGTATAATATATCAGTCGGTCTATGGGTATTCAGAGTGTCGTTGGTTCGATTCCCAGGACAGGCGTCCGACAACGACGTCGGCGGCAGCAGTGTCTTCCGCCCGAAACACTATCAATCACTTGTGCGCGACATTGCAATTCCTTCTCGTCTCCCTCACAGACGCACTACCACTGTATTCGCTCGCGTCTTCAAAATGCGCGACTATATCACCGACTACAAAACGACCTACAGACGACACGTAGAAAGTTCAGAACTAGATTTTGATATAAACCAGTCATAATAGGGTTCGAAGAAGAAAAAAATTCGTTACAGCAATCCGACACCGGGATATTGTAGAATAAGATATTCTAAAAGAGGGAAAAATAAATCGGTTTTTTGCATTTTTTTCGAAAAATTTTGAGGTAAGGGTAAAAATGGTTAATACAAAAGTTGTAGATCTTTTTATTGTCTACAACTTTTACATATAACTTTTTTCGATAGAATGCATCGTTTAGCCAGAAATCGCGAAAAACTGATTTCAACCTCTAAAAAGTCTCCCCATTCCACCCTGGATAGCAGCAGACTGCTCGATTTATTTTTCCCTCTTTTAGAATATCTTATTCTACGATATCCCGGTGTCGGATTGCTGTAACGATTTTTTTTTTTAATTTTCTCTTCTATTATTACTGGCCTAATAGTCGATTGATTCATTTGAAATCATTCTTTTGCATGATGTATGATAATAATACGAGTCGTTTTTATAGCACTATTCGATTATATTATATTAGCGGTCCCGGCCGATTTCACTCGGGTGAATGAGGGGGGGGGGCGGACATGAGTACGCACATTCATCTTAGTCTACCGAGATTAATGTTTAGTCCAAATTTTATGATGATGGGAGTTACCGTTGAAAAATTTTTGTCGGACGGACAAATTTTGAGTTACATTTTTGATGCTCCGGTCCTATTGGTTATCGCGTGATATTAGGTATATAGCCTATAGCCTTCCTCGATAAAAAGGGTTTCCAACAAAAAAAAATCAATTCGAACCAGTAGTTTCTGAGATTACTGCGTTCAACCAAACAAACTCTTTAGCTTTATATATTAGTATAGATATAGATTATTATAAAAATGGTAGTGCTTCTTTATCATCTTCAAATCCGGATCGAAACGTCAATTGAATTATTGCTTATTTTTTTATATATTGTCTGAAAATTAGTTTAAAATTGTATATTTTGAAGAATATAATCAGACGTTAATCAAAGATTTTAATTTTGTAAATTTCCTTGCTTTGAAAACAAGATCACGGAACTTTTTCCATCAATTGTATGCGCAGTACCTAATTTCCTAGAGCATGCAATATTTCTAAATTGAAGTTGCGAAAAAATTCTGCATTCTACTTTTTCGTTTAATCTGTGAGTAGCTCCGTTCACGAAGCTCCATCTCTCAGTGTTCATACAGCTCCATCCGCCGTTCTTGCCCTGCTTCGATTTGATACTCTCTCCGTTCTACTAACTCTGTATTGTACATACGCCTTACTTCCTTTTTCTCTTACATTTCCAATCTCATATATGATGGTATAGTTTTTCTGTTGCCAGTATTCATGACGTTTATTCAATTAATTTAAAATGTTTCATTATTCGTTTTCTTAGTATAATATTAATAATAATTCCTTTATGGAAAAGCCTAAAAAGGCAGTAATAGCGTCACACAAAAAATAAAAACCGCCAAAGCGGAACAATTACAATTCCATTAATACTTTGTACATAAAAATTCATTTATATTATAATAAGAATTCTTCGTCAGGTAGATATTTAGTTGTTTTTTAAAAATTTCAAATTCCTTTATGTCGGTCAGGTTCAGCGACAGCTTATTAAGAAACCTGGATCCAGCGCACACAGGTGTTTTACTCATAGAGATATAAATAACTAGTCCGCGAGTGAGCTTTGAAAGTGTCTGCGATTGAGAGAGAGAGAAGGCTGCTTACAATTTCGTATTACTATGGTAACTAAACGTATAAACAGCACATGGCTAGTTATATGAGGGTATCTTTTTCCCCACCCTGCCCTCTTTAGTTAATGATCTGTCAACGAGCGCTCATGAGAAAGAGATAGAGAGGATGTTACGGAACAATTGCAGCGTTCTCTCTCTGAAGTGCATGCACTTTCACTTATGGCAATGATACCCGCTAGCGTACTCTAGTACTTATATCTCTATGGTTTTACTATACGAGGTTGAATTGAATTTAATGCTCCTCAATTGTGCGATTGGCGAGGGCTCTAATTGTGAATATAATTTGAATTCGCTACATAAAGTTGATTTTTATATTTAAAAACATTTAATAATAATTATAATTATAATTTTTATTGTTTTTTGTAAAATAAATGCGCGATGCATGTCAACAGACTGACCCCACAGTCTAGTGAATAATACATAGACATTGCTCAACGTTTAAAAAAGATTTAACAGATTTAATGGCAAAATATGCACTATTAAATTTTTATACAAATTTTTTCAATATGTAGAGACCAGGTCAATTTCTCATCTATCACACATCATAAGTTAGATAAAGCGTAGGAAGTTGGAAATGTTGATAAAATGAATTTAATTTTAATAAATTGGACGTTTCGTCACTTAATTATGGCTTCGTCAGCAACTTACTAATAAAATTGAATTGTTAAACTTAACAATAAAAACTGTCCTTTCATACTGACTAAATAAATATGTAATCTAATGTCTTCAGTATAAAGTAGTGTTGATCCAATAGAATGTTAAGATGAAGGAAGGTTTTGGTTGAGGAACATAAAATAAGCTTTACCAGTGTTTCGCTAGTGGTCAACGTTTCGAAAAACTTATGTTCTAAATTATGTACATATATACATGTTCATAGGCCCTGAATGAGAAAATAAATTTTTCGAAACGTTGACCACTAGCGAAACACTGGTAAAGCTTATTTTATGATCCTCAACCAAAACCTTCCTTCATCTAATCTAATCTAACCGCTATCCGTATTGAAGCTTTTGCTGCAAATCTATGGATACGAGCAGCCATTTCATCTCATCACACTTTATCCCAGCGCATATCCGCAACTTGTCTGGCGTGTGTAGGTCTCTTTATACTCGCGAATGTAGTAAAAATGCGTCGGACCGTGACTATGGCGAGAGCAAGTTGTATACAGTGTGCTTCGGCTTAAGCTTATAGTGTAGAGGAGCCAAGCGACCGACCGGCCGACCCCCCACGGCTCCACGCCAACCCTCGACAGCCTTCATCAGCCATCCAACCCCAAACACAACATACAACCACCCCATGATCGATAAACCATTTCATCAAGCTTGTTTAGATTCTCACGCTGCGATATTTTGTTATGTACGCTTCTTTTTCTAATTCACTGCTTTGGTTACATTTTTGTTAACTTTTTTGTTTCACTTTTTTTTAAACAACCAAATGAAATTTTCATATTTTATTTTTGTCTGTAAAAATGTTTTGAGATTAATGATTTCTTGGTGGCGAAAATAAAATCTGAAACCTAATTTTATTGATGGATATCTCGCTCTAAACTGCAACGGGACACGTTCGTGAATCAAATATGATAATTATTACGTTAAAGCTATTCAAATATTTAATGAATTTCAGCTAATAATAATTTAAGAGTATTACCTGATTTTTCAAGTAAATAAAATTGTCGACCAATTTTTCTCAGACCAAACGATATATTGACAAAAAATGATAAAATTACAAATCAATATAACACAAGATGACGTTTCGATCCGGATTTGGATCTTCTTCAGAAATATCTAAAAGATATAAAAATTAATTAGTATTAAATAATTATTTAATACTAATTAATTTTTATATTTTTTAGATATTTCTGAAGAAGATCCAAATCCGGATCGAAACGTCATCTTGTGTTATATTGATTTGTAATTTTATCATTTTTTGTCAATATATCGTTTGGTCTGAGAAAAATTGGTCGACAATTTTATTTACTTGAAGAGTTCTATTCAGACGTTAATCAAAGATTTGAATTACCTGATTTTATTAAAATATTTTTATACAAGCAGTTGACGACCATCACAAGAGTACAAGACACTAGTCTGGGGTTTCGGAATCAAAGATGACCCAGCGTGGCAGGTGGGTTTAATGAAGAGAAGATAAAAATCGAACCCGTCAAAGATCTTGGTTTGGCCACCCGTTTCAGAATGTGGAAGCCATGAATACTTCTCAGTCTAATAATTCTGGTGTTTTTCTTTAATTTATTAATTTAAGGACAAATGGAGAACTGATTCTTAGGTTGCGATTAGATTTGTGAGTTTTACTTTCGTAAGCAACTTCTGAAAAAATTACAAGTAAAGTATAAATAGCTAAGTAAGTAACTCATACAAATTTTAAAATATCGTTACTTACAATCTATGCTCCTTATCCGCTTAAATTTTCTAACTGGATGTAAAAACTGTATACGGTGTACAATGTACATAAGTATTATTATTTTCTTTATTATATTTTGTTCGTATACTTTTTACCATAAAATAAGAATAACTAAATTTACATATAATTAACATTCTGAAATATAATTAATAAGGGCCATATTCCTTATGTAGCACCGTGTTTTATAAGCAACATAGAAAAAATGAGAATTGCGTCATATTCTAAAGTTTAATTTGTTTCAGTACTCTTTTTTATGATTAAATTACCTTATTAATTGTATGCACACTTAACAATAAAAATATTATATTTTTTCTTCTATCGTTAAACAAAATCTTAAAAACAAATTAAGAAAACAACTGGAACGTTCTTTTGTTATTAAACAACTTTGTGTGTTTGTTGCATGTTAAAATAATAACGACTGATGTTTTAAATTGCCGTATCAAATTGAAAATAATGATTATAAAAAAAGAGTGTAATTTCAATGCAAAAAATGTTTTGTTGTTTCGACTAATACTTCATATTGAAAATGAATAATACATAATATGTATTATTCATTTTCAATATGAAGTATTAGTCGACTTTTTAAACTGAAGCATGATACCAAACGCACCTTATAATATAAGGTGCGTTCAGTTTAAAAAGTGTTGACACTATTGCGTTAGTTATATAAAAGTGTATAATCTAGTTCACAAACTCATTTTTGTTCGAGCTATTTCAAGCTTTAACCCAAAGCTTGAAATAGCTCGAACAAAAATGACCGACACCTCATTGGATTCGGGATGACGTCTAGAAAAATGTATAAAAATATTTTACTAGCACATAAGAATTTGCAAAAGTTATAAGCAAATTAAGATGAAAGAAAAAAAGCATTTAGATTTTTGTTGATATCTCAAAAACTATAAGCGATAGTCAAAATCGGAAAAAAAGATTCTTAAAGAGGAGAAAAGTTCCAACAAAAAAGTCCCATCTCCCGGGACACTATCTCTCTTATTTATAGTTCTAATTTAACGTTGAAAATAGGGTTTCGCGCGGCCATTACAGCTCGAGTGCACAGCCCTGTTGAGAGAGTACAACACATAAAATAATTTTTTTATAGTATTAAATAACATTTTAAAAATTTCAATAAATCATGGTGTCATCTTTTTAAAAAAAGTAACACTATTGTTAACTCACTTTTTTTTCGAAAAACCGTCTCCATTGACAACAACAAACAATGTTTAAATAATTGGGCTATAAATTTTTTGCTTCATGGAGCCCTTTTTACATATATAGGGTGAGGCACATAAAGTGTTACAGAGCAATATCATTCAAACTATTGATCATATCCAAAAATGTTTCAGACAAAAATTTTAGTGTTCGAGAAGGGCGTCATACTGGAGCACCCTATTTTTTTATCGTTGGAGGCGCTGAAAAGCGCTGAAAAAAATACATGGTTTCGTTAAAAAAAGTGAAGTTGACTTTGAAACTTCACTTTTTTAACGAAATCATGTATTTTTTTTCGCTGACATTGTTAGCGATTTTAAGACGAATTCAGCAATCTACAACACAAGGTCATTCAAATTATTTTATTTTTATTTATTTAAAAAAAATTAAAAATTTTTATTTTTAGAATATTATGTTCAATATTCAGAATATTTAAAATAGTCACGTAAGTACCGAAATTACACCACAAATGTCATCATTGCAAGCATCTTCCGTAGGTAGACCCAAGCAAAGGTTAGTGGATTCTTTAAAAGTGAATATTCCGATATGTTTAGATTTTTCGACTATACGATTTTGCGTGATTAGAATGACCTTGTGTTGTAGGTTGCTGAATTCGTCTTAAAATCACTAATAATGTCATCGAAAAAAAATACATGGTTTCGTTAAAAAAAGTGAAGTTGACCTTGACGTAGCTTCAGCGCCTCCACCGACAAAAAAATAGGGTGGTTCAGTATGACGGCCTTCTCGAACACTAAAACTTTCGTCTGAAACATTTTTGGATATGATCAATAGTTTGAGTGCTATTGCTCTGTAACACTTTATATGCCTCACCCTGTATATACTTAACAAGATTACGTCATAATATAATTGTTTCAGAGTTATTTGTTTTGTTTATTACAAATTTTTAAAGTTAACAAGAAATGATAGATTTGTCACTTTTTTTAACTTTAAAATTTTCAAATTAACTATTTTACTTTCGAGCAACCATAGGAAAAATCTCCTATAATGTGAAAAAAATCTAGTTCGAGATTTCGGCGCATTTAGACGTTTCATGGTTTCTATACATACCGAAGAAACGAATTTTAGATGCCATTCATCGAGTGCCAACACCAAATTTTAGATTTTAGATTTTTAAAGGATTCCGCAGGGACTTTTTTTCCTCCTACTACTCTAAAATCAAAAAACTGAGATTTTCTCGAAAACGGCTCCAACGAATTAGTTCGTATTGCATAAATTTATGCATAAATGACTACAATACTCATCTATCTAAAAAAAATTCATTAGATTTTGAGCAAAATCGGTTCCGTGTAATTTAAGATATTTAAAAAAATAATTTCTCAAATTTTATGAGTGGTCGAAAACAAGTGTCTTTACCCTATTTACACATGTATAATATTAATAACCTATAAGAGCGAATGTTATTTAAATAATAATAATTAATAAACTAACAATACCTACTTATTGCGGAAAACATAATTAACGACAATTGCATGTAGGTATTTTAATTTATTTTTCTATTTCCTGTCTCTGCTGTTTGTATGCTAAAAACATCGTTTCCTTGAAGTATATCGGTCTGTAAAGATAAATTAACCAGATCAAACCGTAGACAGTGTGCATTCTATAGTCATTTATAATAGACAAATAATGATTTTCTGCGGTTACCACTTGTTAAGTGTCTTAGAATATGAAAACGGTATTGTTAAGGTTTTTGGATCTTTATGTCTTGGAAGGCAATGTCTTTTAAACTATCAATTATAAAACAGATAGTCAATAACAAGTGGTTAAAGTTTGGTTTTCATTCGAAACGGGAATTTTTTTCCGATTATGTTTTTTTAACATTTTATTTTTCGATTAGTTATGTAGGGTTTTCTAAACTTTCAATTAGGTCCTCCTTTGGAGAACACAGCCTAAATATTTATATAAAAAATTTCAACCAATTGGACAATTAAACCATGGTCCAGCTGCGAAATTACCAAAATCCCAGACCCGACAGTCGTACGTCATTTCAGTACAGCTAAGATTTTATCAGTAAATATACAATATACAAATCGCTACCGCGTTCCTATTGGTCCCGAAACTATGCAGTAATAATTCATTACCGTATAGTTTCGGCTTGCTACCGCGTACCTATTGGTCCAGAAACTATGCAGTAATACATTATCGTACAGTTTCGGCTCATTATTAGCACTCTACGCGTCAACATGAAGTAATTTATTATTTCTCCCGAACTTAGCAGGGCCCCGAAATTATATATTATGCACGCGTGTTGAATAAAAGGCGTTTAATAGTAAGTAGGTACTTTCGAAATTCTGTTTTGAAAAGCTTTTTGCATACAATATTTTTTATTTGACTAGGTACTTTGTTATATATTCGAATCATGGCGTTGCGGGCACCCTTTTGAACAACTGTGAGACATGAACTTGCCAATTTAATATCCTTATTTCTAATTTCGTATTTGTGATTTATATAATTTAAAAACAACGCACTAGCTTACTCTAGTTACTTATATCTCTATTGTGTACGCACGTTCGATTAGTTCTATTTAAAGCAAAAAGGTTAAATTCACATTTTAATGACGTCGTTTGCACTGTAATGTTTGTATTAGAGAGGTGCGTAAACTGTGAAAACAATTCGAAATTGCGTTCACTCGATTTCCTTGCGGCGGCTTTAATCGTTCAGGATCATTAAACAAACGGCAGACAACTTGTTCTTCTTCTTCTACTACTTCTAATGTTTTATATAGAGCCCCCGATTTCCCGCGTCTTTACATTAGTTTGACAATTCAATCTACCAAATTACATTGCTACCATTTCAATCTTTTAGGTAAATCAAGTGATTGTTTTATACAACGCCTGGTTTTGTTCTATAAAAAGATCGCTGTCGTATCATTTCTTTTCAGAGAAGCCCAGTGTGTTTAACTAAATTAGTTTTCGATGTGTTAACATGCTTGCTGACCCCCCGTTCTGATAGAGTGACTTTGCAAAATGATTTATATTTTTTGAGTAATTCGACTGATTTCAACGGAATACAATCGATTTGCTTAAAACAAACTAATTTAGCATATTAACATTTTTTATATAAAATATTTTTTTTCGATACAAAATATTTTTTGGTTGTAAAAAGATTTTTCTAGCTTAGTGATGAGCAAAACCGGTCTTGGTCTTGCAGTCTTAGTTTTTCTTTTTCGCAAGATCAAGACAAAGACCAAGGCGGAGTATGCAAGTCCAAGACTAAGACCGAATATGCATGACCAAGACCGAGTATGCAAGACCAAGATCAAAATGTGCAAGACTAAATTAAAAATTATAACTTCCGTTGGAAATATGAGTTAGAATAAAAAAACTCGGGTCGCGGTGCTAAAACTCTGCTGATAAAATAGTGTATTTGCTAATACGCAGGCATTGTGGCTTTATTACCTACGTGAACTTAAGTTTGGTTTTGAACAAAATAAAACAAATTTACCCCTAAATACAAATATGCATTTTTTGTTATTAACTTCAATATTATAATCAATCCAACGTCTGCACTCAATAAAATACAGCCTTCTATATTATGTAAATCCATATCCACAGATTAGCGTTTTCACACAATTTGTAACTCCAGTCCTATTGGGTTGATTTCATTAAAATTTTAGCAGCAATTACTAAAGGGTGGTGACGTGGTGATAATATTTATGAAAATTTTTAAAAAATCAAAAAAAAAGTAACAGGTTAAATCGCAAGACGAAGACTAAATACGCAAGATCAAGACTGAATGAGCAAGACCAAGACCAAGACCGAATAAGCAAGACCAGTACTGTCACAATCTTGGTCTTGCTTTGCTCATCACTATTCTAGTTCATTTTAGTGTATCTTGATGTAATTTGTCAGTAATATCAGTGTTTTTAAATATAACTAAAAACTGAAAATGTCTTACTATGGCCATTATAATTTGACGTACTGTTATTGATAACTGCATTGTGAATAAACTGAATAATTTCACGTAAAAAATTCACGGTACGATTTTATTTATTTTTACTGATAAATTAATATTCAGAATCGCATAAATTCATTTGCATCGTCAATATTTATTCAGATAGTCTATACTCTATAGAGACATAATATAAATTTCAAACTGTTGGCTAATAAGTAAATAATTAGTGTCGAAGTTTAATAGTAGACCATAATAATCGATACGAAAACTATTTAATGCACATTATGTCTATATTGCACGAATAATAATATATTATTTGCCATTGATTAATGACATGGTCACATTTAACTCATTTATAACCTAAAAGCGTTTACAAACTGCTCATAAAATCCTTTTAATTTATCGTGCAGCTCAGAACTTAGTTATTTCATTTACATATTGAGATGAAATTTACTCTCAAAAAAAGGACCGGTTAATATGAGCTGCTAATTGCTATAGGTATCGATATGAATCTAGTCACGCGTATCACTATCTAACGAGCGTGATCCTAATATTAATTTATAGATTTAAATGACGTTGAATTTAGGATCAGTTAAACATATATATTTTTAATAATTAAATTTGTAAATAACTTTTCTAAAAATATTCTCATCAAATTTAAAACGACAATTTACTGATTCCAAAAACGCATTAATATTTTCAGATTTTTATCTTTATAATTTTGTTAAGTTCTGTTAAATGTCAACTTTTTTGTATATTTTTTTTGGTGGCGCTATGTGAGACAAAAAAAAATGAATTATAACACCGCTGGGAATTTCTTTTATCGGTATTTTGAGCATGCGAAAGTCGGTGCTCTGTGTTTTTACACATGCATTTAAAAAACTCTAGGGACATGATTTATCAAAAAAAGAATAACCTTGTACAATATATACAACTTTTTTCTTTTATGTCGCCGCAAAAATGTTTTGTAAATTATACAAAAACTGATTTATTGTGCTTTTTGAAAGCTACATATTTGTAATTTGGCTTGATACTCCGCTAGTGTTCGACCGAAATTTCGGTTTCGGCCTAGTTTCGACAAAAAAACTGGTTTTCGGCTTAGTTTCGGTTACGGCTGCCATCCGGTCGAAACTACGCCCGAAACCGAATCTACATTCGGGAGGTTTTGCACTGAAATCAGACGTGTTCAGTGCAGCTACGAGCGACGAAGTGTCTCTTATACCTCCACGCTCCGCGTTTTTTATTTAGTTTGAGAGAAAACTCTTTTTATTTTCATACTTTCGATTGAAGTATTATTTGCATAAAAAATATTTATTTAGTTGTTGTATTTCGTAGAGGTACTTATTATAAATTTTATTGTAGTTCTTTAACAAGAGTATACCCCGCAAAATGACGAAAGTTTAGAAGAAATAATTTTGAAAGCGTGTTTTTTTTGTTTTTGTACCTACTTAAATTAATAGGTAATACTTTTTACCAAAATATAATTTTGTTTTGTAGCTTTTATTTTATTTCATATTAATAAAAAAAAAGTATATTTATCTGTGCTTTTTGAAATAAGGAGGGTCATATGATATGATAAGTTAATGATTAGTTAAAATATCAGAGGCTGAATGATTAATATCTGATTGATTTAAAATAAAAAAAACTGATTATAATAATGTTTACTTTATTTTTCCCACGAAAACATGAAATTTCAATTTTGGTTTCGGCGGTAAAAATTAGTTTCGGTTGGACACTAAACTCCGCAATAGCCGACACTGTTTTTGGGGTGGGGTTACCAAAGATATTTCTTACACAGAAAAATATTTCGTATTCAAATCTTATTAGATACCTACCTACTTGCAATTCTGTAACTGTACAGTTTTCAAATTAGTTGTAAATTATTTATTATAAGTGTCAAGTATACCAATTGTTTGCTATATTGTTAAGAAACACCCATTGTTACATCACTATATTAGAAAAATGTATTTCTCAAACATTATTTATTATCTTGTTCAATTTTGAAATAATTTAAATTACTAATTTCCGGACGACTTGTGTCCGTGATTTTTCAATAATGATGTCATGTTGGTATACCGACAGTAGTTTTCTTTATAGATACCCAATTATCATCAGCAAATTCCGTTAGAAAAACTTAGTAAGAAAGTAGATCGCACATTAAAAATAGTTGTTAAAAGCTGATTTGTTTATAATGTAGCCAAAATTTATTTTATACCTAAATGGAATGTTTTTAATTATAATGTAATATGACAAACACTAGACTGTTGCGTAGTTTAAAGAAAAAAGGTTAGACTTGCTTTTAACTTATTTTCTTAAAGAAAATTAGTTTCTCAGAATTGACTACTCGATAACATTATGTATATTTTTGGATAACTAGTAATATTATTAGTTCCTGTAAATTAAGGAATTATAAATTAACTAATTCAATGATAAAGTACATGAATAACGTATTTATAAATTAATATTACTAGTGTGACAACTTAATTTAACAAAACATATGTTTGTGTGGTACATTTTTTTCATTTCAAATATTATTACGTAACAAATTCTTTTATTTCGTGCAAGAGCAGTATACTAAGTGAAATCCATCATTTTGGCGTTTTTTCGTGTTAGATCATAAAATTAGATAATTTTCATATCCCTAGTGTTTTTTTTATATACATTGTTGTGCACAATGTTTGCAGTGAAAATAAATAATGAAAATTTTTGTGTTCAGTTTTTTTATGTAAAAAAAATTTATAATTCATAGTTATCGTCAGAGCAAGTTATAGATTTGTTAGGTTAGTGTCGGATTTAGGGTTGTGAACGTCCTTAATTAGTTGTGACACTTATTTTGGCAAAACTTGCGAGAAACCTCCTTTTATGGAAGACAGTGAACAGTTTCACAGTCTGTTAGATTTTTGGTGTAGATTAAAAAATATATATCTTTGCATTCTGGAATTAAATATTCCTTTTATTGAAGTACATATTTTTCTTAGCCTGTACGTATTTCAATATATTTTTTGAGTTTGAAAAAATGAATCAGTTCCCTATTATTAACTGATCCGAGTGATATTAGGTATATCAACAAAACTGTTGTAAATTCTATAGTCAACGTTGATTTGTTGATGTCATCCGTGAAAACGAATCGATCCCTGGTGTATATTATAACAAAAAATAAGTCTAAATATTTTATAAAATCACTCGAATATTTTAAACTATATTTCTGATACAATATATGTAAACAGTAAACAAAATTAGTAATGGGTTGTGTGTTAAATAAATGTCATAATATTTGTACGTTTCAAAATTCTTATCAATCATACTCGTATTATTAGTTCCAACCATCCTAAAGACACGTATCCTTGGGGAATTACTTTATGCTTAACTTATTATATACGCATGCACAATTTATCGTACCTAAGATTCTTTATCTACCTATATTATCAATAATAGTGTTAGTATTTTAGATTCTAATGCAGATTTTTGACGCTTGAAAATTGGTTACATTCTGTAAAAAAAGTAAGTTCAAAAACTAAAACCCGACCACTGAAAAATCACGCTCCAAAAGGTATATGAAACAAAAAAATAGCCGTGGTCGTATGTGGGATACGACCACGGCTATTTTTTTGTTTCATATACCTTTTGGAGCGTGATTTTTCAGTGGTCGGGTTTTAGTTTTTGAACTTACTTTTTACCCCTAACAAAACAATACATTTTAACAGTACAGTAAGCGATCATAAGCTATTTTCTTTGTTTAATATATTTTAGAGCGAGACTTTTCAGTAGTCGGGTTTTAGTTTTTGAACTTACTTTTTATTTAAATTATTTTGGAGTTATAATTCCCATTATTCGAGTGCACGAAAGCCAAGCCGCGTGCAACAGTTAACAATATATATATTTTTGAAATGTGCTAATTAATCCCTTTCATTCCCAACACGGCATCATTAAAAATATTTTTTTTAGCTCATCACTTTATGTCCTCTAGACTCTAGAGGGCGCCATATTTAATTTAATGTGACATCACGTAGCCTTTGAACAGAGGACAATCAAAACACTTCCAACGATACCTTATATTTCAAATTATTAATATGTAAGGTGTGTTAGTTTAGTTTACAAATCAAATAATTCTAATATATAATATGTAAGCCCTGAGGAAGGAAATATATTTTCCGAAACGTCGGCAGCATATACCATTAGAAATCATTTATAGCCTTCTTCGAAATAATTCATCCTTTCTTATTTCAAATTATTATGATAAGTAGTTTAGACGTTATGAGGGAATAGATGAACATACATACCGGTCAAACCCATAACCCTCATTTTGCTTCGTCGTAGTCGGGTAAAAACAGTTCTATCATCATATTCATTACTACAACGAGGCGATCGATAGATCGCCGCATTCGTGAGACAGGCGATCTACTAACAAATCGTCTTTTACTGTCATAGTACTAAATTTTATCATAGTAGCCACTAGGTACAAAATCTTATTTACACAAATGGAAATTTTTGCTTTTCATTTTACCACGGAGAGATGACTTTACTGGGCTCATTTTTACACATTGTCTTTATGATCATAGTATCTATTAAATAAATGAACATGTTATGATACTTTACAAAAACTGGCAATTATTATTTAAAAAATATGCAAATGTTATATATTATACCAATAAAACAAAAATGAGTGATATCTTCTAAAACAAAGAACATTTACAATGTAAACTTAAAATTAATAGAACGAACTCATCGATTAAAAAAATAAAACAATTGCTTTGTAAAACATTTATTATTTTGTGTCGTCGATCGATGAGTTCGTTCTATAAATTTTATTCTTATTACACTCTCGAAACGTGCCATCAGTCGCACTCACAAATTTCAAGTTTACACTGTAAAAAATACGTGTATTTTTATGTTGGAGAGAGTTGGCTAGACCCTTGTTAACCCCTCGGGTATAATAAATTGAGTAGTAATTATACTTCTCTGTACCAATGTTATGTAAGTTTTACATACAATATTTTACGCAGTAGGTACTGTTGCATGCAAAGATTCTTACACAACCCGTTCTGAAGTAAATAACAATTTATTTTTCTCGTTGGAAGAAGGCATTAAGGCAACCCGCCGCCGGATGAGGCATGATTTCAAACATAAAACAGCTGTTTTGGAAAATGAATGATCTTGTACACAAATCTTTATATACGTCATTAAAGTTTAGGTTAATGGGTGAAGGTCGCGTGCACCTATCCCTGTACTGTAATAACGCATACAAGTAAATGCCGACACACTGTTTATAGGAATGACTATAGTAAGGGATGTACGAACTACAAAAAAAAAATCAAGCCAATTGGGCGACGAGACCATTCCAGTTTTAAAATGTTGACATTTGATATAGTACGAGTATAATAAAGAAAATAAAATGTATGATATCGCGTGAGGTGACGCGGGTAATGGCTAGTATTCAATACAATATTAGCTATTCGTTGCCATGTTTACCTACATAATATGTTCCACGTCATGTAAAAATTAATCAAAGCAAGCTTAACTAGTTTACTTCTGACAGATCTACAAAACAAAAGACAGCTGATTTTTTTTTATTTTCCAAGTATTTCCGAAACTATAAAGTTTAGAAAAAAATGTTTTATCGAAACTTTCTTGAAAAAATAAATATATAAGCCGTTATGAAAAGTATACCATTATTATATAAAAAAGACCGTTATAACATATATCTCTTCTGCGCATGCGCCGATTTTCTCCAAAAACAATATCGCTCTTCATATTTTCATACTAAACATCCTCCCAAAGGTTTCAATCCGATCATCCATTTGACCTGTATCGTTCTTACAAACAGACTAACAGGCAAACAGACGCACAGGGTTTTGGATTCAGAGGACCTCAAAACGAAAAGATATTGTAAAATTATGAAAAGTGATTTTTGATCTAAACTAGTAGATACCATTTTCCACTTGTGAGTTGGAATGGTAAAAAAAGCTGTGAGGTGAGTCGTGTATTAGAGCTCTACAAGTGCGACTATACGACCAACTATTTGGTACGTTCAATATTGAATATTAAATGAGTATTTAACCAATTAGACCCAAGAAATCTTTTCCTAAAAATCTTAAAATACACTTTTCGCACTCTTTTTGTTTATTCAAAAAACCGCTGGACCGATTTTAATTCATTTTGGATCACACTATTCAATTGGCAAACGAAATCGTTATCGTTTTTTTTATTCGCAATATTTCATCTTACAAAGTAACCACGTACGTGCGTACGTACGTGCACACATACCTATTTCTTTTCAAAAACAGTATAAAAATATTGTAGTGACCTTGAAACAAAAAAAAGTGTTAAATATTTTGAACAAAGGTTAAAATCGAATGGGCAACGTTGTTGACCTCATCTGTTGAGCGTCTATATATTCAACAATCGAAGGGGCATTATGTATTGTTGACACGTTTCTTCATCCCTGTAATCAACACAGTTCACAGACCACCACTATAATATAGTTAAGTGTATAATAACCTAGATAAATAATGACTCTTCATTCTGCGTTTCGTAGGGCACTGACACCGGCTGTGACTTTGGCTAATGATCTTCGTGATTTAAAGAGATTAAAGAGTTAAAACGAACTGCTGTTCTACCAACTACTATACTTTAGTTCACAGCTGTCACGTGCTGGACATAATGGCCGCCAACTGAATCTATTTTCATAAGTCATAATTTATCATTGATGGATCTGTTCAACAAACATTTCAATAGAATGCTAACAAACAAAATTTTACGTGGCAAATAATATTTACAACCTATAATAATTACATCTAAATTGGGCGAGTTTTTTTTGAACACACGCTATAATTTTTTTTTTTGAGTTGAACAGTTATATTGTACAATCGATGTACTAAAAGCTAGAAAATAATCTTGGATCACAAGTGTGGAACTTTGATTAAACTAAAATAAAATCGTGGGCGCAATTAGTAGATAATGTTAAGGGAGGGTAGGGTCTAAAAAAATCGATTTTTTTGTATTGAATTTTCTTATAGTAAAACATTTAAAGAATGTTGTGTCAAAATTTCAAATCAATCGGAGCAAAACTCTCAATAATAGACTTTTAATTCTCCCCTCCTTCAATACTGCGGAGCGGCAAGAGCTTGGCGCTTGATGAGACAGCGTCGAGTACATAAACGTAGATTATATAAATTTTGGGTATATAAATGCGGTAGCCCCTAGAATAAGTCCTAGATTACAAAAAAAGAAGCCGAACAACGAAGTTGCTGCAGGGAATGTACTTTTTGGAGTTGAGAAAATAAATTTTCTTCGTAATTTTAGAGTTTGAAACTTTAATTGAGTTTTTCTTGAAAACCGCGTTTTAAAAGTCCGTGTACATTTTCTACATATAAAATACCAGACTCCAACGTCTTTATTTATTTTTGTTACATAAAGAGGGTTTTACAGCTACAAAATGGCGGTTTTCTTCGTTAAAAATCGCAATTTTGACTTCAAACAACCACCAAAAGTATAAAAATGGAAAAAAATCGTTGAGGTCTATAAAAACACCTAAAACACCTGTCCTAACTAAATTTTTTATATTATTTGTTTCAAAAAATTCTACGCTGAGATATAGTGTATCTACACCACAAATCATCTTTTAAAAAAGGCGTTCTGGAAAATGCTTCGTCACCGGCTTGTTTCTCAATATTTTTGTACAAAAAAAAATTTAAAATGTTGAATGGTGCTTTGTAACATGCGAAACATTAAAATAATAATATCCATTTTAACATCTCTAAAAAAATTCGTAAAAAAAGTGTTTTTTTTTCACCCGTTAGAAACCTCTCCCCCCCTTGAGGTCGAAAAAGAAAGTCAAAAGCCAGATGTGATTTCCAAGCATGAACAAAAAAGTTTTGTACTAAATGTGCCTCACGATTTTATTTTAGTCTGATCCCACTGGTAATCCAAAATTATTTTCTAGCTTATAGTATTATCGCTTTCATGTCCTGGTCCCATATATCTATTAATTAATTATATGAATCATTGCCTATCTACTCAATGCGCGGTGAGTGAACGCAACATAATGTATCGAAAATATATCTGCGTCTCTTTCTTCGATGTAATTCCCTGATTTCTCCGATGATAGGATTGGTTGATGTACTTGCATTCAATTTGAATAAAGTATTTCTGATTCAAAAAACTTTGTCTTTTTCTATGACGTTAACATGGGCGTACCCAGTTTTTGACCCAGGAGGAAGCAAATTGGAAATTTCTTAAGCCGGGTCCCCCGTGTTTCTCTTGGGTACGCCAGTGCTTACGGCGTAATAAAAGGCAGATGTATATGTTTGCACCCTAATAGTTCGATTGCGATTTTATTCCTATGCTCAGTATAGAATAAAAGTATATGCCTGGTCCACACAGTCACCTCATCGTAATTAAGAGATTCCTACAGGTTGATCTTGGCCTTCGGTTAATCTCATTGAGACGAAACGAGAACATTTTTATCTCGGCTGCAACATATTCGAGCGAATTTTCAGAAAATAAAGGTGTATTTGTTAAGCGATAGAAATATTGAATTTAAACAGCTGGAAAAATAGAAAGGCTTTAAATGTTTTGTATATCACGTACATGTATATTTTAACAAAATAGGTCATGGTAATTATTTTCTTAGACCTGAATCCATTCTTTCCTGGTAGCACATCTTGACTACCACGCAGTGCAACTGAAGCAAATATATAGTATTGAATTGCACTGCATTGTTAAAATCACAAAATAATAATTATTCATTTATATCTGTCAAATGTGTGTTATACATTAGATTTCGTAGGAGTATAACCAAATGTCGAAATGCGACAGTTTCAGACTTTTTCTTTACCGTGGCACTGTTCGGTTATATGATTAATGATTTTTAGTTTAACTCAAAAGATTAAATATTTTTCAAACGACTTTTGCAGGCTGTAAGACTTTTTTGTTGGTTCAGTTTAAAAGGATTTGAGAGAACTAATTAAACACCTTTTCAAACTGCTTGAGTTTGGTTCTTTTTTACTAGATAGATTTTTCATTTTATAATTCAAGATATATATTTATATTTTATTTGAAAATAATTTAGTAACTAACTAAATATTTAAAAATAAACGAAAAAAAATGTTTTTTAAACACAAGCTTTTATTAGTTGTTAATAAAAATGAACTACAAAGTTAAAAATAACTTTATTCCGATTAAAAATAAGTCGTTTTATACGTACTTTTCACAGTCTCAAGTTTTCAAATAAAAGCGTGGTACACCGTCTTTTTGTTCTTTTTCTAATCGGAATAAAATTATTTTTAACTTTTTAGTTCATTTTTGATAACAACTAATAAAAACTTGTTTTTAATTTTTTTTTCGTTTATTTATTTTAAAGTTTTTAGTGAGCTTTTTTAAAAGTGCGATTTGCATCCCAACTAAAGTCGGACTGGTCAGTAGTCAGTTAGTTATTATTATATTGTATTGTTATCGGAACTACGTACGTATGAAAAATTTCAACTCCATCGGATAACGGGAACTAGTTAAGAGTGCGATTTGCAACGGTTGCAACGGTCAGTTAGTTAATATAATATTGTATTGTTCTTGGAACTACATACGTATGCCAAATTTCAACTCCATCGGGCAAGGGGAAGTAGTTAAAACTTAAAAGTGAAATTTTTAACCGAGTGAAAACCGCAACGGTAAGTTAGTGATTATAATATTGTATTGTTCTCGATCGGATAACGGGAAGATTCGATTGCAGACAGACACCTGGACAGGTGAAACAAAATAAAAGCTTGTAAAATCGAGAAGTCGTTGTTACAACGCCACAAGACGTGGTACTAATTTAGGTCAAGATTAAGTTTCCAAAAATTTACATTATTTTTTCATTTTGAGGTCACCCAAATCCAAAAAATATTTTTTGAAAAAGACTGTATTGTATGTTAGTCTATTAGTCTGTCTGTGCACACGATAGATACAGGCTAAACGGATGAGCAGGTGAAACCAAATTTTGGGAGGATGTGTGATATGCAAATAAGAAAGCCAATCGGCGCATGCACAGAAGAAATATATATGCTATAACGTAGTTTTTTTATATAATGATGGTATACTTTTCATAACGGTTTATTTACTCTATCTATATTTATAAGAAAGTTTTGCATTAAAATTTTTTTCTAAACTTTATAATTTTGGAAATATTTTAAAAATAAAAAAATCAGCTCTCCTTTTGTTCTGTAGATCTGTTAGTTAGGTAGTTGACAAGCAGGTTTTGATTAATTTTTACATGACGTGAAAAAATATTACATATCTAGATAACCACGAAAACAATTAACAAATAGCAAATAGGTATCATAATATTTAATACTAGCCGTTACGCGCGTCTCCGCACGCCTTAATAGAAATTTTATTTTCTTTATTACATATTCTCGTAATATATCAAATGTCAATATTTTTGAAGTTGGAATGGTCTCGTTTTACAATTGGCTGGATTTTTTTTATCACGTAAAGCCATTTTATTTTGACAGTTCACCAGGAGTCCTTACTTAACCGATTTACATTTTTTTTTTACTTCAATTGTTTTGTCGGCAGATGTGTCAGTATTTTTAAGGTTCCGTATCTCAAAATAAAAAAGTCAATCACTCTGTTGTCTGTCTCGAGATCCTATTTCTCAGGAACGACTAGAGTTGCGAGGACAGGCTTAGATTGTATAAAGATTTCAGTCTACGTGCTAAATTTTATTATAATGTCCGCATGTTTTATAAAACAATATAATAACCTATGACAATACGTGATTGATTGTTGTAGACCGTCATTAAAAAGGTATCCTGAGGCTTATTAGAGAAGGCAGCATAATTAGGTGTGAAACTAAGTAAGCCCATTAATGAAACGTTATTAACTATAGTTTTGATTGTGTAATATTTTAACAGACTGTGAATACTGCACAAATATACGACATACAGCCGTCCTTTTTTGGCTACAAAGATGTCCTTCACACGTCTATCTTCGTTTCAAACTAAGATCGTGATTTTTAATTGCTGTACCGATTCGTTTCCCAGTACCAAATTAAATTTTTATTTTTAAATTGTTTCTTAAGGTCGCTTTGAACTAGGTATAATGCGTAGGTACTTTTACCATTCCAACCCACAAGTGGGGAATGGTACTAATTTAGGTCAAAAATCACTTTTCAAAAATTTTACAATATCTTTCCGTTTTGAGGTCCCCCGAATCCAAAAAACATATTTTTGAAAAAACTCTGTGCGTCTGTTAGTCTGTTTGTCTGTTGGTCTGTTAGTCTGTATGTCTGTGAACACGATACAGGTCAAACGGATGAGGGATTGAAACAAAATTTTGGGAAGATGTTTGGTATGCAAATATGAAGAGCCCTATTGTTTTTGGGGAAAATCGGGCATGCGCAGAAGAGATATATGCTAAAATGGTGTTTTTTTATATAATAATGGTATACTTTTCATAACGGCTTATTATTCTATTTATTTTTTCAAGAAAGTTTCGTTAAAACATTTTTTTTCTAAATTTTATAGTTTCGGAAATATTTTGAAAATAAACAAAAATCAGCCGGTATTTGTTTTATGGATCTGTCTGTTCGGCATGCTTTGATTAATTTTTACATGACGTGGAACATATTATGTAGGTAACCATGGCAACGAATAGCAAATATCATATTGAATACTAGCCATTACCCGCGTCACCTCACACGATATTAAAAATGTTATTTTCTTTATTATAATCAAATGCCAACATTTTTGAAGTTGGCATAGTCCCGTCGCCCAATTAGCTGGAATTTTTTATTTGTTCTATACATATAAATAAAATCGAAGCGTCAGTTTGTAATGACCAAAATAACAGCTTTTTACTAAATGCATATGAAATATACCGTATTTATAACAAAAAAACAATGTATAAAATTTTTATCTGTCTGTCGGTCTGTTTGTTCCGGATAATATCCTAAACGACTGGGTCGATTTTGACGGGATTTTCACTGGCAGATAACTTATGTGATAAGGAATAGCTTAGGCTATAAAATAAATAAATAAATAAATTAGAGGGAAATCTTTTCGTAAACTCTGCGGACTGAACAAACATAAATTCCACGCCGACGAAGTTGTGAAATAAAAATAGTTTTTAAAATATTGAACCGACTTTAAAAAAATATAATTGTTTTGCACACTTCTTATAAAATAACTGCTTTTCATGGTTTTAAGGTAATCATAAAATTAATATACCTTGGCGAGAATTTTTACAAATAAAATATTTTTTCAATACGTCCGTACAACAATTAAATAAATTTTTTATGCTATTTTTTATTAATCTTTGTATTCGAATGACTCGAGCGTTTTTTTAGGATAATTTTTAACTTCCCGCTATAAAAAAATCAATAATTTTTAAAGTTATTGTTTTGACCCCGATTTTCGAAAATTGAGTTTTGGTCAGATCCCGACGTTTCAAGGTCCTAGGAAGCTATTCTGACTATTTTATTAACGATGATGTCCGTTTGGCTGTATGTGTGTATGTAAACCTCTTATTACTTTTGAACGGTAGTGTTCGATGAAACGCGGTATGCGGCATCTGACGTGACTTTGCTGAACTTAGATTTCCTGAAAATTTGAAAAGATTCGCCCAATACATTTTGAAAAATCTCAAAAATACAAGTTTCAATAATTTTTAGAAATTTGTTTTTCTACTAAACCGAGTAATTCCAAATTCTAATCAGCTCTTCTCCTCAAAAACTACGTTGACTGCGGCAATCCGCATCAAAATCGGTTCATTTGTCCACGGAAGATTGTGAACGAAAGATTCGTAAGAAAGACTTTTTTTAGCTCTAAAGGTAAACAATTAAAAAATAAACTTCTTGCTGTATTTAATATATATTTGAACGTTTTGAGCTCGAAAATAGCGGGAAGTTTCAGGAATCTTCTTTTGAAACTTCTTTTCAAATTTTTTTAATAACTTGTATCTATGTATTTTTTGAAAATGTATTTGAACCAAAAAATAACAACAAAAATGTCTAAAATTTTCAATATATTCGTGTTTTCTAAAAATCTTTGTATGTAACAAATTTTGGCATTGTATACCTAGCCGAACATTATTTAAAACAGAAATCAAAAAATGAAAGGGTTGAAGTGGTAAGAAGCAACCGAAACTAATTTCAGCAATAAAATTTGCAAAAATGACAATACTTATCTTGTGGTTTAGTTTAGACAAGAATTCCATGAAAGTATTAGCATGGAATGTTTTTATTATATTATGCAGAAGGAAAATGTACCTCAATTTAAACAAAATTCTAAAATTTGAGCAACATTGTGATATTTTAACGTCATGTGACGTCACTCAACTCCGTTGACGTTTGTTACTTAGTCAGTTTTAAATCAATAACTATATATACCTAGTTATAATCAACAAAGTATTGACGTCACATCTTGTTTAAATAGAATAAATTATTGAGCATCAACGAATGAATATTTCAAATATTCTTCCGTTTTTCACAATAAAAATGCAAAAAAATCCTTGTAATAGACATCCTTCTGATCTTTGTTAACGTTAAAAGGGGAAATTAATTGGAGACTATCTTAATTAATGTGACCATAGCCAAAAGCAAATCTCCCGATACACTGAAATGTTGTAGGTTTTCGTTCTGCATAACATATATATATTCACCAAACTTGAAAACCGAAATCTAAAATAAAAAATAAAAATAAAATAAATAATTAAATAATAAATAAAAGAGTACTCACCAACCAATAAACAAATACTTATACCAAGACAAAAAAATACAACAGCAATAAATCAAGCAAAATTCATACAGTTGTTCTACCGACACCCATAATAGCAAGCATATACGCAAGTACTACCAACAAAAAAATAAAATCAAATTACTAACAACTTAAAATAATATTATCTGTAAATTAACATTATTATTATATTATATTTTGAATTACCATTCCAACCCACAAGCGGGGAATGACTAGTTTAGGTCAAAACTCAATTTTCAAAAATTTTACAATATCTTTCCGTTTTGAGGTCCCCAGAATCCAAAAGACATATTTTTGGAAAAACTCTGTGCGTCTGTTTGTCTGTTAGTCTGTGAACACGATACAGGTCAAACGGATGAGCGGATTGAAACCAAATTTTGGAAAGATGTTTGGTATGCAAATAAGAAGATCCCTATTGTTTTTGGGGAAAATAGGCGCATGCGCAGAAGAGATATATGCTTAAACGGTGTTTTTTATATAATAATGGTATACTTTTAATAACGGTCTATTATACTATTTATTTTTTCAAGAAAGTTTTGTAAACATTTTTTTCTTTTAAATTTTATAGTTTGGGAAATATTTTAAAAATAAAAAATCAGCCGCTCTTTTGTTTTACGGATCTGTCAGAAATAAACCAGTTCGGCATGCTTTGATTAATTTTTACATGACGTGGAACATGTTATGTAGGTAACCATGGCAACGAATAGCAAATATCATATTGAATACTAGCCAGAACACGCGTCACCCCACGCGATATCAAATTTTATTTTCTTTATTATAATCAAATATCAACATTTTTGAAGATGGAATGGTCCCGTCGCCCAATTGGCTGGAATTTTATAATACCGTGTAAACAGTGCTAGTGGCATTGCCGATGCACATTATTTGTTTGTATTTGTTTAATAAAAAAAAATGCAATGAAAAATTCCTATAAAAGTTTATAGAGATCAAATTTAAATGAACTCACTTTAAAATTAAGTTTAGTTTATATTACTTTTTTGTATCAGTTGTACTGCTCAAACGCCTCAATTAATTTGGAAAATGCTACTCTTTCTGATGTCTGGTTGTGCCTGACGTTGCCCGATTTTTGATATTTGGTTCCGGAGAGGAGTAAATTTTAAAAAATACGGCAACTTTTAGATATCTTTCGCTTGATTAAAGCCGTGAAACCTGTCTTAAATAATAGATTTCCTATATGTTAGAATGTATCAAAACAGTTGTTTATACAGATATATAAGCAATTTGTTTCGGTTTCCTTGTCTGCTACACAGTATTATATCTATAAGCTTATCAATTAAATTCTTAATTTAAAACAGTATATTTTAAACTGGATTCAACAGCTAAGCTAAGTTTAAGCCGAATCCGTAAAACCGGCCCTTTGTTAACTATTCAAAAACGGAAATATTGATTGATTAATAAAACTGCAAAACTAGGTATTGAATAATTTAATTGAGTTTTAGTTTCCATTACAAAAAGTTCAAAATAAATTTCGCAAGCATCAGCGTAAAAAGTGTTTATGTCTTATGAATTTTAACAGGCTATCTAAAAAGTTTGTCTTCAGTATCATATATTATCGATCAATCAAAATCAAGCGGGAGTTCGTTTTGTGCTCAGAATGATACAGGCTCAACTGACTTTTTAATAGTCTTGTTTTCATATAATATACAGACTGTTCGTTAACAAGATTTTGAACACCTGCTGATCCGTTAATTTACGGTCTTAAATATTTTTTTGCACATTCCCCTATAAAATAATTGGGTTAGAGTAAGATACCTCGATGTGGATCACTGGAAATACACAATTATTATTTTATATAGGTAACATAATATAACCGTGTTATTAGCCATTTTAAGTGCGAAAAGTTGATTTTTTAATTTTTTTTTGCGTAGTGAAAATGGGAAGGCGTTTGGAACGAGTTCTTTAAAAAACAATTACGGGGTCGAGTCGATGCGAATGCGTTTAATTTTGCGCAGTGAAAAGAGGAAGGCGTTTGTGGGAAGCTATTTAAAAAAAACAATTACGGGGTCATGTCGATGCGATGGCGTTTTTTTTGCGCCAGTGAAAAGGGTAAGGCGTTTGGGGGGAGTTTAAAAAACAATTACGGGGTCGTGTCAATGCGATGGCGTTTTTTTGCGCTGTGAAAAGGGTAAGGCGTTTGGGGGGCTCTTTAAAAAACAAGTAGGTACGGGGTTGTGTATACTAAGTGATATAGAAATACAGTAATTTTACACTGGTTGCTATAACGTGTATAATATGTGATTTCTGATTGGTTAGATTAAAAAAATGACAGTGAAAGACGAAAAGTTGTTCATTTTTTTACGTATTTTTGAGGAAATTTGTGAATATTCCGCAAAGGTTTTTTTTTGGAACTTACTTTTCAATCTTGTATATATATCGTGAAATAACACATTTACCACTAGTGCTGTAAAGTTGCGTGAAGTATCTAACTACTATTTTTATTGTAGATTTTAGTCTAACCGCATGAGAATACAACGAAGCCTACGTTTAGAAGTGAACTTGGTCAAAATTGAACTGTCAAAAAATTAAATGAAAACCTGCTATTTTATAGGGGATATGTGCAAAAAATACTACATGTATCTTGTGCATGATCTTGTCGGTTTTTAACTTTCAAAGAAATTAAAAAATCAAATTACATCACATTTGGTTGCAGAAGTAGCTGAATATTTTCGAAAATTTGGTGTAATATCATAAAAGGAACATCTTGTATAATAGTCGTTTATATATATTCCTATATAAAATATAGACTGATTTCTTTTAAAAGTTTTAAAGAATATTTTATCCGAAGCGAAAACCAAACTTGTGCTTTTGTAACTTTTCAGTAGCGTATTAACATAATGTCAAATTAAATAAATTTTTTTAGGCTGCAAAATTGCATTTCATAATTATTCAGTAGTGATATGAGAAAATTATTTTTAATGTTGACGTTTCGAGACAATAATTTGTTTCGAACTACGAAAGGGGAATTTTAATATTTCCGTTAACATTCAGATTCAAATACAAAAACAGCTACACATAACCTAAAAAGTAAGGATATAAAAAAGTAACATTTAACCGAGTTGTGGGAGGGGGTTAATTAAAAATGTTTGCACATATATATATTTTTATTTGTCAATAGTCCCTAATTAATTATTATAAATTATATTTGGCTTTATTTTCAGACCGTAATAAGTACTATATTTTGTATTGGTTCTATAATATACATGGGTATTATTTTATAGTATTGTAATGTCAGGGTGCTCCATTTCAAAATTTTCGTGCACGCCTTTGCAGCATTATGCATAACTGAACTCATTTTAAATTTCCTCTTTATAGTGGAAGTTTCCTGCTTGATAAGCAAACGTCTCATTTAAAGACCGAGCTTTGAGACATTAGTCGATAGAATCCATTTATTCTCGAAATAGGTATTCAAGAACTGTTTTGTACAAGTACAAAAGTTCAGTTCGCTTTATTTTGAAACTAAGATTGACTACTAACAAACTTGTACTGATTTTTATTATGTTTTACTTAAATTGTCTCAGCAGTTTTACCATTTCCAACCCACATGTGGGGGGAATGGTGCTAATTTTGGTCAAAAATCATTTTTCAAAAATTTCACAATATCTTTTCGTTTTAAGGTCCCCCGAATCCAAAATTTTTGGAAAAAACACTAGGTATGTGTTTGTTTGTGAGCACGATCCAGGTCAAAAAGATACTTTTATAATGGCTTATCTATTTTTTTTCAAGAAAGTTTTGTTTAAAAATGTTTTTCTAACCTTTTTCGGAAATTTTTTGAAAATAAAAAAAATCGGCTGTCCTTTTGTTTTGTACATCTGTCAGAAACAAACTAGTTAAGCATGCTTCGATTAATTTTTACATGACGTGAAACATAATTATTACGTAGGTAACAGTGGCAACGAATAGCAAATATCATATTGATACTAGCCATTACCCGCGTCACCTCACGCGATATCAAAAATAAATTTTATTTTCTTTATTATATACTAAGTATATCAAATGCTAACATTTTGAGATTGGAAAGGTCCCATCGCTCAATTGGCTGGAACTTTTTTTCTAATCTATACTAAAGATGAATAGTTTGTTTGTTTGTTTGTTTGGTTGAACGCGCTAATCTCAGGAGCTGGTTTGAATTGAAAAAAAAATATTTTTTTTCTTGGATAGCCCATTTATCGAGGAAGGCTATAGGCTATATAATATCACGCTACGACCAATAGGAGTGGAGCATCAATGAAAAATATTACAAGGTGTATATCAAAATTTGTCCGTCAACAAAAACTTTTGAACGCTAACTTCGATCACAATGGAATTTGGACAAACATTCATCTCGGTAATTTAATGAATGTGTGTACTCATGTCCCTCCCCCACACCATTCGTTCCTTTGCGTCTGGATGAAACCGGGCGGAACCGCTAGTTTAGTAATAAAGTTAGAAGGAAGAAGGCGTTTAATAACGTACAAACTACTTATTACGAATCCACAAATAATAGAAAATATAAAAACTTAAAAAAAAAGTGTCACTCTAAAAAAGATCGATAAATCGCGTAAAAATATAATAAAGTTTTTTGAGATTGACACTTATTTATTAAAAGTACATAAATCTATAGTCATTAAATTAGCGTCGACCTCAAAACTTTATTACGTTATGCTTTCAGTTGCCTTTTTTGGTGTCTAAATTTTTTAAAAAGTTTTTTTGTTATCCAAGATTTTAAAACAATATTTTCCAAATCTCGCCCCGTACGAAGTTCTGTTCTAACCTGATTTCATCGAAAACAATTATTTGATTTTCGAATGAATAACCTATATTCGCTGTGGGTATAAATATCCCGACCTTCTGCTAACACAAGACAAGTGGAATCTTCGTCTCGTTCTCAGCTAGCGGGACGTGCCGTAGTGATTGATTGACTTGGAATGATTAAAGTGGGCGAATCAAGTAGATGGGAACACACCACGTCAATGTATAATACCCTCTATCTATCCATCTATTGCTTACATATATCTCGCGGCACGGTGCGGCGCGTTGCGGCACGACGTGGTTCACAAAAAGATGTTATCGTTTCTTAACTTTTAATATGATATTATTCAGTAATTTATAATATAGTGTGGGCATATCGAAGTACAATATATATAAGAATCAAAACAGATAAAACACAGACTTGGGGCACATGAAATAAATAAATAACCTGAAGTAGATATAACTCTCTATTGCTGGCTTTATTTCTTTCCGTATAACCTCTCTATCCTGAATCCGTCTCGAGTGTTAGAAAGCTTGCGGCGAATTGTTTCTTAAGCGTTGGATTTAATATGACATTTTATCTAGTTACTTTGTCTAGGTACCTACTTGTTTAATTCATTCTCAAATAGGGCTTGCTATGATAGATACATTTTACCATTCCAGCCCACAAGTGGGGAATGGTACTAGTTTAGGTCAAAAATCACTTTTCAAAATTTTACATATATTTTTCCTCGAATCCAAAAAACATGTTTTTGGAAAAAACTGTGCGTCTGTTAATCTGTTGGTCTGTCAAATGGATGAGCGAATTGAAACCAAATGGGAGGATGTTTGATATGCAAATATAAAGAGCAAAATTGATTTTTGGGAAAATCGGCGCATTCACAGAAGAGTTAGATGCTATAACGGTGTTTTTTGTATAATAATGGTATACTTTTCAAAACGGCTTATTATTTTATTTATTTTTTTAAGAAAGTTTTGTAAAAAAAAATTTTGTCTAAACTTTATAGTTTTGGAAATATATTTAAAATAAAAAAAAATATCAGCTGCGTTCTTTTGTTTTGTAAATCTGTCACAAATAAACTAGTTTTACATGGCGTAGGTAACCATGACAACGAATAGCAAATATCATTTTGAATACTATCCATTACTCGCGTCACATCACGTATTAATTAATTATACATCAGCTGTACTTATTATACTATATCAAATGTCAACATTTTGAAGTTGGAATGGTCTCGTCGCCCAATTGGCTGGATTTTTTTTAATCAAAACCGTAAATATATAAATTGATTTGGCACGCAATTATTAGAATTGTATTACACACTTGTTTATTCACACTTGAGCTACAATATTATCGTATGGAGTCAGTGTGGCGACATCAACAGAGTTTTCGTATTACAAAAACGTATTTTGCGACTCTTTTTCAACTTGAAGAATCGAGAAAGCTGCAAATCTTTATTTGTCAATAATAATATACTGACTGTTACGGGTATTAATCTATATAAAATTTTGAGTATACGGACAATTGTATGATTCATGATCATAATACGAGACTTTCTCAAATTCACATTTATAAATATAAATCAAATTTTTATTCTAAGTCTCCTAAATGCGCTGGACCTATTCTGTTCAACAATTTGCCTACCCAGCTACGGGAAATTAATGACCTAAAATTATTTAGCAAAACGCTTAAAGTATTTTTATTGGAAAAATGTTTTTATGGCATAAATGAATTTTTTAATTGATTGTTCATATCTGTATATACAGCTATATGAATCAATAAATTACTATTGTTATTATGGAACCGCAATAAAATTTCTTCTTGTACTCGAAGGTTACGAACATTACAAATACGTCTGTTAGTTACCTATATAATATTTTTTATGCAGATTTTTTAAATCGGAAATTATTTTTTTAAACACTCTGTGTGTAGACACGCTCGCACAAAATACTGGATCTCCAGTAACTGAATTGTAAATTATATGAAAGCATTTTTTAACATAATTTTATTGAATTACAATAACAATAACATTACCTTTTTATATATTTATCGAACCGTATAAAAAATTCCTCTGAAATTATCTCAAAAAATATTATAACAAAGCATGGAAGCATGAAGCATGAATATCTCTCTTTCCACCATATGTGTTCAAACGCGTGTGTGTGTTTGTATGTTATACAACCCCTATGCTGTTTGCAATGCTTGCATCCCTACGGACCAATCGGAAAGTCAGGGTAGCTTTCTCCACCCTAAAGGAAAAAAATACAACAACCACCCTAAATATACATCTCACGAGATCCAATAGCGTTTACTCTTAAAAATTTGCACGCTTGAAAAAACATCCAGGCAAATTCTTTTTGTCGGTTTTTATTTTCGTGTAACGTACGAGAAAAAGGTCCATTTCGAATTATGTTACGTGCATATTATGTGCAGAGATGAGATCATTAATTATATGATTCCTGATGTTTCTTTGCAGCAAAATGTGTTTTTTCACTTAATCGAAATTAATTAATAATAAACTTATTATTAATGTTTTTGTCAGAATTTTGAAATGGGTTAAAAGCAGACATAAGCCGTTATTTTAGACAATTATTAAATTACTGCATCTAACTTTTTGGTGTTAACTTGTATTAATAAAAACTTGGTACTGAATCCCAGGTTAACGTTTTACATTTTAAATATGCAACGAACGACATTTTAGGAATTCTTGAATTCCCAAGAACTGTGTATATGTGATATATTCATAAACTACATTTTCGTATTTGTTGATACAAAAACAATTTATTAGAATTCTTAATTTTTTATTAAATCGGCTTTTCTAAGCAACATCGTAGCTATGGCTTGGCAATTCAAGGATTATATTTTTTCATGGTCTAAAAGGTAAACTTTGCACTGTTTTAATTAATTTTACTAAATCGCAATAAACTAATTAACAGTATAGGTAACTATACCTTACAATCTCTTCAAGACAAATATAAAAAAATTAAACATAACAGAGCCAAACATCTCCTGTTACAGTAGGACTGCGTATGCTCGGCATAGGTGCCTAAATAGCTGTAAAATAACTTAAATAAATTGTAATGTTAAATTAAGTATAATATATATATATAATTACAATATCCTAAATAACGTAAATGGCACTCACTAAAATTATTACATAGTTGGTTATTTTTTTAAATTTTTTTTGCCAATCTAATTGACTCGAAATCGGTAAAAACAAATAATCATTAATTCTTTCAGGTGGGCTATAGCAATTTTGCTGAAACCCCTATATTAGATTGTACGTAGTTGTAATAATAATTATTATTATTGTAAATAAAGATTTCTTCTTCTTCTTCTTAATTAATTTTATATCATATAAGTGACGTTAAAGCTCTGTTCCAACCTCTCTGCGAACAGCTGTAATATTATCGTTACAGTCTTGCGCTGTAGCTCAAAAACCGATACAAACAGTTTCGTTCGCAAGACTGACGATGATAATTATAAATAATTGATACTTATAATCTTCATAAACATCAAGTATATAGTGTTGATCCGTATTCGAAATACAAATGATAAAAAAATCGAATAAATCTCTTACCGATTTGATTTTTTTTATCATATTATCTGCAAACTTCAATCATAAACTTTTAGTAGTGTTGACCAATAAAAATTTAGTACGGTTAGAGCTTTGACTATCAAATAAGCGTACACTCTTGTAAATAATAATTTTCATTTGTTCGACATTTCATTTTGACGTGATAACGTCTTATAAATTGATGAAACACCGGCTGCATGCACGAAAAAGTGTCACGTTCCGAAATGTGTCACGTTCCGCGCACGATCGACCCAAGTTTGACAGCTACTAAAATTTAGGTTATGTATTATTAAATATGATATTCGAGCGGAAATCGTTATCACGTAAAACTATCGTCCGTAAACCGACTTTACAGACAACCAATTTTTTTCCTATTAGTATTGTTATATTAATTTATAAATATTATAATTACTATTAGTAATTTGGTATGCTTTTTATTTTTATTGGCCTTGGGTTGGTTGTAAAATAATGAATAAATCTAAGAATAAATAAATCAAGCAACTAACAATTAATAATAGACCCAAGTATATAATAATATTAATGTATTCTTTATATTTAGCAATTCAATTTATTTCGCTGTTGATTCTGATTGACAGATGTAATAAGTATAACAGTAGCTTATACGTATAAGTTAGAGTATAATAAAACTTTAAGGCAGTGTTAAGAAACTTCTAGAAAGTTATTTCAAATACACTGTTCTACGTAATCCAGTTTCCCGTTTGCAATTAAAAGTTTTACACTGCGGGTTTCTGTAAAAATATATGAGTTTAATGGAACATTAATAACAGATTTTATTTTATTTTATTTGGCTGTATCTTACATATAACATTTTTTATCTAAGGCTATTCTAATGCAATTTCCTAGAAATAATTATAATAATAAACATTGCTAAGCAAAAAAATATTAAAAAAATGTAAATGAATAAAAAAAAACGCGCTTAGGTATATTAACGCACCAAAGTAGAAAATAAATGTTTTTTCTCTTCTATAACGTTTAAAAGCATTGGGCAGTGAGTGCCTCACGCTGCCACGCTTCTAAACGTTATAGAAGAGAGATATATTTATTTTGTAATTTTTAATGTGTCGATATTAGCGAGTTTTTAGATTTATAAAACTATGAATTTTACTTTCTTATTTTTAGTTATTATTTGTACATCTATATTATCTTTTTTCAAATTTTAACCGATTAGAGACACGTTCTCCCACCATCAGTACCGCCACTCCCACCACTTATTTTTTATTTCCATTTTCAACTTGTTACGTAATTATGATCATAACTAAAATATCAGAATAATCTTCTGTCATCAAAACTACATACCTCTGCAGTTTCACATCAATTGGGGATTTGGAAGACCGTGAAAATCCAACTTCAAGTTTTTTTTACATATACATACAACATACTAGTAAAGCTAGTATAAGTGTGTACATATTTTAGTGTGAATCAGTTTAGGTACATGACAATAATCAATCTTTGATTAGCGTCTGATTAGAACTCTTCAATAAATAAAATTATTGACCAATTTTTCAGACAAATATATTAACAAAAAAGAAAAAAATCTTTCACGAATTTCATTAAAAATAAATAGTAACTAAATATTAATTACTTTTTATATTTTTAGATCAGACTATATTTTTTAGATCAGTTCTAAAGAAGATCCAAATCCGGATAGAAACGTTATTGTATTAATTATTATTATTATTATTTTTTGTTTATATATTTGTCTGAAAAATTGGTCGATAATTTTATTTATTGAACATGACAATAATGTTCATAGATCATTTTTCAAAATATATATATTATCGTGTCCATCGATAATAATTAATAAGAAAAATCGCAGGTTTGTCTACAAACCTGCGATTTTTCTTATACATATTAATTTTTCAAAATAATTTTTAAAATAAAAAATTTTAGTAGATTTTCAATTTTAAAGTCTTTATGCAGTGCTCGATTTTTAGTGCATTAAATCTATTATAAAACACTTTTATTTTTGTTCCAAAACGACACTGCGGTTAAGTCGTCTCTGACTCGGCGTTCACTCATTTTAACACTGAAAGTTGGTTCGTTTAGGATTTTCGAGAATTTAAAATATTTGAAGCTCACGTAGGTAATAAAAGAAGAGATCACTGGCAAAGGTTTTATATTTTTATGTAAAAGCTGGAATTGATGAATTGTATTTAAATATAAGTATTTGTTTTTTTACGCGTTTAGAAAAACAATGTTAATCTTTTTCATTCCTGTTTTGATGTCGTTTCAATTTTTTTCATTGTTTGTATATAAAAAGTTTAATTTGAAGATAAACAATGAAATGGAACACCTCTATTAGGTCCTTTAAGAAATAGAATTTCAAAAGAATCTATAAAGAGATTGATTCGTTAAGTAGAAAATGTTGGATTTCGTTGTTATATATTAAAATACTACTTTCGACAACTGTCAAATGTAAATTTATTGGCTAGGTAAATAGTTTACCAATAATTATTTTAATGGTAAATCGGAAGTACGTTGTAATGTGACGTACATAATTTATGAGCTAAACTTATCTACCTAAATGAATTCTGTTTAAAATAGACACCCCTTTGAGGTTCATTCTGTTGACATTTCCATTAAGGTAATTATATAAGTCGTATGACGTATACTACATTTAATATGTATTTTATTTTCCTGGGGCTATAAAACATGGAATTTATATTTTTTACTAACTGTTCGAAAAATTTATTTACTACATTTTTTGCACGTAACTCCTATAAAATAGCTAGTTTTTTTTAATTAAAAAAACAGTGTGCAGCAACTAAGGCTATTTACACTGAACTAAAAGTAAGAAATATGAAGGTAAGTATAATAATAATAAGTACATATAATAATTAATTGGATATAATATAATAGAATAGATAGGTTAAATTAATTTATATTTTATTTTTCAAGTTGGAAAGTTTGAGGAAATTCATTATATAATAGCTAGTTTTCATATTATAATAAGTATATCTTTAATATTTTTGACAGCTGTATGTGCAGTAGCCATTTGCAATCTATTTGGGTTGCTTACGATAACTACGCCTGCGTAGCTATCTCTGTTCCTCTTATGGCCATATTCACCGAACCTAAGTAATTATTTATTTGGTTTATTTGTTCTTATCCTCCGAATAAATAGCGATATTTCAATTCACTAAGCATAACTATGTTCACTGCAGGATCTATTCTGTCTTACTTCTAAGGTATAAACTTTTATTCGCTGATAAAATAATATTAACCGCCACATAGATCATAATACCTAACCTATAAGCGTGGAGTATTATATCTACAGTTTGTTCTTACGAATTATGTTTATTAACCTTTTGTGAAGTGTACATAGTTGTGAAACATTAATGTTGGTGAAATTTTTGTGTGCAGTTGGGTTAGGATAAAACATTTATATTTTATGTTATGACGTCTACACTAACGCGATTAGTCGGATTTTTGGGTGAACGTCAAAATAATCAACAAAATGAAAAAGGAGTATAGTGCAGTGTATATTTACACTTTAACTAAATTTGGTACCTGTAATAATTGTGTTTGGCGAATTGAAAGTAAATTTTTATGTAACGAATTTTGTTTCAAGATTAGTAATTTCTATCTTTAATAGTGTTCGATGAATATGGCCATTATAGCGTTAAATGGTAACTGACAGGTCGCTTTTGAAAATGACTATTGGGTTGGTTAAATAGCATTTATTTGTTTGAGCTCACAGCACTAGAGTTAAATTAGTTATTTTATACCATATCCTTTTATTCTAAGCTGAGCATAGGAATAAAAAGGCAATCGAGCCATTAGGGTGCAAACATATACTTCTGTCTTTTTTAAGCCGCAAGAGCTGGCGTATACAAGGAGGATACAAGTACGGGGGACCCGGCTTAAGAAATTTCTAATTTGCGCCCTCCTGGGCCAAAAGCTGGGTACGCCAATGTTAACGTCATAGAAAAAGACAAAGTTTTTGAAACAGAGATACTTTATTCAGATTGAATGCAAGTACATCAACCAATCCGATCATCGGAGAAAATAGGGAATTAAATCGAAAAATAAGACGCAGATATATTTTCGATACGCTTTATTGCGTTCACTCACCGCACATTGAATAGCTAGACAATGATATAGGGGAAGAGGTATAAATACTGTTAATAATGTTGTTTAATATTTTATATGATTCTTTTAGTTTTTATTATCACATAAAATGTCAGAAATTAATTACTATAACCTTAATATTCTCCTCTTTCTCATTATTTCTTTTGATTTCCCGTTCACGACACATGATATCGATTAAATAGTCGCTTACTAAGCTGTCAAAACTTTATTTACTTCCACTGACGAGGTTGGTCTGCACCAAAGGCCTAAGACGTTCATCTCTAATTTAAATCTCGGTTTTGAAGTGAATTTGCGTATTTATCATGTCGATTTCATTTGACATACGTGTGTACTGACTTTAATATGAATTGCTAATTTTGAGTTGGAAATAGTTAGCTGTCATAAAATATCTATTTATATTTCGCGATCTAAATTAGATGCATGCATTTTGAACAGCATATTACTTTCTAACTGCATTATAACAATCATTCTTAGCTAACCGAGGTCATTAATAATTTGTTTTAATTGCGATTTGTCTTCTGAAAGTGCCATTGTATATGTTTTTAACAAATTAGCGTTACGTATTGACACAAGACTATAATTCATACTTGAACAAGGTATAAATTTAGTGAGCTACTCCGAATGAAATAGAAATAAATCGTCAACACTGTCAGTGAATGGACTGTTGAGTGACGTCACTGACGTATCCGAATACGTTGTACAGTTGTTTTGTTTGTGGACAATCTCTTTCAACCAATTAATTGTATTTTGATAGTCCCTATATTATTAAACGAGCTAATCTTGTATCTACCTATGTACCTATCTACCTATGTCCCTAAATATTTTCTCGGAAACGGCCCTAACGATTTGGATGAAATTTACTGAAAAAGGATTTTGGGGGGCAAAAAATCGTTTTAGCTAGGTCTCATCTCTCGAAAAAATCGTTTTCTTACAAATTTTATCATTATAAAAATCAATTTTTTGACGTATGAAAATACTTAAATATTGTAAGTAGGTTTTGGAATTTTATACAAACAATGAAACAATTGTTTTCAAAATATTATGACAGTTAATCTTTAATTACTATCCAAGTGAGACTTAAAATAAAAATACGTATTTGAATATCAGTATTTTGACTTTCCGAGCAAAGCTCGGTCACCGAGGTACTTAGGTACTGTTATACGTTAGGAAAGTATCTTTGACACGCGACCTTCGCACCATCTCGTGTTTGATTTTTTCAAAAGTGCACGGTTCACCCAAAATTTACAATCATATGGAAACCAGCGTTATTCTTAATTATAAAAAAATATTTACGCAAAATGTCAGTAAAAAAGTACATATAATAAATGATATACATTTTTAATTTCTAAATTTTTTAAATCTTATTTTTGTTAACAAAATAACAATTGTGATATTTTACATGTATTTAATAATGATTGCAGACGTAAAATAAAATTTAATTACCCTTGACGACGTACTGCTGCAGTCCAATTTTTTTCTCTCTAATTCATAAGAAAATCCAGGAAAACGGTGGAACTGTAATTCTAGATGTTTAGTTGGTGTATCTTTACAATCAACAACACAGCACTTCCGATTTGATAGCTTTTCCCTCATTTTATTCGACAATTAATCCTTATTAAAATGCACGTATAACATATGACACTAAGGTTTAGACTGAACCAGGTTTAAAAAAAAACCACGAGAGGGCGCAAAAGTCGCCTGTAAAAAGATACTTTCCTAGCGTATACGTTGCATTCTAAAAGTGAACCACACTTGGGCCAAACAGATCCAATTTTCTGATGTTTTTCCTTAATGCTTAGGCTTCCGTACCAAGATGGTAAAAAACTGAACTAATTGACTGTCCATTCGTGTCTAGTCTTTCGCAAATCTGTTATTTTTATTACTATTTTTTTTGTTCTCAAAGTGCTGGATTTGGAGTCGACTCAAGCGGACGAACCAATGGATATGTTTAATAAATTTCTTAATCTGTGATACAATATATTTTATGAAATACTACCCAACTAGTTTTTTTGTTCCCTTCCAATAAATAAATAAATGAGTGTAGCAGTTCAGGGTCACTACTGTATGCAAGTTTTACCTTGGTTTTAAAATACGCATTTTGATTAAATACGGGGAAGAAATAAAAAGTGTGGAACCGATTTGAGTGTGTTAATTCGCACACATTGTGATAAAACATACATCGTTTTAATACGTTTTAATGAGGGGAAGTGCACAATATATGTGTCATAACGATGTGGATGAAATAACACAGGTAAAATCGCTTCAGAAGAAATCCGTATAATGACAAAATAACGTCAATAACGTTCAATTTTAAATGAATTACGGTCCACTGGGCGACCACTAGTACTACAGGGTGACCGCGGTAATTGCTCATATTCCTCTCGGGAGAAGAAACTATAACTAATTTGGTATGATTGAACCTTATCACTTGTGGGTCGGAAATGCATCATTTTTCATGATAATGACATTTCTGTGAAGAATTTTTATTTTTTTTTTTATTTTTAACACACAACATAAAATCTAACAGTAAAGTTCGTGGTTTTTTGCTTTAGGAAGGTTGTTAATGGAAAAATTTGGGCCTAAAAGTTAGAATATATACCTATATTTTAATTTTCTGATTTTTGTAAAAAGAAAACCGAAGTAGATTTTCTCGAAAATGACGCATTTTCGACCCCCAAATGATTGAGGTTAAATAATTCCAAATTAATCATAGTTTCTTCTCCCGATAGGAATACGAGTAATTACCGGTCACCCTGCATACATTGAATATCATAATTGGAAGCTTCAAAGTGGTGTAGATGCTTATGATCTCAGCAATCGCGCATCTACAATCTCTCTCTCTATCTTAGACGTATGTTTAAGAATTGTTTGATATTTTTAACTGCTCTCAAACGTGTTGGTTTATAAAACAGTACGCAAACTGTTCAGATGTTCACTCGTCAGGCAGTGAGACACAATGATGAATTTATTTTATACAGTGACAAGCAGCATGTCATCACGCCCCGTCATTTACTGTCTGAGGACCAGAGACTGAAAACAATTCTGATTTCTGCTAGGCCATAATATTATGTACGTTGCGTTCGGTTTATGCGGCTAATTCTACTACAGCGAAAAAACATTAGAAATTACAATAAAAAAATGTTAACAGAGTGACCATAATCGAGTCAATGAAGCTAAAACATCGTTAAAACTTCTTCTTCCGCAAACGAGCGTAGGTACGTACTTTTATCTATCAGACACGTTAGTGTTCAGTATACCTAAGATATTTTTATATTTTTCCAAACATCGAAAATATTTTGTGTTTCCATGTGTTTTGCAAACGTGCTACATTTATTTGTTATACCCTTGAGCTGTCTCTCCTGGTTTCATCCGGGTGCAAAAAAACGAATGGGAGAGGGACATGAGTATGCACATTCATCTTAGTTTACCGAGATGAATGTTGTGTTCAAACATGATGATCGGAGTTACCGTTCAAAAGTTTTTGTCGGACGGACAAATTTTGAGTGATATTTTGCAACATTTTTATTGAAGCCCCGCTCCTATTGGCCGTAGCGTGATATTATATAGCCCATAGCCTTTCTCGATAAATGGACTATCCAACAAAAAAAATTTCAAATTCGAACCAGTGATTCCTGAGAATAGCGCTTTCAACCAACCAACCAACGAAACAAACAAACAAACTCTTCAGCTTTATATACCTATTAGTATAGAATATGCGTATTTCTGTTGAGGTATTGTGATCACGATCCATAATCAAGAGAAATATTCATGACACGCATAAGATAGAAAGAATTTCAAACAAATAACTTTTATATAGGTTGCATAAAAAAATAAAAATCGTCAATTTTTCTTAAGGGGAGATATCCACCTAGGAGCCGGAAAAGAAGGTCATTTTTGTGAATTTTTTCAAGGAAAACTACGTGAATTTTTGAATTTGGAGTTTTACTATCTAAAAGTATACACATTTAGAAATATTATGGTTATTTTTTTTATTTAAAAATATCAAAAATTGACAAGATTATTGTATGATCTTTGGAGCGCCGTAAAAAGATCGGTACCCACTGGCGTTTCTTCAAAAATCATCTAAAAAAAAACAAAATATTATAATCTAAAATATTATAATCTAAATTTTGACTTTTTTTTTAGTCATAGAAAACGCTGAATTTTGACGTTCCAAAAAAAAAAAAACTTTGCGGATTATTCACAAATTTCCTCAAAAATACGTAAACACTTTTCATCTTTCACTATCATTTTGCACATACCGCTAAACTAGCGGTATGTGCTTTATTATCGCTTTGTGCGTCAGAGCTGACTTTCGTTCATATAAGAAGTTATATCTAAGTTAATTTCACACGAAATCCATTCAAATTGAAGCTTTTTAAAAGAGGAGATTCTAATCTATAAAATAGAACCATTTTTAAATCAATTCGAGTTCATAAATACTATTAAAATTGTAATTGAAAATCACAAACAGCAGTTGTCGGTTGGTCTGTACGTATGTACGTACGTACGTCACGACTCTACAGATCGCAATTTTGGTCGGATTGCCTTGGGTTATATTTTATTCACTTTGTTTACTATCAGACCAGAACCCTATTTAAATTCACTAAAATGTGTTCAGTAGTTTAATTTTTATAAACAGTTCTATTTTTTATTATTTTTGACAGCTAATAGTTTAAAAACAGTATAATAATTGCTGTGTAAATATAGTGTAATCCATAAAACAAGTGCTACACTTCTATACCGTGATAACACCACTACACGTATTAGGCCGCCGTGGCGTAATGGTTATGCCGTTGGATCCCCAAGGGAAGGTCCTGGGTTCGATTCCTTACGAAATCATTGATTTTTTTCTTTTTTTTTTCTTTTTATTTTGTTTTATTTTAGTCCACTTGATATTAATTATTATATATTATATTATGTATAGTTCTTAATTTTTTTTATTTTTGCAAACTTAAAAAAAAATATTTTTTCAATTTTTAATTATTTATTTCTTTAAATTTTTAAATCTTTTTAAATTTATTAAAAATATTTCTTAATTGTTATTTTTTTATCATACAGTGGAAAACTTGCGGGATGTGCACTTTTGGTTTTGCCAACTATTTTGAATCTATTATCTAACCAATCAGAAATCACTTATGTATACGTCATAGCAACTGCTGTAGAATTTCTACATTACTATCTCAGTTTGTATCCTACACGACCCCGTAATTGTTTTGAAGGAACTCCCCCCAAACGCCCTCCCCTTTTCACGGCGCAAAAAAAAACGTTATCGCATCGACACGATCCCGTAATTTTTTTTCATACACGACCCTGTAATTATTTTTTAAATAACTCCCCCAGACACCCTTCCCTTTCCACTGCGCAAAAAAAAACGCCATCGCATCGATACGACCTCGTAATTGTTTTTTAAAAAAACTCCCCCCAGACACCTTCCCCTTTTGTCTTGTATACCTTTTGATCTGTTGATTATTTGGTATCTTATAATTAAATATTTCTTTTAAGTATCTTCTGCTGATCTGAATTCATTTTTCTAGACCTCTTTGTATATAGAATTGCATAACAATAACAAAGAGTACGAAAAACAATGCAGGGCGAGCACAGCCTGTCACGATCATATAAAGTGATATAATGTTAATATCGGAGAGATTCGGCGACGGTGGTGGCGTCGCAGCACATCGGGGACTGGAAGCAGTGGCCGTTAATGTGATTTCCTTGCTTCGGATGTACGCTACTCATAAACTTAGCGATACAGTTGGTTATCGCTTCGGGGCGAAACTCAAACAGCTGACGTAGGCGCTAATCTATATTCCGCTATCACCCTTGAGTTTTAATATTATCATTTCGTCTGAACATGTCTGGACGAAATTGAAAAACACTGTTTTACACCCTTTTGTTATCCGTTACATAAGGGTAGGCGCAGTATGAGGCTGCGATGAGAATAGTTGTACTGTAATAGTGCAGGAATCATGAAGGATAGAGAGTGGAGTGACTCGCGCACCGAGGGCTCCGTACAAACTTGTAGAGTCTCGAAGATTTTTCCCGCTTAGCCGTTGGAAAACTGTTGTCCTTACATCGACAAACGTCGCGGTCAGTTTGCCAACTAAGCGTGTAATTGCAATGAGTTCAATTGGACCACTGACTTGTATTGTACCTCGTGGCTATATCTGATAGGCTAATTATCGTACCGTGTTTTAAAACATTATTTACTTCCCGTTATAAAGAAAATCAAAAAAAAATTTTTTCAAAAAAATCGGAAAGTTATTGTTTTCACCCCGATTTTCGAAAATCGAGTTTTCGTCATATCTCGACGTTTTGAGATCCTAGCAAGCTATTCAGACTATTTTGGCGATGATGTCCGTAGGGCTGTATCTATAATTGTAAACCTCTTATCACTTTTGAACGGAGTATCAGATTTAAACGCGGTTTGCGGCATCTGATGTGACCTTGCTGAACTTAGATTGCCTGAAAATTTGGAATGATTCGGCCTAATAAATTTTGAGAAATCTCAAAAATACAAGTTTCAAAAATTTTTAAAAATTTGTTTTTTTCGAATATTTTTTAAACTACTAAACCGATTAATGTCTAAATCTAAGCAGCTCTTTCTTTAAAGAACTACGTTAATTTCCGTAAACCACATCAAAATCGGTTCATTTTTTCATCAGATATCGTGAACTAAAAGTTCGTAAAAAAAGTGTTTTTTTAAATTACTCGTAAAATTCTTATCCGACTGATTTTTTTTAAAGAAGAGCTAAACAATAAACTTTTTGCTACATTTTATATATTTTTGAGCGTTTTGAACTCGAAAATAACGGGAAGTTTCAGAGATGGCCTGCAGGTCAAACTTATTTTTGAATTTTTTTTGTGATTTAACTACAAATTTACGATTTTAGGATTTTTCCCTTTACTTGTGCAGCTATAAGACGTTGCTTTTTGCCAAATTTCATGATTTTAGGTCAACGGGAAGTACCTTATAGGTTTTGATTCCCAAGAGTTTTGACAGACAGACAGACGGCCAACAAAATGATCCTATAAGAGTTTCTTTTTTTATTTTTGAAGTACCCTAAAAATGAAGAACATAAGGCTTCCTATTCTGGCGGTTGAAACTATTATACTCCAGGTAGAATAGGTGAGCACAATTTATAAAAAAAAACTCGCAAGTCTGCGAGTAGCCGAGAAGTTGATGTGTAAACATATTAACGAATCTTTGAAATTTAACGGAAGTGTGCAAGAGATTTATTTTATACCCATTTCTGTTACGAATTATTTATTCAGTTATAAAATTAGTTATTTAATTACTTATTTCATCATTGGTACATATTTGTCATGAAAATAGTTAATAACCCCAATTCTAATCTAGTCATCAGTGTGTAAAATGTTCATTGATGACAGCCAAGCGACTGCGCCTAACGACTGCGCAGCGTTTGTTTCCTCTTACACACATTCGTTGCATTTTTTTTAAATTAAGCTAATACAACCGTATAAGATGGTTGCACATCGAAAATCTGTTTTTATTATCATTAGTGATTGAAACATTTTCAAGTAGATTTTTGAACAGCATCAATAAGCAGCATGTGGTTATGATTGGACAGAATGATCGTAGCTACTCATGTCGACATTGGACATGTCTCCTGCCACGCGAGAATAATATCAGAGGATGACATTTATTGCTGACTCACCCGAATTGCTCGTGAGATTCAACTGGACGTTGCATTCATAATTCATTAGATTAATTTCGACTAATATGTTCATTGAATATTTAAAAACAGTGGTTATAAAATTTTGAGAAAGCTATTTCTAAAATACTAAATAAGAAAGTAGTTGAAAAAAAAAAACAGTAGGATCCCGTTACTTTCAAGAGTTTAGACAAAAAATATTGATAGTTGATCAAGTAGGTTAGAATATTATAATATACACGTCACAAACCTCACTTCCGCTACAAACTTCCGTGATAGTTCTCAGAGTCAGTAGTTGTAAAATTTGGGGGCAGCAATTATAGATCTGTTAAAATATCAAAAGATAGTTGAGAACTTAATAATAATAATAATAATAAATACCTCTAACTCCTAAGTGGAGCACTGGACCTCATTTGAGAACTTGTAGAGCGGTATATTTTTTTAATTTAGCTCATACCTTTAACTGATCATTTTATAAGACAATATTTTCTCGGAAGAAATGTAAATCAAAAGAAGCGTCTATGTATTACAAAAGTAAAATGTATTTAAAACTCATTCTTAAACAGAAATCGTTATTTTATCAAATTTATGCTGGATTGCAGAAAGAACTGACAGGAAATCTGATACAGCAAAGACCCTAATAGAATTTTAAATTGATCCTGCTCATTGAAATACGACATTATTCACACGCTTTTATTTTAACTTCACTTGTAAGTTTGTATGTATGTATGTTTGTTTGTAACCTTCGTTTGGACTACAGAAAGTGATTTATTACTGTAGTATAATATGCCAGCACTGTAACTACAGTGGTTAGCCGTGCGGTTTAAGGCACGGGTTTTCGCTGACGTCAACTTTCGTAATCACGGGTCGTGGGTTCTAATCCCGTCCACGCCAAAAAAAATTGTTTTTTTTTTCGGCAAATTTTTGACAATAAATCGAACTGAAAAGTGGAAAATAAATATAGTTTGAAAAAAAGTAAAAAAAACACGCTTTATATCAACTAAAAAGTAAAAAATATTTTTTTTAAATAAGCTTAAAACAATAATGAATAAAAAATACTAGTATTATTGTGAAAAAAGCGTGGGGCGCTCGATGTACGAAAATGTGGAACAAAGCGCCCCACGCTTTTTTCACAATAATACTAGTATTTTTTATTCATTATTGTTTTAAGCTTATTTTAAAAAAAATATTTTTTACCTTTTAGTTCGATATAAAGCGTGTTTTTTAGTTTTTTTTTAAACTATATTTATTTAAACTATGATATATTATGTATTCAACATATTTTTTTTTTGCACCATTTCCACTTTGAACCATAATTTTTATAAGCATTTTGAAAAAAAAACTGACTTCAAAACCGATCAGCTTATTTCTGATTAGATCAGTCATTTGTTTTTCTGTACATCTAATATTCTTCATGGTTGAGTTTCAAACTCACATTAGACTGTTCCTGAATTTATAAACACTGTAATTATATGACCACAGTCTAAGATCATTGATAAATCAATTTTTTTGACAAAAAGTATTTAAAAAAAAAATATTGTAATTAGCTGAAGAAATTATTTAAAATTTTAAAATTATGTAAATATGTTTCTTCTTGAAACCCGCCAAGTTCTGTTATTGCAAAGGGAAATAAAGCAGCAGAATTCTTCAACATTGTCGCTCATATTTTGATGCATTTATCGTGTTGCAGTTTGTTATTTTTATTTTATTAAAACTTTAATATTGCGGTACTTTAGAAAATCAGCTAAAACGTCGACGCTTAAATATTACAGACCCTTCTTTTCTTGATAACAATGGCATCTCTACGATATTTCTGGAGGCAAATTATAATAGATGAAAAAGTAGTATATAGGACGTACGAAATAAAGAAACCAAGAATGAAAGACTGTCAAGTTAAAACAAAGCGCGATTCACACTTAAAATTTTATAATTTTTCTATTTTTGTCCGTTTTTAGGGTTTCGTGTCCGAAGGGTGTTCAAAGAGACCCTATTACTATATCTCCGCTGTTCGTATGTCCGTCCGTCTGTGTGTCAGCGGGCTGTATCTCATGAGATATATGCTATAACGTCTTTTTATTTAATAATGGTATACCTACTTTTCATAACGGTTCATTATTTGAATTTTACAAGAGAGTTTAAAAAAAAAAATGGGGATAATCGACGCATCCGTAGAAGAGATATATACTAAAACATTGTTGTTTATACAAAAATGGTATACTTTTCATAACGGCTTAGTATTCTATCTGTTTTTAAAAGAAAGTTTTGTAATTTTTTTGAGGGCAATCGGCGCATGCTCAACAAAGATATATGCTATAACTTTGTTTTTTTTATATAATAAGGGTAAACTTTTCAAAGCGGTTTTTTATTTGATTAAAAAAAAAATGTTTGTAATAATATTTTCCAACTTAACCACTATATGGATCGGATAACTTGTTCATTCAGCTTTAATTTTACCAATAAAAATGCATAAAAAAACCGGAGAAACATTTTTTTTTTGAATTTTGTTAAAGATCATTTAAAGTCAAAATCGTGATCCTTTAATTTTTTTTCAAAAATTCGATCGAATAAAGCAAAAAAACGGCTCGATGGATTGAATCGAAACTTTGTGGGATTTTTGTGGGCATATTAAGCTGTAAAAGGCACACGTAACATTACTGGTTTTTTCGATATTTCCAACTTAGGGCCTGATTATCCCAAAAGCCTCCAAAAGCCCTTTTTTTCTTGATTTTTCAAATTAATGTAAAAAATAAAAAAAAAACATTTTTTTCAAAAAACCGTAGCTAATTTTTGTGGGAAATTTATTCAAGATTTCAAAACCCTCCTTAATTTTCTTGTGCGATTAGTGGTTGCTGAGATATTGACGGTTAAACACAAAGAGATCCTTTTCCATTCAAAGTTCGATATCTCAGCGTGAAGTGGTCGTATCAAACTTTTCAAAAAAGCAAATTAAAGCGGAATGAACAAGTTATCCGATCGGTATAGTGGTTAAGTTGGGAAATTTTTTTCCAAGTTCTTCCAGTACGACAATTTTTAAGGGAAATATAGCCACTTGAAAAACCTCAAAAAATTTAGAATTTTTTTTTGATCCCTTAAATTTTTCCACTAATTTATATAAGATACTATGTTTGAGCTCGTTTTGATGCTACGTGCTTATAGAGTAGATGACTAAAGCAGAAATAATGAATTATAAGTAAAAAATCTTTTCCTAAAATGTACTAACAAAAATATAATCATTTTCTCATTGTTGACCTGACCTAAAAGTTTGTCGCGAAATATGTTCATGAAAAATTCATAATTTAAACTTCTCGCAAAAAGTTTTTAGACAGTAAACAGTTTTGTCTAATAATTCAGCGGTTTACAGTACATCAGTGATGGGAAGGTTCAAATCAAACGTATTTCGTAAGCACTATATCCTTTATAAGCTAATTAATTAGATCAATGATTATTTGAACTATGTGTGAATCGTTCTTTAAGCAACAAAGAGAAGCTTTAAGCCTGAGGGTATATACAAGTCCAATTTTGAAGGGTAGATACGAAGCTGATGGTGGTGGAGGAAAGGACTCGCTCAAGTAAGAAGAAGCGTACAGGAGAGCTCTACCCGTCACATCGCAGAAAACTCTCTATGATAGCGCGTTCTCTTCCTCAATACCAAACCGAATGCCATCGCCTGCTCTCTGTTCTTATCTGAACGTAAAATACACGAGGTGAATGCGTTTGACGCGGAACTCGCTTGAAAAAGCATGCATCAATGAAAACAAAAATATTGAGTCGTCTTTTTATCCTGTTAAATGTAAGGAGCGATTTACTTTTTAACTCAAAAGAAAAGAGGTTATCAATTGAACATGCATTTATTTTTAAAGTGAAACTTTTATTCTATCGCCCCGAATTTTTCTGGCCGTCTGTTGCATGTCGCATTACAGGCGGCTGCGGAGTAGGGGTAAAGTGAACGGCGTTCGGAGTAGGCGCTCGGTAGAGCAGCCAAGACCAATATGGCGGCGCCCATGGTTAGCATCAGCTGACCGTGTAGTATGTATAACACATAGTCAGTCTGTCATGCGGGCAAGTGCTGTACAGTGTTTACATGTTTTTATTCGTGTATTCATGTGAATATTGTTGTTTATAATTAATCGTGATGGATAAGTGTCTACAATTCAACGCCTACAATCCAATAAAAGTTTCACTTGCGTGACTGCGTCGTGGTTTCTTAAAACCACACAACTGTTTTTGTTGTTTGTTCAGGAGTAGGACTAACCGAATTGAAAAATTTATGTTACAAATGTTAGCGGATTGGTTCCATATAGTTTTGAAGAAAGAGTTCTTTAGACGCGTTTTGTGAATTTCGCGGATGGGACGATTCGGTGATCTGCCGTTACGAGCAAATGTGACGTTTTTACACAGGCTGTACTCTCTATACAGTATACATGTACAGGGTTTAAAATTTGTTCATTTTGTAACAGGTCAAGAAATGGTAATCTTTTCCTATTGACCTTGATAACAATCTTAAAGATGTTTGTCATTTTTAAAGTGGAATTTGCACAAAATGAACAAATTTTATTTGAGGGGGTAGCTTGAACAAAGAAAAGTTTGGGACAAAAAATGTCTTTTTTTGCCTGAAGAACTTGACCCAATAAAAAAAATTGGGGTTGCCATTTTAAGTTTCGGATTTACCCTCTGCCCTCTACAGGGGCAACCCCTTGAGAGGATGTTTGTGACCAAAAAATACACTACAACGAGTTGAGCAACTTATATTCGCAACATTTTTCAAAAAAACTCCGAGATATTCAGCCGTTCCGGGACTTTTGAAACACCTGTATAAAAATATAATTCACCAGTGTTTGTATATATGGATTCAAATAAATAAAATTGTCGACCAATTTTTCTTAGACCATATATTGACAAATAATAATAAAAATACAAATCAATATAACATAAGATGACGTTTCGATCCGGATTTGGATCTTCTTCAGAAATATCTAAAAAATATAACAATTAATTAGTAATAAGCTATTTATTATCTAATAAATTGTACGAAAGATTCAAAGTTTGAATGATTCAAAAAATAATGAAAAATTAATAACAAACAAAATTTAAATTTAGAAGATCCAAATCCGGATCGAAACGTCATCTTATGTTATATTGATTTGTATTTTTATTATTATTTGTCAATATAAGGTCTGAGAAAAATTGGTCGACAATTTTATTTATTTGAAGAGTTCTATGGATGTTAAACGCCAATAATTGGCAATGGCCTACGGAAACAAGAAACATAAATGCGGTACAGGTCAGTTCGACGCCAACGTTTCGACGCCAACGGTTCGACGCCATACTTTTTTTCGTATTTTTTTTATTTTTAGAATAACTTTGCATCATCATTCAAATAAATGCGATATGCCTGATATAATATAATATATATTTTATATGTTATATATATGAATAAGTAATATGACTGATATAATAGATATTATATATAATAAATGTTATGTGAAACCTAAAAAGCTATAACAAAGAATTCAACAGGAATTACTTCGTTGATAAGAAAAACCTGTCGTTGTACTTTACTATTAAAATTTCCCGTTGAACTTTACGTGGAACGATTCACAACAATTTGTTGTCATGTCCATACTGGCAGTAAAGTCTGCCCAAATGTGCGGTGGAAAAGTTGCATTTTCGTCAATATAAGTATCGAACAAAAAAAAGTTTTTTAAAATCAGTTAAGCCGTTCTTGAGTTATAAATGGTGTAACTAACACGACTTTGTTTTATATATATATATATAGATATATATATATATATATAGATATATATATATAGATATATATATAGACATAAAATAAATGTTATATTATATCAGGCATATCGCATTTATTTGAATGATGATGCAAAGTTATTCTAAAAATAAAAAAAAGCACGAAAAAAGAGTATGGCGTCGAACTGACCCCGCGTCGAAACGTACGGCGTCGAACTGACCACGCGTCGAAACGTTGGCGTCGAACCGTCGGCGTCGAAACGACCTGCTTCGACATAAATGAATGTCGTGTAGAAACTGACGAGTAGACCCCAAAACTAAACATTTTTAAATAAAAACAAATAAACAAATGTTCTTTCTGAAAAATAGTCGGGCACCTAAAGTACCATCTTGTTTTACAACTTTTTCGTAGTCGGCTTTTAGTAATTGAAATTACTTTTTTTTGAGGCGTTATGAATTTTTACGATGAGCGCGCACACTGTAACATCAAAATTAACTGGATGAACTTGTAGCAGAAAAATACTACCAACAGAATAGAGGAATGCGTCTAATAGCCGTATCTAATTTCAATCCAGGCATTTTATTATTTTTTCAATAAATTATATACATGCAAATTAAAAATTAGTTTTTAATAGTGTCAAAAAAGTATAACTTCTAACGCGCTTGCATAAGTACATGCACCTTTTTTATTTAACAGAGTACTCTGTTGAACTAAAAAAACACAATATCATGCCGAATTGACTATAGCTACATTGTAAATATATATGTATATATGTAGGTAGTACTATGCTAGTTCGCCCTTTCGTTCATTTCTTATATACATTATATTTTTTCCCTGGGAAAAGTTTGTTGTTTGAAGCAGCGCGCCGCTAAACGATCATTAATCATGAGCAAGTTTTAGCCTGAGTGACGTAGCCCCCGTATAAGCCGCGCACCATTCGCCGTGGTGCCGTGTTTGTGTGCCGCGCTTATTTATACAATGTGCCGCTTGCCTGACAGACATCCAAACATTACCTAAACTACGATATACACGTACTACTAGACTTGACTCGTTGCTTCGTTTTGATTTTTTTGGGAATTAGCGGTCCCGAGCTCGTACCAGTCGATTTGTGTATGTCGACTGACAGATTCTCATATACACAATATTGATGCTGATGACTTCAGCTGCTGAACGTTTATATCACCTTAGTTTACCGAACTGAATGTTGTGACCAAATGTTTTGCAGTTTTCGGCAGTTCCCTGCTTTGTTGCTTATTTTTTATTACTCATGCGGGAAAAGTTGTATCTTTACGCATGCTGTTACGGTTGAAAAGAAGCTATTTTCATTTGCGTGCGGAAACTTTATTTGTCGCACTGAAATTATTGTTTGCCGCACGCAAATTCAGAGAAAAAAACAAAATAATAACGGTGTTAATGTCAACGAAACAAACTGTCATTTGAAGCAGATTTGGGGTTAAAATTTTCGATTATGGACTTTTATTCTTGACAATTTTAACTGAATTTTCAACTTTTTAATGATTTAATTTTAATTTTTATTACTTCTGATTTCTTTTTTTAATTCGTAATAAAATTTTAATTTTAATTTAATTTAATTCGTAATAAAAAATAGTATGTGCAGCTCGTGCGGCATTGTCGCACTAATTGTACAATATACTATTAAACTCCTCCAAATTTGATGAAAATATTTACATGTACGTGTCGAATAGATAGCAGATTAAACAACACAACTTAACTGTCCATAGATGGCTCTAAGTATTTTCACGTTTTGCCAAAAAATACAATGATAAAAGCAGTATTTATACTTTTTTTAAGAGTATTCGTCCCTACAAACACCCCCTGCACCCTTCATCTCAAATCTTTTCCCCTCGCCTAAAAACGGTTCGCGCTCTCCCGACGCTATTTTTAAAGCTAGGGGTTCTAGTAAACGCCAAATGAAAGACAAAGAATCAGACTACAGATCCTTCAGGCGAATTTTTTGAAAAAAATTCCTAAAAAAACTTACAACCTTTTGAAAAAAATAATAAGTTACGTAATATTTCACACGTAGGCGAAACTGTTTTTCAAAAAATTCGCCTGAAGGATCTGTAGTCTGATTCTTTGTCTTTCATTTGGCGTTTACCAGAACCCTCCAGCTTTAAAAATAGCGTCGGGAGAGAGAGGGGAAAAGATTTGAGATGAAGGGTGCAGGGGGTGTTTGCAGGGACGAATACTCTTAAGTAGGTAATCAATTTCTTTTAAATTAATTATTACTGTAATTAATAAAATATAATAAATATTTAATTGAAAACACTGTAGGAAAATTATTTTTATATGGGTACCTATAGTTGTAACAGTTTTCAATGAGCTATTAATTAGATTTATTTAATTTTAATTAGTCGCAAATAAAATTAACATAAATTTAAATATAAGCCTTAGAAGAAAGCAATGTAGAAAATAAAAAAAAATATAAAAATATATTCGCACAACGTGGGGCTCAAACTCACAACCCTGAGAATAAAAGTTGCATGTTCTATAGTGCCCGCGGTGAGAGTTGAAACCAGGCACGTCATCAATAATATGGTAGTGAACGCCTACTTGCCCGAGACAGTGGCCTATGGAATAAATTCGACATATCCGTTTATAGCGGTAGAATAAAAATAAACATTCGACGCACATGGATCTCCGAAACAGCCAGTAGCAAGCTAGAAGGCGCGTTCACGTCACTATCGCCGCAGCTATTCTACCGACTGAGCTAGTCAGGCTTGTGAATGTACGACGCTAATATTGAAATATTTAGTTAGGGTATTTCACCTGAATAGAAGGTCATGGACGGACAAATTTTGAGATACATTTTGCAACATTTTTCATTGATGCTCCGATCCTTTTGGTCATAGTGTGATATTAAATAGTCTATAGCCTTCCTCGATAAATGGTCTATCAAAAAAAAAAAAATCAATTCAAACCAGTAGTTCCTGAAATTAGCGCGTTCAACCAACCAAACAAACTCTACAGCTTTATATATTAGTATAGATTTATCTGATTGTAAAAACATTTTTTTAACCTGCAGAGTGCTCCTGACTGCAGTGCGTACTTTAAGTGTAGGTCTTTATCGTTCGATTTGTTGCGTACAATCTCAGGAAGTACTGAACCGATTGATAATGTACTAATTAAAGCAAAGCATGTCAATTACTTGCAAACTCAAATCGGTAAATTCCTTAACATTATCTTTGAGTATGATAATATTGTGTATTTGAATCAATTGATTTTGCCTGTAGACAAAAAATTCTAGCCAAGTGGGCGACGGGACCATTCCAACTTCAAAAATATTGACATTTAATATAGTATAATAAAGAAAAGAAAATTTCTGATATCGCGTGAGGTGACGCGGGTAATGGCTAGTATTCAATTTATTTGTTATTCGTTGCCATGGTTACCTATATAATATGTTCCACGTCCTGTAAAAATTAATCAAAAATGATTAACTAGTTTATTTCTGCGACTTTGACGGTGGTGATGACTATGACGGTGACGGTGATTGTGACTGGAAGTGACTGTGACTGTCACGGTGACTGTGACGGTGGCTCTGACTGTGACTGTGACAAACTGTGTTTGCCAACATGTTCATTAAGTATTGTACGAATGACAATGAGCTTTTTATTATTTTATTTAAAAAAATAATGATTATTTTCCAGTATTTATCTTATTTATTTTACCTTCAAATTAGTTCAAACTAGCTATACTAGTTTATTCTGGATTGTACATATTTATACTAGTAACTAGGACAAATTAGTTTAGCCTAGGTTAAAATTGGTTTGTCCTATCGAGCTTAGACCAGACCAGTTTGACCTAGGCTATACCGGTTTATTCTATCGCTTATAGGTAGAACTAGTTTGGCCTAGGCAAAACTAGTTTGTCCTGAAATCGGGTTTGGCTGGTAATATATACCTATTATCTATCTGCACAGCGTATCGTAGCCTTTTGACGTCATTTACGAAATTGGCGGGTTCTGAACCTTTCAAATATCAGCAGTTTTAATATGCGTTTCTTGCTTAGTAAGTCAAATGTCAATATGTAGTAATAGGATTATGTAATTAAAATTTCCATTTTTATAAATGATTTTTTATATAAAAAGTTAATTCACATATCATATATTATTTAAATTTTATGGAACCTAATTTACATTTTATCGAGGTACTGTTACCTAATTCAACTAAAATTGTATTGCACATACCGCTAAACTAGCGGTATGTGCTTTATTATCGCTTTGTGCGTCAGAGCTGACTTTCGTTCATATAAGAAGTTATATCTAAGTTAATTTCACACGAAATCCATTCAAATTGAAGCTTTTTGAAAAGAGGAGATTCGAATCTATAAAATAGAACCATTTTTAAATCAATTCGAGTTCATAAATACTATTAAAATTGTAATTGAAAATCACAAACAGCAGTTGTCGGTTGGTCTGTACGTATGTGCGTACGTATGTACGTACGTACGTACGTACGTATGTACGTACGTATGTACGTACGTATGTACGTACGTATGTACGTACGTATGTACGTACGTATGTACGTCACGACTCTACAGATCGCAATTTTGGTCGGATTGCCTTGGGTTATATTTTATTCACTTTGTTTACTATCAGACCAGAACCCTATTTAAATTCACTAAAATGTGTTCAGTAGTTTAATTTTTATAAACAGTTTTATTTTATTATTTTTGACAGCTAATAGTTTTAAAAAAACAATATAATAATTGCTGTGTAAATATTATAGTGTAATCCATAAAACAAGTGCTACACTTCTATACCGTGATAACACCTCTACACCTAGTTAGCTTCGTGGCGTAATGGTTATGCGGTTGGATCCCCAAGGGCAAGGTCCTGGGTTCGATTCCTTACGAATTAATTGATTTTTTTCTTTTTTTTTCTTTTTATTTTGTTTTATTTTATTCCACTTGATATTAATTATATATTATATTATGTATAGTTCTTAATTTTTTTATTTTTGCAAACTTAAAAAAAATATTTTTTCAATTTTTAATTATTTATTTCTTTAAATTTTTAAATCTTTTTAAATTTATTAAAAATATTTTTTAATTGTTATTTTTTTATCATACAGTGGAAAACTTGCGGGATGTGCACTTTTGGTTTTGCCAACTATTCTGAACCTATTGGCACACACAGATCACAAAAAGAGAGTAAGGAAGACGCTAACTTCAAGTATATCGAAAAGCAAAAGCTGCGTGAGATCTAATTTTATAAAAGACAAAACTACACATGTGGTCTTAAAGTAAAAGGCACAAACTACAATTCAGAGATGAACTATTAAGACCGATTTATACCTTAAGCGCGACCCTCGATGCACGGTGAGCGTAGGTATTTATTTCATCAAATTTTGGAAAATGTATTCAGACTTACAACAAAACAACTGTTTCATCCGTGCATTCCAATGTAGGTAGGAACTATGAACTAAACATTTCATATTTTTAGTTTGTAGTTTTCTCAAAAAATCGACTCAGTCATTATTGTGTAATGCTCAATCAAATATACAGCTACAATTGTGACAATAGTATATCTACGTTTTATAAAATTTGACCGCTTTTAAACAAAAAAAAAGTACACAAATGAAAATGATTTTCCCTCAAATGAACTCACAGAACGGTAATTGTAATCCGAATAAGTTTATATTTTATGTAAGTAAAAAAAAGTCCAGCCAATTGGGCGACGGGACCATTCCAACATCAAAAATGTTGGCATTTGATTATAATAAAGAAAATAAAATTTCTGATATCGTGTAATGTGACGCGGGTAATGGCTAGTATTCAATATGATATTTGTTATTCGTTGCCATGGTTACCTACATAATATGTTCCACGTCATGTAAAATTTAATCAAAGCATGCCGAACTAGTTTATTTCTGACAGATCCATAAAATAACAACCGGCTGATTTTTTTTTTATTTTCAAAATATTTCCGAAACTATAAAGTTTAAAAAAAAATTATTTAACAAAACTTTATTGAAAAAATAAATAGAATGATAAGCCGTTATGAAAAGTATACCATTATTGTATAAAAAACACCGTTTTAGCATATATCTCTTCTGCGCATGCGCCGATTTTCCTCAAAAACAATAGGGCTCATCATATTTGCATACCAAACATTCTCCCAGAATTTGGTCTCAATCCGCTCATCCGTTTGACCTGTATCGTGTTCACAGACTAACAGACAAACAGATTAACAGACAAACAGACGCACCGAGTTTTTTCAAAAATATGTTTTTTGGATTCGGGGGACCTCAAAACGGAAAGAAATTTTAAATATTTGAAAAGTGATTTTTGACCCAAACTAGTATCTACCATTCCCCACTTGTGGGTTGGAATGGTAAAATAACGTATGAGCCTCAACCAAATAAGTTCACAGGGGAAGTGAAACTTATTTAGAGTTATTAACGCGTTTCATTGAGGCGTTATCCATTATGCGTTACCAAAATTTATCTTGAATTACCCCGCCTTTGAATAATTTCCCCTTTAACGCTACAGATACGTCACTAAAATAGTTTCACTTCAAAAATGCAGCGTTATAATAACAAACATATTCATAAAATTTCGTTCAAATATATTTTTGTATGTATAATCAAGAAAAAATTATTTTCTGTCAAACGATAGTAAAAAATATAAAAGTTTTGAGTCTAATAATAAATCGTGTTGATATTGTGTGGGCCGTATCAATATCTGCCAATCATTCTTAATTCAAATCAAATATGAACATTATTTTCATTTTACCATCTTCAGATCGTAATCAAAATCTGTCAGTCAATTTATGTACTGTGGTTTACCATTATCTTCATATAATTATGTTTCAACTGTTTATACTAAATACCTACTACGACGAGGAATTTACGTTTTGAAGTTAATGTTGCGTCTATACCTGCTATTTTCGACCTTAATAATGATCTCTGAATTTGAAAAATGTAAAGAAATATAATACACTTAAATATCGGTATGGATAGGCTTCTTTTAACTTTGGGAGCTGTCCTATCGTCGGGAGCACTGCAGCCTCTAGGGCTTGGTGTGCCAAATCCATATCTCGTGATCCACCCAATCCAGGACTCTCGTTCCTTGAACTAGTTTGAGTAATAGTGTTCTGGTCTTATTTTTAGGGCGGCCGTGACCGTAGAACGCCCGGGAAGAATTTTTTGAATGTGTTATGTATATACGAGACGTAAAATCCTAGATTCACATCTATTGTTAAAATGTGTATTTACACTTTTGTAGACGTCTGGATCACCTGAAAAAAGAATATAAAAAAAAACTTTTAGTTGCGAAAAGGTCATTTGTTGATGACATTGTCCGACGCATGCAACCGAAATGGCAGGGTTTTCCTTGAGTGTTTTTTTATGAATTTTTATTTGGACAGAAGCATCTACGCATTCCTAATTGTTGTCTATTTGTCCATTTGTACGCCTGCACCGATCCACTAAAAAACGATTGGACCGATATCTATAAAAATTGTACACTATCGGTTAGTACCTCAACTTAAATTGATCGACATTTTTGCGACAATGCAGATTAAATCAACTATAGTAAAATTATATTATTTTACCATTCCAACCCACAAGTGGGGAATGATACTAGTTTAGATTAAAAATAACTTTTCAAAATTTTACAATATCTTTGCGTTTTGAGGTCCTCCGAATCCAAAAAAACATATTTTTGGAAAAACTCTGTGCGTCTGATTATTTGTCTATTAGTCTGTTTGTGAGCACGATACAGATCAAACGGATGAATGTATATTGAAAACAAATTTTGGCAGGATGTTTGGTATGTAAATATGAAGAGCTCTAAATCGGCGCATGTGCAGAAGAGATATATGCTGTGACCCATATAATAATGGTATACTTTTCATAACGGTTTATTGTTCTATTTATTTTTTCAAGAAAGTTTTGTACAATTTTTTTTCTAAACTTTATAGATTCGGAAATATTTTGAGAATAAAAAAAAAATCAGATGTTCTTTTGTTTTGTAGATCTGTCAGAAATAAACTTACTTTGATTAATTTTTACATGACGTGGAACATATTATGTAGGTCCATGGCAACGAATAGCAAATATCATATTTAATACTAGCAATTACCCGCGTCATCTCACGCGATATCATAAATTTTATTTTCTTTTTTATACTACTATATCAAATGTCAATACTTTTGAAGTTGGAGTGGTCCCGTCACCCAATTGGCTCTAATTTTTATACTTAAAACTGTTTTTTTGCTATCAATTTATTATCAACCTGCTCTTCACTTTACCATTATTAAATCACATATTTTCAAATGATTGCATATATACGCGATCATAAAAAAACATTGTGGTAGTTGGTGACCTACTCCAATTAATCAACTAATAATTTGATGATAAGTTGAACCACAGATAGATGGAACATAATTTTACGAAAGCTTGAGTTGAGACACAGAAACTATAGGTTGAAAAACAAACAGCAAGGTGAGATACGCGCCCACCGTGTGTGTCCTCGTCCTCTACTAGCAATGCCAACAGAACTGATACAATATCAGGGATGAGCAAGTAATTCGACGTCGAAAGCTAAAATATTTATGCTGGGTTACAGAATGCATTGACAACTTTGATTTGACAATGGCCTTAAATTGTGGATATGATATAATTAGTCGAATGTCGCTGTGAAACATTCTATCCTATTAAACGCTAGATTGTACTCACTACTCACATAAAACAAATGATTGATCTACATAGCAAAGATCGCTTTTCAACCTAAATATTGATCAATATGCGTAGAAAAATGCTGTGTTCGAGTGGAAATTTTGCAAAAAAAAGAAGTTATAACTTATAATACATGTATGCACAGTTTAAATATAAATCTAAATAAAATTCTACAATGCTTTTCTTAAGAAGAAATATGTGTCAAATAAATTTTTCTGACAATGGTTTCTGCAACCCAACTTTAAAGTTTTAATTACTTGTTGTTTTAGAAACAGTATTTTCACGTATGTTTGTGTAAATCTGTTTTAGATAAGAGATGTTGCTCATTTGACCCTTAAAATTAATATAATTTGTGACTCAATGCTATTTTCTATTTTTTATATGAATCAAATTTTATTGTGTTTTGTTTATTTCATATACCTACTGACAGGCAACTAAATTATATTTTCATCTTATTTTTATAATGCGCTTACTTTGCGTTGTTTATTGGCATTTAACTTTAGGATGAAGAACCAGCAACCTATGAGAAAAGAGGGCCAAAATTCTAATAAGTTCCTTTGAATGGCTTATTGGTTAATTTAAAGGGACTATAAAGTTTAATTTTAATAAAAATAATCGTTTATTCGCCATCAGATATTAATGTCCAATCACAGGTAAAAGATAAAAAGTATTTAAGCCTTTAATTTTACATTAAGTAGATACTTATTATATTTGATTTTATACGGAACTCGCAATTCTAAATCTATACTAATATGTACTAAAGTATAATGTGTCTATGTAATATGATGAATTTTGATAAAACCTTTTTGGAATTTATCTTATGATTCCAGAAATGCTTATGGCTATAATGTTTTATTTCACTATTTTATCGCAAAGTTAACTAATTTAATTTAATTTATTTTATGACAAATCAGGCCGACCGGTATTCCCGCTTCTTCCGCGCCTGTGTTATACGTTGCCGGTACATATAAGCCGTGAAACAGCCATTCGACTTCTGACTTCACGCAACGTGCAGTGTAAAAGTGCTTCTAGACGGAGACTGTTGATGACTTCCACAGATCTGTGGAATAGTTTTAGAATCTATTATCTCGTTATGCTGTCATAACAGGAAGCTGTTATTCCCTGGCAACGCCGGGTAAATATAATATATTCCATTAAAAACGTCCGCGACAACCTATGTCTATATTTAATAGCCCGTTTACAAACTCGAGCCAAGCCGAACCGAGCTGTTAGTTATAAATATTATTGTTGCGTGCCCCCCGTTGGGACGATACTGTGTTCGATGGAATGTTCCAGACTACGACAACAACAACAATGGAAAGCAGGTAAAAACCCAACCTTCATAAAATTGCCTGGAGAAGGCAATGCATGTAAAGAAAGGTTGAGATGCTTCTAGAACATTCTATAGGCGGGGGACGAAGCTATAAAATGCAAGCAGAGTGGTTGGCAAGTCAGTCAGTTGTTCGTGAGTTGTTCATGTGCTGATACAAGTGCTCTGGCGTTGCGACATAAATCATTCAGTTATATAGTGTGAAGATAAATAAACTTTGATAAATAAAATTTGAGTGCAATTATATAAATCTGGTTTTACATAAATTACTTTTTATAAATAATCGGGTGAATATAAATAGTTAATAGACAAATGTGAATAAATATACTAGATAAACTTTGTTGTGATTGTGTGCTGTAAATATTTTGTGTACATAATTTAGTGACTCTATATTCTCTGTTACCTAGTCTTTTATTTTATTATTTGGAACTGTCGTTATTTTATTTCTGTTAACTATAGAATTCTTCGCCGACTCACTACAGCAGTTTATGAATAAGCTTTATTCTATTTCAATTGTCTTTTGTTTTTTTTTTCTTCTTCATATTATGTGTATGCGATTATATTAACACTCTGTAAGTGGACCTTAGGTCTGTTGAGTAGATAAATAAATAAATAAATAAATTACTGTTAAGTTAAAGTAGTACGCTTTCGTTTGTGTGTTTAACTGTTTTGTTAAACGTTTATTATTGTAAATAAATAATTTCCACCACGAACTAGAACAGTTTTGTTACATTATTGTAACGCTTAACTTGTCGTTAATGCTCCTTGCTCAGTGTTGAGATACATCCCTCATATTTTAGTTTATAGATAAAGCAACGACGAGCGGTGCGTGACACTTACAGGCGGTCCACAGAATGTCCGCATACATCATCGTCACGTAGAAGGTGGTACATATCGCGTCAGTCGTCGTACATAATATCACTACATCGGTTTATAATATGTATCTTTCTTGTGTTAATGTATCACAAAGACAGGTAGACATATTGAAGTACCATTGACAATATCAACAAAGCAGATTCAATAATTCAGCAGAAAAATCAATCAAAATATTGTACTATTTATTGCCAATGAATGATAGATTTCAGGGAATTGATATCTTTACAATGTACATAGTATATAGATTAGTAGTTTAAATAATGCATCATTCATAACGTCGCGCTGTTCAGAATGGCAGAGGCGTCACCCAAACATTTGAAATGTTTTATTATATTAGGTCGTCGCATACACGGATGATTACTGATTATACATAGATGAGGACGCAATCATTTCAAAAAATAATTTAGAATCTAATCGCAAGAGCTCATAAATCCAGATTATTTGCTCACTAGATCCAGTATAGAAATAGAAAACACAAAAATCTTTATAGAAAATGATGCACTTTTTTGAACTAAGACCACAATTCTGGTCACGGGAGGTTAAAAATATTAATTTTTAAAAAAAGTATGGTCTTTGTTTCTTAAAATGCAACTCAAATCTCTATCTTCTCTAAACAGTAGATGTAAAACAAAGTCGCTATCCGCGTCTATCTGTTTATTCGCTCAGTTCTTTTAAACTACAGAATGAATTTTGATGAGGGCTTAACCCTCATATAGAAAATTTCTTCCGGAAGGCTCACGTGGCTAATACATTCATATTATATTTAAAGATTGTAGAGAAATCTTAAGGCTTTCTTAAAAGACGTTTTTAGAGAACTTACCTGACTTACACTGACTAAACCCGAAGAGATACATAAAATTAATGTACTACAGAATTGTAGGGCTTAAAAAGGCCTACAGAAAAGTTTGCGATAGCATACGTCTATCTTCTGAGGATGGCCCACAATAATTATTTTTATCGTTCAAAAATTTGATAAAAAATAATTAGTTATTCGTGGTTACATTTTAACCAACATGTAATTAATTCGTATCCAATTAAATATATTAGCTACCTTGGGCATTTAATGTGGATCAAAATTGAATAACTTAAGAAAATATCACAGATATAAAAATTACTTGCAATAAAATAACTAGAATTGAATTATGGTTTACTTGCCTGGCAAGACTTGACCAAAAGAGTGTTAATTCTTATCCAAATAAACATTATATCTTTAATAGACAAATTACAAGTTAAGGCGATACCAGACTGGGCCGGTATTAAATAAGAAGTATCACTTCTACTGAATGTGACCACGGCACACCTGAGCTTTTTACACAGCATTGGCGATGATCGGATGGGGTTGGGCTATAAAATCTTGACTATCAAGCCTATAGTTGTTTCTATATTCCAAATATTGATTTCTGTATCAGTTATTTTAAAGTCCTGTAAAGTTTTCATTGCAGGTGACAAAGATTAATGTGACAAATTCCCAAGTAGAAAAAAACGCAGCTTACTACACCTGCTAAAATTATAGACCATTTGCATTAGTGTAATCATTTAATAAATAATAAGGCAGCCAGTGTCGTTTTTTTCAAATATAAATTATTAACCGCTTTCATTGAATTGTGAGTCTACCTTAAATATCATCACTGGAGTTTGAAATGTAAAAAAAAACTTTAGGATTTCTGTGTTTACAGTGGCGGCACAAAATGAAATGTGACTTTAAAATTACGGTGTGATTTTCTATGCAGTTCGTACGAACCAACACAGAAGAAGACTTTCGTATTGGCAGAAACAAATCGTTTCGCTATTTTTGACGTGATAACGTCTTATAAATTGATGAAACACCGGCTGCACGCACGATAAAGAGTAACGTTCCGCAAGCGAGAGCGCGATATAAGCGATAGTCTCTCTCTTCTCGCGTGACGTCAGAGAGTAGTGTGCGTTCAACATTTTTTTCGGCTGTTCCAGCGCAAGCTACATCTGACAGATGGCCAGATAAATTATACGGTTTGTTAACAAATATATAATGGGTTGTCCGATAAGCTCTTGCCGTTTTTTTTAAATTAAAAAATTAGCGATCGAAATGAAATTTTTTGGTATAATGTTTTGTGTTATCCGAAAGAGAATTTTTCGCTCTACAAGAAAGTCTATTTAGTTGTTTGGATTCATTTTTGTTAATTTTTAGAGCATTTAAATGGAGTGTCAAGTCGACAAAAACGAGCATTTTCAAAACCACCTTCTTTTTGCGTTTAACCGAGGTGCCAAAGCCACGGAAGCTGCTAGAGAAATTTGTGCCGTATACGGAGAGGGTGCCATAGCTGAAAGAAAAACAAGCGACCCCGCGAGCGAAGCAAGATCTTCATCCACGGAAGACAATGTTGTGTGTATTAATTTAAAAAAACGGCAAGAACTTATCGGACAACCCAATAATATATATACTTTCTTTTAAATGCCTTTTATAATTGCTTAAAAATATGTATTTTGCTTTGGTTGATCAAATTATTAGTCGGTAAAAATATAGTTTGACAGCTACTAAAATTTAGGTTATGTATTATTAAATATGATATTCGAGCGGAATACGTTACCACGTAAAACTATCGTCCGTAAACCGACTTTACAGACAACCATTTTTTTTTTACATATTTTTGAGAAAAATAGCGTTTTCAAATCTTTGATAACCGTCTGATTAGAACTCTTCAATAAATAAAATTATTGACCAATTTTTCAGACAAATATATTAACAAAAAAAAAAATGTATTACATTAACGTTTCGGTCCGGATTTGGTCCTCTTCAGAACTGATCTAATTTTTGTTTCTAATGAATTTTTTCTTTCTTTTTAGGTACCTACTTATCCATGACTACTTATTAAAAATTGTTTATTATTTTTTCAATATTTGATAATTAAAAACTTAAAGCGAATTTTGTTTTATAAACAATAATTAAGCCAATTCTTTTTCATTCAATGTATCTCTATCATGTTCTCTTTTAATTTCATAGTATCACGAACTCTCATTATTGAAATGTTATTAAAAAAATCTAGCCAATTGTGAGATAAAAATGCTGACATTTAACATAAATAATTAAGTAAAATTTCTGTTAACGCGTTCCGTGTCGCGAGTAATGGCTAGTGCTATTTATTATGATATTTTTTTTTCGTTTACATGATAGTACAATCATTGGGCAGTTTTACTTGGAAAGTTTTCCGGGAGTTTTGGAAATTGGTGATTTTATAGATTTCGAAATGCTTTTTCCGAATTTGAACTTTGCTCGCGCCACCATATTGGAAAAATTGCGCCTAAAAACAGTTTTTTGACAAAATCTCTCTCCCGACTCATTTTTAGAAAAGTATGAATAGCGCCATGGAAAAGAACGGACAATTTTACGAAGGAAACATGTATATCATGTATTTTTCACATAAAATTCGAACGAGCAGAAATTTGTTAACTATAAGGTCACAAATTGACACGCGCCGATTGCCTGCTCAGATTGCAATAACTTTTGACTGGGACAAGCAAATTATATGAAACGAATTGCCCAATATCAAATGTCTTACCAAAATTCGATTCCGATGCGCTCCGTCTTTTGACCTGTATCGTGCTCACAGACGAATAAACTTTTTTTTTGGACTCGAGGGACTGAAATAAAAAAATATTGTAAATTTTTCAAAAAGTGAATTTTACCAAAATTAGTACCATTTCCCATTTGTTGAGGTGAAATGATAAAATTCGGTTACGCGAAAAGTGTCCAGTACTGCCACTGACATCGATTGTGTTTTGTTGGATGCAGCAACCAGCAGCAACACACAGTTGAGAGAACGAACAAACGAACGGCGGTCGAGATTTTCGTGTCACTTTCTTAGTTGCACCGCTTCATCATTAATCTTTTGGTTATGTTTCACGGCAGTCTCCCGACTTGCTCAGTAGTTTTCTCAATATTAGCAGTCTCTTTTTCAATGTAGGTAGGTCTTTTGTACACAGGTAGTTCTATTAGATCCACTGGGTTATAATGCTGGTCTAAAGGCCGCTGCACACAAGGCTGGTTTTGCCGCTTAAATCACATTGGGACTTGTGCTGGTTGGCATGCTGACTGCGAAGATGGAAATGACGTCACTGCGAGCTCGCGTGCGTGGTCACAAGATGGATTTCAAAATTAGAACCGGAGCTATTTATTCGTCTTGTTTGTCTGATTATTGCTTGTTTCGAGCAAGAACCAATCAGGGACCAGTATCTTGTCACGTGGACGACATGGGCATACGCTCACACGGAGTCATAGTGTGTTCTGTTCAGAGACAATAAACGATCACTTTTGTTAACTTTGTTCGAACCGTCACTGCCCGCGCACCAAAAAAGCATCATGTCAGGTGAACACAAAGAGCATCAGCTCCAAAGCACGATTGACACTTAGCAGCCAAATCTAGCAAGGAATCTTGCGGAAAAACCAGCCTCGTGTGCAGCGGCCTTAATATATACAGTGTTTGATGTCAGAGCCGAAGTAGATATTTTAACGGACTTTTAACACAATAAAAATCTTAAACATACATAAACTGATTAAAATATTGTGTTTTTAAAAAGGAAAGCGAGACGCTATGACCTCCGTTATCGAGCGTCTATAATCTACAAAAGAGGTGCTTGTACAAAGTCGGATACTTCATAAAGATTTTGAATATGAAGTGTACTAAAAAATTAGTTGGTACAGAATTACAACGTTTCGGCAGAAATTCATGGTTTCTTCAGGACCTATAACAAATAAATAAAACCCTACACATCTAAACCATAATCTTAAAATTATAAAAATTTGTACCTATATCAAATAAATACTTATTCGGCTTACCTTAAAAATGTCTAGTAAAAAGTCAAAAAATTAAAAACATAAAATAATTTAAAAACATTATTATCAAGCATTTAAAACTTTTTTAAAACTAAACTTCATAAATAATAAAATAATAAACACTTTAAAAGGTCTATTTTAAAAAATTATAAAAATATATCCTTTCTTTCTAAAAAATTTTCAGATTCTAAAATTAAAATTAAAATCGTATTATTTGATATACAATTATATATTTTTTTAACTTTTTTAACCTTTGTATTAAATTTGTCCTTCAAAAATTAAAAATTCTAAAATTATTAAAATGTCTGTCTACATTGGTTATTTTATTTTAGGATGTTGTCATACACTTTGCTTAATTTTTCAATGTCTGTTTTTTGTTAACTGCATTTCTAAAAATAGTCTTTTTGTTAAATTACTCTCTATATGCAATTTTCTCACATATTCAAAATTAAATGTGTGGTCATTTTCAATGCAGTGTTTAACTAAGCTAGTTTTTTCCTCAGTCTGTGCGATGCCATATTATAATGATGTTCTAGTGAATAAAAATTGTTTTTATATTTAGCCTTGTATCCCGTATAATTTTATCATTAAATATGTTATACAAAATCACGGTGTTTTGTAAAAATAAACTGTTTTAATAACATGCAGCGACATCTCATAGAATTTACTCAAAGATATAAGTTCAGAAGCAAACAAAAAAGACTGTTTTAGTAGCAATAGCGTCATCTGTTAGAACTCGCTCAAAGCTATTAGTTCGAAAGCAAATCTGGTAGAATTTTCTCAAAGCTAATAGTTCAGACGCCGGGCCGTAAACGAAATACATTTTGCTGTTTGTAGAATTGTATCTATCGCACCCGAGTGGAACCGGGACGCACCGCTAGTACTTAGGGATATATATAAGTAAAGCATTTATTTACAATTTAATTTTAACTTTCAATCGACTAGAATAATTCTAGTCGACAAAAATTAGTTCATTGAAGTCACTAGATCAGCAGGTGCACGATTCTTCAATATTAAATTTCTAGATTTCACTGTACGTCAAAAGTCAGATTTTGATGTAAGTTTTTTTTTTTTGCCGCGTAAATCTGTAAATTCTCGGTAGGTATGTTGTTTGTTATGAGGAGCTCAACACCAACACCCTCGAAAAGAGGCGGTCAACTCTACAACTCGAACTTCAAAGGAAGTGTGAATTAAAACGACCGAACTTTTCTAAATTGTTATTATCAATGGGGTGTGCTCTGTTAAACAAAAATAAAGAACAAGTTTGAAAATAAAAAATCGTCTGTAATATTAATTTACAGATTATTCTTTTTATTTGAACCGAAGCGAGATGCCGGTTCAAAGATAGTAGACGACGAGTTATCAGTCACGCATACACTATACACAAAATGACACTACTGTAGATTGTCCTGAAGTGGTACAAAAATTGTTAAGGGGCATCTCTACCACATAAATATCTATATAGAGTTGCAATAACTCTAATATATAATGTAAGTACATTTTAATATTTTTAAATACTTTTTAGTTATTTTTTATGCACTTTTGTAAAATACCTGTAATTTCACAGATGTAAGCCCTGAGGAAGGAAATATATTTTCCGAAACGTCGGCAACATATACCATTAGATATCATTTATAGCCTTCTCCGAAATAATTCATCCTTTCTTATACAAACTTTACTTCTTTATAATTAATATTAGTATAGCTATAACATCAACGACGTACTACGTGCATTATGGGATATGTTTCTATGATCCCTTTCTTGTTTTAGCTATGATCTGACCCACGGTCTGACTGGGCCGGAGGGGCCTGGGTGGCTCCTCACAAGCTCGGGGCCCTACACTGGATAATGGTAGATGGGATACTATAGGGATATAATGAAATATACAACTTATTAATTAATTATCAACGATATATATTAGAATTTAATCCATAATTAAATTTTAACTTCCCGCCATGACAATTGAAAACTTCAGTTGCACCTCTTTCGCTTTATTTGAAAATTTGTACTGAATCGTTCTAGTTTTTAAGAACGTCTAAAAATTAAATTTTATTTTTTTAATAACTTTGATTTCTGAAACAATGTCAAATGTTTTAAATATGCTATAATGATACACGTTTAAATAAATTGATTCGATCAAAAGTTATCGCCGTTCAAAAATTTTTAAAGCTTGTTTTAGGGAACAGGGATGACCTGCTCAGGTTCAACCGTCTTCGAATTTTTCTATTTCATTTCTCTCTAATTGTATGAACGAACTATCTGATCTAGTTTATATTTAGATAGCAAGAGCTGGAACCTAGCCTGCGCGGGCCCCCTATTCTACCAATCGCCTGGTTTGCGGCAAGCCATGCAAGCCAGGCCTGGGGGTGGGGGGCGCAGGCTGGGGCCCGGCTGGCAAACGCAACCTCGACTATATGACCAGTCCGACAGGGATCCGAACACAAGTAAGTATAGTACGCGCCACGGATCTAAAAGGTTCGGAAGTTAGTCCCAAACAGCGTCGCAATGGCACATTTTAGAGCCGTTGATACTCCCACCAGCTACCTGCACGGAACGTGCGCTCGTCAGTGATTGGCCGTGATCGCTCGTTGCCTTTGTCACTTGTAGCTTTTCTGCTTTAAAGTACAGTCGAGTACGCTATTGTCAAGTTGTTATTACTTTGTTAGTTTTGTTGAGTTTGTAGTTTTTCAACAGACTGTACAAACGCAAGCCTGCATTCGCATCTAACTTCCGAGCCTTTTAGATTCGTGGCGCGTACCATATGTGCGTCCTTATTTCGTAAAGCTCGATCGTTTTTTCGCAGTTCAAGCCTCGAAGACTGCGTTAAGAAGTGAATATTAGACACGGTTCTTAACTCTTTTCTCAAACATGCTAAAATATTCTAATCAAAATCGGGTCTGTACTCTTGGAGATAAACGAGTGTGATATTATTGCAAGTGGAGAACATTTTTCTTGAAGTAGATCTTCATTGATATTTGTTCAAATTTAAATGAATTTGGTGAACATGGAGCGTAGATATGTTTACCCTTAAATCAAACTACACAGACTTCGCGTCTCCAAGTCGGTTGTCCACGTTGAAACGGATAATAAATTATATTTTGACTTGCGTAACTATAGAAGCTGTTGTTTTGAGGATTCAAATTCAGAACGTGCGGTCAGTTTACTGGAAACAGTATCAATATTCAGAAACAAGACGTTGTGACAACCGCTGTTTGATTTTTACTCATCTTGATCAAAACACAACATATTTGTCATATAATTTATCTATTAAACCTGAATAAAATTTCATAACCATCGTTGTGAATAATTCTGTAAGGTGAAAAAATCTATTTTTGTAAATGTCAATTTATAACATTTGTATGTAAATTCCTAATTTCCTGGACATGGGAAAAGCCGACGAATTCAGGAGCTTTCCCGAAAATCTCGGTCTTCTGACAACCTTAGTACGAACACAGAACATTTAGAATTTAGATTTAGAGGAACAATTATTTTAAAATGAGCAGGAAAAATGTATCAATGTCAAAAAATGAAGTTGATTTTGAATTTGCAATTTTATATACACTTTTTATATCCAAAGATAATAAGAATAAGTAATGTCTATTATTATCTAGGCACTGTTAACTCCTTTACAAAAGTGTCTTATCGTCTCATCAAGGTTGTATCAGCTGATCTTTCACAATAATAAACTCAGTAGGAAACAATCAAAGCTATATTATAAGAAAAGGAGATACAAAAACAAATTAAGGCCAAACAAGACATGATTAATGATTTAGCAACTCGCTTTATATATATTATATTTTATTCTCTAAATACGTACTGATGTACAGGATGTCCAAAATAAAATTTCAATACTGTTATAGCTAATATTTTCCAGCAAAATTAGACGCTCTTAAATATTTTTATATAAAAGTGTTTAGTTAGGCAGCTGACGCGCAAAAAAAAACATGTCGTTCCAACCTTCTGCCGCTTGGTACATAAGTTATTTAAGTAATTTAGAGCATTTTTTCTTATATGATATATAGGCGGAATCTAGACCCAATTTAAGATAGGGGGCTTACAAAATTTCAAAGGTGCAGGTAAAAATGGGTTAAAATTTAAAAAAAATTTGCCGCTTCGTTTTTAGATTCTGTTAGAGCCAAATGACTGGGAAATACCAGCTGCAGACATTTTTGACCAATTGCACCCTCCCCAAGCCACTCCTAAGAAAGCGGATTTTTGATCATTAATCCATTTTCTTAGGAGTGGCTTGGGGAGGGTGCAATTGGTCAAAAATTTCCGCAGCTGGTATTTAACGAATTTATTTTAATAATTGACTTTTACTTAAGTAGGACTACAATTTTAATTTTAACATAATTGGAACAATCAGCAACATTTTTTTTAACAACAGAAAATAATTGTATATTTTATAACTTTAAAGACTATTATTATTATTATCAATCACACTTTTATAAATCAACACAATTATAGTTATTTATTAGAACAATTCGCCTGTTACACGTTTGAACTTGTTTGCATCTAGTTTTATCCACCAGAGTTTGGTGGGATCTAGTTTTAGCAGGCATTATATCGGCCAGACCTAGTATCAGCCACCAGGGTTTGGTTGCACCTAGTTCTAGCTTGAATGGTAGCGGTTAGACCTCTAGCTTTACCCGAAAACAATCGGCTAATACTAGATTTAACCAAAAGTAAGTGGCTACACCTAGTTCTAACCGGCTAAAACTAGGTGTAGCCGCACTTCGGGTTCTAGTCGTAACATATATAAAGATTGTGTATTCAGGCAATCCGCATCCCAAGAGATATCTTGTACTTTGCATACCTATCTATGCTCGATTAGCCGTTACCCGCGGCTTCGCACACGATTGAGACGAAACACGGATGCATTCCCATTATTGGACAAAGTTACCCCCTAATAAATTTCAAAATTGATGGCATTCACGTGATCAACGTCCTGACAATCCTTGAAATTGACTCCCATATTGATTTTTAGACTATTTACCTCTTTTCACCCTCTGAAGAGGTTGTATTTCAAACATGTGTTTATTTATTTGTTAACATGAGTAAAATTATGCATTTTCGAATCTTATATGATTTCTCCATGCAAATTTTGAACCCCCAGTACACCCTTTTAGGGGTTGAATTTTTAAAAAGCGGATGTCTACGTCATAATAATTATATGTGTGCCAAATTTCAGCCCAATCCGTTCAGTGGTTTAAGCTGTGCGTTGATAGATCAGTTAATCAGTCAGTCAGTCACGGTTTCCTTTTATACATACATTTAGATATATGTGAACATAATTAAATATAGGTACCTACACACTTTAAAAAATAAAGAATAATTGTTAGAATCGAACTGAACCAGCCTGTATCGTACGCATCTATTGGCTTGACGTACAGATATTGAATTTCAACGAGTGCGGCGCATTGCTGCCGATTTCTTCTTGTTGTGAAACAACTAAACTGCACCCTTATTCATAGTTAAAGAGTTTTAAAGTTGACGTTTGACAGATACGAATTCGTATATCTCTCAGCAGACTCCGCTCAAACAAACTTCACAATCTGACGTTTCTAATTAAACTAGTTTAATTAAAGATACAGCTCGACAATGTTTATTTTATCTGAAAAACTTTTGATTAAACGTTTTCTATTTTTCCATCTTAACTGTTTTATAATGTACCTACAAGATGTTTGAAATCTTAAGTCTGTTATATATAATAATTAATAATTAAAGTACTCGAGAAGCAAGGCCGTAGATTTTTTTTGGGGGGAGAGGGTTAAAGCAAAAAAATCAATATTTTTTAAGTTTTAATCACACAAGAATACTCACGAAGGAAGGTGTTAAGCAAAATATTAATTCCCAAACTAATTTTATAAATTCCTTTTCAAAAAGTGTTTAAAATTTTATTTTTTAGCCAGGTATTCGTATTATTTTAAGTTTTATTTTTTTACTATTATAATCCTGGCAGAGTAATTACCCCCTTTACCCCCCAATACTACGTCTTTTTCGAGAAAAGTGTACGAAACATTCGTTATACTGCATAAAATTAATTGACATGAGCCAAATATTAAATTTTAACAGATTTAAAAAGAGAGGTTAGGTATGAATTCGGCATTTTTATTTTTTTTTGTTTTTGTTCAGCCATAACTTCCGGAGGGGCTAACCGATTTGAAAAAATTCTACACCATTTTATTCAGAATGCTTAGGTACCGATAGGCCCCATATATTTTTTTAAAATATGTTCAGTCGTTTTTAACTGCCTTCAAAAATGTTTGTTACCTCATATCTCTAGCATTTGTGAACTGACTTTAATGATTTTTTCTCTATTTAATGGGCACACCGATTTAGCAGTTTTCTTTTTCTAGTTTAGTGCCTCATTTTAGTCCATTTGCAAGATGTTTTCATACTTAAAGTTTGGGACACAACTTACTTGTATCTCTCCTATTAAAAATAGTATATTACACATCTAGGGAAGTAAAGTAAGAAATGTCTGAGATCACATATTATAATTGTTGGCCGAGGTGAAGCCGAAGTCAACAAAGATGTGATCTTAGGCTTTCTTACTTTACTTCCCGTGGTGTGTATACTATTTTTTTGCTCGGCGTAGGCAGGAAGAGGCAACTTCGTTTAGCGCAGCGGGACGAAAGTTGACGCTTTCTGCCCGTCGAGCAAAAAAAATATTTTTTATGTAGGTAGGCAGTAAATAGTGACATATTTTTTGTGTGATCATTATTACAGTATAATTAATTATTTATAAAGTTGGCTATTTTATTGCAAGAAAATTGAGACAAAAATAAATAGGGCTTTTTATCTAATTCTGGAAACGTGCAATATGCTTACAAAATAGACACAACGCGTAAAAAAATAGATAAAAAAGTAATTTTGGTATTTCAGATAGAAGTGAAATAAAAAATTTCTATAACTGTTCTAAAATTTAAATTGTATCCGTTTTCCAGAGAATCGTCGAAACCTATTTTAAAAGTATAAAATTGAAAGGCATAGTGAATTCCTGTAAAAGTTAAAAGCTTGGCATTAGTTATTTCAGCCAAAAAACGTTAAATAAAGTTTGTTTGGATTTTATTATCTGAGCCGTATACAGTGGAGCCTCGGTATACGATGTTTGGACAAACCAACTTTCCCCATAAGAAGTAATGTAAAAATTATTATTAATCCGTTCTCATGTAATAACATAATATGCGCCACGAATCTAAAAGGCTCGGAAGTTAGATGCGAATGCGGGCTTGCCCTTGTACAGTCTGTTGAAAAACTACAAACTCGCAACTCAACAAAACTAATATAACAATACAACTTGACAATAGCGTACTCGACTGTACTTTAAAGCAGGAAAGCAAACAAAGGCAACGAGCGATCACGGCCAATCACCGACGAGTGCACTTTCCGTGTAGGTAGCTGGGAGGTGGTGGGGGTCTCAACGGCTCTAAAATGTGCCTTAGCGACGCTGTTTGTGACTAACTTCCGAACCTTTTAAATCTGTGGCGCGTATTATAAAAAAACTCCTCTTGATATGATATATTAATGGGATTGAAAAATAATTAAAACACTAAGTGAGCACATTAATAAAACAATACATATTATTGTAGGTTTTTGACAGTTATTATATTGAATTGTATTATTTAAATCATTAAATCAAACTCAAATCAAACTATTCTTAATTTTCTATTCTATGAAAGAAGAGTCATATTCTGGGTTTTTTACTTTTCCACCTTCTATCGCTTTTCACTAGGATCAGCAACTTTTATTAAAAAATCTGTCCAAAGTACCTTGTGTCTGTTTTCTCCTCAGGATGTCTCTAAAGTGTGACGTTGTCTGATCTTCTCAGGCGATGGTGTTGCGATTTGTCTGAATTAAGTCGCATACTGTACAAAATTTTTTTCGTACAAACAGAATGTATTCTAAAGCAGACGTATACCGGGGTACCACTATAGGTATCTATTAATATTCGGTTATACTGAAAATTAAAATTCTCTTTGTCGAGCAAACTTTACTTTGAAACATTTTATATTCAAAATATATATAGAAACGCATTTATACTCTATTATATACCAACACAAAATCTTCACTATACATTTGCGCCATTATTTATAGTTATGTAACTATTTTTAATTATTACATATTCAGTTGTCCGAAAATTTTAATAAACACTTGTCAATATTTCAGTGGCATTTTGAAAGCCGAAATTAGTACATGTTTCTTTTTTAGATTATATTGTTTTATTTTAATAAAATTTGGCAAATTAAAAACGAAAATTAATTTATTGTGGATATAAAGAAAATGACAATGTTTAATATAATATTGTTTTGAAAATCATTAATCGTTTTATAGCCGTGTTTATATTTTAAAATAAAAAGTGACGTGGCAGTGCCCCGGGACCCCAAGCTCAGAAAACCCCACGTTATTTAAATATCCTAATCGAATAAAGATTTTTGACTTTTCAGTTCTTGTAGTCTGGCTCAGAAGTTGAAAAACAAATTAAATCTTGCTACTGCGAGTTAAAATACGTGCATTAGATTCGTAAACACCTCTAGAAAAATGTGTGAAAGTTTCAAACAATTGAAAAAGTTATTAACAATTAAAGAATTCCAAAAAAGGGGGGCTATTTTTTGCTAATAACTCAAAAACTATTAATTCTAGAGAAATTTAAAAAACAGGATCTAAAAAAATTTCCAAAAAAATGTTGAGTCGCGGAACTTAATCTATACCTATATTAATTATAATGCCACCTCGTATATCTTCAATGAATTCAAATATACGATTTAAGGCCAAAAAGAAAACAATTCTTATTTGCGTACTTTATTTATCAACGTCTCGGAATCAATTTGGGTCTTCTCAGGATCTTAAATTGGCAAATAACGTAAAGTTATATATACATAATATGTATCCCCATTGGTTAAACAATTACGTCAAAAACATTAAAATGCACCTATTTTAAAATTTAACTTAATTTTCAGATAAATCGGACTTTTTGTAAATATTATTTCTAGTTAAAAAAAAAAAACTATAATAAATTGAATTTTTAGAAAATTGTTATTGATTTTAAAATAGATGCATTTTAATATTTTTGACGAAATTGTTTAATACCTATACATATTATTATAACTTTACGTTATTTGCTAATTTAAGATCTTGAAGAAGACGCAAATTGTTGCCCCAACATTGATCAATAAAGTAAGCAAATAAAAATTGTTTTCTTTTTCATCTCAAATCCTATATTTGAATTAATCTGTGTTATTAATACTTTTCATTTAATGTTGGAAATAGGGCTCCACGTGGTCGGCGCTGTTCCGTTACGCTGTCTCGAAACAGGTATTTATATTTTTTATTTCATAAAACTTTACCAGATAAAGGCTCCAATTTCATTTTTGCACCGGGGCCTTTGGTTCCGTAGCTACGCTTTTAGTGCGTATTACTGAAAAATAAACATTTTTATGGACACTGGCACCAGCATAGGAATTTTAAATCCCAGTACAGTATAGGTTTTTTTAATTTAAGGTAATCGTTTTTCACCATCGTGATTTACGATTTACTATATATTTTATTTAAAATCCTAATTTGACGGATTAAAATTAACTGTCTCCGATTATAGATCGTTTTTTTTTTGTCTTGAAATAAGAATTAATGCCGTCACTCACTTTTTCTCTATTTAAAACTGGAGGCGGGATTTAAAGCGCCTCTACTAATAGTCAGAGTGCCCATCGGCAAAAATTTTATTGATACATACTCTCCCCAAACTTTGTATATGGCTTCATTAGGCCTAGTCTGACACCTATTTCCTCTATGACTTTTCTTGATTTTGGGGCGTTTTCCTTCTAAACTTTCCGAAAGATGTCGTTTTGACAGCATGTAAAAATTTATAGATACTGTTTGTTTTTTTAATTGGATAGCTTAAAAACTTCAACCAAAACGTTAAAATAATGTTCTCTGACAAATAACATGAACTCTTTAAAATGTCTGACACCTCGAATATGTTCGACATATTAGAGGTGTCGGACATTTTAAATAGTTCATATTATTTGTCAGAGAACATTATTTTAACGTTTTGGTTGAAGTTTTTAAGCTATCCAATTAAAAAAACAAACAGTATCTATAAATTTTTACATGCTGTCAAAACGACATCTTTCGGAAAGTTTAGAAGGAAAACGCCCCAAAATCAAGAAAAGTCATAGAGGAAATAGGTGTCCGACTAGGCCTAATGAAGCCATATACAAAGTTTGGGGAGAGTATGTATCAATAAAATTTTTGCCGATGGGCACTCTGACTATAACTTTAGTAATGCATTTATTGCATAATTGCCTTTATGTCAATATTTTCCTAAATCTTGTTTTGCTTACATTTACAGCCATAAGCCTTTTATTCATTTCAGAATTAGTTAAATTGAATTAACGTTAATACTAGTGTTACAATGTTATTAGAGTTAATCCATTTTTACTCTTTTACAGGTAAAAGAAGCTTTATATACAAAATATTTACATGTTTTATGAGTAAACAATTTATGATTTTGTTTTTTGCTCAATCTATATAATAATCAATGATTTTTTCTCTCTGCTTCTATTTTTATAGAAAACTATTAATAATTAGTTTATTGAGAAAGGATTAAATTTATTTAATTAATCACTGAAAAAAAATAAAAATTAGGTAATATTTTTTATACAATTAACTGATTCACTTTGAGTGTTGAGAGAAGCTTCAGTCAACGATTGAAGTCAATCGTAATAAAAACGAAGGCACCAATAATTTAACTATTAAAAATTTAGAAATATTACATTTACTTCGACCAATTTGGTTCTAAGTGTACGGGGTTTAAAACAGTAAAAACCTGCACTGAATTTTACCTAAATCAATTTTATTTATTTTTTTTAGATATCTATATATATAAAAATGAATCCCTATATCCCTTGGTCACGCCATCACGCATGAACGGCTGGACCGATTTCAATATTTTTTTTTGTTGTGTTTGTTATTGTCAGGAGAAGGTTCTTATGACAGAAAAAATTTAAAAAATTGCGCGGAAAAAGAGAAAATTTAAGAATCCTTATTTAAGAAAACTTAACAACCATATATATCTAGATCGAGGATGTAAAAAAACTGAATATCGTTTATAACATTATACAGAAATTATACTGTAATTAATTATAAATACTTTACGCTATTTTTTTCGAGCACGACGGCGCAGCCGGAGTGAACCCTCGAAATAGAGCAAGTGTTTTAAAGACCAGTTATCCACGAATACTTTACGCTATTTTTTTTCGAGCACGACGGCGCAGCCGGAGTGAACCCTCGAAATAGAGCAAGTGTTTTAAAGACCAGTTATCCACGAATACTTTACGCTTCTTTTTATTGACGTATGCAGTCATAGATATTTCCATACACACATATTATACGCACATGTATATTTTAAAATAGCTAGCAATTAATAAAATAGATAGATAGATAGATGTTTCAATTAAATTTTTTTATTATTTCACTTTATACGTAGCGAAGCACGTACAGGGCCGCTAGTAGTATATAAACTTAAAAATTTAATAGTTGGTAACAATAAAAACACGAATGACTATAGAATCAGATAATTTATATTTATTATTTATAAAAAGATATTTCCAGTGTTTTTTCTTTATACACGACCAATAACATATCGAAATAATAATTTTCAGAGTGATTTTAAAAGACGGCGCACACTTGTCAAGCATGGATCTGCACAGTCAGCACAGAACAAAGCTGCAACCAGCATGATGTCGCACACTAGCTTAGCACAAACCTATAAATGTTAGTGCAGGTTTCGTAATGTGCGGTAGATATTTTACAGTTTTTAAGTAGTTTGATCGGCGCAAATTAATAAGTGAAAACGAAAAAGCACTGGCACTCTAGGTCGGTCCAGCACTGCTAGACAGATGCTGGTCTTATCTGCGCTACTCCGTTAAATAACATTGGTACTTTCACGAGAAGGCTTTTCTGGTCATTCAGGTTCACGCTTGATAAGTGTGCGCAGTATTTAAGATTTTCTCTTTCTCTACATTAAATATCGCTTAAGTTTGACAAAATTCATTGTAATAATCTATTGTCAATCTTTGATATACGTCTGATTAGAACTCTTCAATAAATAAAATTATCGACCAATTTTCCAGACAAAGAGATATATTAACAAAAAATATAATTAATACATTAACGTTTCGATCCGGACTTGGATCTTCATTAGAACTGATCTAAAAATATAAAAAGTAATTAATATTTAGTTTCTATTTATTTTTAATGAAATTCGTAAAAGATTTTTTATTATTGAAATACCTATTGAAAAAAAATACTTTCACGAATTTCATTAAAAATAAATAGAAACTAAATATTAATTACTTTTTATATTTTTAGATCAGTTCTGATTAAGATCAAAATCCGGATCGAAACGTTAATGTATTAATTATATTTTTTTGTTATCATATTTGTCTGACAAATTGGTCGATAATTTTATTTATTGAAATAATCTATTGTATTTTGTCACACATGCCTGTCGATTTTAATTGTTTTCTATAAAAATAAGTAAACCCTGATTCACAAGAACTCGGCTGTTTGATATATTTTGGAAACGTAAAGCATAGTAATAACTAATAAGTAAATGTAAGTAGGTATTTAAATATTACGTTCTAGTACTGACATCAATAGATACCATCAATGTGGTCAACTTTTGAACTACTTGTATAGGTAAGTTTGATTCTTGGATAAGTATAAAAAAAGTAACAATCGCCGCATTTCATTGTTAATTTCTAATTAAGCTAATAATTTTCAATTTCAAGATTTTTTAGTTCAGATAATTACTATTATTTTAAAATATCAAATGATTTTTTTGATAACGTTTGTTCTTTTCCCTTACCCGATTTTTCCCGTTTCTTAGCCAGGCTCACTAACGGTACTTAAACTTATAATACTTTTTTTCTACATGCGTGTCCGTAACATTTTGAATAATAAAAAGAATAATTTCCAAAACGCGAAATTAGATGCGTATACAGAGAATGCCTAAATGCTATGTCAACGTCATTATCTTCTGCTAAAAATTTAAAGGTTGCGATAAAAATTTTAAAAATCGAAATACACGAAAAAAGATTTTGTAATTAATATCATTTAAATGGTTGACAATGCACAAAGATAAATTATTATACATCTAAAAAAATGCTAGCCCCTGCTTAATCAATAATCGCAATTACTCTCTTGGTACGCACAAATTAGTTGGCTCTGTACTCCGATTTTGGCGCTGCTTGCAGTTGTGAACTCCGGTGTTACTTTTAGTAACAAATCAGCACGAAAATAGGAGTTCATAGGTCGAAACCAGGTAGTGACAATTATTTGATTCCTTTACAGTGTACCAACGTTTTATAGGAATTTTTTAGGGTTTGTAAAGTTAACAATTTTATGAAAAAAATATCGTGTTACTTATTCATTTGAAAACCAAAAAAAATTTTTTTGATAAGTAATAGAATATTATATACAGTGTGTCCCAAAAAGTTTTATACAAATGGAGAAAAAGTTTATCTTACATTTCACAAGAAAAATTCTTGATAAAAATCTCTGCATTACTTGCAGATCTATAATTAAGTACAAAGTTTTTAAAACATTGGCTGGAATACAGAGATAATCAAAATCATGATTTATATTAATAATAATAATAATAATACATATTTATTTGCATTGCCAAAAGAAAAATGGATACAAAATGTCACTTTACATTTACTTACATCAAGTCGCAAAGATCATAAGGCACAGATCTAAGGAAATATTGTTTTAATTCTTTTTAGGGAACTTCTTCGAGTTCTTTTCTTTTTTAATCTTTTCTGGCAGCCTTCCGTAAATTTTGTGACCTATATATGTAGGGCATTTTTCATAAAATGCAGTTTTATGTTTTATGGCAACATTATTGCTGGGTCGTGTATTATAGTGCCTCAAATTGTAATCTTTACTAACGAAATAATTTAATTTGTACATTTCAGTCATAAGTTCATAACCAAAAACCCCGTAGTATGTTAAAATAATATTTTTTTCAAAAACTGGTCGGCAAGAGTCCATATATTTCAATTTAAATATTGATCTCAAAATTTTCTTGTGCATTTTAAAAACTCTATTTCGGTTGATGCACCCCAGATAATTATATTGTATTTTATAGTTGTCAAAATAAATGAATGATAAAATATAAGTAGAGTCTTTTGGTCGTATACATTCTTCAGTTGTCTTATCTGAAAATAATAATAATTAAGTTTATTGCAAAATAAATTATTATTTTATTGAATAAAGGAATAAGACATGATAAACAATTAATAATCTCCATATCAATTTATTAACAATAGTAATATTTTATTGGGAACGTAAAATTACTTAAATACTACGGAACTTCAACGTATCCACCTTCCCTTTCTAAACAGGTGATTGTTCGTTGATTAAATTCGTTTTTGACATTTCTAATCACATGTTTCGCTTATGATTCTTTCAAGAGGATCAATATCTTGAAATGACCCCACAAAAAATGTCTAGAGGGATAATGTCCGGCGACCTTGGAGGCCAGAGAAGCTCCATGTACCTCCCGATCACTTTACCGTCAAAAGTGTGGACGAGAAAATCATGGTTTTGATTTTCTCTGTATTCCAGTCATTGTTTTAAAAAAATTGTACTTAATTATGGATCTACAAGTCATGCAGAGGTTTTTATCGAGAATATTTTTTTTGTGAAATGTAAGATTAACTTTTTCTCCATTTGTATAAAACTTTTTGGGACACACTGTTATATTGACAATTCTAGAAGGCCCTGTTGAAAATATGGCGCGACACTGTCGGCATGATCACTGCTCGAAATATTGATGAATTCAAAAAGATTACTGTAAAATAAAGGTACTTTTGTCGTATATGGAGCCATTTTTTTATTATTTCTTTTTAAACTTGTATGAGAATTTAAATGTAACTTTTTTTTCGTGCAAAATCCTATGTAACAAGGACGTACCTATTGTGAAGGATCAAAAATAGACTGGTATAATAATATAACGAGCAATTAAATATAACATTTTTTATTTCATAAATTGTATTGTATAGATTATTTACTTTTATTTTATAAAAATAAAAAGTATTATAAACATGTTGGTCTTTAATCATACAAGCAACCGGACATTTTAAAAATATGGTATAATGCTGCAGTATATCGATACTAATATTACAAAGGGATAAAATTTGTAAGTTTGGATGTAGGAGGTAATCTCCGAAATCCGATACCTAAAATGTTTTCACCAATATTTAGTATGGATCTTCAGGATGGCCAGGGGTGGCAAACCTATGGCACGCGACAAATTATTTTGGGCACGGCATTAATTGAGGTGCAAAATCAAAATAATTAAAAATATGCTAGAGGTCGAAAAAAATGAACTATCAGCAAATAACAAATCTGAAAAAGTTTCATGACGCATGATCGAAATTATTCTTTTCATCTATGTTTGATTCATTTTTTGACAACTAAATTTCTTACATTAAATTTTTTTTTTAAAAATTGGCACGTAGATGTAGAAAGGTTCACCACCCTGACGTAGGCTATGTATTATCGTGTTAAAATAAAAGCGCTTTTCATGGAGACAAATATTGCAACGTCGATAAAACGGTGACAGTCTACAAATTCAGGTGAAGCCGGACCATGTTGCTAGTTTAAAAATATTGACATAATAACAATTATCTTCCTTCCATACACAAACATTTCTTCTATTATTAAATTCGTCATTATTGGGAAAAAAGTTCGTATTACCTATTTCTATTATTGGCGTTTTATGTATTATAGTTTGTTTTTCATCCTCTACATCAGTGTTTTTCAACCTGTGGGTCGCGACCCCCTGGGGGGTCGCGAAGCTTTTGTAAGGGGGTCACCAGAGGTCGAGAGAATTTTAGTAATACCTATGTGCGTAAATTGCGTTAGTTAGTTATCAATTGGCGACGTATTCGATGTATGTAATTGTAAAATAATGTGTTTTACGTACTATATTATGTACTTATATTCGAATCTTAATTATGGAGACGTATAAAAACATCGTATGGAATGAATATTTGTAACACTGTAACATACACATACATACATGATAAAAAAGCGAAGGGTCGGGGGGTCGCGAAATATTTTTTATACCAGGGGGGTCGCATCATGAAAAAGGTTGAAAAACACTGCTCTACATTATCGGAACAAAGATCTAAAAATAATAATTTAATTGATCTCAAATATTCTCTACTCATAACAATACATAATGTATATTTTCGGACACAATCATCCACAGAAAAGGTTCCCGTTCTATTAAAATTTCTAATTGTCCCTTTATTAAAGAACAATTTTCCACAGCATTCTGCAAAAAATTACTCCATGCACGATAAAGGTAACAATACTTTACAATAATTAGCTTTTTGATTTCATCAATATATCCAGCAGTTATCATGCTGACAGTGAGACGCCATTTTTTCAACAGCACCTCCTAAAAATCTCATTATTAGGTGCCTATATTCTATTTTTTTTATAAACTAAATGTTTTATTGTTTTCCAAATATAAATTAATGATTAAATCATATGCCATTTTTATTTTATTAACTTATTTGTACACCCTAAAAAACGTTCATTTTGAATGAATTCAGGTAGATGTAATCTCTTAAAGAAGTGCTCTATATTATCGGTATTTTTTTAAGCTGTCAACTTTCTAGGTTACATGAACCCAACACCAATTAATTATTTTAAATAATAAATTAAAGTTCACATTGATAGATTTATTTAAACCAGATCGATTCGAAACCTATCTTAAACGATAAAGGAGAAAATTTTACATAGATTTCATAATATAACAGAAACAAGCTGTATAAATTCAATTTTATCTAACTAATCGCAAACTTCTTTTGGTTGTCCTTGTCTGTTGCACAGTGTGATATAGAAATTAGAAGATTGCGTATGTCCTATCTTAAAATAGAAACGGGAGCGATTTCTAATATAATTATTCAATTTTTTGCCATTAAAATTTCGGGAAATGCAACCCCTTCTGAGTTAACGGTCTTAATGACTTAATTATTAGAACATGACATTTTGACAGATGCTAACCTCATTTTACAGATTTTTTTCGAAAGCTTTTAATGAAATGTATTAAAAGGAAAAAAATAATTTTTAATAATTTAGGTTAATAATTATAAAATCGTGAGTTATGACTAAGAAACGATCATAAAGTTTACAGCCCACGCTTTATAATTATGAACCTAAATTAATAGAAATTATTTTTTTCCTTTCAATGAATTTCTATAAAAGGTTTTGTCTCAGTGTCAAAAAATATACACCGATTTTAGATTTTAACGCCGGGTTATATTATATAAAATTTCGCGCCTTGTAATTCTTCAATATTACTTGCTTACTCCCACCGGTTTATATTTACATTATTCTTACATTTCAAAAACGAAACCAAAAAGTATGTGTTTTGAGATCATCCTGAGCGAGTTAATAAGTAAATTCATTCGATGTGTGAAATAAAAAAACAATCGATGTGTCATGGCTGATCGACCCGTTGTTCTGCTGTTGCTCCTTATTACAGTTGTAGCGGTAGCAGACACGTTGCTTTGTATGCACCACACAAACCTCTCTAGAACCGAATTTGTCGCCTGTTATCAAACAAATTCGGATCTACAGGGTAGATGTAGAGCATTAACTGTGTGCTGGTCGCTATTTTCTTCGTGTTTCTCCAGCATTTTGGCAGGTTTCTTCTCGGATTTACAGGGTAGATGTAAGCCATTTATGATGCTCAGCATGGTTTAGACGTTTCCAATACGGTTGTGTATTTTTTTGTGATTTAGTATTGAAGATTTTTATATTCCATTTTTATTTTCTGAAATCAAAAAGTTTTAAATTAAGTTGTAACTTAATTAACATTGTAGTTTATAGTAGAATTTTCCGTAGAAATAAATTTAAGTGAACGTTCAATACAAATAGACCAGTCCAATTAGCTTTTGACAAGGACAAAATTAATAACAGAAAACGAATGATGAGGAAGGGAAAAAACTGCCGTCAGAAATACAGAAATCAAAAATTCAAATGCGTAAAAGGCCGGAGGGATGTGGGGGGCGCGTTTTAGGGGTCAAACGCGGTTTTTCGTTATTTCCGGCGAAAGTTGACCTCCAATCGAAAAATATTGCATGGCAATGTTGTAGGTATTAAAAGGATCTACAACTTTTATAAATATAATTTTTTCACATAACCTTAAAGATTCAGAGAAATATCGAAAAAACCGTGTTTTTCGTTTTTAATTTTTTTCTCCTGCAAAAATGATTTTTTTTCATGAAAGTTTCAGGAGAGTTACCTTTATATGTCCTTAATAAGCTGTATTTTTTTCGAATAAAAAAAATTAATTTGCCAATGCAATATTAACAAAAAACCGAAAAATTACCCCTAACCTCAACCCAAAAGAGTAAAGTAAAAATTTCAGATTTTCAAAAATCGTGGTATGGGGTTTTCTTCGTTAAAATGTCTACTTTCAGATGGTGTAAGTATTACATTTGTTAATGTAACATTGAATTCTCCTTTTATGAATGATTTTAACTGTACATTTTCATATATACTAATTGTCAAAATTGAATTTGAATATTGTTCAAATTTGGCAATTATATATGAAAATGTACAGTTAAAATCATCCATAAAAGGGAAATTCAATGTTACATTAACAAATGTAATACTTACACCATCTGAAAGTAGACATTTTAACGAAGAAAACCCCATACCACGATTTTTGAAAATCTGAAATTTATACATTACTTTTTTAGGTTGAATTTAGAGGTAATTTTTCGGTATTTTGTTAATATTGCATTGGAAAATTAATTTTTTTATTCGAAAAAAATACATCTTATTAAGGACATAGAAAGGTAAGTATCCTGAAAATTTCATGAAAAAAAAAATCATTTTTGCAGGAGAAAAAAATTAAAAACGAAAAACACGGTTTTTTCGATATTTCTCTGAATCTTTAAGGTTATGTGAAAAAATTATATTTATAAAAGTTGTAGATCTTTTTAATACCTACAACATTGCCATGCAATATTTTTCGATTGGAGGTCAACTTTCGCCGAAAATAACGAAAAACCGCGTTTGACCCCTAAAACGCGCCCCCCACATCCCTCCGGCCTTTTACGCATTTGAATTTTTGATTTCTGTATTTCTGACGGCAATTTCTTCCCTTCCTCATCATTCGTTTTCTGTTATTAATTTTGTCCCTTTTTCACTTGATTTTGGGCTAACTGTACTGGTCTAAAATCTGTATTTATAAAGAAAAAACAAATCCATACTGTTTGTCAGTTACGCTTTCACGATCAAACAGCTGGGCCGATTGTGCTGAAATTTAATATGGAGATAGTTTGTAGTTTTAATCATAATTATATTCCAATACGTAGATTCAAATTTCATTACAATCTAACATCTGAATAATATCTTAAATTTAAAAAAGTATATTATTGAAATTAGTTGTACTTTAATTTTTCAGTTGACAGCTTAATTTGTATTAACCTGCTGAAATGTACGATTAAAACAAAAAAAATATTTTAAGGGTCTGAAGAAAACTGTAGGTACAGTCGAAAGCGCTAATACAATTAAAAAAATATTCATGATTTGTTTTCTTTTATAAATAAACCTTTACATTAACATTGTAAAGCTTTTTAAAATACAAAATTTATAGATTGTTTTAAAGTACGCCAGTAAGTAGTCACAAAAATATTGTAGGCCCGTTTTTAATTTAAATATCAGCAAAGCTACAACAAGAACTTTTGTGACAAATTTCTTATCTTCCTGGTATAAAATGTAGATAAACGTTCTTCATAAACAAAAAAGTGTAATCACAGTACTAATTCGTCCCAATCTATCAATGGAATCTAGGCCCTAATAACACTGCAGTTGAAATTTACAAACTAAACTGCAGATGACTTCAGCAAAGCGAAATCCCGTATAGTTTGCGTAGAGACTTCAACGCTCAATTAGACCAGCAACCTCTTATACACCTCATTACTTTTGCTATCTTTTGAAGTTGTTTTTTTTTTTAATAGAAAGTAGGTTAGTATTAATTTTTTTGATTTTTTTATTTTTTTAATACTTTAATATGTAAATATCAGCCTGAACCCACGGCTTCGCTCGCTTTATATTTATTATAGCTTTTGCCCGTGACGTCGATTTCCTGAATGCCAATTTTGTCTGGATTATGTCACTTCTGACTCAAGGCCTAGCTTAAAGAGTACGCTCAACTTAATAATAATAATAATCTTTATTCGCTCTAAAAAAACATGCCATAAGCCGGTGAGCTTGTCAGTTTAACATAGTAACAAATAAAATATAAATGATAATACAAGTGAAAAAATAAAATAAAATATTAAATACGAAAGTTTAGGTATTGTTACACAGATAATAAGGGGCCATTCAAATATTACGTAAGCACCACAAGGGGGGGGGGGGCTTTGCTTAGTTTATTTTTTATGACATGGGGGATGAGTGGGTCTACAATGTCTAGTTTGTGATTACGTCAACAATTTCTATTTAGTTACTTTTAAAATATGCATTAAATTATCTTTATGATCTATAAATTTCTTATTTTTCTAGACTTGAAAAATGAATTCTAGACTTGAAAAATGAATAGCAATAAAGAAAATTGAACAGATTTAAAACAATATATACCAATGTTTTCATAAGCATAGGAGGGGGGTAAAAGCTTTGCTTACTTTTGATGACAAGGAAAGGGTCAAAAATTAGGTAATAAAATTCTGATTACGTAATACTTGATTAATTAGATCAAATATTTTTTAATCATTTTACAATATTTCAACGAAATGCGCTGGAATTTATGATTAGACCAATTAGCAGAAGGTTACGTTTTTCAAAAGTTTTATTATTATTATTATTATTATTATTATAAGCTGGTGGATTGATTCGTCGTAATCTCTGGAATAACACTGGATAGATGTTACGGAAAATTCAATATTATGAGGTCGATAGCGGATGGACACCATATTGGCAAGAACTCAAACGCTGGCAATGGCTTGATGAATTTCGTTAAATGAGAGTTTACTAATTCGTTGTAATTTCAGGAGTCTAAGAAAATTCAATATGGCCAGCGTTAGACACCATGTTGTCAGTAAACCTTTTGTATAGGGTATGAAAAGAAAAGGCTTGATGATGAGCAGATTTCAAAATACATTACCCGGAGGTTATAGTCCGGTCAAAAAACAAAAAAAAAATAGTGGTAGTTTTACAATAATTCGCATAGAGCTGAAAATTAGGTACACTATTACAAATGAAATATCAAAAGTCCCACCGATCCTAAATTTGCTAAAAAATGTATTCAAGGTCAAAGATTAAAAGTATCGGTTTTTCGTAATTTTCCCGTAACCGGTAAATGTTATCAAAAAATTGCAGCCAATTGGGCAACGGGACCATTCCAACTTAAAAAATGTTGACAATTGATTATAATAAAGAAAATAAAATTTCTGATATCGTGTGAGGTGACGCGGGTAATTGCTAATATTCAATATGATATTTGCTATTAGTTGCCACGGTTACCTACATAATATGTTCCACGTCATGTAAACATTAATCAAAGCATGCAAACTTGTTTATTTCTGACAGATCCATAAAACAAAAGAGCGGCTGATTTTTTTTTATTTTCAAAATATTTACGAAACTATAAAGTTTAAAAAAAAATGTTTTAAGGAAACTTTCTTGAAATAATAAATAAAATAATAAGCCGTTATAAAAAGTATACCATTATTATATAAAAAACACCGTTATAGCAAATATCTCTTCTGCGCATGCGTCGATTTTCCCCAAATCAATAGGTCTCTTCATATTTGCATACCAAACATCCTCCCAAAATTTGGTTTTGATCCGCTCATCCGTTTGACCTGTATCGTGTTCACAGGCGAACAGACTAAAAACAGACTAACAGACGCACAGAGTTTTTCCAAAAATATGTTTTTTGGATTTGGGGGACCTCAAAACGGAAAGATATTGTAAAATTTTTGAAAAGTGATTTTTTACCTAAACTAGTACCATTCCCCACTTGTCGGTTGGAATGGTAAAATAGGTCAGACAAAAGTTGTAGATCATGCAATTGTCTACAAGAATTGTTCTTATAGTTACTTTTTTCCTCTACGACTCACTATTCTTTTGAAATGGTGATTTCATACATCAAAAATACTAAGATGCATATTGATATTTAACGTTATTTTTGATAAATACGTTATAAATAGTGATTCGTAGGAAAAAAAATATTAGAACAGTTTTTGTAGAGAATTGCATGGTCTATAACTTTTATCTGACCTATTTTTAGATAACATTTACCGTTTACGAGAAAAACCTATACTTTTGACCTTTAACCTTGAAATAAATTTTTTAGCATATGTAGGATCGTTGAGGATTTCATTTGTAATAGTGTACCTATCTAAGACCTGTACCAATTTTCAGCTTTATGTGAATTATAGTAAATTGAAATGTTTATTTTGACTAAATATTATAATTAGTAAAAATAAATAATTAAAAAAAAAAACAAAAACACCACTGCGTAAAAATAACTAACTAGAGAAAAAAACAACAGTTATTAAACGGGGTCACGGTGTGTTTAATTTTTAAAAATGTATGTAATTGAAAACTTTGAGTCAAAGATATATTGTTGTGGAACAGTCTGTATAATAAACTATGTTGGGTGATATTATTATGTGTGGGCCTTAAAGAACGTGGTATGTCTGAAGCATTCAGCCTTGACTCTTACATTTGATCAGCAAATCAACAGTTTGTTTGGTGCGGCTGCTAATTCTTTTGTCACCCAGTCGTTGTCTCTGTTGTTATTGTAGTTATATTCTGGGATTCCTCTGTTGTTTTTATGTGTAGAATTTAATAACTGAAGCAATGCACGTATGTGGAACATCTGCTAGAGTGTTGATTAGTTGTAACACAAAACTGGCTGGTATGTCTATCGTGCATCAAAATATTTACAACACGAAAAAACAAACGACAATATATAAGTATCCTTGTTGATCCGTTTGCTACTGTTCGTTTGTTTTCTTCAAGATGCCATTTCAAAATATCTGAAAATAGAATTTTATACGAATATAACATAATTTGAAAACAAAGAAACAAAAATGTTTTCTTAAATAAATTGATGGTAAACTGAGAGCTTAGAACATTTTTTTCAACCAACAAGGTTATTTGGGCCAAATACAAATTCGTATTTTTTTAATGCATAAACAATAATGATACTTTTACCAGTTCTTAGAACCTTGGAACTGGGGGCTTGTAACAAGGGCGTAGATGGGGGAGGGTAAAGGGGGTAATTACATTTTTGATAGTTCCATTGTATGTTTATGAAAATTATCTACTTTTCTCCGTGTTGTTTTATATATACTTCTAATGGTAGACTTATGTGGTTTATGAACATTTATGTTGAATTGGTTAGATCGCGTGCGTTTGTTTTACTTTACGCACTAGTGTTAAATAGGACATTTTACATGCATGACAAGCAGCTATTTTATAGGGGGTGTGAAAAAAGTATTCTATTCAACACTCTAATTTTCGAGAGTTGTGTATTATTGAAATCCTCACAATATGGTACAGCTGTATTTGAATTACACAAGTGGTGAACAAATTTAATCATTAAAAATTATTTAGTCTAATATTTACAAGGATTAGAAACAAATAAAATATAGTTTTTTATTTTCTTTTGATGGCACGCTGGCAGTTACACGACTTATGTAATATTAATATCTCGTTTTTAATTGAAAATTCGTGTACCTCCTTTTATTTTGCGTTGCAAGAAGCCAAACACATAAACACTGTCTTTAAAATATAGTACCTAAATAACGTTTATGCCGTACGTCATATTATTTTAAACTTAAATTTTAACTGCAGATACCTCTATGTACTCCTTGTGTTGCGTTTCAGACTGCCTTCCAATTCGAAATAGTTCAAGTAACACATCAATAATTTATTCAGGAGTAGATTTTCTGAAAAAATAAAAAAAACGTTTAGTAATCCAGCTTGTCCTAAAGTGCGGAGTAAGTTTAGGAGAAGTATGGTTATTGTGGATATAATTTCGGAAGTATCCAATTAACTGTTTAAATTGGATGCTTCCGACGATTTTCATTGTGGGTTCATTTTCTCTTATCTTATTTGCTTCAATGTAAATTTTAACCGTAAATATCTTCCATATTTAAGGAAGCTCTTTCAAAATAGATCATTATCAAAAACAACAATCTCCAGTACCCTCCTTTGAAACTACACATAAGCTTGCTTGATCATTTAAAAGTTTCAATCAATAAATTAATCTTAAGAGTATTCGTCCCTGCAAACACCCCCTGCACCCTTCATCTCAAATCTTTTTCCCTCGCCTAAAAACGGCTTGTGCTCTCCCGACGCTATTTTTAAAGCTAGAGGGTTCTGGTAAACGCCAAATGAAAGACAAAGAATCAGACTACAGATCCTTCAGGCGAATTTTTTGAAAAACAGTTTCGCCTACGTGTGAAATATTACGTAACTTATTATTTTTTCAAAAGATTTTTTTTCAAAAGTTTTTTCAGGAATTTTTTTTCAAAAAATTCGCCTGAAGGATCTGTAGTCTGATTCTTTGTCTTTCATTTGGCGTTTACCAGGACCCTCTAGCTTTAAAAATAACGTCGAGAGAGCGCGAACCGCTTTTAGGCGAGGGGAAAAGATTTGAGATGAAGGGTGCAGGGGGTGTTTGCAGGGACGAATACTCTTAAGAAATAATCTCTTTTATGCTCATTTGCCATTTACAAGCGCTTTTGATTAAATTTCACAGGGAATGCCTCATATAGATCTAGAACGGATAGATTGGTGTGGGTAAATGAGGTATCCTTAGAATCGAAGGATACCTCATAGTATATAGATAGATAAGAAACTTTATTCTGTTAATACTGACAGAACAGTGTAGAATGCGTCAGTTACATATATAAAATTAAAATTTATGATTAAAAAATTCCTCAACAGAATAAAAATTTGTCTCTAATAAAATAGATTTTAATTTTTGTTTAAATTTTGTAGCCGGTATAAGAATATAGTGTTGATTCTCCGAGTGTTCTTGGGTATATAACGTCACGAATTTTCTATGTGGAACAAAATCAGAATATCTCACTAATATAGATATCAAATTAACAGTTTTTGACGACTGACGAGTCGTCAAATAGGTATAGGTATGTTATTTAAACCATCGGTGGTTCGGAGCAAGAGGCGTCTAATTTGTGGGATTATACTGTTGTGTTTTAAAAAATTAAGTTTTTTTTCTTTCTCTCTCTAAATTTCAATAATTTCTCAGAAAATAGAAAAAAACGTAAAAAAAATTTACGAAATTCGGAAGAATAAATATTCTGTGACACGCACGTAATGTAGCTTTATGCCGTCTGTGACCTAGAAAATATTATATTTGTACATAATTACAAATGTAATTTATACTTCGCTTTCAAATACCCTAATTACTTTAATGAGTTTATATTTAACACTGGACTGAAATGTGTACATTTCTTCACCATTTCAAGAGAAAACGTATGAACGGTTTAATTAAGTGATGAACTCACTAATTGATACGTTAAAAAACAACAAATATTATGCAGTTTAACTATAAGACGTGAATTGGTCAATAGAAGTATTTATTTTTGTGATGGGATCAAATGACAGTATAAGTTGTTTTATACAGTATAACACAACTTATCGGGACTCGTGTATTTTCAATTTCTCCTATATCCTGACATCGTGGAAGTCATACAGACCAAGCGACTAAAACCTTTATGAATTTGAGGTTTAACGTTATCAATTAACGTCTTTTTCCATTGGCTAAGCAACTAAGCTAAAAACATGAAAATTATACCTAGTAATATTAGTTGAAAATAAATGATGTTGAAATTCCATGAGTCTGACTGTAACTAATATGCAAAAATGAGGATGTTAAAAAAATATAGCTGCCAAAGCTGCATTTTCGTTTTGATCTATCTCAGTAGGTACAGTCAGAGATAACAGGGGCACATGCCCACGGTCCAAACGGAAGAGAGGCCCCAGAAGATCGAAAAAATTCGCATTATATTAAAAAAAACTGCACTCCTTTCAACAACTTTTTCGGAGTCTACCTTCCCTCTCCCATCTACTGTTCTAAGAACATAGTAGCTAAAAAAAGAACAAGAAAAATACAATTTAAAAATTGTTCATAGAAATCAGTAGAAACACACCTAGCAAAAATTTTTTTAGCTCCTTTCAAATTTGTTTTTCTGGTTGTACTACCGGTTAAAACTATTGTTTTGGAGAAATAAGTAACTTTATTTATTCACAAAATTTAGTGTTGGCGAGGGGGGGGGAGATCTCGTCTAGGATTCCAAAAAAGCTAATTACGGCCCTAGGTACAGTATATGAAGGTAGTTTGGAAAACTAGCTTTAGACACTATTGAGTTCAGTTGCCAAGCGTCTATAATACACATTCTACAATCTCTCTGCAATATTAAAAAATCATTCTGAATGCTGGAATTTGTTATAATTTGAGTATTTTTTAAATATAATTTTATCTTGTATTTTTAAGATTTTTATTATAATGGTGAAAAATTTTCCAAAAAGAATACATATAGGTACTTAATGCGGCATCATATCATGTTTAGTACAATTTATTTAACTATTTTAACTGTTTTATTATTAATATAGAATTACTTTTTTAAATCAAAAAATCTTACTCCTTTACTTTCCAGAGACTACAGCGATCCACCAGCTGGCCTATCAATTTTCCTGAGCTTCTGAAAATAAAAAAAGACGAGTTAAACCTTTGTTTTCTTTTGAACTTAAAAAAAAATCATTACACACCACGGACATCACTGATATAAACCGTTGATTGTCTAGATTTAGAATCTATAATATTAAGTCGCGGATACCAAGGGCGTAGATATGGGGGGTACAGGGGGTAACTACCCCCCCAGGACTCTAATATCGTCAGTCCTGCTTTAGAGCCCCGTGTTCGGTATTAAAGAAAATGTCCCGCATTATTACGTGAATTTTACGTGTCTATAGGAATACATTCATTTATGAAAAGAACCTTTTTTTGCTCTGTAAACCTACACAACAAAGTTTTTTAAATTATGTTACTAAAAAACGGTCATTTGTTTTTGGCGTAAGCTATATTTTTATTCGTATTAATAAAACTTTAAAAAATATTGTTTTTTGTTTGCTTTAAAGGAAAAAAATCTTCGCCCTTGGCGGATACGGGCTAGTTTTAAATAAATGGTATCTATAATAATTATGAAACAACGGCATCTACCACTTTACCAAAAGAAATGAAAAAATGTATAATAAATCAACAACGATGTATAATGTATACGTTACTATCATTTAAAAGCGCAGCGGCATGAAAATCACTCTTTTGTAACAGAAAAATGGCAGATTGTATTATTAAAAACAATTGTGTACTACTCTATAATTAAATCGGATTCATTAGTCAACGATTTATTTCTATAATAAATACAAGTGTGAGGCATTTTCCATTTTTATTTTATTGTATAATTGTTAGATATAAACTTTAATCGTTTAAACACATGCAATGAATAGATTGCATATAGATGGCTAATTAAAAATGTATTATTTGTGTCGGTTTAACGTACACCGATGTTCCAGTATTTTAATCAATATCCAGAGTTTTAAATAATAACTAGCGGTCCCGCCCGGTTTCACCCGGGTGTAAAAGAACGAATGGGGAAGGGAGGAACATGAGTACACATTCATCTTAGTTTACCGAGATGAATGTTGTGTCCAAATTAATATATATATTTTTTTTTAATTAATTAAATAAAATTGAAATAAATTTAAAGGGATGTAGAAAATTAAAAAAAAAATAAAAATATTTTCGCCCAACGTGAGGCTCGAACCCACGACCCTGATATTTACAGTTGCACGCTCTACCAATTGAGCCATCAGACGTTGTGTACTCATAACGCTAATATGGGTATATTTAGTTAGTGCATTTCACCTGAATACAAGCTTATTTTTTAAAAATTAATTCAAAAAACATTTTCCAGTGGACCAAATTGTGAATCTAAACCATTTTTGAACCCCCCTGACCACACACAAAAAATTTCATCAAAATCGATCCAGCTGTTTAGGAGGAGTTCAGTTACATACACACGGACAGAAGAAATATATATATATAAAGATATGAACGTCAGTGGTGGTTCCTCTATGAACGCGAGCTACAGAACAACCAAAATCTTCATATAATTAGAACGAATTAATATTTTCTATTCTTTTTTTAATATACCGGTTTTTGGCTTCTATACACTAATTAGTATAATTAGCCACGGATTGTTTTCCATACTTAGCGAATATTTAATGTTAGGAAATAGTGTAATATTTACACAACGCTAAAGTTCAAAAGCCACTGATAGACCACAAAACTCGTGTTTATTCTGTGTAGTAGACTTTCTTGTCTTTGAGCGCTGTTCTGTCCTCCGAAACAGTACATGAAACGTCATCATCAGATATCCCGTGCAGCTCTTGACCCACAAGTTATAGAATATTTATATCGGCTTTGAGCTGCATTTACCATCAGCACATTAGTACAAATAAGCATCTATTACTGTCTTATGCTAGAAGTGTCACTGAATCAATCTTATTCAGCCAACACCTTTGACGTCTTTGACTCGTCGGTACATAATATGCCGTACATAACATATAAGTCACACGGCTTATGGCAGTGGTGACTAGTGTTATAGTATATATTGTAGTTTGTTGTAAACAATGTTAAAAAAAACTCTGTAAGTGTATTGTACCTCGCGGTTATATCTGATAGCCTAGTTGTCGTACCGTGTTGTATGCGGGAGTTCTCATATTGTGCTGTATAAACGCACCGGTAGCGGACGCTTGTTTTGTATTAGAACTGTTGCTGTGTACGTGCGTAGCATGTTACTGCGGTTTAAAAACATTTTTTGTGTGATGTAACTACAAATTTCCGGTTTTCGGATTGTTCCCTTTACCTGTACTATAAGACATTGCTTCTTGGCAAATTTCATGATTCTAGATCAACCGGAAGTACCCTACAGGTTTTGACAGACGGACAACAAAGTGATCCTATTAGGGTTCCCTTTTTCCTTTTGAGGTACGAAACCTTAAAAAGGTTAATAATTAAAACAACACGAAAATGGATGTGATTCATAATTGAATTACCTCCCCCTCCCTTTATTTATAACTGGTGTTAAGAGGTCCCTATGGTTGACCCTGCAGAACACCCATTTTAAATGTTCACGCTCCGCCACTGTGAACGTACATTTTCATCATTTCAAAATTGTTTGATCATCTTGTACGCTTAAACTAGGCTCGTGCAAAATAGTTTCTAAAGATGGAATGAACACAGGTGTGGATTGAAATTTTTGCACCTTAGACCAGCGTTTCCCGGTATGAGGTTATGAAATTTTTCGTGTCTCAAAAAAAAATTTATTTACAAAACAAATTTAATTTTTTAATAGAAATCAACTTATTTATTTGCTTATTTCATACGCTTATCAAATTTAGGTTTAACAACTGTACTTTCTGTTTTGACGGTTTGTGTAAGTTGATCTTAATTCAGGGCCCTCGCGCCCTATAGTGCGATGTGTGCGATGCACGCGGGCGGATCATTCAAGGGGCGGCAAATGGCCTGGTTGTGTTATGTTTTTTGTACTGTATAGAAAAAATATATAACTGATATTATATCAATTTTATTTACATACTCAAGCCTGCGTGAAAACTCTTACGAGTAGTTATTTATTTTTTAATGAAATTCGAATTAGAAATATTTCGCGCGCAATTTTCGATTCGATAGTTAATTCACATCAGCGCGTAGACAGGGCGCCCCTATCGGGAGACTCCCGCGTATGTTTATATCTTGAATTTTTTTGTCGATTCCTGCAAGAAGGCGAGTGAAGTAAAGTATTTTTTAATCAACAAATACTTTTTTACGTAAGACTTGTGCACCTGAATGATATAATTGATAATATATTCTTTCCCTCATGTGAGTGTAGTACGGAAAAAATTGCAAGTTAATTCCAGGGGATTCACATTCAGTCGTAATGGTATTTATGTTTTTAGGCGCGATCCAAGCAATAGCTGGAAGTTATTAATTGCACTGGTAGGTATTCATTTTTCCTAATTGATAAACTAATGATTATTTTGACTTAATGAATTCTTTCAGCTCAGCGGTGAAACTAAATTTTTCTCTCATTCATAAGTACGACAGGAGAAGTACGCCGTGAAAAATCGCACGGAGTAAACTGTTTTTGTAGAGAACAGTTTACTCCGCGGAGTGATTTTTTTTAACGTGAAGAGAGAATTTTTGAAATTCACTCTGTACGAGTGAATTTTCAAAATTCACTGTTTAATGTGTTTCATTTTAATTGAATATATTTCAGAATCAAATTTAGCTCTATGTTTCAATGATTGTATTTCGTTTGAATTATTTTACATAACAATGTTTAAATAATTTTTTTTACAGTTTATTTAAATTTATAAGAAATAAAGTTTCTATTAAATTGCACTTCCAGTATTAGTTATTTAGGATTTTTAACGTTTTTTAATTTTTTATATCGTCTAGTGAGTTCATCCCCAATAAGGGGCGTCAATTATGAACCCGCACGCGGGCGGCGTGAGGCCTTACTAGGGCCCTGTCTTAATTTTAAGTAGTTTAAATTTATAATGTAAATTGTATTGTTCGAGCAATTAATAGATTCTCTGAGGATGGCAGGAACGCTGCCGAAACGTAAGAATTAAAAAAAAGAAGTTAATTCGACATATATAGTAGAATCTTTGTATTTTCAACCTGTCGGGATTATCTCTTTTAACATTTTTATTATTTTTATTGATTATGTAACGGATAAGTAGATTCTTACAAATTACGAGAGTAGATACATAAGATATCGAAAAACAATATTGACTTCGGTAAATAACCGCAACGTTTATTTAGCCGCTACACAAATACGGTGACTTGCACATTTTTATAAACCGTCGTAACATTCTTGATCTTCTTTTTAACCCAGGTTTATCTGATCGTATCAGTCCACAAACCAAGCTTACAAAATATATCCACAGACATATCGTCTATATTCTATAACGACAGTAACATCATGAAAATTAAAATAATAATAATGCGTTTAACGTCCGTTTCTCGACTTTATGTCATTACAGACGCCATTCGCACCGTTATTATTTTCCATCTACCACACTTTTCGTTGTTTTCTACATTTTTAAACTTCCACTTAATTAATAGCAATGAGCGAATGAAGGAATTTTAGGGCATTAAGATAAGGTAGACAAGTTTTGAGCATAGAAGTTTGACAGGCAGTCGGCCATGGCCTTGAATATGGAACTATCTCGATATTTATTTGGAATTATTGAGGGAAACCATGGAAAACCTCAACAAGATATAGCCGGTACAGGAATTACCGAAAAAGTCCAAGCTACGTCTGCCCTCGCCCGGATTCGAACCCGGTGCCTCCAGAATGCTAGTCTAATAAAAAAGTAAACTGGAGAGAAATTTAGAATTAAATGCTATGTTATACTGACAAATTAATTAACAGCAAATGGATTATGATGTAGTAATTAATTATTAAAAATGTGAATTGTTCTTGTTATCTTCTTACGCGCCGGCAATTAAAGTACATATACCTACGTGTGAATAATTTGTCTTATATAATTATGTAGTAATATTTCTTTATATTTCTTTTGTTACAATTCCGAATCTTCGAAGATAGGGCTTTTACGCTCGAAGTTCTGATTAATCTATACAAATAAATATGCAAATGTTAATCTTAAATCTTCGAAAGTTCTTCACCGATTGCTTCTTGACAAAACGTTGAATTGAAATAGGCGCGTGTTTTATGTATTATATAGATGTCACACCAGTGACAGGTGAAAACATATTTTTTTTGAAAAACAGCGCCATATCGCGCTTTCTGTAGGACGTTAAAGAGACACATGCCATACTAAATATTTTAGGACAATGGGAGCGCCGTTTGTTGAACGTAACAGCAACACACGCAAACCAAACTAAGCGGTGCCGGGTACAACTAGTACGGGGAAAAATTAGATGTAATGCCGATAAAATGTGATTTCGGATAAAAAGAACACAGTACGGACTTTGCTCAATTGAAAAAAAGGTCTAATATTGATAACAAAGAAGAATGAAAGTAGAAAACGATTCAACAGTCGATAAACTCAAAAAAATTAGAATTTAAAACAGTTTTTGTACAAAATATAAAAACTGATTATGCAGAAAAACTTTACATCTGCATTTTAATTAATCTTTTTTAATAACGAATGCAAAGTCATTTTAAAGTTCAAAATATATTCAATAAAAACATTATATAAAAATGACTTGCAGATTTTCCGACGATGTAGAGTGCTTTTTATCACAGTTTACAAAGTTCCACTCACGCATATCCTTGGCCAAAAGACAAAAGCACTTATGAAGAATTGTTCTACATCTTCAGAAAGTGACGCGTAATCTGGGTGCGCTGTGTAGGTACATAGATAACCATTTGGTTCTTCGTTTTGGACCGATTTCTTATTTAGTTGATGCTGGACGATAGATGTCGCTATATATTGGGTCTCAATTAACAATCGACTCGACAACACAAATCGACTCTTTTTCACGATATTAAAAATTATCAAAACCATATAGGACTTTTATTATATATCGAGCATAGGAATAAAATGGCAATAGAATCATTAGGGTTCAAACATATACATACTTCTATCTTCTTTTTTTAGTTGTAAGATTTCGTTGGTTCTGATTGGCTAACGCCATACACAATGACATAAAACTTTTAATAAAGAGATATATACATAATATATACATAATAGGTATATATTGTCGGAATAACAGAGAAAGTACGTCGAAAAAAGAGACGCATATATATTTACGATATGCTTTGTTGCCTTCTCTCACCGCACATTGAGTAAATAGACAATGCTACATATAGTAATCATTAAGTTCGTTCCAAGCAGCCAGCAAACGGTTTCAAAACCGTCACCCGGATGCGCAGTAGCGAAAACGTGTTCTAAAATCGCCACTAACAGCTTCGTTTTTCCTCGTTTTACCTACTGTGCATGCGGGTGACGGTTTCGTTACCGTTTGCTGGCTGCTTGGAACGAACTTATTGTAACTATAATCAAAACTGATTTTTTCTCAACTGTTTTGTAATTTGAGAAAAATCCCCTGCGTGACCCAACTTGCGTTAGTTAAGTTGGAACCAATGAACACTGAAGACGATTTCGGTTGGACCAATAAATTTAGATATGTCGCCGGGATATTGTCAAATCCGTGATTTTGTAATTTCACTAGTGAAATTACAATATCACGATTGACAAAGATTCGTGATATTATAATTTCACTAAGTGAAATTATAATATCACGGGTTTGACAATATCCCGGCGACATATACGACTACTGGCCGGTTCGATCCGTCGGATTTCGACTTAAACAGTTTTTCCTTTTGACCACAGTTGTGTTTTATTCTAGACGTCCTGTCTGGCAGAACCGCAAAGCTTATTGTGCATCGAACTTCGTCTGAACTAATATAATTACTTGATGAGTTTGGACAGAATCAGTGATTGATGAATGTCGGAACAGAAATTGATATTCTGTATAAATATTTAACATTTATATATTTTGATCAAGTGATATTATATCTGTTTTACGATTTTTCAAAATAAACATAAAGGGTCCATTTCTGAAAATTGCTTCATTCATTTAACAACCTGATCGATTTCATTCTTCCATAATTTTAATTTTTCCTTAATTACTCTTTTCAACACTAAGATCTCGCTTGTGGATAATTTTGTGGTCACTTTCAACATTTATTTATGTTAATACTCCTTTAAATTTAATTGTTTTAAATAGAAAATATGTCCGATTTTGCAAAAATTTGTCTTCAACAAGCTATAACTTGCTAGTCGTTCCAAATCGGACCTGTATTGATAAAACTGTGTTTGGTAAAAAAGATGTCCAGTACGATAACTCGAGGTGTCCAAATTTTGACTTTCAAAAAAAAAAAACTGCGGATGATTCACAAATTCCCTCAAAAATACGTAAAAACTGTTTGTCTTTCACTGTCATTTTTTTAATGTAACCAATCTAAAAGCATATATATGTCGTAGTCATAATGCAAAATTAGGCTTTTTACAAAATGTCTAGGCATTTTATAAAAAGCCGGCAAAACGCGAGCGAACAATGCAGTTTCCGTTATGACTATACCAATTCAGGCAAATTGATAAAATGCCGGCAAAATGTGAACAGAAGAACGTGTATCTCGTTCTGACGCATTATTTTCAGGCATTTTACAATTCACCAACAGCGATGTAGTCAAAACGCACAACAATGATGGACCTGAAAAATGGTCTCTACAAATTTGGTACCTCTAAAGGAATTCTCAAAACTTGGTTTTCCAGAAATGATATTCAAGAATCCTTAGTCGGTTTTGAAGATGAAGTTCCTGATACACTAATAACCGTAAGAGAGGCAGTTGTACATCATTCACGATTTGGGGGTCAAGGGTTTCAAAAATGTTTCTGTAAGGCTAGTAGCAAACAGTGCAATTCAAAGAAATGTGCTTGCTTTAAAAATAACAATTTATGCTCGTCCAAATGTCATGGAAGTTCGACATGCAGTAATAAGTAGGTTATATGTGTTGACATCTCCATAAAATGTTAAAATATTTATATTTTTAACGAAATTGTTTATTATCTTATACTATTTTCTATATTTCATTTACCATTCCAACTCATAAATGTGGAATGGTACTAGTTTAGGTCGAAATTCGGTTCAAATAATTATTTCGCTCATATGACCTTATCTAGAAATTCTGAACTTGTTTATGATATAAAATATTATTTATTCAAATTGAATTTTATATTAGGTATCGTAATATAACCTCAGCTGTTACTCTTAAACCGCCAAAAACTGGACCCTTTACCTTAGGTACTTATTTAGGTAGTTACTTTATTTCGTGCATTACTTTAAGATTACCTAACTGAAAGTTTTTATAGGTATGAAGTGTTTATTTAGATTTATATAATAAAGAAGTTTATTGTTTTTTGTGTCATTGTGCCATTTTATGAAATACTTACCTAGTACCTATCTCCCTAATTTTATTATTTTTTTCTCCCGTTTACGTTATGACTACATCGCTGTTGGTAAATTGTAAAATGCCTGAAAATAATGAGTCAGAACGAGATACACGTTCTTCTGTTCACATTTTGCCGGCATTTTATCAATTTGCCTGAATTGGTATAGTCATAACGGAAACTGCATTGTTCGCTCGCGTTTTGCCGGCTTTTTATAAAATGCCTAGACATTTTGTAAAATGCCTAGACATTTTGTAAAATGCCTAATTTTGCATTATGACTACGACATATACACGTCATAACAACTGGTGTAGAATAAAATTATTACTATGTATCTCACTTTGTATACACGACCCCGTAATTGTTTTTTAAAAAACTCCCCCGAAACGCTCTCCCCTGTTCACTGCACAAAAAACGCCATGCGTCGACACGGCATCGTAATTGTTTTTTATACACGACCCCGTAATTGTTTTTTAAAAAACTCCCCCGAAACGCTCTCCCCTGTTCACTGCACAAAAAACGCCATCGCGTCGACACGGCATCGTAATTGTTTTTTATACACGACCCCGTAATTGTTTTTTAAAAAACTCCCCCCAAACGCCTCCCCCTTTTCACTGCACAAAAAAAAACGCCATCGCATCAACACGACCCCGTAATTATTCTTTAAAGAACTTCCCCCAAACGCCTTCCCCATTTCACTGCGGAAAAAAAAATAATTTTGAAAAATCAATTTTCCGCAATTAAAACGGCTAATAAAATACTGTTATGTGTTATTTAAAATAATAATTGTGTATTTCCAATGGATATTTTGCACATCGAGTTATCGTACTCTGCCCTAAAAATGAATACTCCTCTGAAATTTGGAATATTTATCTCGGAACAGGCTGTATAACGCACAGGTAATATTATATGCTCCTCTCAAGGAAAACATTGGAATGTAGTTTGCATTCCAACGTTTTTTGGGAATTGGCATTTCCAGGAAACCGAGCTGGTACCAGTAGATTTGGGCATGCCGGCTGGCAGATTCTCTAAAACAAACATCGATGCTGATGATCTCAGCTATTGAGCGTCTATAATTTACAATCTATCTATCTAATAATATTATATGCTACAGGTTTTTTTATTTAGGCCTTCAAAGTTTTACACAAAACTAAATGCAAACACAGTTTTGTGGAGTTTTGCGGTTTTAATTATTTTCGCGAGCGCAAAATTAATTGATACACATGAGTAATTAATAATAATTAAATTTCTAAAGCTAGATAATAGTAAGTTTTCTACAGTAGCCAGTATCTATATTTTAGTATAAAAAAGTTGAAAACGCTCTACATATAATATTACACAATATACAGCACGAATATCTAAAGATAAGATCTATAGTTGTTTCCACAATGTCTTAACACGAACCAAGACAACGGCGGCGGCAAAATACCACCGGCTTGTCAACGAGTCCACTGGGAAATCTTGGTATTCTCACCCCGAATGTACCCATAGTATTGAGAAAAGAAGGGTTAAGGCGATCTTTCAAATATCAAAATCAATACCAATGACGGCCGAACTATATCTATATAAGGTCTAAAAGGGTTCAGAGTAGAACAAATCTTAATTTGAATTCGGTTACTAAATATTATCTTAAATATTTTTTTTTCTGGATGAAATTTTACAAATTAGTGCTTTGAATCGAATGATGATATTTTTTCCCCGGAAAGGTCGGCTTCCCTATTAGTTTGCTCCAGAATGTTCAGAACTACGGAATTTTAAATAGCACGATATGTCGATGTGGCTTTTTTGAAAAGATCTTTAAAAAATAAGCAAGTTTTGTAGGACATGAAAAATGTCCTACAAAACTTACTTATTTTTTATTAAAGATCTGTTCAACAATACCACTTTCGACCTATCGTCCCATTTAAAATTGCGGAATTCTGAACATTCTGGAGCAAACTAATGTGGAATCCGACCTTTCCGGGGAAAAAATATCATCATTCGATTCTTCATTAGGGTTTTTATAATACAGATTTTTGACACAACTCACTACGACTAACCGTTTTCGAAAAAAACGATCGGTACGGGTGGTCTGACTCATCTGTATATAAGGATAGTCTCTCTCTCTCTCTCCATTTCTTTCAACAAAAAAAAAATAAAAACTATCCTATAATGTAAGTTGGACCAAGCAAGACACATTTACAAAATTTCATTAGAATCGGTTCAGTGGATTCGGAGATTAGCGCGGACAAACATTGTGACACGAGACTATTAGATAAATAGATAGATATAAAAAAAACAACTAAAACAGGCAAAACCGTTATTAACAAAATGTTTTGACGGTTACTTGCATACAAGATTTATATACGGTCACGGCTCAACTTAGTCATTTGTAGACACAACAAATTAATAAAATAATAAGTTTATATATTATGAACAGTACACTCTGATACTGGCATTCATAATATTTATTTACTAAATATATTATTATAATGCCTTCATAATATGCTTATTTGTAATTAGTTACAAAAAAATTGCACCATTCTATACTCTTATTAAGAGATAAATGAGAGGATTGTCGCAACGGTGTTCATAAGTAAATTATGATTATTGAGCCGATTTTTATAGTCCAAGCGATTACCGAAGTAGAATTATTTCCTGTAATAATCTTAATTATAAATTGGTCTGATCTTGGTTGCACTGTTGCAGTTTAGTTTGAGTCTTGTCTTAGAGATGTCATTGTTGTTGTAGCAATGCTTTGACTGTGACGTCCGCGTCTCGCGTCTCAATCTAAGATTTTACCGATTAGATCCAGGCTGAAATACATTGTTTTCAGTGAAGCGCGCGTAAAGAGATGTTTACATCTCAAAAACAAATAAATAGAAAATACAACTCTGAAAATAAATTAACAAACTGCTTCGATAGTTGCCTATACACATCTTAAAACCCTACATTTATGAAAAATTGAACTACCACCAAACCCACGCCAATGTTTCAATCACATTACCATTCACATACATGAGTCGTTCGACTAGATTCACGGAATTTCTATGCACAATTTCGTTAAAATAAAATAAATTATTAAATAACATTTTTGAGAATTTTACGGAAGCTTTTTCTATAATAAAAAATTCCAGCCAATAGGTCATATGCATGATTTTTTTTTATATTTTTAATAGATTATTTAGTCAACCATAATACGGAAAAAAATTGATAATCATTTAAAAATGTAATATTATCATAAGAAAAAAAATATTAAATTCCACATTCAAAAATAGACAGTTTAAACAATCGGCCATGTTCGCGGGCTTATGTGACGTCATTATATACGATGCATGCCAACCTTGATGTCAAATTGTCAATGTTCTAAATGAAGTTTATTTGTTGTTTTCTCTAAATACTGACATAATCTTACTGTGAGACGACATCGTTGTCATGGAAACTGTTGTTGATATATACTCTGACGTCACGATGCGTTTTGAGAATTCGAAAATAGCGCTTATTTTCTACATTTCTTTTTTATTAGTTGTATTTTTTTCAGTGATTAGATTAATAAAATAACCTTTACGTTATGATCAAGAACTAAAATATATTTCGAAATAAAAATTTTAACCAATTTGGAGTTTTATGCATATGACCTATTGGGCGACGGGACCATTCCAACGTCAAAAATGTTATAACATTTGATTATTATAAAGAAAAAAAAAATTCTGATATCGCGTGAGGTAATGGCTAGTATTCAATATGATATTGCCTTTTCGTTGCCATGGTTACCTACATAATGTGTTCCACGTCATGTAAAAATTAATCAAAGCATGCCTAACTAGTTTATATCTGACAGACAAAAGAGCGGCTGATTTTTTATTATTTTCAAAATATTTCCGAAACTATAAAGTTTAGAAAAAAATTTTTTAACAAAACTTTCTTGAAAAAATAAATAGAATAATAAGCCGTTATGAAAAGTATACCATTATTATACAAAAAACACCGTTTTAGCATATATCTATTCTGCGCATGCGTCGATTTTCCCCAAAAACAATAGGGCTCTTCATATTTGCATACCAATTTTGCTCCCAAAATTTGGTTTTAATCCGCTCATCCGTTTGACCTGTATCGTGTTCACAAACAAACAAACTAACAGACGCACAGAGTTTTTCCAAAAATATGTTTTTTGGATTCGGGGGACCTCAAAACGGAAAGATATTGTAAAATTTTTGAAAAGTGATTTTTGACCTAAACTAGTACCATTCCCCACTTGTGGGTTGGAATGGTAAAATTATCAAGAGTGATAGTTTTGAATGGAATTTTAAACAAAATAGTGTAGATACTCGTATAGTCAGCCTGTGATGGCTGACTATCACGTCCACTGATCTGCCAACTTGAAAGGAATCCACGAGGCCGATAATTTATATCACTTTCAATAGATAAAGAAGCCTGACGGTCTTATGTGATCGTATGGCGGTTTATACTCAGCGTTTAAAAAATATATATTTCTTTGCTTCTTGTTTGCGATTAGAGGAAGGATATAGGAACGAAAAAGTTGATTTACATTATTTGTTTATGTAGGTGGAGTAACTACTTAATATCAAATTTCGATAAGTGGGACAACTTTATTCGCACGGTCCATCAATTAGAAATGGCAAAATATGCGACAAACGTTTAGTTAAATAAAATATAGTTTAAAAAAAACTAAAAAACACGCTTTATATCGGACTAAAAAGTAAAAAATAATTGTTTTAAAATAAGCTTAAAAAGCGTGGGGCGCTTTGTTCCACATTTTCGTACATCGAGCGCCCAACGCTTTTTAAGCTTATTTTAAAACAATTATTTTTTACTTTTTAGTCCGATATAAAGCGTGTTTTTTAGTTTTTTTTAAACTATATTTTATTTTTCACTTTTTAGTTTGAGGATCTATAAAAGAATTTATTAATCCTGGGGGTCCTAATAAGGATAATGGGAAACTGTTATCAAATTATTGCATTGTCATCGGTCCTTGATACGTATGCAAAGTTTCAAATTAATCAGACTTCGGGAAATTGGTGAAAATTATGCTCAAAGATTCCGTTACGGACATACATACATAGTTACAACCCAAACTAATATAAAGCGTTTAATAATAAGGATAATGGGAAACTGTTATCAAATTATTGCATTGTCATCGGTCCTTGATACGTATGCAAAGTTTCAAATTAATCAGACTTCGGGAAATTGGTGAAAATAAAGCGTTTACTACAGAGGATCTATAAAAGAATTTATTAATCCTGGGGGTCCTAATAAGGATAATGGGAAACTGTTATCAAATTATTGCATTGTCATCGGTCCTTGATACGTATGCAAAGTTTCAAATTAATCAGACTTCGGGAAATTGGTGAAAATTATGCTCAAAGATTCCGTTACGGACATACATACATAGTTAGTTACATACATACATAGTTAGTTACAACCCAAGCTAATATAAAGCGTTTAATAATGGGAAACTGTTATCAAATTATTGCATTGTCATCGGTCCTTGATACGTATGCAAAGTTTCAAATTAATCAGACTTCGGGAAATTGGTGAAAATTATGCTCAAAGATTCCGTTACGGACATACATACATAGTTAGTTACATACATACATAGTTAGTTACAACCCAAGCTAATATAAAGCGTTTAAAAACGAAAGTGAAGCTATAGCTGTATATATTATAATACTGTGACAGTGACCTCTTGGTGGCGAGGATATTCTTGATCTCCAATGGAGGTACGTTTAGATCGTAAACATGCACTCAATTGAGGTCAAATACTCGAGAGTCTAGAGTCGTTACAATGGGCACTCGTAAAAATACCACATTAGCGATCTGCATTTGAACACATGTAATAAAAATAATACCCGGTTAAAAAACTGTATTGGAATTTTAAATGTTTGTACTATATGACGAAAGTGTAGGGTCCTCACTCGGCAATTAGGAAACTATTAGATAGTTTATACTTTATAATAACATATAAAAATTGTAAATTTTTTTAAATCGTAGAAAACGCTAAGTTTTGACGGTCCAAAAAATATTTTTCAGATTATTCACAAATTTCCTTAAAAATACGTAAAAAAAATGAACTACTTTTCGTCTTTCACTGTAATTTTTTGAATCTATAACCAATCAGAAATCACATAAGTATATATATATAAAAAAGAATATTGCGCTTGATTTTTAATGTTAAATTCTGTGAATCATGTCGTGAAATTTTCAAAAAATATAATATTATGACACTTACAACCATATATTTATATAAATTATTACTAAACGTTTTTAAATACAAAAACCAACTTTATGCTGCTAATTCTACCCTACGGAACTCGACAGTGTGCAGAATTAAGAAACTATAAATTCAAGTCGACAACATATAGTAGAACTCCTGTGTGCGCAGGTTCTAGGTTTTTCAATAATCTTCCGCTTTCCTTAAAAAGTATTGACAGTTTAGAAATTTTTAAAAAACACTTAAAAAAGTTTTTAATAGATGGATGTTTTTACAATATACATGAATTTTCAAAATAACTTTTTATTGTAACTTTTAAATACTTACGTTAGAAATTTGATGTATTTTTTATATTTGATTTTTTGTATTTGACAAATCCATACGATGTTTGTATTGTCTCTGGAGAATTAATAAACTAAACTAAACTAAACTATACACGTCATAGCAACTGGTGTAGAATTACTGTATTACTATCTCACTTTGTATACACGACCCCGTAATTGTTTTTTAAAAACTCCCCCCAAACGCCCTCTCCTTTTCACTGCGCAAAAAAAACGCCATTGCATCGACACGGCTCCGTAATTGTTTATTTAAAGAATTCCCTTAAACGGCTTTCCCTTTTTACTGTGCAAAAAAACGCCATCGGATCGACACGACCCCGTAATTGTTTTTTAAAGCGCTCACCCCAAACGCCTTTCCCTTTTTACTGCGCAAAAAAACGCCATCGCATCGACACGACCCCGTAATTGTGTATATAGGTATTATAACATTGTTAAAGACAGGAAGACATGGACAGACCTGGGGGAGGCCTTTGCCCAATAGTGGGATGAAAAAGGCTATATATTATTATTATTATATGTTATACAAAATAATAAATGTGTATACTAATTCCAGTGCCCAGTGGATATTTTGCACATCGAGGTATCATACTCTAACCATTAATTAAATTTAAAGATATAGTACAGAAATCTCGATGTTTTGTAGTCAAGTTGTAAAGAGACGCTTTTAGGGAAAAAGGTCTACAAAAAAGTCTGCAATAACATATATCAATCTTCTAACGATGACCCAAAGCAACCATTTTTATGTTTCAGAAATTTGATCAAAAATAATTAATTAGTGATTTGCGAAGCTATTTTAAGTTTTAACCGACATAGCATTAATCCTTACCCAGTTAAACATGTTCTCTTTAATAGGCAATCTACAAATCCCAACAAGTCGGGACTGGCCGCTAATCAATAATAAATATACCATATCCCTCGGAAAGTGAATTAAAGTAAAAAATGAAGACCCTGCACGTTTATGTATAACGTCTTTTAATGACATTTGAAGATATTAAACCGGTCACTAAACTTAACAGTTATAACAGTAGACAAAATAATGTAATTAATGGCAACATGCTTTAACAACATATAATTTTCGACCCATGTAATTTTTTTATAGAGGAAATATTAATTTTACTAACATAAAAACTTAATATTTTTATCTTGTGTCAAGTTACTGCTTTTTTTTTCATCGTCGATTCCATTCACGAGTCGAGAACTCGCAAGAAGTGTAGCACTCGTATATAAAGGTCGCTGCACACGAAGCTGGTTAGAATCACTGTTAGGACTTGTGCTGGCTGGCAGACTGGCTACGAGGATAGAAATGACGTCACTGCGGGCTCGCGTGCAAGGTCATAAGATGGATTTCAAAATTAGAACCGCGAATATTTTTCGTACTAATTTGTTTACTTGTTTTGAGCAAGAACCAATCGAGAAACAGTATCTTGTCACGTGGGCGACAAACGCCCACAAACAAACACGGCGTCATAGCGTGTATTCTGTTCAGAGACAATAAACATCCACTTTTGTTAACATTCGAACTATCACTTTGATACATGCATCGTGTGAAGCGATCACCAAAACCAGCGTCACAGCATCCGAGCTGGCTAAAAATTGTTTGCAACTTTGGTTTCAGTACTGATTTTTAACAAAATCGATTCCGAAGCTTTTAAATGATGCCAGTACAAACACCGAAACAGGCTAAAAAATATAATATTACGATAACTTTTACGTTAAAAAATAAAACAAAACTGATTCGGTCGCTATCCCCATAAAAATACGGCGACATTTTGTATGTAAATTTTCTTCGAGAAAGTTATTTGCATATTTTATATCTACTCGACTTGGTCTTTAAAGTTAAAAAAGGATTAAAAGAGTTACTAAAGAAACAGCGTAGAATTTTAAATTGAACCAGTTCTAAAAATAAATCATCAAATAAACGTTCTTTTTTTCAGTTGAGTATGTGTAAATGTAATAATAATTAATCTGCAGTATCTGTAATCTTATAAAGAGGTAAAGTTTATAAGTTTGGATGTAGAAGGTAATCTCCTCAACTACTCTTCCAATTTCAAAAATGTTTTCACTAATATTTAGAATGGAACTTCAGGATGAACATACAGGCTATATATCGCATTAAAATAAAAGCGCTTTTCTTGGAGACCAATTTGTTTGTATGTAGGAGGTAATCTCCGAAACTACTCATCCGATTTCAAAAATGTTGTCACTAGTATTTAGAATAGAACTTCAGGATGGATATAGGCTATATAATATCGCGTTAAAATAAAAGCGCTTTTCGTGGAGACCAATTTTGCAACATAAGTAGACGAAAAAACGGTGGCAATCTACAAATTCGGGCAAAGCCGGACCTGGTTGTTAGTACAATATAAAGACCTAACGTATCTTTGTGTAAAGTAACCATGGAAACGAAAATGCAAATGTCCTAAAGGGTACTAACTAAAGTACTCGTTTTTTCTCAGGGACTACCATGCTCCCAAACACCAACTTAGTTCCATGATCTAAAACCTTATCGTAAAAATATAAAAAAATTTAATTGGGACCGGCTCAGATTGTTCTTTGATGAACTTTCCAGACCTAGTCATTAAAGAACATTTTTAAAAAAACTATATTCATTGCGTTTACTATTTTAAAAACTTTTTTAATTGATGAATTATTACAGGAAGAAGTATTTAAGAAAATATTTAATTTTTAGTTTATGGTTCTTAGTTGAAAAGAGTTCAAAATATAAACACATGGGAGTATAATAGGAAAAAACAAAGCGGTACACCCGCCTCTAAATCTAAATAATTTTGTCAAGAGTAAAAATATCTCCCATCAGCCAATCTAAGGATGGATGATATACTTGAAAAATAAATATAGTTTATATGTGTAATAAAATATTAAAATTGACAAATATATTTTCAGAAGACGTAGTGTAACGAAACACTGCGATAAAATCAGAGCTGAACCCACCCTATTTTTAACCGACGAAAAACAAAAACGGAGGAGGTTCTCAATTCGACGGGTATATATTTTTTTTTTTTTTTATTTATGTATGACAACGCATAACTTTTTACAGAGTAATCCGATTTTGATAATTATTTTTTTGATTGAAAGGGTATACCCCGAAGTTGGTCCCATATAAATTTGGTAAAAAAATTCCAACCCTAAGGGTAGGAAAACAGGGGATGATTGATTGTTCAGTCACTGATTGTAATGTATGACCACACATAACTTTTTACAGAGTGGTCCAATTTTGATAATTATTTTTTTATTGGATAGGGTATACCTCGAGGCTCGTCTCATATAAATTTGGAAAAAAAACTCCTACCCTAAGGGTGGGAAAATAGGGGTGATTTATAGTTCACTCACAGATTTTCATGCTGAGTTGTGTATTACAATTATAAATTATATAGCCACAAAAAATTATAAAATAAAAACTTTTTAACAAAAAAATGAAACCGCCGAAAAACTGAAAAGCGAAAAATAATAAATCTTTTTATTTAACTAAGTTCTATCTAAGTAGTTGAACGTATGTGACAGTCTAGTATATCTAAGTAATTTTGAGTCGGCGTCAAACCATCAATGAACAAAGATCACTAAAAGAAATAACCAAATCAAATTAACAATGATACGTGAAATCTCCAGCGATAAACATTAATTTTCCAAACATGCGCTCTCCACACGACCACTCGCAAAGACGTATGCCCTCAGTGTGCCCGTTCGGGTTGCTCTGTCGCTGACATTAACTTCGTGAACGCTCAGAGATTTCGGGCGAAGGATTGTTGACGGCGACTCAAAATTACTTAGATATACTAGACTGTCACATACGTTCAACTACTTAGATAGAACTTAGTTAAATAAAAAGATTTATTATTTTTTGCTTTTCAGTTTTTCGGCGGTTTCATTTTTTTGTTAAAAAGTTTTTTTTCTCAAGACACCGTTTCGGCCGATAATATTTTTTTATAATTTTGGTTCATAGTCTTGTGAAAGAACGGCTTATAATATTTTTGCAAAGTAAAAAAGTATTTTAAAAATTTATTGATAAAGGCTAGGTGCAATCCTGAGAAAATTTGACAGACTGTTAAAAAAATAACACAACTAATATTAAATCAAAGTTTATAGTAGATTGTATTCCTAGTGTGGTAATATCTTTACGTATGAGCATATATTTAATAATTTACTATATATGAATCATTGTCTATCTACTCAATGTGCGATGAGCGAAAGCAACAAAGCGTATCGAAAATACATCTGCGTCTCTTTCTTCGATGTAATTCCCAGATTTCAAGATGATAGGATTGGTTGATGTACTTTCATTCAATCTGAATAAAGTATCTCTGTTTCAAAAATTTTGTCTTTTTGTATGACGTTAACATGGGCGTACCAAGCTTTTCCCAGGAGGAGGCAAATTAGAAATTTCTTAAGCCGGGTCCCCCGTGCTTGTTTTGCCCTCCTGGATGCGCTAGTGCTTACGCCTTAAAAAAAAGACTGAAGTATATGTTTGCACCCTAATGGTTCGATTGCGATTTTATTCCTATGCTCAGCATAGAAGAAAAGTATATGCGTATGAGACATATATGATAGCTTTATATATCTCGTGCGAAATGGTATTACGGCTCGTGTGACTGTTAAAACTCGTTGGCTTTCGTTTTTACATAGTGTCACCGCTCGCCGTCATATGTCATTACGACATTAGATATAAAATTTATTATTACGTCATATTTTTTGTTTTCAAATTATATACGGTTTATTTATTCCAGTGCACTATATTAATAAGCACTATCGATCTCTGGCATATGCCCTTACAGAATGGTCGATTGCCTAAACTCACAATAAAATGTATTATTCGATATTATCGTTGCATATATTAATATTCCCAACCCTAATTTAGCCCAGTACATTGCTCGTGAAACAAACAACTCAATAAAGGATCCGTTTATGAGCTTATAATATGACTGGGGCTATATTTAACGTTTGTGTAATAGTGCTTTGAACACTAGGCCTGGTAAACAGCTTTCAGACGGAACTTCAAATTTTTCGAAACTTCCGTAGATACCGAGTAGTAAATCAACAAAAGTCCGGTCTTACATATTCGGCTTAAAATCAGCTTATACGTTTTACGTACTGAGTTTAATTGATAAGCTTATACAGGGTCCGGCAAAAGTCCACCAACGGCCCGAAATTTCCTGAAGGGTACGTTTTCGTGAAAAAAGTTTCGAACAAAAGCTGCTTAGCTTAAAAGGTTTAACCGTTTGCACTTAAAGTTCACCCCCCACACCCTCACCCCCTCGCAGAGGAATGGGGTGAATCTAAAATTTCAAATGGAAACCCACATTTTTTCTCACGGATTATGATTCTCCGAAGCGCAGGGGCAGTGTTTTTTTGTGTCTAATCGATGACCCATCCCAAGTCAAACAACTTTTACCTCTCGTAATTTTCTGCGCAAGGTCGTTGTTTAGGCATAAAAATTTAACAGAGTTTAGGGAAACGGATTTTTGACATGAATTTTAGGGGATGAGAGAAGCTTCAGATAAAAAAAAATTCGGACAAAAGTTTGATACTTCTCTTCGGAAAATCATAATTCGTGAGAAAAAATTAGGGGTTGCCATTTGAAATTTTAGATACATCTCCACCCCCGGCGAGGAGATAAGGGTGTGGGGGTGAGTTTTGTGTGCAAACGATTAAACCTTCCAAGTTGAGCAACTTTTATTCCAAAATATTATCACGAAAACCTACCCTTCAGGAAATTTCGGGCCGTTGCTGGACTTTTGCATTACTATGTAACCGAAACAAATTTATAAATCTGTATAAAAAAACACACATTCTAATAAGCGAAATCTATGTAGAAAATTCTTCATTTTCGGTTAAGATAGATTTAGAGCCGATCTGGGTATTACATACTTAACAAGAATGTGGCATGGGTACGAAGCTGGAAATAACGTCACTGCGGGCTCGCCTGCTAGCTCACAAGATAGGTTTTAAAATTAGAACAGGGACTATTTTGCTTGCTAGGTACGCCGCTAGGTATGAGCAAGGACCAATCAAGAGGCAGTATCTAGTCACGTGGGCGACTTGAACAAACACCCACAAACCAAAATGGCGTCATTCTGCTTACAGTCAGACAACAGACACGTTTTGCTCTATGTTTATATTTGAACTGTCACCGCACGCGCACCAGATTTATTCACAAAATTAGCTTGAAAAGATGTCTCGTGTGAAGCGAGCACATAACAGCAATCAAGAAAACCAGCGCTAGAAAACTAGTAGGCAAATCTAGCAGCGTTTCTAGCCTCGTGTCCAGCGGCCTTTATATAAAAGCGTAATAAAATGTTATTAATCTTGTACCTCCCCACTTTCCCGTGAACTATTATAATCCTTGACAAGTAAATTAATAAAGCGATATATAAATTCTGTTCCTGTACGTCGGAGTATAGATAATTTTCGTGCATTATAGAAAAAGTTGCAATTTATGACAATTTTTTGATTCCCATTTTCCCTAGACAATATTTGAGCCAAACTCAGACAATGATAATAACATTTTATTCACTAAAATTGTTTTACAGGTCGAACAGTTCATCAGGTCTACATTTTATAGTTATATGTTTTGTTTACCAGTTAAAAACAACTTTACTGAATATCATTTAAAAATAAAACAAAAGTCGGCCGTATTCCAACTAATTACATTGCAAACAATAAAATAATGTAACATGAAACCAAATATAAATTACGAATTTCAAATTGTTTTTGTCATAAGTTTTTTTAGTAAGTAATTCCAATTGATGACAAATAACACTCGACCATTATTTTAGTATTTCATGTAGAATATTACTGACTGTTAAAAATAGTAAGGTACCTAAAGGTTCTACCTTTTGAGTACGGAACCCGAAATAGCGTCCCTACGATATCGGGTCAAGTCTAAATTATATATGTCAATGATCCCCCTCCAACCACGTTTTTGGTTTAATGCTTTTACTTTATATATTATGGGTTGTTTATCATTTAAATAAAATTACACTTTTACATAAAGTCACACCTTGTACATAATATAAACATTTACAGTAACGTTGATTAATCAGACAGTTTTTTTACGTCAATAATGTTGTTTACATATGCAAATTATTTATTGCAATTGACAGTGTAAATATCAAATTAGGTGTCTATATAAGGACAGATGTCGATTATAAACTGTTACATAAATTGCAATATTGAGGCCAGAAATAGCCTATGATAACTATTTTTAGAGATAAAATATCGTTATATTATTTTAAATTAAATACTGATAAGGGACAACTTTGCAATACTACTCGCGAATTCACATAATATGTTGGGAAATACGAATAAAATCACCATTGCCAACTCGAGAGATATTTCCACAGATCTAGAAAATGTTCGACTATTTTAGAAAAAACGACAAAATTAAGTTATTTTTTAAACTATTAAAGTTTAAAAATAAAAAAGTGGGTGCGTGTACCTATGTACATCACCTGACCTCTATAATATTCACTATTTTTAATTTTCGGTCGCTATGCCATCTGTCAAATTTTTGATAAATGATAAAATCACTCCCTTAATTTTTTCATAACACGCCCAAAGAAGTACTTATAATTATTAAATGTAAAGCAAAACTTAATTACATATTTTATGCTAGCTTTTAATCGCATAAATTTGAATCGAGCCTTAAAAGAGCCTATTACAACTTGTGGTAAATAAGGAAAAATCTCGTTAAGTATAATTTTCTAAAGAGATTGTAGATCATTATAGACGCTAGGCTACTGAGATCATCGATATCCTAAAGGCCGCTGCACACGAGGCTAGAAACGCTGCTAGATTCCTTGCTAGATTTGCCTTCTAATTTTCTAGCGCTGGTTTTCTTGATTGCTGTTAAGTGTTCGCTTCACACACGACTACTTTTCAAGCTTGTTTTGTGGATATATCTGGTGCGCGCGCAGTGACAGTTTGAATATAAACATAGAGCAAAACATGTCTGTTGTCTGACTCTGAGCATAATGGTTTGTGGGCGTTTGTTCAAGTGCCCACGTGACAAGATACTGCTTCCTGATTGGTTCTTGCTCATACCTAGCAGCAGATCTGGCAGGGAAAATAGCCCCTGTTCTAATTTTAAAACCTATCTTGCGAGCTAGCAGGCCATCCCGCAGTGACGTCATTTCCAGCTTCATACCCAGCCTACCGGTTAGCAAAGCCCCTAGCAGCGTTTCTAGCCCCGTGTGCAGCGGCCTTAAGATTTAGAAACTACTCCCACGAGAATTGGTCTTTTTTTTCCCGAAAATTTTCATAGTCCGATGGTATAAACAGACAGTGTAAAAATAACCAAAATATTGTGAGATATTATTGTGATATTTTTTTCTTAAAATGGAAAATATTTTTTTTTTTAGATAAACAATGTCAAGGTTACATTCAATTATTTAAAGGTCGTTTACATGTATTATTTGCACTGATAAATATCATGTGATTTTGTTTTGCAATATTGTTTTATATTTAAACATAAAATACATTCCAACAATCTAAAATTTCAGACAATTTAATTAAATGATTGTCATTTCTGAGAACTTTTTTATAACGGTGAGTATTTTATCTATGCTTACAAATTATTATATTCCTATATTTACATTTTCAATTGAAGGCCGGACTACAGGTAATTCAAATTTTAAACAATACCTATATACTATATACCTATATAAAATTCTCGTGTCACAATTTTCGCCGCGCTAATCTCGTAAATCACTGAATCGATTTTAATGAAATTTTGTGAATGCGTCTTGCTTGGTGAAAATTATGCTATTATTAAATATTTTGTACAAAACATGTAACGACATCTGATAGAAATTACTCAAAAGTAAAAACTATTAGTTCAGATACAAACAACAAAAAATTGTTTTAGTACCAAATAGCGACATCAAAGAATTCGCTCACAGCTATTAGTTCAGAAGCAAATCTAGTAGAATTTGCTCAATGCTTAATAGCTTTGAGCAAATTTCAGGCCGCGAACGAAATACATTTTGCAGAATTATATCTATCGCACCCGGGTGAAATAATATTTATATATTTTGAATTATACGTTAAATACTTAGAAACCTACAAAAAAAATAAGAACCCAGGGGATGTTTAATAAAAAATAACATTAAACACAAATAAAATGAAACGAAAACTTTTTGCAGAAATTATACAAAATTCATAACATTTTTGTTTTCAAATAACTATTATAATTAGGCCATCGGTTCAACAATTCCAAATTTTAAGTTAAATAGAGGTCAGTGGACGCACTGAACGGTAATATAAATGCAAATTTTTAACTTATAACTTTTTTGGTCATAAATACATAAATAACGCGACAGGCTATAAAGATCGTTAAAAAAATGCAGATTGGCGTATAATTATTTCCAAGATATGTATATTATTTGTATTGTGCAACAAAATAATATAGGGCAAAATTCTTGTGGATATTATTAAATATGTAGAAATGTACGGGATACAAAGCTAAACATTTTAAAACAATTTTTATTCACTAGAACATTATTTAATGGCCAACGTTTTGGCAATATTTTTTGCCTTCTTCAGAACCTATAACATAAATAATAACCTCTAAACTATAATCTTAAATTAAAATACAATTTCTAATATTTACGATATATATGATTATATTATTATGTCACTTGAGTTTTTCTATGGGTCATGCAATTTTCACGTTATGCTTATTGTCTGAGTGAATGGTTTTTTTATTGGTTTAGACATCTTTATAGCGGTGATAGTGTGGATAGTTTGATATAATTAAAATTTAAAAAATCTAAAAATAAATAGATTTTATCGCTTTTTTTTAATAATCCACCGAGTAGTGAATGAAATGTTCAAAAACTAGATAAAATTAGCTTTCAAATGTTTTTTGTCGCATCAAAATCGATTTGTTTTTCGCTAAGATACAACACTAAAAAAAAACATAACAAAAAATCAAATGCATTTTAAGCAAATTGAGTTGATGCGTTACCGTATTTTTGTACTTTTTTCAAATATTCAGACGTTAATCAAGGATTTGTGCTTTTTTGTTAGGGATTAAACGTAATGTTAACAGGATAACAATGCACGTTACAGAAAGAAAATACGGGCCTACGCCCGTATGCAAATAATTCTCGGCCTACGATCTTTGCAAAGAATTTAAATAACAACATTAATGTCTGCACACTTCGCGACCTCGCCGTAATTAGCAAAGGTTGTAAAGCATAACGGCGAAGAAACTGAAATATGGATGAAATTATTCCGTTTTCAACGTTTTGTCAATTTGATGTATTTACTCGGTGAGTCGCGATTGTCTGCACAACGCGCGATTATTTAAAAAAATAAAGAACAATTTAATTTTTTTTTTTGTTAAGGTTATTAGCCTACTACCTTTTAGGCTGCACCTACATTAGGTCCGTATTTCTCCCGATCCGATGTCGGCCGACGTCGGATGATATCGGAAGAAAAACAAACACAAAGATTATAATGTAGGTACCTACATTCGAACGAACAGTCCAATTTCACATTATAATCTTTGTTTGTTTTCCTTCCGATATCGTCCGACGTTGGCCGATATCGGATCGGGAGAAATACGGATCCAATGTAGGTGCAGCCTTAGTAGTAATTACGTTCGTATTTTGTTTGAATAAATTATAAAAGTAAAGTAATAAAAATAATAAATTATTTTTTATTTAGAACTAGCTGCTACCCGCAGCTCCACACGTGATTGAGATGAAACACGGCAGCGACAACAGTAGTGGGGAAATCGGCTCCACCGTATTGCAGTACCAGTGCCTGCCTATATACACTTTGTTTTTTTTTCCGGAAACTTATATATTATATATAGGGTGTTTCGGGTCACCCATACCGCCCTAATATCTATGAAAGTTCATCGATAAAGGGGAAAACAAAAATACGTATCTATCTAATAATTTTTGAAAAGCTTTTTCCACACCCTCCAGGGTGGTGTTTCGTGTCATTGGATAGCTTTTTCAATAAGATAAGGAAGCGTATTTTTTGTTTTTTTGTGATTTAATGTGAATCTCTTTATTATTGGGTGGTAGTCTGATGAAAATATAATAATTTTTAAATTTTTTAGCATATTAGATCAAAAATTTGAAACACTGTTTCGAACAAAACTTACGTATTTTGATGCAAGGAATCAGAAGCTGCAATAAAATATAAGGGTTCCCATTTCACTTTTTTTAAGTTTCCTCGCCTCTCGGTGACGGGGTGGTGGTGCCAAATTTGGTACCATTCAAAATCTTTTTAAAAATTATTAGACACGTATTTTTTCTTTTCCCTTAATCGATGACCTTTCATAGATATTATGGTGGTACGGGTGGTCTGAGGCACCCTATATATAATATATATTACATATGGTAATTTTGAAATCATCCCCTATTTTATCCTTATGCGGGATGATTTTGCAAAACGCTAAAACATGTACTTCTTTATCTTTTATCAAAAGCAGAGATATGAATTTTCATATCCCAAAGAAATGATGAGTTTCTCATACAAACTTTTATCCCCTATTTCACCCCTTCAGGGTTTTTTTGAGTTAAAAGATAGTCTATATCCTTCCTCAGGATGCAGTCTATCTCCTTACCAATTTTTTTTTCGAAAATTGTTCAGCAATTTAAGTTTTAAAAGGTAACAGATAGACAGACAGAGTTACTTTCGCATTTATAATATTAGTATGGATATCGAGATCTATTTATTAGTGTATTTGCCATAAGGCACTTACACTATTGGCGTCGGTCGGATGGCGGGACCTAGGGGTCGGACCAAAATTTCTTGACGTTTCATAACCTCCTAAGACGTTTGGCACTATTTTTGAAAATGTTTATATATATATATGTATGTATATATATATATATATATATATATATATATATATATATATATATATATATATATATATATATATATATATATATATATATATATATGTGTGCGGGCTATAACTTTCGAAGGAGTTAATCGATTTTAACGAAATTTGGACCACATGTTGGAATCCACCACCGCACGGAGCCTATTTAAAATGGGCCCAATCGGGCCACTTTAAGGGTGGTTTTTAGGGGTTGAAAAATTTTTTTGGGCCCAAAAATACCGAAAAATATTTCAGAATCGTTTCAAAATTGAAATTTAACCTACTATTAAAGATAAAAATCTACTACTAAAATTTCATTAAAATCGGCCCGACAGGACCGGACTTAAAAATTTTATGAAAACATCAGTTTGTAGATATGGATTTATTTAGTGAACGGTGGATTTAATTTGGTAAATTGATAGTAATATTTATATTAAGAAAAAAATATTATTTTAAGGGATGTATGAAGGGGTTAAATTTTTTATTTTGACCAAAAACAAAAGAGTTAAGTTCACGTAATAAAGCCACACTGCCTGTGTTAGCAAATACACTATATTGTCGGCAGGTTTTCGCACTGCGACCCGAGTTTTTAATATTTGTAATTAACAAAACCAACAAAACTTCAATTTATCAATACGAGAATAACTACATTCTGTATTAAAATTGAAAACTTCTTTATTTCTAAAGCATAACTTTTAGAAACCAAAACAAAACTTCTCAAAAATATACAATACTGTTTAGGAAGACGCATGAAAAATTTATAAGCTTAAAGTAAAGCTTGAAAAAGTTTTAAAGTTCTGTATTTACCCTCGAGTCGCGATGATGCGGGCAGTTCGAGGACACCGCATTGTTTTTTTATTGTTCGAGCAACTTTTGTTTTTATTAAATGAGTGCCAAGTTAGCTTCGAGTTGCTACTAGAAGAATGACGTTACAGATACGCCCCTCTTGCTTTCTTTGTAGTAATAAGAAACCGTGTATTTTATTTTTTTTTTTGAGGCAGGGATAATTTCGAATAAATGTCACTAAAAAGAGATATAATCAATTTAGTTACACGTAAGCAGTAGTTCGTTATTTGTACCTGAAAATATTTTCTTTCCAACAAAATTCATTTCAGACCAAAAATAACTCTAGAAGAAAAGTAATGGTGAATTTTGACGGAGGAGTCTGGCAATATACAGCCTCGGTAAATTCCAGACTAGTCGCGTAACCAGCTATAGGAGATTCCTTCTCCCAGCGCGAGATAAATATTGTTATTTTCGACTGACCATACTGAAAAAGTCTTGCAATAGCAAAAAAATCGATTTAGACATTTTAACGAATTTAGATATTTCATGATTCCACATATCGAAAAAGAGTTTTAGATGTTCGTATTTATGTGCAGAGGCCTGGCTGAATCGAAAGCAGAGCTGGGTAAAGCATCGAACCGAAGCTTGAAGCATTGAGCACTATCATAAACGCTTGATTTATTCGAGCGACAATCACTTTTATTTTCTAAAATGCGTAAAAGCATCGAGCACCTACTAAAGTGCTAAAAAAAAATTAAGCATTGAGTATTTTAAAAGTCGCTTTTTAAATCTTAACTTCCAACATTAAGTTATTATATAGATATTGGACGTGCACAATATTTCTAATTGATGGGAAAGTTTCGGCTTAAACTAACAAGAAATTGATCTCTAACATCAAACGAAATAAGAATTATAACTAAAATATTTATTTACTAAGCATCGAAAGTGCTTATTAACTATTATTAATGCTTAATAAGTTTGTTGAATGCTTATTAAGCAATTTATAATGCGTACGTGCTTAATAAGTAGCAAGTGTTTATGCAACTCAACATCAAACATCTGTTTTTCAATGTTTTAAGTGCTCAAAGCATTATTAGAAGCACTAAGTTGATTCAGCACTGCCCAGCTCTGATCGACAGCAAATTTAGGCCCAAGGTTTTTTTTAAGGAATGATTTTCTCCGAGATGGGAAATTGTTACTCCCTTGCAATAATATCACCGGTTTTTTAGAAGTCATGTAAAAAATAAATCGCACAGTTCCATAAGTGACTTTATAAGTTTCAATTGTGTTAAATATAAGACCATAAATTAATTATCAGTTAGATAACAATAATGCGTTTTTAGATTGATGTAACAATTGTCACTCTACGTGCTGTATATACGAAGCAAATTAAGTCATTTTGCAAAATCGGCTCTTTAACCTTCAACCAATTTAATGATTATATGCATCAAAATAAACCGTTACTGAATTACATTTCCCTGTTTATCTATAAAAATATATAATAATATTATGTAATTTACTGAATTGATTTGTTAGTAGAAATGAGTTAAATTTTACATTTTAACTATTTATGCGAAATATCAGTGACTGATTTATTGTGAGAGAGTACGAGAGCTGTACGAGAGCTCCTCCACAATAGAGTTTTTTTTATATACTTAATGAAAAGAGTTTAATGTATTGCTAAAAAGTAAAATGTCAATATCTTAAATACAATTTTACTATTCCAACCCACAAGTAGGGAATGGTACTAGTTTAGGTTAAAAAAAACACTTTCAGAACTTTACAATCTCTTTTCGTTTTGAGTCCCCCGAATTCAAAGGAAAAACTCTATGCGTCTGTTTGTCTGTGAGCACGATGCAGGTCAAATGGTTGAGCGGATAAAAACCAAATTTTGGAAGGATGTTTGATATGCAAATATGAAGAGCCCTATTGTTTTTGGGGAAAATCGGCGCATGTGAAAATGCGAAAAAGATATATATGCTATAACGGTGTTTTTATATAGTAATGGTATACTTTTCATAACGGCATATTATTCTATTTATTTTTCGAGAAAGTTTCGTTAAAAAATTTTTTTTCTATACTTTATAGTTTCAGAAATAGTTGGCAAGACCAAAAGTGCACATCCCGCTAGTTTTCCATTGTATGATAAAAAAATAACAATTAAAAAATATTTTTTATAAATTTAAAAAGATTTAAAAATTTAAAGAAATAAATAATTAAAAATTGAAAAAATATTTTTTTTAAGTTTGCAAAAATAAAAAAAATTAAGAACTATACATAATATAATATATAATTAATATCAAGTGGAATAAAATAAAACAAAATAAAAAGAAAAAAAAAAGAAAAAAAAATCAATGATTTCGTAAGGAATCGAACCCAGGACCTTGCCCTTGGGGATCCAACGGCATAACCATTACGCCACGGCGGCCTAATACGTGTAGTGGTGTTATCACGGTATAGAAGTGTAGCACTTGTTTTATGGATTACACTATATTTACACAGCAATTATTATATTGTTTTTTTAAACTATTAGCTGTCAAAAATAATAAAATAAAACTGTTTATAAAAATTAAACTACTGAACACATTTTAGTGAATTTAAATAGGGTTCTGGTCTGATAGTAAACAAAGTGAATAAAATATAACCCAAGGCAATCCGACCAAAATTGCGATCTGTAGAGTCGTGACGTACGTACATACGTACATACGTACATACGTACAGACCAACCGACAACTGCTGTTTGTGATTTTCAATTACAATTTTAATAGTATTTATGAACTCGAATTGATTTAAAAATGGTTCTGTTTTATAGATTAGAATCTCCTCTTTTCAAAAAGCTTTAATTTGAATGGATTTCGTGTGAAATTAACTTAGATATAACTTCTTATATGAACGAAAGTCAGCTCTGACGCACAAAGCGATAATAAAGCACATACCGCTAGTTTAGCGGTATGTGCAATATTTTGAAAATAAAAAAAATCGGCTATTCTTTTGTTTTGTACGTCTGTCAGAAATACTTTGATTAATTTTAACATAGCGTGGAACATATTATGTAGGTAACCATGGCAACGATTTTACAAAATAGTAAGCAAAATATGTTTTACTAGTATAGTAATACTAGTTGAAAATTTCTAGAATAGCATTGCAAGATGGTAACTTGTATTGAAAGCAGTTTAGCATTTTTTTTTTCAAATAAGCGAAATTTAGGGACCTGGTATTATTTTTATTGGTGTTTTTTACATATTATTTATTGAGCGTGTGTGAAAAGTAAAAAAAGCACACACACAAAGATACATACAAGTCTACTGAATAATGATGTTAGTAGGTACCTATATATTTATATATTGTGTAACTCGTCTTTCCAACAACGGAAACAGCTGTCTTTTGCTTAAGTAATATTGCAATGTTTAATTTTTCATTATAATACAAATTATAAATACGTGGAGAGAAATTTAAAGTCAATGTAATTTAAGTATATGAGATAAAATGTATAATCGTCCATATATTGTTATCTTTGGGGAATAATCCACGCCATCATTTTATCTTAAAAAAAAAATTCCAGTCAATTGGGCGACGGGACCATTCCAACTTCAAAAATGTTGACATTTGATTATAATAAAAAAAATAAAATTTCTGATATCGTGTGAGGTGACGCGGGTAATTGCTAGTATTCAATATGATATTTGCTATTCGTTGCCATTGGTTACCTACATAGATAATATGTTCACGTCATGTAAACATTAATCAAAGCATGCCGAACTTGTTTATTTCTGACAGATCCATAAAACAAAAAAGTGGCTGTTTTTTTTTTATTTTCAAAATATTTCCGAAACTATAAAGTTTAGAAAAAAATTTTTTAATAAAACTTTCTTGAAAAAATAAATAGAATAATAAGCCGTTATGAAAAGTATACTATTATTATATAAAAAACACCGTTTTAGCATATATCTCTTCTGCGCATGCGCCGATTTTCCCCAAAAACAATAGGGCTCTTCATATTTGCATACCAATTTTGCTCCCAAAATTTGGTTTTAATCCGTTCATCCGTTTGACCTGTATCGTGTTCACAGACTAACAGACGCACAGAGTGATTTCAAAAATATATTTTTTGAATTCGGGGGACCTCAAAACGGAAAGATATTGTAAAATTTTTGAAAAGTGATTTTTGACCTAAACTAGTACCATTCCCCACTTGTGGGTTGGAATGGTAAAACAATGCGTCTATTTTCTCCTACTTAAATTGAATATGCATAAAACAAGTACACTATGTGTGAGAAGTCACAAGGCAAACCCAATAGTTTCGAAAAGATAACTATAATTTTTCGCACCAACAGTAATCTCTCTGTTACGTGCAGCTGCTGCCTAGCTAGGGATGCACAAAGTATCTGAATGGCTGAAAATTAATTAAGTCTTGTTACCTGCAGTTAGTTGTTCTATTTAGGGTTGTTAGGGAGTTCCGTAACTATAACCGAAACTATCGGACATTCAATATAAAAATCTATCCGTCACCGTAATCGAATCCGATATCAAAATTTCGAATAATTTCGGATAGAGGCGAAGTGTAAATGATATATTTTATGTGTTAATAATGTATATTATGTTTGGGGCGTTCTACACCAAATCGGAACATTTAATTTTTTTTTCTATTTATATTTTACTTCAACAATTCGGTAAAAATCCAATATCCAAATCCAAAACTATTGAATAATCCGAAATTATTTAATATCCGTAACCATATCTATAACCGTTGATATTATTCCTATATCCGTATCCAGATCCAACATTTTATATCCATAACATCCTTAGTTCGGTTCAGAAGGCAGACAGAAAGTTTGAAGCTCTGTTTTAGTCTATTGTTTACAAAGCAACAGAACGTTCCATTTTGGGATAGTTATTTTTCAAATAAAAACATTCAAATTAAAAATGTTTAATCCTTACATTGCCTTCTGATGTGTTGAGTTTCAAGCTATCAATCAGATCTGAGCATGCAGTTTAATTATTGCTATATCGTCGAACGGGATCATTTTTGATTTTTTTGTACATCGATGGTGAATAAACGCAATTTTAGCTATTGCCCGCAGCACTGCTGCCATCAGAAAACCGTAGTATAAACTATATGTACTAGATGTCAGCACTGTCATATTATTACGCGCTTTTGGTGAGATTTGCTGAATAATTTAAAATTATTTTGGTTTGATGATTGAAATAATAATGGGAAAGATTATGTTCCTGTCAAAATCGGTATTAATGGTAGAGAAGACGCGATAAACTTAGTCGAGAATAAATTCGGGGTGGACTAGTCAAACGATTCGTATTATTAAAGATCAGCTTCGGTATAAACTGTAAGGCACTACAATGAGTTTATCTTAACTTTAGCATTTCAATAGAAACTCAGCAAAACTTCTCGGAACGTGAATCATGATGTAAAATTAATCGTATCTTACAAATTAAATATTCTTTAAGCACTAAAATAATGTTTAAATTATTAACATTAAAAGAATTTGAATGTAAACAAGTGATGAACGCTACAGATTGCTGTAAATACAAACTTTAAAGTATAAACAAACTGTTTTTATGCTCCAAATCACATATTTGGCATTTATGATGCAAATTTGCAACCGCGTGACATTTCAATATACAAACAAAGTTCGGCCTTCAGATTCGCTAAACGACGAGCAAACATTCAAAATATCACCTGCATTATAAAATTTACGTAACGTTATTAGCGCATTTTGTTACATAAAACAATATTTATAGGCTGGCATCCTTTGTTATTTTATAGCAAATCGCTGTAAGTTCCGATAAAGTTTTATGACTGTTCGGAAAATTATTTATAGATGCCGCTTCTGCAGGTATAATAAAAATGTTTTCCGTTGAAGTATTTATTATATGTCAAATATTATTATCACTGTACAAACAAAACATGTTTTGTGATCTACAAAAAGTATCATCTGATCATGCTAATTACACTGCAGTGGAATATTTATAGAATACATTAAAAATAACATTTCCTTTAATTAATTATTATTAGTAGAGTTATGAAAAAATGCGATATAATTGAATTGATTTTCTAAAACCTTTGATCTTGAATTAAATAATTAGTTAAATGGTAAAGAAGCGTAAATTCTTGTACAGAAAAGAAATCAATCAATAGTTGATAAATAAATAGTGATAGCATACCTGTTAACGATTCAAATGGATGACGCCGCTTCCGATTGGTGCAAATCCTTCGTGATGCCAACAACGGATATGATTTAATTTGACGAAAACAAGAAACGTCGAAACGATATTTTGTCGAGTATGTCACTTCAATGCGCGATATTATAAAAAATATCAAATCACTGTCAATAAAGCTGACCAGTAATTAAATGAAGAAGAGGAAGAATAGTGGTGACGAAGAAAACAGTGAAGCGGACAACACTGTCGACGTCGTAGTCTATGGCGGTTGACTCTGTGTACAAGAGAGCCGCCGCCGCCGCGTTCGTTTTTAGGGTGGGGACACGCATACAGACATACAGACAGACAGACACACGTAAATACAAACTGAACGAGAGCCCCCATGGCAATGGCACAGCAGCTATAGAGTAGGTAAAATGGTATATGTGTGTGCGCCCGCGCTATGTGAACAGTGACTGTTTTATATATATGTATATATTTATACCGTGTGTTTATTTTTGTGTGAGATATCGTTTATGACATCGACCGACCCGCTAAAAATTCGAACAGAGTCCAAACTAAGCTTGTTTCTTCCAAATTTTTCAACACGTCGTCACTACAGGTCCGCTGCTTTCCGTCGGCCGGGATATAACTCGCCGGAAACCAGGGCACTATGTTAGCAGCGGAATACAAAGAATTTGAATAAAGAGAATTTTAGCGTATTTTCAGTGTCGAGCTAGGTCGACTTTTATTATAACAAAAACCCTTTAGTGGCTCCAACGATATTGGCGAATTTAAAAACGTAAGAAAATGTCCATTGCTATAGGACAGTTGAAGGAGTAATTTTCCTTTGAAACACACTTTTTTCAAGAAAAGAAACTACAAACGACCGAAATTAAAGAAATTAACACACAATCGTCAAAATAATGATGATTTAGACACCATATTGACTTTCACTGCACAGTGTGACCACACTAATAATGTTTTATTAAACTACACGACCCCGTGTTTTAAAAAAACTCCCCTCAAACGCTCTCTTAAAATGACTTGTAAGCACGGTATTTTGTGTTATTAATATCGGGCGTTTGTACAGTTTTTTTTTCTTAAAAAAAATGTGTTTCAAAAGGAAATAGACTTCGTCTACTGTCCTATAGCAATGAACAGTTTTGTGCGTTTCTAAATTTGCCAATATCGTTGGAGCCCATCAAGTGAAATTTTATACCAATTTTAATTGAATTGCCAGCGTAAATTATTTTTTATATAACTTAATAGTTTCGTTGTAAAATCAGAAAAATATACATATAGATAGCTATAATTTGCTATTATATTATTATGAATACATCATTCAATCCCGACATTGACATTGTTTAAATAAGAGTTTTTTCTAATATCGCATTGTAATATCGACAATGGACGTGGATTCATAATATAATATCAAACTGTAGCTATATCTATTTGTTTATTTAAATAACGTTTGCGCAAGGAAACTGATTTTGTAAAATTTAAAACAAGCGCGGAGCTGTGCCTCCTTTTCGATTTTGATTGCAGTCGAACAAAAAGAACCAAACTAGTGATTTTAGTTTCTTTGTCATATGTATAACAGAAAACTGATTTGTGTTTATGGCGCATTTACAATTATTTTCTGACGTTTTGTAAACGTTTCAGTATCCATTTTCAGAGCTTAAAACAAATTCTTTAGTGCCATAATATTTTTACTAAGTATCTACTTTTAAGAAAATACTTAATATAAATCATACCATTATGTAAATTTACATATCTTTCTACAAAATAATATTTCTGTACTACAACTTTACACCCTTAAATATAACATCTAATTTCAGCTGTCACTAAGGCGTGACGTCACAAGCGTTTTCTTGATTACTTCAAAATAGAAAGATAAAAATGCAATAGTTGGCAAAACCAAAAGTGCACATCCCGCAAGTTTTCCACTGTATGATAAAAAAATAACAATTAAAAAATATTTTTAATAAATTTAAAAAGATTTAAAAATTCAAAGAAATAAATAATTAAAAATTGAAAAAATATTTTTTTTTAAGTTTGCAAAAATAAAAAAAATTAAGAACTATACATAATATAATATATAATTAATATCAAGTGGAATAAAATAAAACAAAATAAAAAGAAAAAAAAAGAAAAATATCAATGATTTCGTAAGGAATCGAACCCAGGACCTTGCCCTTGGGGATCCAACGGCATAACCATTACGCCACGGCGGCCTAATACGTGTAGTGGTGTTATCACGGTATAGAAGTGTAGCACTTGTTTTATGGATTACACTATATTTACACAGCAATTATTATATTGTTTTTTTTAAACTATTAGCTGTCAAAAATAATAAAATAAAACTGTTTATAAAAATTAAACTACTGAACACATTTTAGTGAATTTAAATAGGGTTCTGGTCTGATAGTAAACAAAGTGAATAAAATATAACCCAAGGCAATCCGACCAAAATTGCGATCTGTAGAGTCGTGACGTACGTACGTACATACGTACGTACGTACATACGTACGTACGTACATACGTACGTACGTACATACGTACAGACCAACCGACAACTGCTGTTTGTGATTTTCAATTACAATTTTAATAGTATTTATGAACTCGAATTGATTTAAAAATGGTTCTATTTTATAGATTAGAATCTCCTCTTTTCAAAAAGCTTCAATTTGAATGGATTTCGTGTGAAATTAACTTAGATATAACTTCTTATATGAACGAAAGTCAGCTCTGACGCACAAAGCGATAATAAAGCACATACCGCTAGTTTAGCGGTATGTGCAATAATTTGCGTTAAAATTTAATTTATTGCTGAAATGTTTTTTTTTTCGGAAACAGTAGACGTACCTACATTATAGAACTGGATTTCTAAATCTGTCGTCATGCCTATAATAACAAAACAGCCGGTATATAGATATACATATATATTGTGTAGTGAAGTCGACCCGTTTTGGATGGTGGCAAAGGACGGACGGACGGCCGGCTATAGCAGCACTGGCAGCAGGCGCACGGAATGCTGGATCGATCGCCATGCCAACGTTATCCTCCGCCGGCGTCCCTCCCCACACACCCCTCGCTAACCATTTTGTGTATATAACAACCGCTATGCTTATTCTACTACACCATGAGCCTTGCGCGTCTAAAGTTTGTCTTGTCGCCGTTCGCAATTAAATCACTGCCAAAAAAAAAAAACAAAAATCTAGCCAATTGGACGACAGGACAGTTCCAATTTCAAAAGTACTGACATTTGACGTAATTATAATAAAATAATGTCTGTCAATGCGTATGGTGACGCGGGTAAAGCTTAGTAATAAATATGATATTTCCGGTTGCTATGCATGGTTGGGTATTATGGTTTTACATCTAAAAATTGACCGAAGCACTCTTGTCAACTACCTAAATAATTTCTTTTTAACCGATCTTCAAAACAAAAGAACAGTTTATTTTTTTTATTTTTAAATAAATATACAAACCTATGAAGTCCACAAAAAACATATTTAACAAAAATTTCTTTAAAAAATTACCTAATAGAATAATAAAACGTTTTAAGCTTTTATGTAACTATATGACATGACAAATAAATGTATTTCACGTTTCCATTGACAAATAAAATATACTATGAAAACTATATCATTTAATACAAGAAAAACAACATTATAACTCATATCCCTTCTGCGCATGCGCCGATTTACAAGAAAAAATAGGGCTCTTCATGTCAAAAATTCCATCAAAATTTGATTTCGATCCGCTTGGCCGTTTGGCCTGTATCGTGCTCACATAGACAAACAGACATTTTCCGAAATTTGTATTTATTGAACTCTGGAAATCTTTTTGATCTAAATTACACTCATTAGAATCAATAGTCTCAACACTTTTGTGGATCTGAAATAGTAGAATTACCGAGCTCAAGAAGAAAAATGCGTCTAAAGTGATTAAAATATTTTTTCTCTTCGTATTACAATCGCCGACTCTACCTTTTCAATTATAAGTCAGCATAAATATAAATTTATAAATTAGTAAGTACTAATTGTAAATATAAAATAATAATTTTACAGACTTCTAATTCAATGTAGATAAAGTGATTGCAAACATCGTAGAGAAAGTATTTTATCCCTTTTAGAGTTATTGTGGTTTCTATTTTGAAGTCAGTTCTATTTTTTTATCATTTTATTATTTCAGATAAGTTTATTGATACAAATATAAAATACAAATTTAATCTGTAGGTAGAAATAATCCCGTCTATTTTATAAGCCCGAAACCTCCACCATCGCGCTCGGCTCGATGAAAATATCCTAATACATAATATATAAAAGCGTACTAATTTTTGCAGTCTTCATTTGATGTCATCCTTGGTTTATATTTATTGATAAAAATTCAAGTACACTGCTGACCTCTATAAAAAGAATATTTTCAATATTAATGAATTTAAATTTCAAACCACTGTAACGGCTCAATTAAAATTCTTTTATAAGCATTCAAAAAACTATTATCTTTGGTTGACGGATCTTATGATTTTCGCTAGTTGGTTTAAGGTTATGTATCCCGAGCGTGAATTATCATTTTATGATGCCGTGTGACACGGTAAAACGAGACCCCAGCGAGTTTTAACAGTCACACAAGTCATAAAAGTGTTACCTTACATTTTACCATTCCAACACCACAAGTGTCGTAATGGTACTAATTTAGGTCACAATTTACGTTTCAAAATTTTACATTTTTTCGTTTTGAAACTCCCCGAACCCCAAAAACATATTTTTCAGTGCCTCTGTTTGTGAGTACGATACAGGTCAAACGAATGAATGGATTGAAAACAAATTTTGAGAGAATGTTTGATATGCTAATATAAAAAGCTCTATTGTTTTTGGGGAAAACCGACGCATGCGCAGAAGAGGTATATGCTATAACGTTTTTTTTATATATTAATGGTATACTTTTTATAACAGTTTATTATTCTGTTTATTTTTATAAAAACATTTTGTAGAAAACTTGTTTCCAAACTTTATAGATTCGTAAATATTTTGTAAATAAAAAAAATGAGCTGTAGGTACTTTTGTTCTGTACATCTGTCAAAAAGAAATTAATTGATAAGCATGCTTCGGTTAATTTTTACGTGATACGTTAACATATTATGTAGGTAACCATGCATATCATAATATTTAATACCAGCCGCTACTCGCGTCACCACACACGTTAACAGAAATTTTATTTTCTTTATTATAATATGCATGTCAAATGTCAATATTTTTGTAGTTGTAATAGTCCTGTCGCCCAATTGGCTGGATTTTTTTCTCCGAAAAATAGCTGATTTTCACTTTATAATAAGTATAGCATTTATATATCCGACTTTTGGGTGTTCATTCATATTGGAATCTGCGTATTTGAATCGTGTACAAAGACTGCGTCTACTTTGCTGTCTCTGTTGCTCATATGGTTTTAAAATATGGCAACTGTCGAAAGTTCCTACTGGATTAGTAACATTGCAGTTCATGTGTTTTACGAACTACTAATGCAAAATTAGTCTTTTTACTACCGTTAGACAAGCATAAAAAGCAACTATTTTTTAAAGGATCGTGCCAAAAAAAATCAAAATCAATCAAAGAACACTACACTGCATTTTCAAACAAAAATCATTGAAAATTGGAGACGACGGTGGTAATTTTGAACAAAAATTTAAGTTTCGTTAATTTCGGGATATAGAATATGTAGATCATATAGATGCTCGTAAGTTTCACGGAACGAACTGTAGAGATGGCTGTACTTTTAGAATGACAGATTGTGTTAGCCATGTTGGATGCTGTGAGTTTACCGTTCAATTCAACCCTCTACGGTTTTCACTTTTGTTTTCATTTTTATTACCTACAAACAAACACACACACAGACTCACCAACACACACACAATATATATATGTACGTATGTAAACGCTAAACATTCCTTTTCTACTGGAATTGACATTACGGTGTATTTAAGAGTTGTTCGAAGACGGATTGATTCGATTAAATTATACACTGAAAATCGAAAAAAAGACTACGACGCGCAACTACTAAGAAAAAAAGATCTGGGGATTAAACTATTCGTGCTTGATTTTTGATGCAACATTGAAATACTAGTTTATGTTTCGAGTTTGTAATGCATTATTTCAGAACGAGTTGCGAGATTAGCGAGTTTTAAGTCACCCGAGTTATAAAAGCATTATAATCGAAATACCTACTACATATTTTGCACACACCTCCTATTAAATAACTAATTTTCTTAGCATATAATAAGGATATTTATAATATTTTTGTCAGTAGGTACACGTTCGATATTGGTGTCAATGTCTGATTTGCTTCTCTGTCGCTCATATGGACTGAAATGGCAATATAACTATTGAATTGGTAAAACCGCATCAGTTTTGTTTTACTTTACGCACTAATACGAAAAACGGTCATCTTACCACTGCTGTACAGGCATGAAAAGTAGGTATTTTATAAGGTGCAAAAATATATTAAGGGGGTCAACCCATGTGATGGCCGGTTTTTTAGACATTTTTTTAAGAATTCTTTTTGACGACCAATAAAAGGATAGTATTTTGATTTTTTTATAATATATTTATTAATATTTCAGTAGTGTATTAAAAAATGTTCAGGCATAATCTCTACAAAAACATGAGTTGTATCACTCCGAAGACACCCATTTTGAAAAAAAGGTTATTGACGGTCTCCATGATTCCAACTGGTTGACTTACCTCAAATAAAAAAAAAATTAAATGGCAATTTAATCTGTAAGCCTGTGAAAATTGAATAATTGACAGACTTTTGAAATTAAATTTGTAAATTTTATGATTTTTTTCGATAATTTTGTGTCGAAAAAATAGAGCCATTCGGAATTTCCATAAGATCCTAGTTCGTCCTACGACTATATATGTATAGAATCTACCAATAAAATTTCAAAGCAATCGGTCAAACCGTTTTTGAGATATCGTGGAGAGACAAATTGGAAAAACACAGTTCTGAGAAAAACACGTTTAAAGATTCAAGTACGATTTAAACTATGAAATCTTAACTCATCATTAATCTGCAAAAAGCTCATCAAAATTACCTAGAATTGATATATATTTATATCTAAAAACAAAAAAAATGGGTTTATCGGGTTTTGCATGTTTGCTCCTCATTTGTTTTAGGTCTCAAGTAACAAGCCGACACGTCACAATAGGCTCGGTGCCCAAGCGCTCAACTGAGCGCTCCGAACACCTTCTAACAGCTGTATCTTTTCAATAGCTTCGAATATTACAAAATCATTTTACCAACATATTCTAAACATGTATAGGAATCAATTTATGGAAGAAAAAAAATCAATTTTTTCAACCCCCTTAAAGATATATTAGCATTAACCAGGCCGTCTGTGTTTCATCATTCATGTACACTGATCTCTCAGAGACAGTGAGATCGAAAATATTGTTGAGAAGGCGTTTTCAAATTCAAAGGCTCATTGAAGATACATTTTTTCTTCACTATCAATTATCGTTAAATCATAATAATTGACTGCTTGTATAATTTATCGATAAGACCACCATTTTTTATTCACAACAAAATGAAAGACACCGTCCGTAATATAAAAAGAAAGATTTTACTAATCACATGCTTCCTGTATTTGTGCATTAAAGCACAGAAACATATTCCCCCACGTTTGTATAGTGTAGTGACCTCTTGTATGCACACCAAGACCAAATATATCAGCGGTACTTAAGGGAACACCCGGATATCCCCTTAAATTCTTCCTCGCAAATCAATCCTTACTTACGACTCGAATAGTATATATCGACATAGAGTAAATTGTGTAACAAAAACAATACTGCCACGTATAAATCAGTGAGATATTTTTTTAACACACCGCCAACGGTGTGCTCTATTAATACTTTGCACATCGCAAGAAATTAAAACAAAATGTAGTTATTATTGTTTTATAGAAAAGAAAGCAAACCAGTTTTTGGTATGTGTTTTCAGGAAATACTCGAAAACGTCACATACATAAGCGTAGCAACGGTTTTATCCTAAAGGGGCCCAAATTTTCAACTCTACCTACCATTACCAGCTGCTACTAATACATGCCCCTCCCCCCCTTGCTTCGCCAATGGTCACATAAAGTTAAGAAGAAAAAAAAACTGTTTTAGAACATTTAAGAAAACTTTCAAATGTTAAACGAATACAAAAATTCCATTAAAAAACAGTAGATAGTTCTCTAGAGTTCCCAAAAAAATATATATATACAGAATGGGGCTTTTAAAGTGTACAGAGCAATAGCCCTTAAACTATTGATGATATCCAAAAATGTTTCAGATGAAAGTTATATTGTTCTAGAACGCCGTATTATAATGTAGGTAAGATATAAACATAATCTGAGATTACCACCTCACCGACTACAAAAAAACAAATAGCAGTTTCGTCTGCATATCAATTAGATTATTCAATACACTTGCCTCTTGATGTTCAAAACCTTCCCCTAAAACAGTAATTCAAAAATCATGTGCGGAGGAAGTTGATTGGGGATGGTCATTATTCTATAGAAGATTTCTTTTATTAGTATATTATACTTGTTTTTTTAATTGTATTAGACGATGTTATGTCACGTAATGGCGGTATTTAAAAAAATATAATCTATTCTATTCTATTCATACTAGACCATTCTACTTCTTTTTCGGTGAAGGCGCTGAAGATACATCAAGGTACCTCCACTTTTTTAAATAAATTAGCGGAAAAAATTAAAGGATCAAAAAAAATTTCCAAATTTTTCGAGGTTTTTCAAGTGGCTGTATTTCCCTTAAAAATTGTCGTACTGGAATTTTAAAAAAAGGATTTTAAAGCTCGAAGTCTCTAGTTTTGAGATCTTATGATGAAAAATTTTTTCAAGCAACGTGTTCCGCTCAATCCTAATGAATACCGAAGAAAAAAATTTTTCGAAATTTTTTCGGTTCTTTTCTTTGGTCTACGAACTTGGAAAAAATTTTTCCAACTTAACCACTATATGGATCGGATAACTTGTTCATTCAGCTTTAATTTGCTTTTTTGAAAAGTTCGATACGACCACTTCTCGCTGAGATATCGATCTTTGAATGGAAAAGTATCTCTTTGTCTTTAACCTTCAATATCTCAGCAACCACTAATCGCAGAAGAAAATTAAGGAGGGTTTTGAAATCTTGAATAAATTTCCCACAAAAATCAGCTACGGTTTTTAAAAAAAATTTTTTTTTTCTATTTTTTACATTAATTTGAAAAATCAAGGAAAAAAGGGCTTTTGGTGGCTTTTGGGATAATCAGGCGCTAAGTTAGAAATATCGAGAAAACCAGTAATGTTGAGTGTGCCTTTTACAGCTCAATATGCCCACAAAAACCTCACAAAGTTTCGATTCAATCCATCGAGCCGTTTTTTTGTTTTATTCGATCGAATTTTTGAAAAAAAATTAAAGGATCACGATTTTAACTTTAAATGATCTTTAACAAAATGCAAAAAAAAATGTTTTTTTCAGTTTTTTTATGCATTTTTATTGGTAAAAATGTTTAAATTTATGCGAAATTTATGCATTAGAGCGTGCACTTCTGCAAATTTTTTTCGCATAAATTTAAACATTTTTACCAATAAAAATGCATAAAAAAACTGAAAAAAACATTTTTTTTTTGCATTAATGGATTTTGAGTCGGAAAAAACCCAAAAAAACTCGACTATTTTCTGATGCAACTAGTTTTCGAGGATGCTGAACACACACATACATGCACACAAACACCCCTGCACCCACACACACAAAGACAATGCGACAGCTCAGCCTATGCGAGGCAGAAACAGGAAACGTTGACCAATTGAGAACCAAACAGTGGTTCAAGATTGCATCAAATCGAAAAATATTTGAAACAAAAGTTATTTTCTTTGACCCAAAGAACAATCATCCGAGAAAAAGAGTATAGGTTTCTATTTAAAAAAGTGGATGTGACCTTGATTTAGTTTCAGCGCCTCCACCGAAAAAAAGTAGGATGGTCCAGTATGACGGCCTAACTTTTATCCGAAACATTTTTGGATATCATCAACAGTTTAAGGGCTATTGCACTGCGACACTTTAAATTATTATTATACTATGTATAATTTATTTATTTATTTTTTTTTTTTTTGGGAACCCTAAAGAACTGGCTACTGTTATTTAACGGTTAGATACCACTGGTGTAAATGCGTTATTATGTAATGTGGAATCGTATTATAAAGGAATATAAGTAGCGCAGTGGCAATGGTTGCAGTTGGACGCTGGTGTCTGCGCATTTATCTGTGAGCCTAATATTTGATCTTCATTGTGTCAGAACCTTTACACATGATCACGACTTCCTTTTCCTACTGAAATTACGTCATCGCAGCTGTCCGTCCGTAAAGCTCCAATGTTTGCTTGCATTCTGCGAACGTTTAATAAAGCATCAACACTCAACATTTCTGTTGAACTGGATGATGCTTTCATCGATATTTTTTGTCGATACTAGTTTATACTTGAATCAAAAAAATTGAAAGTTTGATTCAATAAAATGAAAATGTAATAGTTGATATTTACTATTTATTCTGAGAGAAATTTTTATTCTCTGTGTTTGAAAGCAAATCAATATTACCATTCCAGTCCACAAGTGGGGAATAGGTACTAGTTTAGGTCAAAATTCACGTGTCAAAAATTTTACAATATTTTTTCGTTTTGAGGTCCCCTGAATCCAAAAAACTTATTTTTGGAAAATCTCTGTGCGTCTGTTAGTATGTGAGCATGATTCGGATCAAGCGGATTAACGGATTGAAACCTAATTTTGAGAGGATGTTTGGTATGCAAATATGGAAGAGCCCTATTGTTTTCGGGGAAAATCGGCGCATGCACAGAAAAAATATATGCTTTAACGATGTTTTTTTATATAATAATGGTATACTTTTCATAACGGCTCATTATTCTATTTATTTTTTTCAAGAAAAAGTTTTATTAAAAAGTCTTTATTCTATAAACTTAACAGTTTCGGAAATATTTTTAACATAAAAAAATCAGCTGTTCTTTTGTTTTGTAGATCTGTCAGAAATAAACTAATGACATGGAACATATTATGTAGGTAACCATGGCAACGAATAGCAAATATCATATTGAATACTAGCCATTAACCGCGACACCTCACGTGATATCAGAAATTTTAGTTTTTTATTATACTACTAGCTGTCCCGTCCGGTTTCACCCGGGTGCAAAAGAACGAATAAGGAAGGGAGCGACATGAGTACGCACATTCATCATTAGTTTACCGAGATGAATGTTGGGTCCAAATTTTTTGCAGTTTTCGGCAGTTCCCTGCTTTATTACTTAATTTAAACTCAAACCTCCATTTTTGATGAAAATATTTTTCTTAAGGTAGTACGAGCACCAAGGCAATTTTAAATAAAAGGCTTGATTTTTTTTTTATATGAAGTTGGACTAAATCTAAACCAATTCTGAAAATTTTAGGGGGTTTGCCCGATTATTTAAATAAATAAATGACTTCAAAAGTAGGGATTTTTAACATTGGCTTTATGGTAAAACGGTAGATGGATGATATGTTTTCATTGATTTCTCCAAAACTAGTCGGTGGAAATTAAAAAAAACTATTTAAATTAAAGTTAAAACCTTAATAAATTATTGAAAACAAAAAAAAACCCGTTGTACCCGACTAATTAAAAAGATATTTAATTAAAAAGATTTTAATTAGTCGGCAAAACGGTTTTTTTTTTGTTTCAATAGTTTATTAAAGTTTTAACTTTAATTTAAATAGTTTTTTTTTAATTTCCACCTACTAGTTTTGGAGAAATCAATGAAAACATACCATCCATCTACCGAAATATAAGAAAAAAAACAAGTCTTTTGTTTAAAGTTGCCTTGGTGCTCGTACTACCTTAAGTAATAATTATTATTTCTTTTAAATAAATAATTACTGTATAATTAATAAAATATAATAAATATTTAATTGAAAACACTGTAGGAAAATTATTTTTATATATAGGTACTGTAATAGTTTTCAAATGAGCTATTATTTAGATTTATTTAATTTTTATTAGTTTTAAATAAAACTAAAATAAATTTAAATGATAACCTTAGAAAAAAGCAATGTAGAAAATAAAAAAAACATTAAAGACATATTCGTCCAAGGTGGGGCTCGAACCCACGACCCTGATCTTAAGAGTCGAGCGCTCTACCGACTGAGCTAACCGAGATTCGGTACGTTCGCCGCTAATATTGGGATATTCTGTTAGGGAATTTCACCTGAATATAAGTATTTGGTGAAAAATGTTGACTGACATTCTGCAACATTTTTCATTGATTTTCCGCTCCTGTTAGCCGTAACGTGATATTATATAGCATATAGCCTTCCTCGATAAATGGGCTATACAACAAAAAAAATGTTTTTCAATTCGAACCAGTAGTTCCTGAGATTAGCGCGTTCAAACAAACAAACAAACAAACAAACTCTTCTGCTTTATATATTAGTATAGATATCAAATGTCAATATTTTTGAAGCTTGAATAGTCCCGTCACCCAATTGGCTGGCATTTTTTTTTTATGAAAAACAACTATTTTTAATATTAAGAAAGCACGTCAATTTGAATAAAACTCAAAAATCTGATTAGTTGAAGCGCAATAATGTATTAACGTTGTAGATATGACTTATTTAAAACATTTGGTGACAATGACGTCAAAAGTATTCTTTTGATGCTGGCGAAGCTAAGACACGTCTCGTTTAAATAGCATAGCGACTTTAATCAAATCTTGCGCTTCAACGAGTTATTCAATCTTTCTCAGATTTTAGAATTGACGAATATTTTCGTTCTGCATAATAAAAATGCGATGAAAAATTTCATGCAAATATCCTAATAGTGAGTTTATCAATGAGTCGATCAGATATTCCATTCTGAATTATGTAATATTATGTAGATGTATAACGCATCTGGTGTGTATTTCAGATGCTTGAACAATATAAAGGCATTTAAGTATCGTTCGTAAACATCAATATAAAGTTCCGTTCAAAATACCATCTTCACGTTTTAGTTGTTTAAACAATGAACACAGATAAAGGATTAAATGAATTTCTCATAAAACTGAGATTCATATATGATTCTGTTTAAGAAATAGGAGTATATACTAGTAGCCCGGTCCGGCTTCGCTCGGACTTATAAAATGCCAATTAAGGCAACGCATAGGGCTATTCAATTAAATTAACTAAAAACATCTCCAATAATTAGTTCGCTGAAGCACAACTGTTGCATAAGAAGTTGCGCTGTACGGCATGGTACCTCGCTGACCTGGGCATTCACAGTTCGGCCCTTCTCGATAATGTTCGGATTCTCGGCGTGCGGTTAAGCAGCCCCCGACTCAACGCGCCGCCGTCACTCCTTAAAATCATAGCATGAAGTTATATGGCCCTAGAATAAACGGGCTATCTAATGCAAAAATAATTTTTCAAATCGGATTAGGGTTTTCTGAGATTAGCGCATTCGAACATACTACTCCGCATTATTATAGTAGTATAGAAGTATAGATTATTAAATTGGTCGTTTCGGGTTTGTGTGTCGACAGTGGCATGCAGAAATTAATAACAATGTTTCTTATATATAAGTATTGTAATGTTAAGAAAACAGTTTCTACGCAGTTGTTAAAATCGTCGTTAGGATTCATCAAAATCGATTGTTGAATTTATGACAGCCGATTTGATTTTACAAGGGTCTCCATACACTAATCTTACTTCCTGCAAAAAATAGTGCCCCTGCGTACATGGTATAAACAGTATAAACTGCCAATGTGTTTTTATAGATCGCAGTACGAAGCGTTCTCGTATACTCGATATGGTGTAATAGGTAGCGTACCTGGCTCTCACCCAAGAGTCTCGGGTTCGATTCCCGGTACCGGAATAATTTTAGTTTTTATTTTTAATTTTTTTTTCGTTCACCTCGGAATTACAATTCGCATACCCGTTTATCGTTCACCCCGGAATTATTTTTTTAAAAACTCCCCCTTTGCCCCATCGCGTTTCACTGCGAGACAATTCACATAATCCTTTATCAAAAAAAGCGGTGGTTTTCAATCTTCATGAAAATGTGAGTTTTAAGTTGTAGTCTCAAAGTGAAAAAAAAATAAAAAGTAAAAACAAAACTCATTCCGGTACCGGGAATCTAACCCGGGCCTCTTGGGTGAGAGCCAGGCACGCTACCTATTACACCATAACTGATTATGTCATAATCGCTTTGCACTAGAAACACATTGGCAGTTTATACTGTTTATACCATGTACGCAGGCGCACTACTTTTCACAGGAAGTAAGATTAGTGTATGGAGACGCTTGTTTTGATTTAAAACTCTTTGAGGTTAAGTTTTCTGATTGCGTCATATCTCTGAAATGCGTAGTAGTCCACACTCGTTCTCTAAAACTGGCTAAGGCTACACTTACATTGAATCCGTATTTTTGAAGACGGAAGAAAAGCCAACACGAAGATTATAATGTAGGCGCATACGTTGGAAAAGGGAAGCTCGATGTTCTTTCGAATGTAGTTTCTTTCGAATTGTAACTTTGGTGTTTGTTTTTCTCCCGATGTCGGTCGACATTAGTTAGATGTGTTAACTTAACACATTAACTAAGGCTTAGCAACATTAAGTTAAGTAGCTTTAAGGTTAGCAGAATTCTTCGCGTATACCTAAATATAACTGTTGTGTATTTATAACAAAAATTCATTGACTGCAGTGAATTCGAATTGCGGTAAAAATAAATGGTCTTACAATTGATGTATTGATTAAATAATATTGTGTAAATTAATTCTTAGATCAGTGCAGTAATCATAACCCTTGCCAAATCAAATTGTCAACACTGTATAAAACAGTATTAGGTATAAACGCATATTAATGGTTTCTAAATGTACAGTTAAATTGTAACAACTGTGTATTAGCTGAGAGCCCCAGCCTCCTTTGCTGAACGAAATCGACATCTCCCTATTTTCTCTCGCTTAGATCTCTCCGTTCTCTCACTAAGCTGTTGCTCTCTTGCTCTATAACTCTATATACAGGCTGTTCCATTAATTATCGACCGTACGACTTTCGGCTTCAAATCCAGTTTTACGATTGTTCATTTAGTTTATAGTATATTACAACACAAGGGCCGAATATTCTTGCCCTGCGCGCCATAATGCCTAAGGCGAAGCCGAGGGCACCATGGCGCGAAGGGCAAGGTATCACACTTTCGGCTTGTGTGGTGTATAGTATTTTTCTTCATACTTCGGTCGTAAGTACGCTTATTAAATACATTAATTACTTATTAATTACATAAAAACACAGATAAATTCCAAGCAAGCAGCTTAGAGGTTATACGTAAAAACACGAATGACAGCTGTTCGCGACTATTAGCTAAAATGTAAAAGGTTTGCTGTGGAAACGAGATCTAAACAACAGTTGATAAGCTAATTTTTTTCTTTACTGTCGCCCGAACGTACGCACTTCCCGCATCAGTGCGTGTAATCCCATCAATGTGTAAATGTTAGACTTTCTGCCTTACAAGTTACAATTGATGCCGAAAGTATATACTTTCGATCGAGGTGTGAAGAAAAAACAATCTCCTATAAAAACCTGATTTTAACTAATTTTAAAAATGTTTGACAATTTTATTTTGAGTAAGTTCACTTCTAATTGTAGCCTGCGTTACTATAGAAATGATAGTACTAATACGACTGTTTCGCATTTTTTTGGTTTTACTTTGCACACTAGTGCGCAATGGGTAATTTTACTACCACTATACAGGCATGAAAAGTAGCTATTTTATAAATGGTTGTACAGATAATATTGCTTGCTGGTATATCTTCATTTGCGAACTACTATTATGATAAATCCGTCATATTGGTAACTAGCGATCCCGCCCGGTTTCACCCGGATACAAAAGAGCGAATAGAGGGAGGGACATGAGTACGCTCGCTCATTTAGTTTTATCGAGATGATTTTGTGTCCAAATTTCATGATGATCGGAGTTACCGTTCAAAAGTTTTTGTCGAACGGACAAGATACATTTGGCAACATTTTTCATTGATGCTCTGCTCCTATTGGTCGTTGCGTGATATTATAATATAGCCTATAGCCTTCCTGGATAAATGAGCTATCCAACAAAAAAAAATAATTCTAACCAGTAGTTCCTGAGATTAGCGCGTTCAACCAAATAAACAAACAAACTCTTCAGCTTTTAGTATAGACTATAGAATAATAGAATATCGTTAGTGTTTTGTAATTGATGAGTCATACTGTATACGTTGTTCTCACTCAGTGCCTCTATTCATTCTGTCCTATCCCATCACATCACATGTTCAATTTAGTGGGATCCGCCATTTCCTCTTCGCCTTATACCGAATTTGCATCTAAACAGCCTTCGACATTTTTATTTGTATATTCTATGCACGTTTCTTATATGAACAACTTGAATTTGAATTTTTATTTACGTTGTGCCTATAGTATAAATTATAATGTTTATTTTAAATTGAATACTAATTAAGTTCATTTTATGTTTTTGTTCCTGTGCAGTGAATTTTTAATAATTTAATGGAAAACGCCATACTTGTAAACGATTCCGTTTGTCAAGTAGGTAAAGTGCATCTTTACGTTTCTTTTAGATCGTTGTCAAAAAAAAAAAAAATGTTTTGGGCAACTAACAAATATAATAAATAAATTAGTAAGTGTTCCTTTTAATCACGTACAATTATTGTATTGAAGATACTCAGTTCTCATATTAAATATACAACTGGTTACCATCAGGACTCAAACATGAATCTCCCAGTCCTGATGGTAACCAGTTGTATATTTAAAATTTTTCTAAAAAGATAACTGAGCATCTTCAACATAATTGTACGTGATTATAGCCCAAGAGCTGATGACACGATTTAGGGTATGTATTTTAGGCAGGTTGAAATAATGAAAAAACAGTAATTTATCAATGGGTGAATCTGGAATGGTGAGTCTGCCTGAGCATTTGCGGTTATTTCGCGCCTGCGCAGCATATGACATCTGCAAAAAAATATCCCCAAAAAAACATGTTTTAGGCAACTTGAAACTTTTATAATCTTTGAGTTCAGCATTTATATAATCCAGAAATGAAAACGCCAGAACATTTTGTCGGTTATAAAGTAGGGGCAGAACCCCTCGAGGATATTTTATTAATATACGCAATGAGCACGATACAAGTCATACGGATGAACGGATTGAAACCAAATTTTGGGAGGATGTTTGGTATGCAGATATTAAAGGCTCTATTGATTTTGGGGAAAATCGGCGCATGCGCAAAAGAGATATATGCTATAACGTTGTTTTTTATATAATAATGATATACTTTTCATAACAGTTTATTATTCTAGTTATTTTTTCAAGAAAGTTTTGTGAACAATTTTTTTTCTGGCAGATTTTCAAAACAAAACAGCAGTTGGTTCTTGTCTTATTTTCAAAGTATTTCCGAAATTATTAAGTTTAGATTTTTTTTTTCACAAAACTTTCTTGAAAAAATAAATAGAATAATAAACTGTTATGAAAAGTATATCATTATTATATAAAAAACAACGTTATAGCATATATCTCTTTTGCGCATGCGCCGATTTTCCCCAAAAACAATAGAGCTTTTCATATCTGCATACCAAACATCCTCCCAAAATTTGGTTTCAATCCGTCATCCGTTTGACTTGTATCGTGCTCATTGCGTATATTAATAAAATATCTTCGGGGGGTTCTGCCCCTACTTTATAACCGACAAAATGTTCTGGCGTTTTCATTTCTGGATTATATAAATGCTGAACTCAAAGATTATAAAAGTTTCAAGTTGCCTAAAACATGTTTTTTTGGGGATATTTTTTTGCAGATGTCATATGCTGCGCAGGCGCGAAATAACCGCAAATGCTCAGGCAGACTCACCATTCCAGATTCACCCATTGATAAATTACTGTTTTTTCATTATTTCAACCTGCCTAAAATACATACCCTAAATTGTGTCATCAGCTCTCCGGCTATTAAAAAGAACACTTATTAATAGGAAATCACACGTGTATAACTTAATTTTAGATTAATAAAAAAAATTTATTATTATTTCAAATCCTAGTGAGTGCTCAACTGATAGAAACATCGTTATTTCAATAAAAGATGACAAAAAAGTTTTAAATTAAGGAAGGACGTTAAAAAAGCGACAGGATGTATATAATATTTATAAATTCCTGATTTTCTGTATGCACGTATAATTAGCCTCCTCTCAAAATTTGATTTCAGTCGGTTTGACCCCTATCATGTTCACAAACAGACTTTTTTCCAAAAATATGTTTCGCTGAAGCCGGCGGTCTTCAAAACGATTCTTTTTTGTAAAATTTTTAAATTTGAATTTTGAATTCATCAAAAAGGGACATGTAAACTAGACTATGATATTAATGAGAGAAAGCAAGAGAAATTCCGTGGATAGTAGTTGCAGGATTTCTTAAACAGTCCTGTGCTTTCATAGAAACTAGGCCGAAAAAATGCAGTTTAGAACATCTCCTAAATCAAAACTTGTGAGGATTAAATTCAGATTTTAGAAAACCATTCTTGGATAATAGAGGCACAGTTGTCATGGAATTCTATTTCTTTTTTTTGGCATTTTCTTCTTTAAATAAATAAAAGAATACATAAAAATGAATAAATAATATCATTTGAAACGCGTTCCTATTAGAATAAAAGGCGTGGACGTGGAGTTACTTTAGTAGATTGTATTTAATTTTTCATATGCCTCTCAAAATGCGTTGTATGGACACACGTTTATGGGAACTTTATGATTCACTATTCAGACACATCTTTGAATACCATAATGTAGTTTTCTTTTAACATGTTAGCACCATACAACCAATCTTATAAGTTATAAAAATGATTTTTTTTTTTTAATTACGTCACTTCATTTTTATCAAGCTGTCTTTTAAATAACAGTTTTTCAAGGGTTTTCCTAAAATACGTCAATACAACAATTTTTTGACATCAACTTAACACTAATTTTTTAAATGGTGTAAATGAGGAATGAACTAAATGAGCGATAAAAGGCTATAGTGATGTCAATAGCAACATTTATTGCAAACGTTTTGATAGAAATTTCATGGTACATATCCTACTTTTTTTAATGGTAGGTAGATAATATTTATATTTTTATAATCATATCGATAATATTTAATATTCATAATTAGTTGTAACTTTCAAGCATGTAATACAGGGAAAAGAGACATTTCAGAGTAGAAAAATTAGGGGAAAGCTGGATTTTTGCATGAACCTTCCTTTCGTGGTTCTAAACAATATACCAAAAATCCCCACCAATACATGTGCCGCAAGATGAAAGGTCACAATAAACGGTTTTATGCAAAAATCTCCTTAACCGTGACTTTTATGAAAAAAATAGTGGTTATCAAATTTGTAGCTCAAAAAAAACGACTACAAAAAACAAGGTATTAGTTTTTGACGTGATAACGTCTTATAAATTGATGAATCACCAATCTCATAAATTGATAAAACACCAGCTGCATGCACGAAAAAGTGTAACGTTCCTAACGCGTAACGTTCCTAACGCGTAACGTTCCTAACGTTCGTAACGCGTAACGTTCCGCCTGACCCTGTGCGTGCTTTTTGCTAATTTCTCGCTCAATTTAAATCAGATCGGTTTGAAACCTGCAGTCTTAAACGAAAGAGGAGAACATTTTACATAGATTTCGTATAACAGAATTTGCCTAAACAGTTTTTTTATACAAATTTATATAGAAAAATAGCTGTATAAAATATAAATGCAATGCTGTCTAATGCATGGCGCGACGCGGTCGGTCGTCTTTGTTTGCCGTACATGGAAATTAGAATATAACGTATGTCTTGTCTTAACATGAAAACGGCTGCATTTCTAATGTTTAATTCAATTTTTTGACATTAGTATTTTGTGAAATGCAACGCCTTCTAAGTTAAGTATTGGAATAACTAATTATTATTAGAACATAATACTTTGACAGTTGCAAACGTCACTTTTAACATTTCTTATCATTCCGACACCAAGGATAAGCGGATTGAAACCAAATTTTGGAAGGTTTAGGTTATGTATTACGGAATACGTTATCACGTAAAACTATCGTCCGGAAACCGACTTTACAGACAACCAATTTCTTTTCCGAGAGACTAACGGTTTTCGATAAAATTTGATTTTAAAAGTTGTAACGTTTATGTTTCTTGTCAGTTCGATTCGTTTGATGCGGTTATACGAACGAGAACAATTCATCATACGACATAGATCATGCGGATGCGTGAACTGGAACGGTTCACTAAGCGATTGAATGAATGTGAGGTGAGCATCATGCCGCATACGTCGTACGTAATTGGTAATTTTAGTCTTACTGAAAAAAGTAATAATGAGTTTTTGTAAAAAAATTTCTAAGCTACAAATTTGGTAACCATTATTTTTTCTATAAAAGTCGCCGTTAATGAGATTTTCGCGAAAGACCGTCATTTGTGACCTTTTTTTTTAGCGGCATATGTATTGGTGGGGACTTTTGAGATATTGTTTAGAACCACAAAAAAAGGTTCATTTGAAAATCAAGCTTTCGTCTAATTTTTCCGAAGTTTGATTTATTTTTTGTCTTTATTCTCTGAACTAATGCTGATCAAAATTTTATAACACAAACGGTTTTTGATACCTTGTTATAATTTCAAATGTGGTTTGTAATACATGTTAATAAATAAAATTCCATATGCAAATCACAGATACAATACGCTAATTATTAACATTAAAATTACTAGCGTGCGTTTCGTTGACCAATAAGCTAACAATTTTGTTCTGGATACTAGTTCATTTAAATGCTAAACGCCAACACGATTCAATTAGAATTGATTATCAGGCAGATTGCACTGCAATGCCGTTGGAATAAACAGAAACACAAATGGAATTGTATCTTGTTTTTTATACGATTAAATGTACCATGCTTTCTATACTGATCTTATTCTTTGACAGCGTGTAAAATCCAAACAGTTAATTTAACGAGATAAAAATATTAAATATTTTTTATGAGGAATTTTATACTCTACTAAATAGGTCATAATCATTTTTGCCTCATTTGGCTTAATTTCTGATATACTCCTTAAAAAAAGAACTCAAAAACCAAACTTTTTATTTAAATGCTTATCTCATTGTTCAAAGTGAATTTTTACTTTTTGCAAGGAATCATTAAAATAGTTGAATTACGCTGGTTTATTTGAACGTTTATTCATTTCCAAAATCTGAAATGATACAATTTGCTCGTAGTTTTTCATTTTATATTATAAACTTTTGGCTTTTACACTTTTGCGAATTCAGCCACTAAATAAACTATAAAATAATTCTGACTAAACCTGCAGGTTATTGTTTTAAAACTATACTGAAAATGTTTTTTTTTTAAGTAAAGAGTCAAAAAAAGTACAAATAATTCAGTTTTAATTTTCATGCAAAAAAAGTGTTTTGATACTTGTCGATTTGTACAGTTACAATAGTTTATTCAAAAATCTGTTTATTGCGTGCCACAACAGTATATATTTTATCAAGTCGTATTGCTTGTTGAATGGGCAGGAAAATAGAAATTTTTATCAGTTGACATTAATTAATTAGCAAACTATTAGGTCTTTTTATTTGAAATACAATATAAACATGCAAAATATTTTATGAAAACAAAAGACGTCAAATAATCCTGTAGGAAATATAAAGCTTTTGATTCGTTCACAAAAAAGAACTCTATACATAATATAAATATTTTCTGTGCTAAAATTACACGATTTGTAGTTTTTTTAGAGCAACTAAACTATTAATTTATCAAATTATTGCTCCTATGAACACCAATACATTATTTGCAACAGTTAAAATGAACAAAAGCTTAAAAAATATACACTAGAATTGCTCCCGAAGTAAGTTTTGTTTCAGTCGGAATAAAAATAGAAACCGAAATTCGGTATGAATTTGGCTTGTAAAAACTAGTTACGGTCGGACACTAATGGCAAGCTAACAGCAGAGCAGGGTAATGCGCGTCTTGATCCCCCGACAAAATATCCTCCGGCATAATATCCCCTGACAAAATATCATCTTAACTAAATATCCTACGCGCAAAATATCCCCCGAGATAAAAACAATTACAGGTCGTGTTTCAGTGAAAAGGGGACGGGGTTTGGGGGAAGTTCTTTAAAAAGACAATTACGGGGTCGAGTCGATATGATGGCGTTTTTTTGCGCAGTGAAAAGTGGAAAGCGTTTGGGGGGAGTTCTTTAAAATAATAATTACGGGGTCGTGTCGATGCGATGGCGTTTTTTTTGCGCAGTGAAAAAGGGAGGGCGTTTTGGAGAGTCCTTTAAAAAACAATTACGGGGTCGTGTATACAAAGCGAGATAGTATAATACAGTAATTCTACACCAGTTTTGCTGATAGGATATTTTGTCGAGGATATTTTGTAGGGAGATATTTTGTCCATAGCATATTTTGTCGGGGGATGAAAACGCGTGGAATCTCAGAGCAGCTGATGACAATTACAAAACCATTCTTGTAAATAGTGTCCGACCGCAGCTTTTGCTTCGGCCAAAAAACCCACCTTCGGCGACTTCTAGAGTCGATTAAAATTACCTTTTTATATTATAGTATATTCAATGTAGGCCTTAAATTTAAAAGTTTTAAAATCATTTATATGTTTAATTGTAACTTGTAGCAGTTGTAGCCAATTTAAACTGAATTTATTAGGGTTTTTAAGTCTTCGGCTTCGGCCGAAAGTTGTGGTGATAGCCAATTCGGCCAGAAATCGATATTCGGTCGACTACTTATATATCAATTCAGAATCAGATATTTAATATAAGAACTATTTTACGGCGACGATAGAGTCACAGTTGATAGAGTCGATGGAGTCATATAACGTTGTTTTTTTTATATGTGTGAAGGATTTAAACGTTACTTTGGGTTTTACGGCTCAAAAATATAAACAATCCTTGAAACTAATTTTCTGTAGTGTTATATCTGCTGAGAATGCAGTTATTTCACCAAACCAATTCTATTTTCGCTCGGCTCATAAAACCATAAAGTCGATCGTAAAAATAACGCCCATAAAAAAGAACGGCTGTATGAAAAATACCTGCGTACTGCACATCGTGTCTATAGTTTAGTAGGTATGTCTTTGACCTTGTACAGTACCCTAAATACATTTGTGTACTTAAATAATTTGATTTGAATTCATGGCGAACGGTAGATCGTCCAACTCGTGAAACAGACGATCTACTAAGAAACCTTATCTATAGGAATACAAATATATTTTGGATTTTCATTTTTACATATTGTCATCACAATACTAAACCTTATCATAGCACTAAACATTATTTACACAAATGGAAATTTTTGGTTTTTATTTTGCCACGGAGATATGGAGTGACTGTGTTCATTTTTGGAGTTCCGTACCTCAAAAGGAAAAAAGGAACTCGTATAGGATCACTTCGTTGCCCGTCTGTCTGTCTGTCAAGAACCTTTTTCTCAGGAACGCGTAGATGGTATCTAGTTGAAATTAATATCAAATAGTCAAGTCTGCAATCCCTTAGAGCTGTCAAAAAATCAAATTTCTAAGTTAACGCAATCAAAAGATACGGCCGCTTATGCCGCATATTTTGACACTTGCAAGGGAATCAAAACCTATGGGCTATGTGCACGGAGGTGAAATTACAAATTTTTCGATGCGAGCGTTTGTGGTGAGCACTAGGGGAAACTTCGATCTCCAATTTTCCGTATGTCAGTGGGCAATGTTTATTAAAAATAAAAGAAGTTACAATTTTATAAAGTTTTTTAATTACAAAGAAAACATAGGAAAACTAAGCGATCTGGAATTGCTTGTTGTGTTCCAGGCTGTTGCGCTGATGGCGATTTAAGTAAAATAAAGACCACTGGTGCCCTAATTTGACGTTCCGCTGTCAGTGTAAACAAATTAATATCAGTTTTCCTTATTACATTTTTTTTTGACACATCATGGCCAACTAAAGTTTTTGACTTATCACCATAGAAACATGTCGCGATTTCCATAAAAAGTTAGTTCAATAATTCTCTATTACCCACTAGCGGCGCTAATAGGCTTCGTGCACACAGCCTATAGGGTACTTCCCGTTGACCTAGAATCATGAAATTTGGCAAGAAGCAGTGTTTTATAACAAATAAAGGGAAAAATTCGAAAACCGTAAATTTGTAGTTACATCACAAAAAAAATATTTTTTTATACCTGTACTGACTCACTTGTAAAAAACTTTAATGTTTCCCGTTAACCTATAATTTCGTTTGGCGCGAAAGACGGTTGCATAGTACAAGTAAAGAAATAATCCTAAAATCATAATTTCTGGTTCTATTACATGACAAATTTAATTTTTATAAAATAGCGGTACCGAACCCTTAGGGCGCGAGTTCTACTCGCAGTTGTCCGTCTTTTTTACCTGTTATCTTTATCATAATAGTACTAAATAAATGAATATTTTTTGTGTTTTACAAAAACTGGCAATTATTATTAAAAAACTTTATACAAATATTATATAATAATAATAATAATAATAATAATAATAATAATAATAATAAAACTCTTTATTTGGTTTACCACACAGTATAAATAGCGTCATAAAATTAATTTACAGTATTCCTTTTAAAGAATAACTACTAAGTCCCAGCAGGTATATTTTTAATTCCCTTTTAAATTTATTTTTATTTGGTTCATCTTTTAGATGATTTGGCATTTTATTATATATTCTAATCATGGCATTTCTGACACCCCTGTATGTGACTGTCAGCGCCGAGAAATCGGTTTTCAAATTATTTTTGTCACGAGTGATATAGTTATGATTTCTATGGTTCCTATTGAATAAATATGGATGATCTTTCATAAATTTGCTGCATTCATAGATGTATAGATCATAGACAGTAAGAATAGACAGTTTAGTAAATAATTGACGACAGCTAGCGCGGGGTGTCACATTTGCCATGATTCTGATACACTTTTTTTGCAGCTTAAAAATCTTAATGGTATGAGTAGAACTGCCCCAAAAAATGATACCATATTGCACGATTGAATGGAAATATGCATAATATATATTTGTTAACATATTTTGGTCGTTGACATATTTTTTTAAAATTCGTAATATATACAGCGCTTTATTCAATTTAGGTAGTATAGAATCTATATGGGATTTCCAGTCCAGATTTTTATCTATAATAAGACCAAGAAATCTGACAGTGTCACCCAACCTTATATCTGTTCCCAGCAGGTTTAAAGGGTTTGCTAATTCATAATAGTTTCCGAATTTTATAAGGGTGGTTTTATCTTTATTTATTTTAATACTATTTTTTGTAAACCATTCTTCGAGTGCGTATGTGGTTCTTTTCATTGTGGTGGTTAAAGATTCTCGATCTTCTGCCTCGCATATTACTGCAGTATCATCCGCAAATAGAAAAACATTTTCTGTCACGATGGCTGGCAGATCATTGATAAAAAGTAAGAATAGTGTTGGTGCCAATATGCTACCTTGGGGAACGCCCCTAATATTTTTTAGCCATGTGGAAAAAAAGTCTTTGTTGATGTTATTTTCAGTTATATTTACTTTGACAGATTGTATTCTGTTTGTCATGTATGCATTTAGAAGATCGAGAGCTTTGCCCCTAATTCCATATTTTTGAAGTTTGTACATTAGTAATGTTGGGTCAACACTGTCAAATGCCTTGGCCAGATCCAACGCCAGTAATGATGCTGGCTTTTTACTTTCCCATGTGTTATAGATTAAGTCTAGAACTTTAAAAATTGATAAATTTGTGGAACTACCTTTTATAAAGCCATGTTGAGCTTTGTCAATTAATTTGTATTTTTGTATGAAATTTAATAAACGTGAATTTATGACTGTCTCAAAGATTTTTGAGAAATTTGAACATAGCGATATTGGACGATAGTTCGAAACATTTTGTTCGTCGCCTTTCTTGTAGATTGGACATATAATACTTTTTTTTAGTTTTTCTGGGAAAGTACCCTGTCGAAGACATTCATTTATAATTACGCTTAGTATATTATCAATTATATGTGCACATGACTTGATTAGCTTAACCGGTATTTCATCCCACCCCGTACTATTTTTATTTTTTAATTTCATACATATGTTAAATATTTCTGAACTATCAGTGGGAAATAAAAATAAAATATGATAATTATTTTTTATATTATTTTGTTCTAAAACACATTTAGGAAGATTTAAGTTTTTTGTGATATTTGTAAAATGATTATTGAATATGTTAGGTATTTCGTTAATATCGGATACAATGTCATTGTTTTCATTTTTTATGATTGAAGTTGAATTTTTACTGTTCTTTCTATTGGTTATTTCTTTAACAATTTTCCAACTCTGTTTAATTTTATTTTCTGATTTATTTAGTGTATTGTTATAGAAGATTTGTTTTTGTTTTGTTACCGCTGTTTTCATTAATTTACACAGATGTTTATAATAACAGTTTAAATCTTGCACATCAACTGATTCCGTTCGTAATCTTTTAATCAGTGAATATATCTCTCTTTTTTTAGCAGACATCCCAATAAAACAAAAACAAAAAAAAACATTTACATTGCAGTTTTTCTCGTGAGTGACAAAAATAAATGATTCGAGAGTGTAGTAAGAATAATATTTACAGAACGTACTCTTCGAACGATGACATAAAATAGTAAATGTTTTATTCGTCGATAAGTTACTTTTCTGCTTAGGTACTACACTCTTGAAACTTGATATCATTTATTTTATTCAACTCATGCGCGTTATTCATGTTTTATCATGCCTAAAAACCGAACCCTAAATAGCCATTTACCGACTGGTGACAATTACTTGTCATAACTCAATGAGGATTCCTACTAGCTCGGCCATTGTGGAGTAATGAAAATAAACGTAACTATTTTCTGAGTCGTAACGAAATAGTAGGTAACAACAACTCCGTTGTTACCCATTGAGACTAAAATTGAGAGGCCGAATGTTTTCGACATGGAGTTTATTCATAACCGGCTAACCTCAAACCAAAACATTGAATCGTGCTGTTTGGTGCTGTTAGTATTGACAGTTTTTTTTATAAAGAAATAAATAGATATTTACAACATCTCATTATAATTAGAACATGAATAACGCGCAATTGTTGAATAAAATTATGGGCGCAACTTGTAGGCTAAGTCATGACCTGTCAGCGCGATGAATGACTTAGACTACTAGTTACGCCAATAACTATTTTGTCGCAATTCTATATTTAAGATTACATTGTAAATGTTTTTTTTTTTGAGAAATTGATCCAACAGAAATTAAATTTATGATTACCTTAGTGATATTAGAATTGGGAGAGGCCAAGGCGTGTCTTCATCTCTGAAAAAAGAAAATGTTATTAGCTGGAAAACATCTTTCGATGATACAGAATTTCCATGACTTGTTTATTACATTCAGTACCCAATTCGAGAAAGTATTGACTGGATTTTTAATTCAATATTAAAATGAAGCATAAACTGAAAATATTAATTAGAACTAAGCCCAAGAAAATTTGAGGCCTAAATAATTAATGCGCCTAGTCTCCGATTCTCGACATTTTCTTATATAACATTACGACCTACCATTTACCAGCAATATGCGAATGAAGTAATAATTATAAGAAATGAAGCATTTTATTTCAATAAATATAGTACAGTTATGAGTTAATACATAATTTGCTGTCTTATAATTGAAACTGATCCACCCAACTTGGCATATCTGCAGCCGTGGGTGGATTTTTAAATACATGTAAAAATGACTTTTGCGTGTTAACTGTTTGTATGTGTGCTTGTATCTGCACACGTCATTACATTTTCAATGTCAAGAATGAATTTTACCCAGGCGTGCCAAAAGAAGTTTTACTTCAAAAATATTCTTTATACTATACTAAATTACTCTATACCAATGATGTCAAAGATACAGCCCGCGGGCCGCATCCTTAAGCCATCTCAATACGGCCCGCGACCAGAATCTATCCAGTGAAGATTCCAATCTATTCTGAAAATAACACCATCAAATATGACACCTGACATCAATGATCTTATCAAAAACAAGAGAGCTGAGGTCTCTAGATCCTCAAGCTCAAGATAATTTACCCTTTTTATTACTTTTATATGAAAATTGATTTAAACTAACTAAAGATTTTAATTTAGTATGTGTTTCAGTTTTTAATTTAGAGTTTGGCCCAGTAACACATTCCAAATCTTATAAATGGCCCTTTAGAAAAATCAGTCTGACATCCCTGCTCTATACTCTAGAGTCTATAGTAGTTTTGTAGTAGATCTTGTATTCTATGTGTAAATATTGTGTTTGTGGCATTCCATTAATCACACGATGACCTGCATTGTTGCATGCTAAACTAACAAAATTCAACAGTTATGGATTGTTCAGTGCAGTGCAACACGGTTCTCTTTTGTAAATGCAACATAGTTCTGAATGCGACCGGAATAAGTAAACAGTCGATATAATAATATTATAGTCTGCTGTAATATACTGTGTGTAATGAAGTTAGTGTTGCAACTAGGGTTTCCAGGCCCCAAAATACAAAAGCCTTCTGAATTCGTGGCAGCCGCAGACCAATCAGAAAAAAGCCTTTAAGGGTGAACGTTGTGAAACGTACTTTTTCTTTCAGTGTTGCAGAAGAAACTTTGCGTGTGAAGTAGGAACTAAAAAATCACTTGAAAATAGATGATGTTGAAAATACACGAGTACATTACTGTATACTGTATATACAAAAAGTTGTTGAACCGTTTACGGGAAACTCACTTACAGCATATCAATTATATTTGAATTATAATATTAGTGGTTTAATCAAGATGCCGCGCTATGTAGTTTTGTTTATACAACAATCTGCTTTTAGTCTGGTCATACGGCTGCACAGGCCGTGGCGCGGCAAGGTGCATGACATGGCGTAATATCGGTTTTAGTGTTATGTGTACCCATTCAACGTAAATACATATACACACGTGATATAACACATAACCTACCTTTAAACATATTATATATTTATGCGCTGGACACTGACCTACCTTAACAGTCGTCTCTTCTGTACGACGGACGTACAGAGATTAATGACATTTTACGCGTTGTAATGTTAAGAATAAATGATCTTAACTGAGTTGGTATAACTGCGAATGTGTTTGTGGAGCCATGAGACTGGCAAGTCATTCGGAAAGAAAAACAGCCAAATTGCACTTTCATTCTGCATAATACACAGAAACATCATGTTTAACGGGTTTGTTTGTAAGCAAACTGTCGTGTCAGATGCTCGTTTCATGAAATGTCCAGACATTTTATCAAATGTCTGGTATAGGGTAGGGATGTGACACTGAATGAAAAAAATCGATTACTTAATAATCGATTTTTTTAGTTTGAATATAAATCGATTTTTAAAAAATCGATTATAAAAGAAATAATCGATTTTTGTAGAAAAATCGATTTTTTCTATATAACAAAACTAAGAGAATAATATTAACAATTTATTAGAATGAAAATCATTTTAAATGGTAAGTATAAAAATAATAACCAAAATGACAACCTTATGGTTATTGATACAGATTAGAATTGTTGCAACAATTTCTAGTACAATTTGACATTTTATTACAAATTGTAATTTACAATAAAAATAAAATCAAACGATAAGAATCAAAAGTAAAATGATAAGTTTTTGGTATGAAAACTAAAATACAAAACAAATCATGCTTTAAACTTTGAATTTAAAGAATCAAAAAACTAAAAAGAATCGTCTGTCGCACAGATGACACCATTTACAAAAATCGATTAAAATGTGTAATTTTTATAATCGATTAATTAAAAATCGATTATTGTCATAAATAAAATCGATTACAAAAAATCGATTATAAGAAAAAAATAATCGATTAAAATAAAAATCGATTATTTTTTCACATCCCTAGTATAGGGCTTCCACACCGGAATTGCAGACGTCAATTACGGAACTGAAGAAATTAATATCGAATTTCCGGAGTTATTGAAAACATTTAAAACTAACAGATTTTTGGTTGATTTGCAGAGTATTGGTTTCTAATTATAAATAATCCATAACGTTGAATGTTTTTTTGCTTGTTTGAAAATTCCTAACTCGAAGTTTTATTCAACGCTTTCTATATCAGGATATGTAGAAATATTTCTAATTTCAAAAAGACATGTTTCTTTTATATTTGTATACTTGAAGACTTTTCTCGGTATTGGAACTTTATCCAAATTTCCCGAACTGAGAATCAAAATATCGAAACAAGTTCCGGAATTGAGGATGCTCTGATATTGGAAGTGTCATGAAATGATGATCTGACGATTTCATTTGATATTCCTTCCAAAGTAATCTGGTAACAAGGTTGCAAGGGTGATCATTTCACGAAAACCATGTAAGCAGTTATTTTGAAGACATACTGATGTCATCAGAAGATTATTTCATGAAAAGTGTGGTCAATGATCTGTTGACACATCAGAGGTTCATCTAGCCTTATAATGTAATCTATGTTACAGCATAAATTGTCATTGCATAGGTAAATGGCCAATTTCAAATTCGTCTGAATCTCGGGGTATGGATCGATCGATCCTATCATTATTAATATTATAAATGCGAATGTAAGTTTGTTTGTTACGCTTTCACGCAAAAACTACTTAACCGATCATCATGAAACTTTGCACATACACTCTTGAAGGTATTAGAAGTAACATAGGATACTTTTTATTAAAAAAAAATAAAATTTTTTTACGAAAAATAAGAAAGGGTTGAAAACATTTTTTGGGCCCAAAAATACCGAAAAATTTCTCCGAATCGTTTCAAAATTGAAATTTAACCCTTTAGTAATGATTAAAATGTACTATTAAAATTTCATTAAAATCGGCCCGACAGGACCGGACTTACAAATTTTATGAAAACGAAATATTATAAATGCGAATGTAAGTTTGTTTGTTACGCTTTCACGCAAAAACTACTTAACCGATCATCATGAAACATACACTCTTGAAGGTATTAGAAGTAACATAGGATACTTTTTATTAAAAAAAAATAAAAATTTTTTACGAAAAATAAGAAAATTGTTTGTCAAAATATGTGCAATACCTCAACCCCTGATATGCATGTCAAAAGTCGATTTCCATCTCAATCGCGGGCGTAGCCGCGGGTAGCGGCTAGTATCCTATATGTCCTATATCATATGTACCTATAGAGTATAGACAAACGAAATAGTAGTCATTGCAACATAGCTAAAAGGATAAAGAATGAGTTAGTGATGTCAGATGTGAGGAGTACGTAGATATTTGCCAAAAAATATCCAGAATTAATTAGAATTTTATAAATTTTCACATTCAAATAATACTTGGAAAAAACGAAATTCAATCACTTTAGTATCTATGTATAGGTACTAAAGTGATTGAAAAGTCATAAATTCGATGTTTATTTGTGTATACCAATAAAGTTATGTAGAATATAATTATGTAAAGGATAAAAAATGTCAGAGTCTCTGCAACGATTTCTATCAAAAATATCCCTAGAGCTTTAGGGATATTATGACATCATTTGAATGGGTACTTTTAATGAGTATGAAAAGTAAACCATCATTCAACGCAAAAGCTCAATTTTGAGGCTATAATTTGAAAAGTATAGTGTATCAATTGGAATTTCAGTTTGTTTTTAGTAAATTAAAAATATTAATTGCTTGACTTGATTGATACTGATTTAATTATAATGCAAATTTTATCAACAAAAGAATAGAATGGAACGTTATCAACGTATTGTAGAGTTGTCGACTAAATTGAATAAATTTGGTTTGTTTAAAAAAATAAATACCTAAGTATTTTATAAATAACTAGCCGCTACCCGCGGCTACGCCCGCGATTGAGATGGAAATCGACTTTTGACATGCATATCAGGGGTTGAGGTATTGCACATATTTTGACAAACAATTTTCTTATTTTTCGTAAAAAATTTTTATTTTTTTTTAATAAAAAGTATCCTATGTTACTTCTAATACCTTCAAGAGTGTATGTTTCATGATGATCGGTTAAGTAGTTTTTGCGTGAAAGCGTAACAAACAAACTTACATTCGCATTTATAATATTTCGTTTTCATAAAATTTGTAAGTCCGGTCCTGTCGGGCCGATTTTAATGAAATTTTAATAGCACATTTTAATCATTACTAAAGGGTTAAATTTCAATTTTGAAACGATTCGGAGAAATTTTTCGGTATTTTTGGGCCCAAAAAATGTTTTCAACTCTTTCTTATTTTTCGTAAAAATTTTTTATTTTTTTTAATAAAAAGTATCCTATGTTACTTCTAATACCTTCAAGAGTGTATGTGCAAAGTTTCATGATGATCGGTTAAGTAGTTTTTGCGTGAAAGCGTAACAAACAAACTTACATTCGCATTTATAATATTTCGTTTTCATAAAATTTGTAAGTCCGGTCCTGTCGGGCCGATTTTAATGAAATTTTAATAGCACATTTTAATCATTACTAAAGGGTTAAATTTCAATTTTGAAACGATTCGGAGAAATTTTTCGGTATTTTTGGGCCCAAAAAATGTTTTCAACCCTTTCTTATTTTTCGTAAAAAATTTTTATTTTTTTTTAATAAAAAGTATCCTATGTTACTTCTAATACCTTCAAGAGTGTATGTGCAAAGTTTCATGATGATCGGTTAAGTAGTTTTTGCGTGAAAGCGTAACAAACAAACTTACATTCGCATTTATAATATTAATATGATGATATGATGAATAATGATGCACACTTTAACCGTCTATGTTCCAGAAAGATGTATTAGGTATGTTTGCAGGTCAAGAATACCATAACCAAAAACGGCTTGTTGACCTTGGTGTAGATCGTGTTTAATTATTTAGGGTTGGGACTTATTTCTCTGGCGATCGATTCTCATTTCTGAACTTATTTCATTGAAAAATTGTTAACTTCTAAAAATTGTATTTAGAATACACTTTGATGATGAGGTATCCTTACTGTAGAATAAAGTTTGTTTTTGAAGAGAAAAAAATGTTAGCCGTCTTGGAACTCCTGACAGATTTTAAGCATAAACTTAAGCCAAATTTTGCTCTATCATTTAGTTGTCGCCCTTAACAAAAGTCAAGTTATAATTCAACGCATACACAATGCAAGCGTCACGCGCTATCATCTAACGAAATACTTGCAACTAAATTTTGGCCTGTTATCTAGATGTCGCTTTCATCTAAAGCCATGTTTAATCCAACGCACATAAACGTAACGTCCTCCCATAAAAGTGTCGCATCAATTGTACGGTTTTACTCCCAACCAAATGCACCATTAGATATTTCACATCAAAAATAGTGAGGCCTGGTATCATTTGACATTTCGCATTGAACAAAGTTCACTTCTAATAGAGACTTAGGTTGTCATGACTATGCTTTACCATGAAATGGTTGCACAACTACGTTTCTTTTACTTTACGTAGTTTTATAGCACTAGTGTTAAATGTATTTACCTACAGACATGAAAAGCAGTTATTTTGTAGAGGGATGTGCAAATAATATATAAATTTCGTGCATATATGTTTTTTTTTTTTAAATTGAGAAGTTCTCCCGTCCTTTATTTGAGCTCCTTTGCTATTTTAATAATATTTTAGGTGGCCATTTATTTCTGATTTATGGTAGGGTCTTACTTTTTTATTTCTCCAAAAATATTTCAAAAATACCTGGTATTCAGAAAGAAAATATAATAGGATCAAACTTTCTTAACATATTATTTTGCAAAAAATATTGTCGATTATTTTTTGTTCAATTTTAATTCTTTATTTACAAATCTATTTTTCACGTAAACTTTGGAATTAGTTTAGTCAAATATCATATAAATAACAAAAAAAGCAATTACCTGATTACTTGATTTATAAAATCGTCTTTAATGAGTACAGTTTGATATTTATGATTTTTTTTCTGATGCTGCAAATAATTAAATTTCCTAAATGAAAGTCACTGATTCTGTACAGAAACAGACAAGAATTGAGATATATAACATATAAAATAAAGTACAATACGGTAAAAAATGCAAAGTCAAACATACCGTTCGAGTTATATTTAAATTCATAATTTTTTAGAGCCTATAGCTATACTATTGTGGAGACAAATTTTATTTCTTTACTTATTCATTCAAATGGGCCTATGGCTATGAACGGGTCTTCATATAATATGTCATAATAGCACTGACAATCTTGCAACAAAACCCTAAACGAATTTAATATGACAATAATTACCATATATTTTGTCATGTGCATATAGCCTAAGTAGCTGAGCACATTTCCAATTAAAAAAAAAACACTAAACTAGGCGCATAAAACCTGGATTGTCTAACGTTTATTATCTACGATTGAGGCAAATGCGTTTACAAATACAGTGTAAGCTCCATTTAACGCCACTCGATATAACGACAAACTCCTTAAAACGTCGAAATTACTTAACTCTAGTTGGTTTACATTGTTACTCATACAATGATACACTCCAAACGACACGCCCATTCTAAATAACGACAACAATACGTCATCATTAAGCAATAAACAGTACTTGTTTGTTATTTTGTTGCTTTGTTTTCGGCATCATGCGTACCGAAGATTTTAAGAAATCCGTTCTTTTGTTTGTTGGGATTATCTTTCATATGTTCAGCTCAGCTGCTTTGTGACAGTATGAATTTTATATACCTATATTATGAGTAAAAACTTATAGTAAAAAAATATTAATGGATTATTTCTTCTCTCCGGTAAACGACAACTCTCAATAACGCCACAAAGTTCACAGTCCTTTGAGAGTCGCTATATAGAGTTGCCACTGTATCAAAATTACTGTGAATTTACTTCTGTTAACGAGAAAGAAGCTCTGGCTTTAAATCGTAACATTTTGATTTTTGTCCCTGATTGTACCGTGTGTGTACATACGCGTGCGTAAAATGAAGTATTGACTGAAATGTTACACGCATGCGCGACTTCTTTCGTCATCTTCCTTGCCACCCACCCCCTTATGTCAGCACCAAGATACCTACGCTTTACCCGGAAAATGTTGAATTATTTTATTGCGCTACACAGTGTAGATTGAACGCTATTATTTATGATTCGTGCAATTATTCCGTACGTATATTAAATTCAGTAAGCATATTAAAATTGAAAACTTGTGCAGCTAACGTAAAGCATGTAATTTTAAAACATTCACTTGAATTTATCTAATTTTAAACTTACAAATATCAACAATTGAAATGTTTTACCATTCCAACCCACAAGTGGGTTAGGTCAAAATTCACTTTTCAAAATTTTACAATATTTTTTCGTTTTAAAGTCTCTTGAATACAAAAAACATATTTTTGGAAAAACTCTGTGCGTCTGTATGTTAGTCTGTCAAACGAATGAGCGGATTGAAACCAAATTTTAGGAGGATGTTTGGTATGCAAATATAAAGTACTCTACTGTTTTTGGGGAAAATCGGCGCATGCGCAGGAGAGATATATGCTATAACGGTGTTTTTTAGATAATAATAGTATACTTTTCTTAACGGCTTATTATTCTATTTATTTTTTCAAGAAAGTTTTGTTGAAAAATCATTTTTCTAAACTCTGTAGTTTCTGAAATATTTTGAAAATAAAAAAGCAGCTGTTCTTTTTTAGGCGCGAATAGCGTAAGCTAAAGCGCCTATATGTACTCGCTTTGTCTGTGAATCTGTGAATCTGTGAATCTGTGATCCCGAATTTTGTATCCAGCGTACAGCCCAAACGACTTAACCGATTTTAAAAAACTTTTTTTTGTTCGATTTGTCTCCGGGTAACTTAGATCCTAACGTCGCCCGATTTTTGAATTTTTGCTCCAGAGGGGAGCAATTTAGAAAAAACGAAGTTTTTCGCTTATAACTCGCTCAATTTAAATCAGTTCGATTCGAAACCTGTCTTAAACGAAAGAGGAGAAAATTTTACATAAATTTCGTACAACAGAATTCGCCCAATCAGTTTTTTTATACACATTTATATAGAAATAAATTCAATCTGATATAACCGATAGCAAACATCTTTCGGTTATCTCTCTCTGTTGCACGGTATAACATGGTAATATAATTATTGCGTATGTTCAGTCTTAAAATAAAATTGGTCGATAATTTTATTTATGACAATAATGAAATTAAAAGATAGCATTTGTTCAAAAACGGATGCCGTTTCGAATATTTCTGAAATGCAACGCCTTCTAAGTTAACAATTTGAATAACTAATTATTAGAACTTAATACTTTGACAGAAGCAAACGTCACTTTTGACATTTCTTATCATTCCGACACCAAGGATGAGCGGATTGAAACCAAATTTTGGGAGGATGTTTGATATGCAAATATGAAGTGGCCTATTGTTTTTGGGGAACATCGGCGCATGCGTAAAAGAATATATCTCTTATAATGTTGTTTTATATAATAATAATATAGTTTTTAAGACGGTTTTTACTCTATCTATTTTTACTAGAAATTTTTGTAATTTTTTTGGGGAAAATCGGTGACGTCACTCTAAATCCAATATGGCGGACTTCTAAAGATGGCGGACTAATTTTATTATGCTTTCCTACAATATGGGTATCAAATGAAAGGGCTTGCTGAGAATAACTCGAAAAATAAAGTGACGTCACTCTAAATCCAATATGGCGGACTTCTAATGTAACATAATTAATTTAATTATTAATTATGCTACGTTCCCAAACAGTACGCCACTGTTTGAGTTTCGTCTGCACCCGCTCAATGCCGTAATCTAGTTATTATGCAATCTAATTTGTATGAAAAAATTCCAAACGTTAAAATTAAAAATCATTTTTGCAGTCAGTTAATAATTTTTGTTTCACGACGTCGAATTAAAAATTGTATTTTAATAAATTCTTAAAACTTCTCTTCATAATTCGTTTTGATGTGGCGAGGCTTAATGCCCAACAATATACCACATTAATAAAACAATTATTTCGCGCAAGAGAATAGTAATATTAATTTATCTTATTTTTAAAACTAATAAAAATTACGGCTGCGAGCCATACAGCGGACGAATTGGGACTCCATCACTTATTAATATTAATAAACATCACATTTTTTGAGTTGAAGAGTATATTTTATTTCTTTACCCAAAAACTAAAGTAACAAATAACATCACGTTACAAATTGGTAGCAGAGCGTAGTTCAGATGGGTAAAAAGGATCTTCAAAAAGGTGCTGAAGACGGTATGAATCTTCGCAACGACAAAACAGTGTACTCTTCTTCAACAGTTTCAAAAGATAACCAAAATCGTCTACATCAACAAACAGATTCGTCATTACCGAGTCTCACAGACGCCGCATCAACTTCATTGAAATCAAATTCGCAGTCCGTATTTCCAAGCATAAGTAATATGTCGGAAACGCAGCAATCTCATCAATTAAATACTTCTATCACAAACAGCAACAAGCAGCCGAATTCGAGCTTTCAGCAGCAAACATCACCTTTAGCTAGAGCAACAGCTACACATATGAAAATGACAGCCGAACTTATGGACAATGTTGACAATTTAACATATTTAACTAATCGCCTCGTCGATCGTACATCTGTTTCCGTCTGCGACTTCAGGGTCGACGCTAAAGACATCACCAGCAAGATTCCTCATTGTGCCGGCGACGATCCAATTAAACTCATTGAATTTATTCAGCAAGTCGAAGCTATTGTCAATTTACAGTTAGCGCCAGAAGTCATGTTGATGAAATCGTTGCTGAATTACGTACACGATGATCTAAGAATTTGGTGGGCATCTGCTCTCCAACAACATAATAATTGGCACTCATTGAAGGTCTCGTTGATTTCTCAGTTTATTTCACCTGTAAGCAAACAACAATTAATTAATAAACTTGTAAGAAGAACACAGGACATTAATGAATCATTTAGAAATTTTATAAATGATATACATACCAAGGCAATAGCGCTAAATGTTGATATTAGCGAGAACGAATTAGTGTTGCAAATTTGGGCAAATGCTAACTATAATACTCTTTTAGAACTAAGAGATAAAGAAGTACCAACAACGATCGCTCAACTTCAAGCTACTGCTAGACGTATTGAACAAAATCAAGCTTTACTTCAAGCTGCGAAACAAAGAGAAGAATATTTTTCATTAAATCGCAGTAGTACCTCAAATGTTCCGAAAACTTATAGGAATCCAAAAAACTAATACCGGCCAGAAAGAATAAGCTTATTTACTCACCATCGGATACCAACTGTTCATTTCTGGATAAAGAAACTCACAACATGTCATCACTGCCATTTATTAAAATTTCTGTCAACGATAAACAATTTGAATGTCTTCTAGATACCGGTGCGTCCGCAAATTTTGCGCAATCTTCCGTATTGTCACAGCTAAAAAAATATAAGAAAATGAAAATTGTAAAATTCAAGTCTCAAGTTCGAGTGGCTGATGGCCGATACCTACAAATAAGAAAAGCAATCAGTATTATCATCAAAATTCATTCACTTACCTGGAGACTTACCTTTCTAGTAATTCCTGATTTATCTTGTCCATTTATCATTGGAAATTCCAGTCTTCGACATATGCAAGCCGTCATTGATTTTAACAAGAAAATTCTTAAATTTCCTTTGAAGAATACTGTCGTCCCTCTTTCATTTTCCCCAATTAATATTAAGTCCATTTCTCTTCTATTGGAACAACCATTCATGCTTAAAACTGAACAGCAAGAAGAAATTAACCGATTAAAGAAGTTATATCAAGATGTGCTGACTGATCGTATTGGACATACCGATTTATACACATTAGATATTCGTTTGAAAGACCGAACTCCTATTCGAAGAGCTCCGTATACGTTAAATCCAACCAAGGCTCAACTCATGTCAGATCACGTCAAGAAACTTACCGAGAAAGGCATCGTAGAAAAATGCATTAGTCCGTATGCATCTCCAGCGTTTTTAATTAACAAGAAGGATGGTACGCCTCGTTTGTGCGTTGACTACCGTCAACTCAACAAGAAAATTGTTTTCGATGCTTTCCCGTCACCAAAGACTGAGGATATCTTCATGACGCTACACGGATCGACAGTATTTTCATCCATTGATCTGACAAGCGCGTTTTATCAGATTCCGCTTGCTGAGAAATCTAAGAACATTACAGCCTTCGTAACACCACATGGACAGTATCGCTTTACGCATGTTCCATTTGGGCTAGCGGTATCTCCAAGTGCGTTGAATCGTATCATTACGGATATATTTGGTGACCTACGATATAACTTTGTTCTGCCGTACTTCGACGATCTGCTCATCTACAGCGCTAACATTGAAGAGCATATTAAACACCTTGCTATTGTATTGGATAGACTCAGAAATGCGGGTCTTACAGCCAATCCTGAGAAGTCGGTCTTCGCTATGTCTCGTCTCCGTTTCCTTGGCCATATCATTAGCGCTGAGGGTGTTCACGTTGATGAAGAAAAAGTACAAGCGATTCAGAAGCTGGAGCCACCAGGGAATATCAAACAGTTGCGGTCCTTTCTGGGAATGACTTCCTTTTTTTCAAAATTCATACCTGAGTATGCGCGCATCGCGGCGCCGCTCAACAATCTGAAACGGAAGGGAGTGAAATTCAAATTGAATGACGAACAACTGTCTGCATTTACAGAATTAAAGAAACAGTTAACGATTGCTCCGGTTCTCCGTTATCCAAATTTCGACAATCGTTTTGTTCTTCGGACGGATGCTAGTGATACTGCTCTCGGCGCCGTTCTATTACAACATTTCGATGACGGGCTTCACGCAATTCAGTACGCTAGCCGAAAGTTATTACCTGTTGAACAGCGTTACACCACATACGAAAGGGAGGCATTGGCGATGATCTTCGGTCTTCGAAAGTTCCAAGACTATCTGTTGGGACACAAGTTCACTCTCCAGGTTGACAACGCTGCTCTTTCTTGGCTTTCCAGTAACCAGCGTCAGATGGGCAAAGTTGGTCGATGGATACTTGAAATATCCAAGTTTGATTTTGACATTATTCACATCGGAGGAGCCATTAACTCGGTAGCTGACGCCCTTTCACGCCTCTATAATGACAAAAATGAAGATGACGACAATAATCATCACACTATTGACTGTTTAAATATGCTAAATAATGTTCCACAATCTTTCATCTCTATCAAGCAACATCAAGAAAGCGACCCTTTCTGTCGAGGCATCCGCCAACGTATTCGGTCTGGAGAGGATGTAAACGACTTCGGCATACGGGACGGTGTTCTGATGAAGCGCGTGGGGAAAAATCGATTGTGGAGGATTTATGTACCGCAGTCCATACGTAAGATGATAACATACTACCATCACGACATAGATATGAGTGCACACCCCGGTATTACCAAAACTTACAGAGATATTGCTCGCCGTTTCTGGTGGAGTGGCTTGTACGAAGATATACGAAATTACGTAAGGTCGTGCGAATTATGCCAGCGATGTAAAGCCTCCAATCAACATCGGGGAGCGCCAATGTTTGCAGAACCTCCTACAGCAGTTTGGGAAAAGGTATATATTGATCATATTGGTCCACTAAGTTTGACTCCGAACAGAAATAGGTATGCTTTAGTGTTGGTTGACGCATTTTCTAAATGGGTCGAAATAATGCCAACTCTTAGAGCCACCTCAGATTCAACTATTAAGAAGCTCGAATCTTTGTGGTGTCGTTACGGCCCACCTAACGCAATAGTCAGCGATAACGCAAGATGTTTTACCAGTTCAAGCTTTAAGGGTCATTGTCTTAAATTTGGGATAAAAAGGATTAATACTACACCTTATCATCCAGCTGCAAACGCTTCTGAACGTGTCAATAGGAATATCGTAGCAGGTCTGACAATCTTGTTGAAACAATGCGCAGAGAAGCATTCCCGTTGGGATAATCAGCTTCAATGGTTAACTTTCTCATTGAACAATTCCATTCATGAAACTACCGGTACTTCTCCTGCATCCGTATTTCTTGGGCGAGAATTATCAAGACCGCTCGACAATTTATGGAATGTTGCCAAATTGATTTCACCCGAACGGATTCCAACTCCAGAGGAAGTTGCTCAAGCCCTTGACGTCAGCCAGGCGCGGCGCAAACGATATTATGATCGACGTCATCCCGCGACACACCAGTTTCAGCCAGGTCAATTGGTTCTTCAACGAATCATCTCTCCGACGGTTCCCGGTCATGAGCACAAGAAATTTACGCCCAAGTGGTCGACTCCCAGGCGCATCGTCCGATTCACGACTCCAGTTTCTGTCGAACTCCGAGATGAAAGCACCGGTCATCATTTTCGATCTCACGTCCAGCATCTTCGCAAGTTTTACCATCGAAATGAGTAAAATTGAATTTTAATTACACATCAATCTATATGTACCTGTATTATATTTTTATAATTTTGTATTTTTTTTAAATGTATTAATTTATTTTATTTCTTTGGTCCGGTGGCGGTGGATGTAACATAATTAATTTAATTATTAATTATGCTACGTTCCCAAACAGTACGCCACTGTTTGAGTTTCGTCTGCACCCGCTCAATGCCGTAATCTAGTTATTATGCAATCTAATTTGTATGAAAAAATTCCAAACGTTAAAATTAAAAATCATTTTTGCTGTCAGTTAATAATTTTTGTTTCACGACGTCGAATTAAAAATTGTATTTTAATAAATTCTTAAAACTTCTCTTCATAATTCGTTTTGATGTGGCGAGGCTTAATGCCCAACAATATACCACATTAATAAAACAATTATTTCGCGCAAGAGAATAGTAATATTAATTTATCTTATTTTTAAAACTAATAAAAATTACGGCTGCGAGCCATACAGCGGACGAATTGGGACTCCATCACTTATTAATATTAATAAACATCACATTTTTTGAGTTGAAGAGTATATTTTATTTCTTTACCCAAAAACTAAAGTAACAAATAACATCACGTTACACTAAAGATGGCGGACTAATTTTATTATGCTTTCCAACAATATGGGTATCAAATGAAAGGGCTTGCTGAGAATAACTCGAAAAATGAAGTGACGTCACTCTAAATCCAATATGGCGGACTTCTAAAGATGGCGGACTAATTTTATTATGCTTTCCAACAATATGGGTATCAAATGAAAGGGCTTGCTGAGAACAACTCGAAAAATAAAGTTACGTCACTCTAAATCCAATATGGCGGACTTCTAAAGATGGCGGACTAATGTTATTATGCTTTCCTACAATATGGGTATCAAATGAAAGGGCTTGCTGAGATTAACTCGAAAAATAAAGTGACGTCAGTCTAAAACCAATATGGCGGACTTTTAAAGATGGCGGACTAAGTTTTTTATGCTTTCCTACAATATGGGTATCAAATGAAAGGGCTTGCTGAAAATAACTTGAAAAATAAAGTGACGTCACTCTAAATCAAATATGGCGGACTTCTAAAGATGGCGGACTAATTTTATTATGCTTTCCTACAATATGGGTATCAAATGAAAGGGCTTGCTGAGAATAACTCGAAAAATAAAGTTACGTCACTATAAATCCAATATGGCGGACTTCTAAAGATGGCGGACTAATGTTATTATGCTTTCCTACAATATGGGTATCAAATGAAAGGGCTTGCTGAGAATAACTCGAATCATAAAGTGACGTCACTCTAAATCCAATATGGCGAACTTCTAAAGATGGCGGACTAATTTTATTATGCTTTCCAACAATATGGGTATCAAATGAAAGGGCTTGCTGAGAATAACTCGAAAAATAAAGTTACGTCACTCTAAATCCAATATGGCGGACTTCTAAAGATGGCGGACTAATGTTATTATGCTTTCCTACAATATGGGTATCAAATGAAAGGGCTTGCTAAGATTAACTCGAAAAATAAAGTGACGTCAGTCTAGAACCAATATGGCGGACTTTTAAAGATGGCGGACTAAGTTTTTTATGCTTTCCTACAATATGGGTATCAAATGAAAGGGCTTGCTGAAAATAACTTGAAAAATAAAGTGACGTCACTCTAAATCAAATATGGCGGACTTCTAAAGATGGCGGACTAATTTTATTATGCTTTCCTACAATATGGGTATCAAATGAAAGGGCTTGCTGAGAACAACTCGAAAAATAAAGTTACGTCACTATAAATCCAATATGGCGGACTTCTAAAGATGGCGGACTAATTTTATTATGCTTTCCAACAATATGGGTATCAAATGAAAGGGCTTGCTGAGAATAACTCGAAAAATGAAGTGACGTCACTCTAAATCCAATATGGCGGACTTCTAAAGATGGCGGACTAATTTTATTATGCTTTCCTACTATATGGGTATCAAATGAAAGGGCTTGCTGAGAATAACTCGAAAAATAAAGTGACGTCACTCTAAATCCAATATGGCGGACTTCTAAAGATGGTGGACTAAGTTTTTGACGTGATAACGTCTTATAAATTGATGAAACACCAGCTGCACGCACGAAAAAGTGTAACGTTCCGCCTGACCCTGTGCGCGCAAGCGAGAGCGCAGTAATGTATTATTAAATATGATATTCGAGCGGAATACGTTATCACGTAAAACTATCGTCCGTAAACCGACTTTACAGACATCCAATTTTTTTATATAATAATGGTGTACTTTTTATAATGTTTTATTATTCTACTTTACAAGAAAGTTTTGTAAAATGTTTTTTGAGGGAAAGTCGGCGCATGCGCAGAAGAGGTATAAGTTATAAAGTTGTTTGTATATAACAATGGTATACTTTTCATAACTGTTTATTATTCGATCTATTTTTACAAGAGTTTTGTATAATTTTTGGGAAAAATCGGCGCATGCGCAAAAGAGATACATGCCATCGTTGTTTTTTATATAATAATGGTGTACTTTTTATAATGTTTTATTATTTTATTTTAAAGAAAGTTTTGTAAAAAATTCTTTGAGCTAAAGTCGGCACATATATGTTATAAAGTAATTGTTTTTATATAATAATTGGGTACTTTTCATAACGGTTTATTTTTCTATCTGTTTTTACAAGAAAGTTATGAAATTTTTTTTCTAAACTCATAATTTCAGAAATATTTTGAAAAAAAATCTGTTGTTCTTTTGTTCTGAAGATGTTAGTTAAGTTTAATTTTTGCATGACACAATAACATATTACATAGAGAACCATGAAATTATTAAAATTATATTTTCCTTTCTGTGTTTCATTATTTTTAACTGTTATTTTTTTCTTAGAATAAGTAAATTAAGTTATACTATATTATTCTCCAAGTGTCGTTAAATATAATTATATATACACCGATTTTCAAACAAAACACCGGGGTATATGACGTAAAATTTCGCGCCTTGTAATTCTTGAATTACTTGGGCATATACTCCCACTGGTTTTTGTATAGATCTGCCCGAAATAAACTACTTAGTTAAGCATGCTTTGATCAATTTTTACATGATTTGGATCATATTCATAGAGATATTAGACTAGAGTACGCGAGTGAGCTGTGAAAGACAAAGAAAAGTTCCTTATCTCTATGGTAACTAATGATACAAAACAGTGCTGATTTGGGTAAACATATATAATGATACGGAACCTTTGCAGCGTTCTCTCTCTGAACTGCAGACACTTTCACTTATGGCAAGCATACCCGCTATGGTACTCTAGTAACATGTATCTCTATGATCATATTATGTATATGTAGGTAACAATGACTACGAATAGCAAATATATTGAATAATAGCCATTACCCGCGTCACCTCACGCGACATGAGAAACTTTATTCTCTTTATTATACTAGATATCAAATGTCAATATTTTTGAAGTTGGAATGGCCCCGTCGCCCAATTGGCTGGATTTTTTCCATTCCAACTTCATAAGTAGGGAATGGTACTAACTTTCGTATGATGGTTTGAATTGATATTGTATAGTAGTTTTATGTCAAATTTAATAAAACAAAAGTTGCTCGTATGTTTTTTTACTTTGTTTTTAGTATGTTATGAATCCCGAACATATACTAATTATATTATAAAAATTAAAGTGATCTGCTTTTTTTACCGAGCCCTATCATTTGAAGCCTCCCCTTGGAGTTAGGGTGGCAATTATAATACAATCACGCCATTCACGCTTTGTTTTAAATGAGTTAATTATACGTATAGGTAATTCTGTCACCTGGTTTAAATACCCATTGTTGTCGATTGTGCTAAAATTTACGGAAATTTAGTAGCATTCGTGTCGTGCTTTTATTGATTTTTTTTATTCGCTACTAGCTTTTCGGCCCGGATTTACTGGTTACGTTTTAGTTTGGCAGCCAAATAATGTGTCGGAACTGACGTCATTATATACACGATCCCTTATAAAATATATAGATGCTTTTCGTGTCGCGGAAAATAAAACAAAAGTAATGCGATTTTACCAGTACTTATATCTTTGTCAGTTGACACTTAAGCTAATATAAACGACAGAGAAGCAAATTAGGTGCTGAATAGTTCATATAGATATCAATATGACTGAAAGCGTACTGGCAAAAGTATTCAATTTTTTATGATGTGAAAATCAGCGATTTTAAAAAAGGTAAAAAATGTAGTATGTATCTCGATTGTAATGATTTTATAACACAATGTCACAACTCGGCAGTATGGTCCTATGTAATTTTTATTAAATTACTTCAATAGCTTTGTTTCTACTATTTAAAAATCGTTTCTTAATACATATCTACATTTATATATAAAATTCCCGTGTCACAATTTTGGCCGTGCTAATCTCCGAAACCATTGAACAGATTTAATGAAATTTTGTAAGTGTTGTCTTGCTTGGTGCAACTTACGCTATAGGATAGTTTTTAATAAATATTTTGTACAAAATTACGGTATTTTCTCAAAAAAACTGTTTTAGTAACACGTAACGAGATCTAATAGAATTTACTCAAAGCTAGATAGCTTTGAGTAAATTCTATCAAAAGTCAGTTTTGTTTGCTTCTGAACTAATATTAGTACACAAACAAAACTCTTTTTGTAGCAAATAGCGACATCTGTTAGAACTTGCAATTTGCTCAAAGCTATATTAGTTCAGACGCCGCGCCTCAAACGAAATACATTTTGCAGAATTATATTTATCGCACTTGGGTGAAACTGGGACGAAAAGATGTATAAAGTTTGTAAGTTTGGATGTAGGAGGCAATCTCCGAAACTACTCATCCGAATTCAATTTTTTTTTCACCAGCATTTAGAATGGACCTTCAGGATGGATACAGGCTATATATTATCGCGTTTTAATAAAAACGCTTTTCGTGGGGACCAATTTTGCAACGCAAGTCGACGAAAAAACGGTGACAATCTACAAATTTGGGCGAAGCCGAACCGGGCCGCTATAATATGTACCTTATATATAAAATTATCGTGTGACAATGTTGGCCTCGCTAATATCCGAAACCACTGAACCGATTTTAATGAAATTTTGTAAATGTGTCTTGCTTGGTGCAACTGACGCTATAGCATAGTTTTTATTAAATATTTTGTACAAAATTATGTCGTTTTCTCAAAAAAACTGTTTTTGTAACAACCAAACAAAAAAACTATTTCAGTGCCAAGTAGTGACATCTGGTAGAATTCGCTCAAAGCTATTAGTTCAGAAGTAAATCTGATAGAATTTACTCACAGCTATTAGTTCAGAAGTAAATCTGGTAGAGTTTACTCAAAGCTATTAGTTCAGACGCCGGGCCGAAAACAAAATGCATTTTGCAGAATTATATCTATCGCACCCGGGTGAAACCGGGACGGACCACTAGTTTTGTTTATATTATGATGTGTGGTAGGTTCATGCGTTACCACATTGGACTGTGCACGTAGTACGTTAATTATCTTATCTTAAAGTTTTGATGCATCAATTAAATGAAAAAAACTCAAGATTGCGGTGTAATTTGGTTTAATTTTTAAACGTAGTATCATGTAAAAGTTTCAAGCTTTAAAGAAAGAGAATGTAATTGCGTGGAACGACCGAATTCAAAAAAGAACAAATTAAAATATATAATATAAATTCTTAAGCTAGATCAGAAGTGGCCAAACTTCTACATCACAACTTTAATATCAAAAAATAATAAAGGTAATACTATGACACCCATTTTAAAAAACGATTGTTAAATGCGTTCTGACTGTTGGTACAATCATAGTCTAAAGAATATACAGTGTGTCGCGTTTAAGATATTTTTGATATTTGAAGAAATACAGATTTAAATTTTTGCATAGTCATTGAGATTGATAGGTCACATTTTTTAAGATACTCAACTGAAATCCTAACTTAAAACTCAGCCCTCTACGAACTCATAAACAGATATTGAAGAAAATATTAGAAAAAGTTGTTCAGAATATTACTCTAACCCCATGTATGTACCAGGTTTGACGAAAAATTCTCATTTTTAATTTTTTCATTATTATTTTTAGATCCATGGCATAGATAGGTACTAATTATCAAATTAAAAAATAATGGAAAAACTAATAATGCAAATTTTATCATGACACCCGACATGTGGAGGTTAGAACAACTTTTTCTAATAATTATTTTCGATATTTCTAACGCGAAGCAAAATGTCCAGAATTGACCCTGTTTGTGAATTCCTTGTACGCTGAATTTAAAGTTCAGATTTCAGTTGAGCATATTAAAAAATGTGATCCGTCAACCGGTATGACTGTGCAAAAATTCAAATCTGTATTTCTTCAAATAGCGAAATATGGGGGTGTATCTTTATCTTAAATGACACACACTCAGTGTATATGTACTTTATTTGTACTATGGTTACTATAAACTATATCAATATATTTTTTCATTTTTAAAGGTTCCCAAGGTTTATTTTGGATTCACAATAATTCATTTTATATATTTTTGTTGAGCTATTAGTCCAGTCCCCACCGATCTGCGTCAAAACGTATTCAAGGTCAAAGGTCAAAAGTATCGGTTTTTGGCACTTTTCTCGTAAACGGTAAATCTTATATAAAAATAATTCAAACAAAATTTGTAGATCATGCAATTGTCTACAAAAACTATTCTTATATATTTTTTCCTACGAATCACTATTCCTGAGATATGGGACCAAAATATATATGTACGTACTGAACGTATTTATCAAAAATAACGTTAAATATTAATATGCATATTAGTATTTTCGATGTATGAAATCACCATTTCCAAAGAATGGCGATTCGTATGAAAAAAATTATAAGAACAATTCTTGTGGACAACTGCATGATCAACAACTTTTGTCTGACCTATTTTTAGATAACATTTACCGTTTACGAGAAAAGTGCAAAAAACCGATATTTTTAACTTGACCTTGAATAATTTTTTTAGCAGATGTAGGATCGGTGGGAACTTTTGATATTTCATTTGTAATAGTGTACCTACATAAGACCTGTACCAATATTCAGCTCTATGCGAATTTTTGTAAACCTACCACTACTTTTTTGGTCTATTTTGACAGGACTATACCTATACATAAAGTTTTAAAAAAGAGACGCTGTATTTTTTTTAAATTTTTTTTATTAACAGACAAATGCAACAAAAAGGTGCATCGACAATGCGATCATTAGCACTGTCGCTGTATTTGATACTACACAATGCAAAAGTTAAATTGCACAACATTTAAGTATTTAAATTGTTAAATGGCTGGAGTCATGTTTTCTCATTATCAACAGCGACACTGCCACAACACGTTATTTTTATTTTCCGTTTTTATCTTAAATGTTTACCATGACTACTGTAGCAGTGTAAGGAGAAATATAGTATGAATTTATACATTAAATTATATCTTTTATATGTAAGAACTACTCTCTACCCTCTTTATCTTCTGCACCCTTAGCAAATAAATTGTAATTATTAGAGCAGAACGCTCGCTTTTTTGATGGGGACTAAGAAAAATAATAATCGTTTACTGAATAACAATAAAACTGCTTTCTGCACCCCCCTCCTATTAAATAGCTACTTTTCATGCCTGTATGATGGTTGTAAAATGAGCCATTTCGTACTAAAACAGAGAAATGCGATTTTACCAATATGACAGTAGTTTCCAAAAGCAACCTGTCAGTTACCATTTAATTCTATAAAGTGAACAGAGATAGCATGTGACACACAGCAGACGTAGTTTTCATAAACAACCTAATTGAAATGCAATATGGCCGCACACACAGCATATGACAGCTGTCAGATGTATTATGAAGTAAAATTAGCTATTTTATAGGCAGTACTTCCAAAAATGTAGTATGTATCTCTTCAATTTCCACATAAAATAATGCTTTATATTTTTTATACATAAACTGCTATTTTGTAGATTAATATGTGAGGATAAAAATATTGTAGTAGATTTTGAAAATAATTTCAACAGGTCATATTTACCCGATGTTCATTTCTCAGGCCCTTCCCAAATATTTCCCCCAATCATTCGTGAAAACCGCGTTCAGATAGACAGACGTTGCCTTATATATATGCAGGGACAGCTTCACAACAAAACTTTATTTACAAATAATAATATGTAGAACTAAATTCTATACATATTCTGAAATAAAAAATATCGATTTTGAATAAGTTTTTTTGCAAACTAAATGTTCTTTTTCATATTTAAATTAATTCTTTTTGCGCCAAAAGTTAAATCGTGTTTTAATAGCAGAACAAGAAAAAAAATTAAGATCTCGTAGTCCATCAGAACTTAAACAAGTTGGTACAACAAATTGGTTGAAATTAAAGAAATAAAACATTGAAAGATGTCTTATTAATTTGATTTTTTAAACTATATATTGTTTGTGGTTAGATAACACCATGTTATTCAAGTAAATGAATGTATTAGTAAAGATTATAAATGCATTATTTTTACATTTCTGTCAAAAATTGATTATTAACGCTACCACTGCATAGTAAACCCTTAATTTAAAAATGGCGACAAGGATGCTTATTTCGTACATGAGCGGGAAATAGGAAATTGGCTTCCAAATCCGCGTATGGCCGGTTACATAGAAGAATTAAAAATCGGTTTCTTAAACAACGAAAATAATTACCAAATCGTGCATCCATTTATTATAATTGACAATAATTAAACTGACCTTTAATTCCTTTAGAAAAAAGTATTGCTAAAAAATTACATAAAAAACACTAAAAGAGGCTGTGTGATGTGTTACATATACTAGAATGTAGCCGGAAATGCTACAGTTAGCTTAACAAAAAAAATGTATTTTTACCTGTTCAGTCGTCGTTCATAGTAAATAGCACTTAAATTATTTCAAACACTTTTCTTTCGACACTAATTTCTTAGTTTGCGCCATTGCTTATTTTCTAGTTTTGATGCGAACTAGCGGAGGATCTAGCCTAAAGTAGGACCGGAAACATTAGATGCCGGGTGTCATCTGCTCTGAAACTGTTCACAATTGTATGGTTCACATGTCGAAGCGAGAGACTGTCGAGCGTTTGGTTCTATAGCGAGTTTGGATCGAGCGTTTGTCGGTTCGCCCCAAGTTAGGTACAGCAGCGGTGGGTTCATATAAGGGGTGCTGCCGAGAACAAACTCACACTGTGAATAGGGGAGCCATTAACATAAATTATCGTTCGAGACAGTTAATATTAGCCCGGGTCATAAACTCTACGTATATTTTTCCCTATAGAAATTCTTTACAGTGTGAAATAAAAGACAAACCTTTACAGATGATTCATAATTCGTTATGTTTTAAAAACTGTATACAGTTCTCATGGAATAAAAAAAATCTAAAACAATCTACAAAAAGTGTGTGTGTGTGTCAGCTTCGACTGGAGTTTACTCCTTAGATAAGCTGTGTAATGTACCTCATTCTTTCACGTACGTTAAATCCTACAGATATATATGTTTGCCTCTTTTGAAGCGGACGAGCGTAACGCCACACTTGAAGCGGTGGAGCGTAACGCCTCACCAATTGATTTTACTACTCATAAAATTTCCGTACCGGGCCTTATAACTCAAAATCGTTTCTTAAGGAGTAAACTCCAAAAATGCTTATACCAACGCACCGAAAACTAGAAAATAAATTTCTTTTTCTTCTATGACATCAAGAAATTATTTTTTAAAGGTTTTCAAAAGTCAGGTTTTTCTAGGAATCATTCCAATTCAATCTTATTTATTTTTAATGTGCTGGTGTATCTATGATATAATAGATATATCGTTTAAAAAAAAATTAAAAAACGCGTTTATATCAACGCATTGCAAACTAGAAAACCAATATATATTTAAAAAGCGTGGGGTACTCACTTTACCTTTATTTTAAATATCGTGTCCACGCTTCAAACGTTATAGAAGGGAAAGAAATGTATTTTCTTCTTTTTAGCGCGTTTATATCAATGTGTTTTTTTAGATTTTTTTGAAATTTTTAGTCATGTTTTAAACAGCTGGAGACACGTTCTCCCACCATTAGTACCGTTACTTCCACCACATAATTTTTTATTTCAATTTTTAACTAGTTATATAAATGTTATCCATAGCCGACATATCAGAGTATTGTATCTTCATCAAAACTACATACAACTGCACGGTTTCACGTCAATTGAAGATTTGAAAGAGGATGAAAATCGAGTACAAAGATTTTTTTACATATTATATACAATATACAACCACATACGAGTACAGGTAATATAAGCGTGTTAAAATGTCTTAAGAGCACTGGTGCTGCAAACTAGAAAAAACAACAATTTAGACCTTAGCGACTTCTCAATCACAACAATTTCATTAATGGACTAGTCGCTACCCGCGGCTCTGTACGCGATTGATGATCCATAATTTTTTTTGCGTCACCTCTTATAAGAAAAGCTGCTTTACATGCATGTACATTGTACACAGGCATGTAAAGTGACACATTACGCACTAGTGTCCACTATTAAAAATGACGTTTGCTGTTCACAATTGGCATTACGGCTTGCATGACTGCTAAAACTCGCTGGCTTTCGTCTTAAACATAATGTCACAACTCAACGTAATATACAGTCTTATTGTGTGCATTATATTATTGATACTTTCAGTTTCGTTTGTATAATTCCGTATAGATTTTCCAATAAGCTGTCAGTGTTGCTAAAAAATGTGCTGATATGTTGTTTAAAATACAATGCTAACAACTGAGCGAAACGAAAATACTATCTTTCTTTATAGGGCTATTCGCTTGAACTCATAGCCGTAGAAGCCAGTCGAAAAAGCCCTACCAAAAAAAGTAAATACCGTTCAAAAGACTTTGTATAATGCACTAGTCACCAAGCCCAAGGTTATTTGCACCCGGTTTCAAAACGCAATTTTCCCTCCCTGCTCATCCTAGGATTATCGTAGCGTAATAATATGTAGTTGGTCAAGCTGTATTCTTTTAAGTAGTGTAAGAATTTTTCAAATCAGTTCAGTGGTTTTCGAGTTTTTATAGGTAACACAGATACCTTCTGCTTTAGCATACTAAGTGCAGAAATACTTTAGAAATGAAATAATAATAATAACAATTAGTTTAAGGTGGGGTTGTATATATATATGTCAAAAAGGCCTGTCTTATTTTCGTGTTTATTCGAAATGCATTTTACAAAGTCGAGTTTTGTTTGCTGTAAAACGCCGACAAAAATAGCGGTGAGTACCTAAAAATAAATAGAACACATTTTTAAGGTAGTTCACTCGTGAAACGGCTTTTCTTAAGAATTTAATAAAATCGGAGTATATAAGGTTAATAAAAGTGTTTTATATTTAATTTAAAAAAATGATTTTTTTTCACCGACTGTAAAACGAGGTATTAACAATCAAAATGTGCATAATTAAAGAAAACGAATACATTCCAGAATATCTCGAAAACAGTTCTTGGTAAATTTCGTAAAATCGAATGCATTGTAAATTCAAAAATTATATATTTTTTTACCGATTTGTTAAAAAAATATAAATTAATTTTTTTTATTGTTATAGGAGTGTATCTATCTATATATCAAAGCTTAGATAAAAATGCACGGAAATCTTTATCTGTCGGTATACTTTTTATTACGCTATATATACTTTTGTCAACGAGTGAACTACCTTTAAAAAAAGTTGCTAAATTGAATAAACAACAAATATTCTGAGTTTTATTTAAAAACCCAATGTGTAAATTCCGTGCAATAATTCTATTCATATATTTATACAGATTTACTACTTACTATACTACGTATTGATTGGATTTTTACAAAAATTATAAACATTAATCGGTACAAGACCTGTTATTAATTCTTAACTGCGGGAGTTGACGACGTTAATAAATAATCGCTAGAAATTATACAAGTTAATAATATTATTGGTTCATGGAAAAGTGATTAATAAACACTACATAATATTACGAGTGACGTTTTGTATATGTCGCCGGGATATTGTCAAATCCATGATTTTGTAATTTCACTAGTGAAATTACAATATCACGATTGACAAAGATTCGTGATATTATAATTTCACTAAGTGAAATTATAATATCACGGGTTTGACAATATCCCGGCGACATATATAATTATTGTCACATAGACAACGACCATAAACTTTATTAAATATCACAAAAGAACATCGCAACAGTAGACTACTCGAAGACAGACCACCACTGTGTGATGTGATCTTTCATAGAATATATTTCAATGTTACGTAACTTTTTTTATTTGAGACGCCACTGTTTTTAGATGCTGTGTAGGAGAAAGACCGGAGAGATTGAATTTTACGCAAGTTGGATATAAAAAACCGGTTTGTAAAATTCGATACAATATACAGATATATACGAATTCCTTGAAAAAATATTTAAGGATCAGTAGGTAATGTATAAAAACCGTAGAGAACTGATTCTTAAATACGAGTCCTGCTTCATGATTGTAATTTATTTTTAAGAATTTGTTAGGGATTTAAGCTCCCGTTACTCTGGATTATTAATATTTTTATTTGATCTGAGATATCTGAACTCATTGGGACGCTGTTTTTATATACATATTTAACACTAGCATGTTACACAAATCCCTGATTAAATGCAAAAAATAATGCGTTTTTGTCTGTCAACACGATTCGAGGCAAACGGCTAAGCAAATTTTGTAGGGCTTTTGATACATACTACATAGGGAAAGCTCTATTGTTTTTGAGGAAAATGAGCCATCTCAGGCCCATATTCACCGAACACTATTAAAAATAGAAGTTACTAATCTTGGAACAAATTTATTCGTTAGAAAAACATTTACTTTCAATTCACCAAGCAAATTATCAGGCAGAAAAGTTAGTTAAAGAATAAATATACACTGCACTATACTCCTTGCTCTTTTTGTTGAATATTTTGATTTTCACCCAAAAATCCGGCCGATGGCGTTAGTGTAAACGTCTAAAAAGTTTTACAAAATAATAATGTTTTATCCTAACCCAATTGCACACAAAACTTCTACTAACTTTAATGTTTTACAACTATAAGTACACTTCACAAAAGGTAGGTAATAAACGACACATAAATAAATTCACAAGAGCAAACTGTAAATACAATACTCCACGTTTGTAGATTAGGTAATAAGATCTATGAGGTGGTCATTATTATTTTGTCAGGCGAATAAATATGTATACTCTGGAAGTAGAATATATTTATGCATGCAGTAAACATAAGTAATTATGGCTGGTGAATTGAATTATTGCTATTTATTCGGAGGAATAGTTACCTGAAGAACAAATGAACTGAATAAATAACTACTTTCCTTCGATGAATGTGGCCATTAAAGAAATGAAACTAAGTTTTACATTTAAAATGGAGCTGAAATAGCTCCATCGGCCAAATGATCGAATTTTTTTAAATTTTATGAATCAATACTCGTTCAACTTAAAAAATTGTTGAGACTAGCTATATTTGTAAAAGTTCACATAGTTTTCTACATAAAATATTACGTAATGATACAGACAAAAATATATTGCAGCTCAGTGTGTGCTAAACTGCGTGATTGGTACCAGACCTTATTTAATATTATGATCGGGAGTAGGTATGCCCCATAAGCGGCTGTAGCATAATTCAGACATATGCACGCATCTTTTCAATGAATGGGTGTCGCGACACCCTACTCAAATTCCCGGCAGCTGTCAGTCAAAATCGGTCAACGATCTCCCCCTTTATCTTTCACTAAAAGTATTATTTATTAAACACCGCCTTTTTTGTAATGGCTGCTTACTGTTAAAGAACAATGCCCTTGAAACTATGTCTAATTTTTTCTATTTTAACTGAGTAGTATTAGTTAAATCTTTTCGTTGATACATATTTGTTTTTTTTATTGAGTCTTTTACCATTCCAACCCACAAGTGATTTTTGACCTAAACTAGTACCATTCCCCCAAATAGTACTACCTAGTTTAGGTCAAAAATCACTTTTCAAAAATTTTACAATATCTTTCCGTTTTGAGGCCCCCCGAATCCAAGAAACATATTTTTAGAAAAACTCTGTGCGTATGTTAGTCTGTTTGTGAACACGATACAGGTCAAACGGATGAGCGGATCGAAACCAAATTTTGGGAGGATGTTTGGTATGCAAATATGAAGAGCCCTATCGGCGCATGCGCAGAAGAGATATTTGCTATAAGGGTGTTTTTTATATAATAATGGTATACTTTTCATAACGGCTTGTTATTTTAATTATTATTTTAGTTTTGTTAAAAAAAAATTTTTCTAAACTGTATATGCCAAAAACCACAAAAAAAGTAATTTTTCGGTTTTTTCAATTTTCTCGCCATTTTTTCCATTGTGTGTACCTTTTTTTCACTACTAATTGAAAGTAGACGTAACAACGAGTAAGTGTGTCAAATTTGAACTCTGTAGGTTGCATAGTTTTAGGTAGGATTTTCGTAAAAAATTAATTTTTTTTTCGAAAAAATGGAATTTTAAAAAAACCTTAAAATATTTCCTTTCAAAAAAATTACTACATCTTTATAATGCCAAAAGGTATCTTTTGACAAAGTTTGGGCTCAATTGATTTTTTGTTTTCGGAAAAAAAAATAAAAACCAAAAAATCGGTTTTTTGCATTTTTTTCAAAAAATTTTGAGGTTAGGGTAAAAATGGTTAATACAAAAGTTGTAGATCTTTTTATTATCTACAACTTTTACATTTAACTTTTTTCGATAGAATGCTTCGTTTAGCCAGAAATCTTGAAAAACTGATTTCAACCCCTAAAAAGCCACCCCATTCCACCCCGGATAGCAGCAGACTGTTCGATTTATTTTTCCCTCTTTTTAGAATATCTTATTCTACAATATCCCGGTGTCGGATTGCTGTAACTAATTTTTTTGTTGTTCGAACTCTATTATGCCTGGCCTATAATGTTTACATGACGTGAAACATATTACGTAGGTAACCATGTAAACGAATAGCAAATATCATATTGAATACTAACCATTACCAGCGTCACCTCACGCGATATCAGAAATTTTATTTTCTTTATTATAACCAAAATGTCAACACTTTTGAACTTGGAATGGTCCCGTCGCCCAATTGGCTGGAATTTTTTTAATGCACATGAGTCGTTGTAATGCATCTTTAATATAACCAAGCTTATAGATTTTTTGCGTATTCCTCTAGTAGAGAAACTAAAAAGTATAATAATGCCAAAATTCTCGCTAAATTCTGTTGACATTTTGTAACAAGATAATTTTATTTAAAAATCTGCATTTATTGAACAAACTTCTAGATACTATGAAAACTACTGTCAGGTAAAAACATCTTGTCTACGATTAGTACATTTAAAATTCGATGTCTTTTTATCAGACTACATTTCATATTTAAAATTTGTCCTGTAGATAGATTGTAAATTATATGCGCTCACCAGCTGAGGTGACCAGGCGTCTATGTTGTGTATTATAGAATCTGCCAGCCGGCATACACAGACCGACTGGTACGAGCTCGGGCTCCTGAGAACGTTATTTCCCAAAAAAATGGTAAAATGCAAACTACATTCCAATGTTTTCCCTGAGGGGAGTTGTGCTGTACTTTTGGTATAGCCAGATTATTTATTTATTTATTTTTTAGTGTTCCGTGCTAAACGTAACAATTATGGAATCACTTCGATATCCATTCTTTCGTCTGTCTGTTTCTCTGAAACTATAGTGGACGTAAAAATTTGAATTTAATATAGAGATAGAATGTAGTGGCCAAAATACAGACGTGAAGTCAGTGGCGTAACAATACCGTTTGAGGCCCGTAACAAATTTTACTGAATATTGCAATAATAAATAATATTATGATCCTCCTCTGCTCACGGCAGTGTCAGGCCGGAGGTCCACTCCGGCCGGGATCCCGTGACATTTTGCCTGTCCTGCCACCCTATTGTTGTTTATAAAATTAATTATGAAAATTGTAAAATGAACTATATTGGTCAAACTAAAAGATCTCTTAAAACAAGAATAAGAAAATAGCAAAACGACCATAAATTACTCCCTGATAAACATAATGTTGTAACGCAGCGGTCGGCAGCCTGCGGCCCGTGACTGTTTTATAAATAAAAGTCTAGTAAACTGAAGATTTTCACAAAACCTTTTTCTTGTGATATTGAGGATGTACCCAGTAATTTACAAATGAACGTGATTGATCTTCAATCTAATGATACTCTCAAAAACTCTTTCTTTGAAATCAAAGACCTTGTTGAATTTTATGGCAGTTTGCCATCTAATTTTGACGAATTGAAAAGGTTTGGTCTGCAATTAATTACAATTTTTGGTAATACTAACTTATGCGAACAAACCTTTTCGATTCTCAATTACCTAAAGAAAAAATAAACATGCTTCTCGTCTCACAGATGAGCATTTAAGAGTTAGGTATTCTACGAATTGCAACTGCAAACCTGGAAGCTAACATATAACAAATAGCAACTCAAATACAGCCTCAACGTCACTCTAATTTTTGTAAAAGAACAGTTCTATTTTGAAGTTCTCGTTTAAATCTTTAACAAAATTCAAATAATATTTTTTGAATTTTTAATATCACGAATACCTATTATTAAAATTATGAACAAGTGCGGTCCCCCGCCTCTTTATTTCAATTTGCCACTATGGTGGCCTTTGCCTGCCAAAAGGTTGCAGACCGCTGTTGTAACACAAAATTAATTTGGATAATATAAAAAATTTAGATAATGAAACAAATTTCTTTAAAACAATAATTCGGAAATGTTACATATAAAATCAAATACTCTATTAAAAAAACTTAGACCGAATTTTAGAAAATAATTACCTACTAATACATTTTTATATTTTTTAGCTTAATTCTGAAATCCCGACCGAAACGTAAATTTATTAAATTATAATTATATATTTTTGTCAATACACCTAATTGTCTGAAAAATTGGTTAATAATTTTATTTATATAAGAAGATTAATTTTGATTTTGAGGATTTTAGGGAATACATTAGGGAATGAAAAAAACATTTTTTTCAAGGACATTGTGTAGGGTATCAAATGAAAGCTTATTGAAGCACGAATACAACGATATAATATGGTATATGACGTATTCATTTTCAGTTTTTTTACACGTTTTGGGAAAACACTTAAAAATTGCTGTCCCTCAATATAATCACTCAGAAAAATCTGAAAAGAATCATGGACCTTGAGAATTTGGTGTAAATTGAATGAAAATTGTTAGGATAGAAAAATTCTAGCGCGATCAATTAGGTATTATAAGCAATTTAATTGTTTATTTTTTATAACCGCAAAAGAAATAAAGATTTGCAAATTATGTGTTTGCAATACTTATAAATAAGAATTGTTTTCTTTTTTTAAGTTAGAGGTAAACGTGCTTGCATATTGTTTTTCTGTGATATTATTCGATTTTGTTTTTTAAGCTTACATATATTGAGACATCTAGCGACTGTAAGTGGTGTTAAAATGATTGTGCAGGTTTGGCTATTCAGTAAGCATACTGTTTTCTGTATTAACACGAAGCAGTTGTTTAGTTCGGTGCTCCATCTAGAGAAGCGTTAGTGCACATAGAAAGTTCTTTATGTTAACGTTTACGCTGCAGACAATAACCCTTATGGCGGTCATTTAAAGCCAACAATAAAACATGACATAACATAAAAAAGAATTCTTCCTCTATAACCTAACATAATATTTATTATAAATGTGGCGAAAAATACTACTGCAAGGGCGGTGAGACAATCTATGGAACATTTTGATGGAACCCAACGTAGTGATGTTGCTATTGAACGAGAGCTGGCACTTTCTAGATTCTTCTTCTTGTTTCACAGAATTAGTAAACTTTTTTCTAGTAGTATGGATTTGTGTGAACTTATAATCTGCTTTTTTGAAACTAAAACATCCTCTGTAAGGAACTGTTTCGTTTTAACTTTTTCAAAGATCTTGAATATTAAATTAAGTTTTTTTTTTAATCTGCCCTAGCGATTCATTCGCCAAGAGACTCATTTCTAAAAATGTATGTAAGTATACTGACTTACTGAGGTTCAAAGAAAATCGCACATAAGTATTTTGCGAAGTCTTCATCTCACAGCCCGCATAGAATTTTATTTACAAAAACGGCGCCTTCTTTGGTGTCTCTCTTGCTTATACGGCTTTAAATGACAACTAGTTGACAGGGAAATTACTATTGGATGGGCAAAATTACATTGTTACCATTGGCGTAGCAAGGGGGGGGGGGCAGGTGGGCCTGGACCACCGTAGAATACTACCTAATTGTTCACGTACAAATAACAAGATAAATCTACGTGTGCTAATGGCCTCGCAGTCGAAGCACACACTTTTGTTATTTTTATTGTATTTTTGATTTGATTTTTTTTCTGTAAATAAAAAAAAATCTACGTCATGTTTTCTTTGTCGTAAAATTTCTCCAGAAAGTCGTGTCCATCGATTTCGCTACTATGAACAGTTTTCAAATTATGTGTAAGTGGCAGCTGGTAATGGTAGTTAGAGTTGAATACTGATCAAATGTGTGGTTTAACCACACATTTGATCAGTATCGAATAAAAGCACACAGAAAGTTCTCAAATTTGGTTAAATTAAATTCTCAAATAAATATTTTAATTTTGACAATTTTATAAAAATCGAATAATTTTTTTAATTTATCTTTTTATAATAAGATATGTTTAAAATAATTATATTAACTCATAATAATTATGATCATGTAACATGTATACTGTTAGAACAATTTACCACTACTTGACCAGCTTGAGGCCCTGAAGATGAAAATAAATTTTTCGAAACGTTGGCCACTAGCGAAACACTGGTAAAACTTATTTTATGATCCTCAACCAAAACCTTCCTTCATCTTAATATTCTATTGGATCAACACTACTTTAACTGAATTTATAATAATATTGTATTGTCATCGAAACTACATATCTGTACAAAATTTAAACTTAATCGGATAATGGGAAGTAGTTGAAAAAGCTGTTCCAAGATTTGAAACAAAGAAACATAAATATTAAATATATGGATCTTAGATTAACGTCTGAATAGAACTCTTCAAATAAATATAATTATACATCGACCAATTTTTTCAAACTGTTTATTGACAAAAAATTATAAAATCTGGACCGAAACGTCATCTATTGAATTATAACTTTATAATTTTTTGTCAATATACAGTCCAAAAAAAGTTGGTCGATAATTTTATTTATTTAAATATACGGAGCCAAGCGTTTAATAAAAATTTGTCCCTGGGATTCGATTTTCATATTTCAACAGTATAGTAATGGTCTTAAATATCTAAGTATGATTTAATTTAAAAGTTTAACTTTCGATTCCCACGACAAAATTTGGACCAAAATCAGACAAGATTATTTTGTATACCTATTTATAAAATTAATTTACAATTGTTAGCAAATAGCAGATATCAAAATTATAGTTTTTCAGACCGTCATGTAAACAGAAGCGCTCTTTAAAAAGATATACGATTAGTCCCATAATTCAACATTTGATGTATAAAATGAATTTTATTTATTACTTATTCAGAATAAACTTTGTTTTGTTACTTTTGCATATTCTAGAAAAATAGCACGTATTTTATGTACAAAGTTAAGAAAACAATAAAATAAATTATATTCGTTTTTCTAGAATTAGGTACATTTTAAAGTCAAATAATGTCAACAAGGACGTTTTGCGAAATTAAAAATTTAAATGAAGAATTTGTAAACATATTTCCTGAAGCAACAATTCCTGGAAATATGTGTAAATTTAGCGCGAATAAAACGTTGGGATAAGTCTTGTTATATAGATGATTCTAATTTTTTTTCTTATAATATTCTAGCAATACTGGTAGCTTGGTTCGACTTCGCCCGAATTTGTAGATTGCCTAATAAAGATAGACATATTAGGCTGTCGCGGACTTATTTAATGGAGTATAACCGTATTTACTGGATTATTGCCTCCTGTTATGAGGATATACTGAGGTATAGCCGAAAACCATCCCATATATTTTGTCTCGGTATAAATCAAAAAGTCTCCGGCTAGGAGCATTTCTACTCGTGTCGTGTGGGGTCATAAATGTTGCCGGTGTTCGTTTTAAACATAATATCATACCTCGTCGAATCATAACTATACTATTATGAACATCTTATTATAAATACCATTAAAAAAAAATATTAAATTTTGATAAAAATGTCACGCAGTAAAAAAGTTATTGAAATATTTGTCTGAAAATATATAACCAAAAAGCACTTTCTGTGAACTGATATTAAATTTTTTAACTGCGTGACATTTTTATCAAAATTTAATATTTTTTTTTAATGGTAAGTATTTATAATAAGATGTTCATAATAATATATTTTAACTCATAAAATATGATCATGTATATTGCTTTAACAATTTACCACCTTTCAACCAGCTTGAGGCTCTGAAGATAAAAATATTTATTTCGAAACGTTGGCCACTAGCGAAACATCGGTAAAGCTTATTTATTTATGATCCTCAACCAAAAACTTCCTTCGTCGTAACAATAATTTATATAAATATCTATAAATATATAATACATTTTTTATAAGCATAGTCAAAGTTATTATTGTCGATTTTTACGGTTATAATTAAAATTAGAGTTTAAAAAAACCTCAAACAAAAACAATCTTAATTTTTCAACAAATTACGCCATAAATTTGGAAATTTCAGATGAAAAGAAATCCTTTCCAAAAAAGATTTTTTTTTATTAAGCGCTTTCGGACATATTATCAGTCCATCTTCATAATTTGTTATGATAATTTTTTTGAAGTAAATGGAAACTATTCTGAACATGGACTGATATGTCCGAAAGCGCTTAATAAATAAAAATTTTTTTGAAAAGGATTTCTTCTTATTTTCATCAAAAACAATCTTTTTTAGCAATGTGGACTAAAAAGTAAAAAATAATTTTTCAGTATATAGCTTTTGTTCAACAGCGATAGAAAGTTCTTATCGCTGTTCTACAAAATCTTTATATTATTATTAAAATTATTTTTCAGTTTTTAGTCTAAATTGCTATAAAATAGAGGTTTTTCTGAGTTTTTTAAACTCTAATTTTGATTATGAATATAGTTTAGTTCCAGTTAACTCTGAATTTTCAACCCTGCAGGCCTTGACGTTGAGCGGAGTCTGAGTATTTTAATCGGACAATTGACGATTAAATGAACTTTATAAGAAAGATCTGAGACCTGTATTCCCTGTATGTTAATGTGGATCAACATGTACATTGTTACATATGAAGCTGATAGACATTGCGATAATATAAATATTACATAAATAACAATACCTTGCAATACGAATATTCGATTTACTTAAAACGATAGTTAATTCTTGAGTTGAGCATTCCGTTTTCAAATTTTGCAGACTATGAACATACGTTTACCGTCAATACCCCTGGAAGCGCTGGAACGATCCTGAGGAGTAAGGGTGTTAGTATCTTTCATGGGAGTTGGGAACAATTGGGAGATGTTGAATAAAAATACGGGGGGCAGAGGATGCACAAAGAAAGAAGAAGAAAGTTTTGAAAAATCGTTTCATTTGTTGTGTAAAATACTGTTAATTTCGCAGTGATTACTGCATTTTACCAAGGTACGCTTGACTAAATACTTCGGCGAACTCGTATCTTTTGTAGTTCACAATGAGCTTCCAAAATAATTAGCCTTAGGTTACAAAGAATTTTGAAGAAAAATAATAATGTTCAAATTATTTTGTAAAACTGTGACGTTTCGTTGTTTATAAATTCGAATAACTACTAATAATAATGCGTTTCACGTCAGTTTCTCGACTTTATGTCATAACAGACGCCATTCGCACCATTACTATTTTGCGTCTATCACACTTTTCGTCATTTTCTACATTTCTTGAACTTCAACTAGTTAAGAGCAATCGACGAATGAAGGGATTTTTGAACATTAGGATAAGGGAGGCAATTTTTGAGCATAGGAGGTCAAAAGTTAATCGGCCAAGGCCTCGAAAAAGGAACCAACTCGATATTTATCTGGAATTTTGGAAAAAATCAATTCTAACCGATTTTATAAGGATTTCTTTAGCGATACCAATTTTAGACAAACGTATAAAACCATATAACTTTTCCAATATTCAATCGGTATAAAATCGGTTAGAATTAATTTTTTCCAAAAATTCCAACGGGATACCAACGTTGAATGGATTTGTGATTTTTCTGGCTTGGTCCGACCAGCGAAACACGTTTGTGAAAAAAATAGCGCAATTTGCAATTAAGGAAACAAAAAAAAAGTGATCGTTAATTACTTGAGAAGTAATTCACCGATGACGCTAAAATTATCCATGCATGTTTGGGTCAACATAGACATCATTTTTGAGAATTTTCAGCCATCTATGTGCGGTCATTTTTTAGTAAAAAGACAGTGAAAAAACGTGTTTTTTTAACTTTCGGAGCTATTTGCAAGTTAACAATTGCACTTAGCGACCTCTGTCAGTGCTCATTTTTTAGGAAATTTCATAAGGAACAACTTTCTCAATGCATATGCTGTACTAAAAGTCAAGAGGAACGGAGATATTAAAGGAAATAGAGAAAAAAAACACTATTTTCGCCACTAATTGTTAATTATAGAATCAAGCACACCAACAATTTGTAAGCAAACTTAGGGGGTTGAACTACACCCTAAAACGAAGCGATTCCAACAATAATCTCGCCTGTGCCCGAATAATACACTTTTTAATGTTTTTACCTCCTCGCCGTCTAGCCTATAACTTGATTATTGATGTGTAAAACATCTTAGCTCTCCTATTGCGGTAAGGGTTTTGTGGGAGCTCAAGGATGCAAATTTGACTGCGTTAGTGCCAGTTTGTGTGACACACAACCCCGATACAGCTATTGTCTTATGTATAAGCAGTTTGAGAATGACTGTACAGACTAAGATTAAAATGCCTAAATTTTTTCTTGATTCAACCAATAAAATTTTGAAATTATTGAAATCAGCCCACGTCCATATTTTTTACTAATGAAACCAATAAGAGATCACATGTTCACACATCAACCCTCGGGAGTACCGCGTCATTCACAACTTTTTTAGAACACGACGTGGTCTCAAGAATAAGACATTAAACATTACGTATGTTCATGGCTGTGTTACTTGGACAGTTTGACATGATAGACATGCGTGTATCATAAGGACTTGATTGATGTCTACAGCTTAACACTGACGCGCCCCTCTTCAAACTCAATCTCCTTGACGCAATATTTACTGTAGCAATGTTTACTATTGTATTTTAATATTCTCTGCAACAAATCTTACAAACTTATTTAACTAGAGGGCAGCCAACACGTGTTCGCACTAAAGTTACTGGATTTAAATTCGACGGAGACATTCAATTTTTTGTACGTGGAGTCGCAAACCAGAAAAAAATGGGAATGTTTTGTGATTACTTTTTTAGTAGTCAATTTATAGGTACCTATATTAAAGTATTCGATGATAAATACCACAACCGACGGATTTTGACGTGATAACGTCTTATAAATTGATGAAACACCGGCTGCATGCACGAAAAAGTGTCACGTTCCGCCTGACCTTCGAGCGGAATACGTTATCACGTAAAACTATCGTCCGTAAACCGACTTTACAGACAACCATTTTTTTTTGTAGGTTAATGAATTTTCATTTAGAAAATATATTTTGTAGTGTGATCAGGATAGAGCTTTCTTTCAGTTTTAATACGCGTCTGTGTTTCTTAGATTAACTTACAGTGACATTTAATAGGTAACATTGTTATGTTTGTAATAACTTGATTTTTTCTATACATATATGTATATTTTGAATTGATGTTTGCGAAAATATCGAATAGTTAAATTGTAAAGCAGCATCTCTTTAAAATAATAAAATAACATGTTGCCAGTAATTGCTATAAATACAACAGTCTGCTGAGCCTGTGGCTATCATTTTATAGTTTCTTTATAACCAGGTATCACAGTACCAGGTTATCTACTTGTTTTAATTAATTTACTGCTCGGCTAATTTAGTAAGCGCCTGATTTATTGCCTGTTATTTTTTACACAAATATTTGGCCATATTCACCGAACGTAAGTAATTATTTAGTCGGTTCATTTGCTCTTCAGGTAACTATTCCTCCGAATAAATAGCGATAATTCAATACACCAACCATAATTATGTTTATTGCAGGTATAAATATATTCTGTCTGTCTTGCTTCCAGGGTATAACTATTTATTCGCCTGATAAAATAATTATGGCCGCCGCATAGATCATAATACCTAACCTATAAACGTGGAGTATTATATCTACAATTTGTTCTTGTGAACTTATTTGTGCGTTTTTTATTAACCTTCCGTGAAGTATATATTATAGTTATATTATAGTTATTATAGTTATTATAGTTATTATAGTTATAAGACATTAAAGTTAGTGGAAGTTTTGTGTACAATTGGGTTAAGATAAAACATTATCATTTTGTGAAACTTTTTTTTTACGTTTACACCAACGTGATCGGTCGGATTTTTGGGTGAACGTCAAAATATTCAACAAAAAGAGCAAGGAGTACAGCGTATATTTATTCTTTAACTAAATTTTTTACCTGATGTAATTTGCTTGGTGAATTGAAAATAAATTTTATTCTAACGAATACATTTGTTCCAAGATTAGTAGCTTCTATCTCCAATAATGTACGGTGAATATAGGTATTAGATCGGTTATTTTTCTATAACTGTTCCCGTTCCTTAGAATTATCTGTTATAAAAACAATTATTTAACAAAGTTACTGTCTATTTTGAGAATATAAATTTAGTAAATAAGATTTACAAATAACAAATATGTTTATTTTTCGCTTAAATATACATTTACAGTTACTTTAAATATTTTAATTAAATTACTTAAAATTAATATAATTATTATTTTAATTTAATATTTATTACTCTGTACACATTACTTATTTTACCTATTTTAAGATATCAAGACTTTTACTCATATTTCGCAATTTAACATTACAAAAGTATTATTTTTCAATATTTTTTATTTAATCAACATTATGCCACAAAGCTGAAAGCATTAACTATAACATCCGTATTATAATAAATTAATATTAGAAAATAATTAAACAAAGTTTGAGAATAATAACAAGAGCCTAATTTGGAAAAATTCATTAGAAAAAATCTCAATGAGAAAATCCCACCAGGATGAATTATTTCTGCCGGAAAAAAATTGTCGGTTTTATCTCAACAACTATATTTATTTAGTGCAAGGGATATCCGCATGAAAAGTGTTTGGTGGGGTCCGAATATATATTTATTTTTCAAATTTGAATATTAAAATCGTATAGGAAATTGAACAGTACTAAGAAAAAGAATAAACGTAAATTAAGTTGAACGTTGCTAATTGCAACTTTCTCAGCAACTATTTTTATAGTTCTATTATTTGCTGAGGAAGTTGCAATTAGCAACTAAACATTCAACTTAATTTACGTTAATTTTTTTTCATAATACTCTCCAATTTCCAACTATTCTAATTTTCCAAATTGAGAACACTATATGAATGCTAATAAAATAACATATTTATTTTTGTTTGATTTAATTTTGTTGACATTTTTTCCAGATGAGAATTTTTTTGCTGAATGTTCTTCCAGATGGGATTTTATTCTAGTCTAATTTTTTTCAGATGAGTTTTTTTCCGGTGGGGTTATTTCCGGAATTGCAACATATGTAAAGCTCTTTTTTGTATTAATCAAAGTAAATGTAGCACTTTTAATTTAGAAAAGTCAATAAATTAGGCGAGGGAATTTAAAAAAATTGTTATCGATTCTATATTTCTTTTTTATTAAGTTGATCTGTTATTATTCTCAGGTGCTTCCTTAGTAATAACAAATAAATACAAATCTCTCGCTTGTATAAAGTGAAAATTTCATATTTTAATTTAAACCCCGAATAATATACTCTTTAAAAAAATCGACAGATTTCTAAATCTTTGATTAAAACTAAACGTAAAAGATATGTTCAACTTTCCATTGGACAGATGAAAAAAATTTTTTTAAAAATTAAAACTGTTTTGTTTGTGAACCTACAGGTTTAAATTAAAATATTAAAGATTTCTTGTTTAATTTTCTTCTTATTTACAAAAAATAACTTTGTGCACATCTTGCTTCTTTACTAATACCCAAACGAAGGTCCAACTTAAGAAAAAAATATTTTCTCCTTAAAGTACCAACTTGAATTATCAATTTATATTCACGAGATAATTATATTAAAACCCCTGCCTGAACACAGTATTGTTAGTGTTTTGAATTTTGAAACAGACTTATGTTTCTGAGGAAAATATAATTTCTTTGCATTTAATGTAATCGAATATATCTGTATATTTATAAACAGTCAAGATTTTATTTCACAGCGGGATCGTTCCACATATTTTGGGGTGTGAATCTACATTACAAACAGATACCAAACAAATTTTCCGAGAATTTTTAAAATATTAAAACATTCCCAAAAGTCAGTACAATTTTAAACATAGAATTACTACATATTTTGACCATTCACATATTCTGTATTTGTATAACCACATAAACTATTTTTATTATTATTATTACCGCTTCAGAAATGAGGTAGATAATATTCAGCCCGTGATTGGCTGACTGAATCTACCTATATGATCTGTCATAGTCAAACTACGAGGAAGACAATTTATGTATATATCTCTTTCTGTAGATAAAGAAGTGTGACTGTCTTCTACATTGTTGTTTATACTCATTGTTTAAAAAAAATACATTCCTTTAAATCTTGTCTGCAATTAAGAGAGGCATGAGCACTAAAAAGTTGGTATATGTTTTTATGAATAAAGATTAAAATACACTGTTCAAATTAAAATTGATATCATCCATGATAGTAAATGAATAGTGCAATGATGGGAATTTAGACTAAATAAAGCAAATGGAAAATTTTACGTTCTTAGATTGTTTGTCTACTTCTTCAGGCAACTTTATACGTTAGCATTCTTGTTAACATTTCATAAGTCCAAAATTTTTATTTGGAATTTAAGACAACAATTTTATTCATTATATAGTCAGATAAATAAACTATACTATGTATATATTTTATGAAATAAATATTTGCCACGGGATTAATTACTAATTATTACAGTGTTACAATATTTTTTTTTATATAAATAGACATAAAATTTTAATTATAACGAGAGTATTGGACTTAATGAAATGTCTATAAGAATGCTAATCTGGCTGTAAGCTTGACTGAAGAAGTATAGACAAACAATCTACGAAACGATGCAAAGAAGGTTGGTAAAATTCAGCCTTTTTTTCGCCCACCATAGTCATGAAAATTTAAAGTTCTTATTTATTTCTCATTTAATCAATTATATTTATATGAAGTTTAGGTAGTGACCTTTACATTTATTTTTTAATGGTAAGAAAAAAAAATAACAGGTGACATAAAAAAACGCATCAAACTTCGCATATTTATTACATTTTTGCTATTTTAGACGCTTTTTCTATCTTTCATTTTAAAAAATCAGGTGAGCGCTTTATGCATCACAATATTTTTTTAGTCTCTCAAATATTACAATGAATAGACTTCTAAACTAGTATTCATTTGTTTTGGTCCATTGGGCGCTCAAAAGATTTTTTCAAATGAAAGATAGAAAAAACGTCTAAAATGGCAAAAATTTAAAAAAAATGCGAAGTTTGACGGTCTTTTTATGCCACCTGCTATTTTTTAACCATTTTAAAATAAATGTAAAGATCGCATCCTAAACTTCATATAAATATAATCAAATGACTAGAAATTGGAATTTTCATGACTATCATCATATATGATGGGCGAAAAAAGGCTGAATTTTACCCACATCCTTTGTAAAATGTAGCATTTGCTTTATTTAAGTTCCCATTATCCTACATTCATTGTTCAAAATTATGATGAAGGAAGGTTTTGGTTGAGGATCATAAATAAGCTTTACCAATAGGTCATATGCATGATTTTTTTTATATTTTTAATAGATTATTTAGTCAACCATAATACGAAAAAAAATTGATAATCATTTAAAAATGTAATATTATCATAAGAAAAAAAATATTAAATTCCACATTCAAAAATAGACAGTTTAAACAATGGCCATATTCGCGGGCTTATGTGACGTCATGATATACGATGCATGCCAACCTTGATGTCAAATTGTCAATGTTCTAAATGAAGTTTATTTGTTGTTTTCTCTAAATACTGACATAATCTTACTGTGAGACGACACAGTCGTCATGAAAACTGTTGTTGATATATACTCTGACGTCACGATGCGTTTTGAAAATTCGAAAGTAGCGCTTATTTTCTACATTTCTTTTTTATTATTTGTATTTTTTTCAGTGATTAGATTAATAAAATAACCATTACGTTATGATCAAGAACTAAAATATATTTCGAAATAAAAATTTTAACCAATTTGGAGTTTTATGCATATGACCTATTGTTACGCTAGTGGCCAACGTTTCGAAAAATTTATTTTCATCTTCAGGGCTTGCTAAACATTTCAACATGTGCGATGCTTGTTGTCCGTAAGATATGCAAATAAAATTGTAGAAGCCCATAATGATAAATAATCAGGTGGAATGTCCAAAATATCAGGTGGAATGTCCAAAATAATTGATGTCTTCAGCATTATTTATGATATTCAACCAACTGCCTTCATTGTAACATTCTATTGGATCAACACTACTTTATGCTGAAGAGTTCAAAATTATCTTTCGGTCGACGAGACGACCCTATTATCTAATAATTTCAAACGAAATTGGTGAAATAAAACAAAACAAAAATCACCTCTATATAATTTATTATAATTTCCCTAATAATTACAGTCAAGAGCCTACCACCTACACATTTCAGAATTCCAGTAAGTTTTGTCGCCGTAGCGTAGTACGTATAAATTTTTTGCTTAGCAAGTCTGCACCCCAGTCACTTGAATTGCGCACAGTTTCCCTTTGCGTTCAGTCGTTGCAATCATTCATTAATCATTTCCGGTCAATGCTATCAAAACACCGCTAATGGGTGACGTTTGACGAAAAGACAGAAAAACGATATAGTGTACTCTGCTGTGCATTGGAACAAAGGTTATGTGACTTGATCTTATATATATCATAAAATATGCATTATCTTTATATACGTCCTCACTTTTTTATTTTTGTCCGATGTTAATGCGTTTTTTGCTATACTTCGGAATTTTATCATATATTTGATATTTCAATTTTGTCTTTTCCATGTAGAATTGGTTTTAGATAAATTATTAATGTGCATAAACTGACTGAATTTTATGACGAAGTCTATTTTCAGTTTTTTTCCACCTTTAGTCGAAGATGAATCCAAAAGAACGACAAAGCACAAAAAAACGAAAACGCTTTTTTAGATTAACAATTCACATTTATTTTTACATATTATTGTCCAAAAATCGATAAAAATATTTGTAAATCAGTAACACTAAAGTAAAGTAAACGATATCCGATACTAGATAGCCAATAGCTTCGGTTTATTTTTGGGTCAAAGCCGACTATTTTACCGAAGATGATCGAAACTTTAATAGCCTGGTGTACTTCCTCAATAAAGGGTTTCTTTGAGGACTTTTTAAGAGATCTCAATAAAAAAAAAGGTTTTGTAAAAATTAAGTAAAATAATATCGGTATTTATGCTGAATTCTTTTTATATATAAAAAATAAGTTCAAAAAGTGAAAAGTATGAAACAAGAAAATATTATCTCAACTGAGGATAGCCGTGGTCATATGCCACCTACACTAACAAAACATTACATTTTAATAGTAGTAAGCGATCATAAGCTCTAGAAAAAAATGCATCACGCTATAAAATATCTAGAGGGGCCTCATATTATATGAGATGGCATACGACCACGACTATCCTCAGATGAGAATCTTCTTTCATACTTTTCAGTAGTTGGGTTTTAGTTTTTGAACTTATTTTTTTATTTGTTTTCAATTTGCTCTCCTCTGGAACCAAAATTCAAAAATAAATGTACGTTACCCGGGCCATACTAACGAATCGATTGACATCTTATTTATCAAATTCGGATGAATAGTCTAGGCGCTACGGTGGAACATCCGTAAATACAAACATGCATAGACTGCTAAACTCATAGCCCTTTCTTTTGGCTTCGTCGTATCAGGTAAAAAAGTAAGGAAATTATTTGATGAACTACAACAGTAAAAGACCATTGTGGAAAATAGTAAAAATGTTTAATAATCTTCAAGTATGAATTAAAAATAGACCTTAAAAAAAGAGTGGGTTTATTGTACATCTTCTGAATCATTGCATTTGTGATTTCTTTGCCATGATGAGTCGTAGTCCTCACCATAAAAGTTCCATGGTTAGCTGTAAGGATTCCCGCATGCGTACAAACCCCGTTGCATGGCAGTCATGGCATCCATTCCCATAGCTTGATGGAACGTATAACCGTCATCCTGGAGTGATGCGAAATGATAATCTGTAAACAGATAAACACATCTATAGAAATACGACTGTGAATATTTAAATATAATAATAAAATGGGTAGAATGACATTTTCCTTTATATTTATTTAAGAGTTTTTAATATAATATTATGTAAAAATATGTCTACTTACATTTGAAATCTTCTCAAACTTCTCGAATGCCCATTTCTTTTAAATAAAATAGTTCTTTTAATGTAATTTTATTTTTCAATTAGTTTCACTACAAAAAATTGTATTGAGACTTTTATGCTGTAATAAATTAAGAGGTAAAAATCATTCTACCCCAAATAATAAGGTAAAAAAATTAAAAGTCAATTTAAATTTTGTTCGAAATTCTATAATTTCCTTTAATACTTTTTTAAATGTAAGTACATGGAATGAAATTGGGAACACTATTTTCATGATATCATTTTCAAAATTCAGAATTATTATTTTTGAAATCAACAAGTGATTTAAATCTTAACATAATGTTTTAAAAGAATACTTTGATAATAATATATAACTATATATTATATATGTACTACTAAATTTATATACACAATATACATACATAATACTACATAAAACAATACATACGTCACCATAAAAAATCATTCACAAAACAAACATTCAAACTCGATTTTTTTTTAAATTCATAACATAAATATATAAACAAATTTGTGCTGAGCGATATTTATTTAATTATTCCTTTTTTTCAGTAAATAAAATTTATACAAATTAAAAACAATTTTTTTACAAAATTATAACGTTTTAATATTTACTATTCTTGAAGAATAAAATAAAATAAAATTGTTCTACAATCTAAATTTTGAAACTTGTATACAAATTTTCAGTGACGTTTGCAAGTTCAAAAAACCTTATGCTAATAACTGTAGTTGTCGAGCATCTATAATCTACTATAGATAGAAAGTCACGTTAAAGTACGACGTACACTGAATCGATTCGAACTGGCACAACATTGTTTGAATCGGTTCGACAGCTTTCGTTTTTTACTGTTTTTAAAAGTTGTTGATTGTTCTGACTGTACCGCAGGTTGAATAGAGTCGATTCAGTGATTTTTTCAAAAGCCTTTTTAAATAACAAATTCAAATGAGTTTTTATTTTTTCAATTCAGAAATTAATAGTGGTATCGCCTAACGGAAGAAAAAAATTCGAGTGTGAGAAAACAATATGTAATTTTTTTGTGCAAACGTATTAGAACTGGGTTGTTCTAATACAAGGTGCAATTTATTATGTTAAATAAAATACATTTTAATAAAAACTAAGAACATTTTTCAAAAAAATCCCAAAAGAAAGCAATTTAACAGCAAGTAAAGTTTCACTATAACTCCTTAGCTTTCATATTGGTTGTAAATAAATTTTTACATTTCATCTCAATTTCCATACAAATATTTATCAAACGACAGAAACTCTTAGATGTGTTCTTTGAAAGTTCCGACTAAAAAATATAATATTTGATAAACCACGATTTTTAGGAGTGCAATAAAATATTTTTTTAATAAGATTCTTGCGCACGTCACTGGTCGATTCGTTTAAACTCGCTCAGCCGTAATTAAATAATATTATAGATTGATACAATCAAAAAATATCTTGCAGAATTTTGTGTTAATAAAATTATTGTGCATATAAATACAAATATTTAATCTGTTTGACATATACATTTACCTACTTTGTATAATGATATCAATTAATAATCGCAGTGTAAGTAACAAACATAACATACGTGTTAATTGCTGTGTCAAGTACTTCGTGACTAAATTTCGTCAAAATTATATCGTGTAAACTCTTAAATACTTTCAAGTTTCGTTGATAGTTTGATTTGTAGACTTGAAATATTTGAATATTGATAGATATTCGTTTAATTTTAATTATTTTATAATTTGAACACGAGGCTGGATTTGCCGCTAGATTCCTTGCTAGACTTGACTACTAGTTTTCTAGCGCTGGCTTTCTTGATTGCTTTTCTGTGCTCGCTTCACACGAGACGTCTTTTCAAGCGTGTATTGTAGATGCATCTGGCGCTCGCAGTTTAGTTTGAGATGCTTTTGGAGGTTTGAGCCTCTTAGCCCCCCCCCCCCCCCCCGATCTGCTACTGACGGCACGTGAATTACGTGCTACATCGTACGTTTGAGATCATTTACGTTATTAAATTGGTTTTGAAAACACGCTGCACAATACGTTACGCATTTCACGCAAAATTATGTCTAGACAAAGAGGACACGCGTGTTTTTGTATTCCTTTAAAAATGATACACTAGTATGATACGTAATGTCACGTGTTACCACATGCTGTGTCAGTATTATTAACATTATCAATCTTAGGTTCCTGTGACAGGATAGGTAAGAATGTTATTTGAATTAATTTTGGAAAAGTAATTAGTTGGTACAAAAGTATACAACACATGTTTCAGTTGCATAAAAAGTTTTCGTTTTTGAGATTAATAAATTATTCTCATTGTTAGGATGACTCAAAAGATTTTAAATGTCATTGAGGTTGAAAAAGTCATTAATGCGGTATTAAGGATCAAAATTAATTAAGATATTTTTAATAATTAATAATGACTATTTTTGTTTTCAAAACCACTTAGTAATTTATTAAAAAGATTTATTGCTATATAAGGGTGATTATTTTGACAATTTGTTTATATGTGTAAATTTGTTTCAATGTGACATATTGACATAATAGCAAATGTACCATATCGAGCAATAAATTTTAAGTTTTAGTTTTTTTAGCACATTCAAAAACACTTTTTTGCGAATTGAAATATGAGTGATGCATAATTTGTTCCAGAAGAACGCAATAGATGTTTGACTTTGATTCGTATTTTGATTTGAATTTCACAGGTTTCAGGACATTAGTTAGGAGCCCCGGATCTACGATTTTTTCGAACGGGGGTGGAAATTTGATAATGGCGGTCCCTCTCTCCAGCGTTTGAGATAAATTAATAAAAAAAAACTCATAAATATTTAATGGTTGGCATTTTTCGTGAACGGGAAACCGTCAGAAAACAAGCAGATCTTGTAAATCGGAAAAAGGACAGATTGGGTGTGGTTTTCAACCATATTATATTATAATTTTGGCGCCCCCTGAAACTGCCGCCCAGGGCGGGTGCCCCGGTTTAGCCCTCTCCCCCTAGTTCCGGAGATGTTGATTAGATTTTGGTTATTTTTAACTACTAACTTTGTAATTGACAACGAACTTTCATTTTATTGAAGTTAACGAAATATTAGTCGAAGTATGTTGACAAAACTTGTATTTAATAACACAAAATGGTATTTTATAATTAAATTAAAACTATCCGACAGAATTAATGATTGTATTTTCTGCACGTGAAAATAATTTACAGTCTTTTCGCGTATCAGATTCAGTCAACCAATAAATCAAATAAATTTTTGATGAATTGTTCATTGGTAAAAAAATCGCTACGTTTTCTTGTGATATCAAAACACAGATTGGTATTAAAATAACAGCAAAAAATGTCTATTAAAATTGCAAAACAATTCTTTTTTGTGAGAAAGAATTTCCCTTTTTTAGATAAAAATAGCTGTATATATTTGGGACAATAATATTTTTGTACAATAATTCGTTTGTAATAAAAAAACGACTAAACTAATAATTATTAGTACCGAATAGTCAATAGAGCAAGAATTACATTTTGTCAAAGCTTATCAAGCTCGGACCTTTTATATTTACTTTTCAGTAAACAACGATATAGTAAGCATTTTCTTAACGGTAAAATAAGTTACAATATTTCTTCTTTAAACTTCGTTATAAGCTTCAATTAAAACTACATTTTAGTTTTGTAAATGTTTCAATTAACTAAGAACTAAAAATGTATTTGCCAGTTCTCAGCTTATTAGTTATAGATCTGAAATATATAATGGTATACAAACGATCCCAGTAAGTTATTGCAGCTATATTTTGTTCGATTAACATCAAATTAGAAATATTACAACAAAAAATAAGCACGTTAAACATATCGATTTTTACCAATAAATAAAACAACAAGGTGTATTGAAAACTAGTTGTGAGAAGTAATCAATATTTCAAAAATTTTCAGGAACATTTACACATCATTACATAATTGTGAATCCCTGTACAATTCCGAATTTGTTTTTCGTTATGAAATTTAAATTACGAAATTATTTTTTCTACACTTTAAGTTACTAAATTGCATACTTTTAGTACGATACTTTATACATATATATTTGTAGTTATTAGATACTGGTTCCTTATAGTTCTTAAGAGGGTCGATCGATTTTTTTTTAATCTAATCAATAAACACATATTTTCGCAGTCATTTAGTACTATAATACAATTAATTTTTCTCCAGAAGACAGTTAATTACACTGCATTTTCGGCTGTACTAATGTTAATAAATCATAAAAATAAGAGCTTAATTCTAGAATAAAACAAAAACTTGAAAACAGATTGAAATTTCGAGCCCATAACACATTTTTGTAGCTTATTACAAATAAATTAAAAAAAAAATGGCAACCAAACACTTGCTGTTAACTGAGGTGAACCATTTTCTGAGGCAACGTCTGGTGTTCGGTATTTATCTATGCCATCGGTGTTGATGTTCATTAGCCGTAGTGGCGAGGGTGATGCATTTTTAAAATGTAAACCGAATACTATGAACAAAGAACATATTAAATTCAATCCCATGATATTCTTGTTTTAAATTTTTTTCGAGGCTCTAATTCGATTGCTGAACGCGGACATGTTATTATCAAACAAGTAATGTCACAGGAATATGAATCAAGTTCAGTTTATTGATACAAATTTCCATGACTTCACTTTTCTAAACAACATTAAATAATTTGATAAAACATTGGTAAAAAGCTACAGAAAGGGCACACGAATCACGACGCTAGTATGTCATGGAGATACCATTTATTTATTTTTTAAGTCACGGTTATTTGGAACTATTCATATTTCAAATTCATTAATTTTTTAATCATAAACTGAAAATCCAATTGTTTTACCAGCTCTTATTTCAAAACCAGGAAACTGGGGCCTCGTACCAGAGGATGCTGAAAGAACCCTGTGAAAATTTTAAAACGATGTTTTAATCACAGTGCAAATTGTCTTCTGGAGTAAAATTGATAAAATAATTTAATAACGATTTATATATTAATATAAACGAATCAATAAAAATAATAGGTACTTCAGTAACAACGAAATGAAATCACATTAAAGAAAAACGAGAAACAAAATAAAAGAATGTGAATTTAATTATCATTCATTGAATATATCCACCGTTATTTGAATTATTGTAATAATATTGATTAGTGGACCCACCCTCTAAAGAACTATAATCTAACCCCTATGTGGCAAGATGGGCAAACTGACTCGGGTGAAGATCAAACTGGTACGGATGACCGTACGGTGACATATGGTAAGGAACGATGTTCATACTGGCCATCTTATGCTCCTTTTTCCACTTCATTCGTCTATTCTGGAACCAGATCTTTATTTGTCTTTCGGTCAAGCATAACGCGTGCGCTATTTCAATACGTCTTCTTCGTGTCAGGTATCTGTTGAAATGGAACTCTTTCTCCAGTTCCAGCGTTTGATATCGGGTGTATGATGTCCTTTGACGTTTCGTTTCGCCGTTGGCGTTTACTGTACCTGAAACATGGAAAGATGCGTTTGTATTATTTTGTTACACCAAACATTATCGAGCATGTCTATAGCTTCACTTTTTTGACTTTGTAGAACTTTTGTTTGGACTCTACAGAGCACTCAAAATTGGAACCGAATTATGTGACGGATCATTTGTTATAAGGAGACAATAATCACTAAACAATCTTACTTCGTTAAGTTATGATCAGTTGTAGAAATACAGACGGTCAAAGTGATCACCATTCATTCAGAAAGTATACTAGATTTTTACTGCTCCATTTGATTCGTCCAAAAAAGTCTGTATCAATAAATAAAACTATGTATGTTCGCTCATAATAAGCTTAAAATTAATCAGGGAATCAAATTCTCAGAAATATTCAACATGAACATTCGTGCAGTAAAAGTCATACTTGATGAACGAAGGGTGGCCATTTCGACCGGCTATATTTTTAAAACCAATTATATAATATGCTCAACTTTTTTTTCTGTGATTATTATCTCATCTTAACTAATCATTTTACATATAATTCGATTCTAAATTAGATTTTGATCGTTCTTTTGAATGAAAGCAAAGTATTTGCGGTCTTGGGGTACATAGACTGTTGTTGTACATTCCATATATTTTGCGTAATATTTTGGGAATAATCATCTCAACATTTTCATTTCTCTGTTATTGTGGTGATGAATGTTGTAACAAAGAAGTGTTAGGCAGGCTGTGCAATAGTTTAATACTTCTAATTTTTCTACTATCGAAAGTTTATAAAACAGCTCTTTTTTATTAGTCTTAATGTTTTATTGCGAAATATTCTTTAATGATAAATGTCTATTTTTATAAAAATATTAAATTATATTTTTCTACATTTTTTTCGAAAAAAGAAATAAATTAAGCTTTTTATAAATAATTGGATAATACCTAGAGATAATTAATAATTAATTTCTAATTTATAAACACTTTCATTCATTTTTTCTTATCAAAATGACGTGATTGTTATTATTTTAGCTTTTTACAGAATATTTTCGCTATTCAATTAATTGTGTTATTTAATTATTGAACCTCTGATTCATTCAGACCATTTGTCTGTGTGATAACTATGTTATTTTTTATGTAAAAAAACCTCTGAAAGGTTCACAAATTTGATAACGTTCTCAATTTGACTACGCCTTATAATTTGTTGTTAATTTGTAATCATAAAATTTATCATTTTTATTGCTACACAAATCATTTTTTGACACACAATTGATTTATGAAAGGTGATAAAAATTTGTATCTCATATCAAACTATAATAAAACTGTCCTAAACTAACAAAATATTATCTAAAATTACTTTTTTCTGTAAATTAACAATGAAAAATTATTAAAAATACTAATGATGCCAGACGTATAACAATTTTATGTACGCAATAATAAACTGTGACATCATGGCTATGAATAGGTTAACAATATGTTATTTGTATCAAGTTATCACACATGCAATGTTAATATTTTCAAATAATAATGGCGACGTCGTTTTTCACTCATGAAATTAAAATAGTTTTTGTATTGAAATAAATGACAATAGACACGACTATAATATTTTATGGATAGCTCAAATCTAGGAGAGAATAAACTAGAGACAAGGCTGGTGTAACTTTCAACCGTCATTTGATCTACGTGTAAAATATTTCCATACGTCCAACTTAACATATTTTAATATATAAATCCGTTTCGTTCAGCTCTGCCCCGCACCCTATACTAAGTGCCAAGTTTCAGCTTCTTAGGTCAACGGTAACCTTCTGGAGACATGGAGACAAACATACAATTGGAGATTTGGATGTTTCCACTTGACGAAGATATTAATAGCAACAGCGTCACATCATGTTAATAAAGGATAACTTTAAAATATTGAAAACATTATTTCGATATCTCTAAATTCAACGGAGATATTGAATTGTGTGTACGTGGGGTCGCCAACGAGACTGATTGACGCCTGGTCGGCCATTGTGACGCTCGATGTGTCATAGTTATAGTAACTAATAATTACAAAAAATAAAATTATCGACCAATTTTTCAGACAATATATTAACAAAAAAATATATAATTAATACATTAACGTTTAATAATTACAAATATAGAAAGTCATGAATTTATAAGATATATTCAGATATTCCACAATTCATCATCTATTCTAATACTAATATACTGTTGCTTTCATGACTTTTTTATATTCATAGTTACTACAAATATGATACTTCTGCTGAATGACTATAACCCGTACTGAGAGCGGCATAGCGCGGAGAATTATCAAACTTAAACTTTGAGGTTGCATAACTTTGTTAATTTTTAAAGATATTGCACAAATTCTTTCGCCATTAATTTTGTAATTGTTAGGATTACGATTAAAATTAAAAAGAAAATAAAAGGAAACTTTCTAATTATATATGTAGCTATGGGACACATATAGTTTTAGCAAGGCTGGTGGGCGGTGGCAGACGATTTGAAAATCATTATTCCGATTAGGAAAAACGATTTTGATAAATGTTATATTCTTAATGACGTCAGAAAGCCACTAGTTGAAATGCACTGGCGTAGGCAGTACATATACAAGTGCATCTATTTAATAATAACCATTAAATAAATAGACTGATAATCTCTTTGGTTAGCTGGTTACACGCGGTGTTGTGTGTAAGAGAATGATCTATAAACATTTCGCAACGATGCGACAGTAGTAAGTGACATCCGAGATCGTAATTCACCGAGGTGTTTTGTTGATTTCACTACTTACAAGACCGGTCACTTTATAAATCAGTATATGTTATTGGCTAGCAGCCAATCAGACTCTTTAATACCGCACTCACACTATCCATTTAGGATTTTGCGCCAGACGAGACACAGGACGAGTGTCGTTACGCGATCATCTCATTAAAGCTCACTCGTCTCATCTCTTTGGATTTTAACACTTTGACCGGAGGACGTGTTTGGAATTTTCACGCAGAAAAGGGGAAGGCGTTTGTAGGGAGTTCTTTAAAAAACAATTACGGGGTCGTGTCAATGCGATGGATTTTTTTTTCGCGCAGTGAAGAGGGGAAGGCGTTTGAGGGGAGTTTTTTAAAAACAATTACAGGGTCGTGTCGATGCGATGGCGTTTTTTGCGCAGTGAAAAGAGGAGGGCGTTTGGGGGGAGTTCTTTGAAAAACAATTAATTAAAAATTGCAAAATGATTTCCTATTGTGTATGGGGCATAAGTTTATTGCATTAAGTTACTATTAAAATTCTTATATCTCTTCGAAATCTTTCATATGACTACATTCTTAACAAAACTAAATTAGTTTTTGGTTATTTATGAGGATATTGTTATTCACTTGTTTATTTTCGCACACGAATAATCTTGAAGAATTATATAGAAACTACTTAAAATCTTTAAGAAGTTCTCGACAATCGCCATTTTGTGAAACATAGCATCTTTAAAATTCTTTTAAAATTACTTCCCACCATTTTTTACATAATTGAAACTGTTTCTGGGGATAGTTGAAACAATAAAGTTGCCTACAGAAAATCTCTCATTTTATTTATGACATTCACTTTTAAGTCTGTCACTTTTAATCCACTTCAAACATTTTGTAGTGACTTATGAAAAAATAAACAGTTATTTTTAACTTGTGTTTCATATTCATATCTATATAAACACAGTTAAAAACTACTTTCCAATTCATCATAACATCATAAAATGTACATATTTAGTGTATCTTAAAGTTTATTGTTATCAACTTTTAATGGAGAATTTAACGAGTAATTAAAAAATAACCCTTCTTTTTTCGTAGTTGGGTAAAAAGTACGCTACACTTTAAATATCAATGTCTCATTAAAATCGGTCAATCGTTTTTGAAGTAATGCCCGAAAAAAAATTCTGGAACTAGTATTTATACAAAATATCAAAGAAATTCAATAAAAATTTATGTATTATCCTGAAACTAGAAGCCCGGTCCGGCTTCGATCGGATTTGTAAATTGCCTATTAAAGATACACATATTGACTACTGCAACTTCTCGATATTCGAGTGTTCGGCAAGAAGTATTTGTATACTGTACGTTATGAAGTCAGAGACTCAGAAGTCGAGTGAGTAGCCACTATATGTACCGCTTTGACGTACTTACGATTTTTAATAGGTACTTGTATAGAAGTAACTACATGCCCAAAAATTATTATTAAACTGCGATAAAATAGTGCACTTCCAAAATCATAAGAAAGATTTCAAAAAAGTTTAATCAAAATTCGTCAAATAGTTTTTTAGTTAAATGCGTTCAAACACATACATACAAAGTAGTTTTACTTCAAAAATTTCATAATTTAAACTTCTCGCAAAAAGCTTTTAAGGTCAGGTCAACAACGATAAAATTAATTTATTTGTTTGATTGTTTGTTATTTTCTTCGTTTTAGGACATTTTAATTAATAAAAGCTTGTTTTTAAAAGGTTTTTTTACTTTGTTTTTTAAACTAGAATTTAGAGTCGTTATTTTATGCTGCAATAATGCCTAAACGCACTGTGATTTTTCACGAACCTGTTTCATTTTTTTCATTTCTTTGTCTCTCTCAGATAAAAATAAACGCTTTTCCAAATGAAATGACAAACAATACGGCTATATCAACTGGTGAGATCTTGTGTTGTTTTTCAGCACATTATTAGCATATGAAACGCAGATCATATTTTTATTTTGAACGTACAATAAACGCGTTATTGGCCGTGCATTGTCAAGGGTTGGGTCACATTCTGTAAATCTATATATTTTTTAAGTTTATCGCAATTTTCTATTGTAATTTCATTGGCAAATTTCAAAAAACATGATCTGTAACTGATCAGGAATACCAAGGACTAGCGGTGTTCATCTAGAAAATCAGAACATATAGCATTCAGTACTTTAGTGTTTATAGTGCTTCGACAGCTATATGGTCATTAGCACATTATACATTATAGATATGTAAATTCTATGGTTAAACACTATGGAAGACAATCACAGGTAAGTATATGTTAACATAAAATATTTTCAACAAAAAAATTGAACCGACTTCAAAAAAGGCACTAAAAAGTAAAAAATAATTGCGCATTGAAATGTTTTGGAGTCGGTGTAGTTCTCGGAATAGATTTCATATTGGCTGACACCGACTCCAAAACATTTCAATACGCAATTATTTTTTACTTTTTAGTGCCTTTTTTAAAGTCGGTTCAATTTTTTTGTTAAAAATATTTTTTTTTTCTTTTTTTAGTGTTAATCTAACACTAAAAATCGGTGAACATACATAAAAAAACAGTATGCATGCCTTTGAAATTTGAGAGTTTCCCTCAATTTCTCCGGGATCCACCATCAGATCTTGGTTCTGATGGGACCACCTCGGAAGTGCACTCTTTCGAATAAAAATTTGAAAATCGGTCCATAATTGATGGAGAAATCGGTGAACATACATAAAAAAAAATTAAAAAAAAATATACAGACGAACATAGAACCTCCTCCTTTTTGTTGAAGTCGGTTAAAAAAAGGTAAGAACGATATAATAATATTATTGTTATCTTAAAATTTAATTCTAATTTTTAATGAGATACTAAAACGATTACAAACGCCCTACGCCACGGTTTCGAAAATTTTACGCAAAATTCTAAAAAAATAATGAACGACTGGAACCACTGTTGGAAAATATAAGAAATTCTATTATTTAAGCCATAACATTTCTTTCACGTTTTGTTATTCGCTTAATTTGTTAAAGATCTATGTATAATGAACCGAAATATATCCCTTACTCTTACTGGATGATAACTGTGTACATTTCAAAATTATAAAACTATACTATACAACTTTTAAATAAATACTAGTTTACCCGTGCAAAACCTTTTGCATATATTTTCATATTGTTTTCAAAAATCGATATTTTGATACAGACCCGTAGACAATAATTTTAATTTATTGTATTTACAAGCGTGCTTACGATCGAGGTATTGAGAAAAATAGTATACACCACACTGGCCGAAAGTGCGATATCTTGCCCTCGGCTTTGCCTCAGGCATCATGGCAAGATATCACTCTTTCGGCCAGTGTGGTGTAATATACTATTTTTATTTTTAGTTATTTTAGCTACCTGTGATTTCCATTCCCAGTTTTTTTTTTGTTGAAATCGAGAAAAACTACTTGTTCCGTGGGAGGACTTTTTAAATGACAAAAAAATCGTGACTATTTTGGAATTCCATTTGACATTAATATTCAAACTATTAATGTTTCAAGCATTTTTTTGTTCAAATATCACTTTTCAACGTTGATTCTAGGAAAAAGAAGTTTATTCGTCCCTAATATATCACTGTAACATGCAAAACTGTTTTGGACCACCTGCAGGGAAAACGCGATGTCAAACGTAAAAACCTTTGCTTATAGTTGTCAGGCTTGTCCGACCGGCTCCCAGGTCTTTTGGAGTGACCCAATTCACGCACTGGGTCATCTGACACTTCGCAATGAATTATAATGTACCGGCTGCATAATACCATATACAAAGTACATCGTAGACTCATAACATCGACAGAGGAAAGTTGAATAGTTTAGAATTCGTTTATTCATGAAAAAATAATTTTTGCACACTTCCTCCTATCAAATAGTTGCAGCTTTTCATGTCTGTATAGCGATAGTAAAATGACCCGTAATTTTTATGGAGTAGCGAACATAAAAAGCATATTATAGCAATGACAGTATTAAATTCGAAAATGTACTTGTTCAAATCAGTGTAAATTCTATTCGTTACATATCTAGGTCTATTTGATAAATTTTTAGTAAGAATTTTTATTGTTTTGGAACATATTTTGTAGTGTCATTTTTTTTTTTTTTTTGTTTCAAAGATAAGTTCTGTAACATTCTGCACTGTTAGTTCGTCCAAAAACTGATCAAAAAACCTAGATAGAATTTTATATCAGTTAAAAATCAGCCGGTAGTTATCACAGGTGAGTGTATTATAAATATATAACAATTTCCAGATTTGACAAAGTACCTACAGCAATCATTAACTATTTTGGGATTTATGATCCAATTAAAATATATCAGCTTGCGTAACTAGGGAAAAAAAACAAGTTGAACAATAAATGTCGGTAACAGATATTTTCATATTCAAAAATACATGAATTACCCAAAGCTAAAATTCTGTAAATGGGTTTCAAGAAAATATTACTGGGAATCTAGAGATATAAGAGATTGGGAGATAGCACAATGAACCCAAGAGGCTGCGATTTTCCCGGTGACAAGCCGACTCCCGTTCATTAAAAAAATATATTACTTAAAATCACTATTGTCTGTCAGTCAGCCATACAGGGAGCGGTTTCATAGTTGTGTCTCTCCAACATATGGGTATTCCCGTCTGGAGATTTTTTTGGCGGCGCACTTGGTCAGCGTCTCACTGTTTGTAAGATCATACGCATTCATTCTAGCTTTGGATATTTTGTTATTTTTTTTTTTTGGGCTTAAAAATGTTTACATATCAAAAATGCAGTATCAATCACATCATGCAAACAAATACGCAATTCCTTCAACGTGCGGTCCGCTACTAAATAATTTACTTAAGGAAGGCACCTAGTGTAACAGCTCAAAAATATTTTCTTTTTTTGCTTAAAAATGTTCGAAATACTATGTAGAATATTCCTACAAAATTCCTACAAACGATATTCGCTACGATAATAGTTAAAGTATATTAATTGATCATTACGAATTTGTTCACTATCATTTATTTATTTGTTTTTTAAAACGCGTTTTTCTCAAATCATCATTTTCAAAATTTGTGGCGTAATATTTCAAAAACTATTAAAGATTTTGGGCTGAAATATTTACCAGATATAAAAAACAACTTTTATTCGTAGTTGAACCTACTTGTTTGGTAAGTTATTGTTATAAATTTTATTTATAAATGTTTACAGGCCAAAATTTTATACGAAAAATTAAAAAAAAATCAAACTTCAAATTAAATACATTTTTTGAAAAATTTTTTTTATATATTTTATAGGTTTATAACTACGAATTGTTATTAACAAGAAATTTTTTGAATGGATGTTACAGGTTTATTCTAAGGGCTGTAATTACGCCCAAAAATTGGACATCGCAACTGCAACGCGTCTTATAGAAATGCTTACCACGCCGCCATTTTGTACAGAAAAAATTATTACAATTTTTTTTTAAACTATAAAAGATGTTCTATAAGGCCTAATTCAATAAAATATCATAAAAGTATAGTTAGTACAAAAATAAAATGTTTGAAATAAGTGTTTTTTTTAGCTGTTACACTAGGTGCCCCCTTAAATGGCCTTTCAACGAAAAAACGTTGCGCATCACTGATTGAAATCTTCCTTAACATGTGTATTACTAAATGGCTGTTTGGTACAAAAGCCTCGTAGCAAAACAGGTTGTGTCTGCGTAAATATAAAAAAACGCATTCGAGTTCATAACATGGAACGGCTATGTACGCGATTTCCACATTGGTTTATAATTAACAACGATATTTATTAGTTAAGTTTACCAGTAATTAATAAATGACATTGTAGTATAATATAACAAATTGAGTTAAGAATAGTTACCTACCAACTGTAAGAGAAACTAGTAAATTATCTACTTTACTCTGGATGCATTACTCACAGTTGCATATTTTGAAAAATATGCAGAATTGTCGTTTAATTTCTTTACTGCAATTAGTTAACAGGAACATGTTCATTTAAGTGCGTAAATTATTTACCGGACAAATTAAATAATTTTAAACTGCGACTTCTTTCGAGTAAAAAATAATTAATACATACAGGAGATTGCATTTAGTTTAGAACAGGGTTTCCCAGCACGGGGTCCGCGGGAAAAATTAAATAAAATTATGGAAGTCAAAATTACGAAACCACAGCGTGAGGCGATGACGAGGCCGCCCGGCGCTTTGATTTAAAACTCTCAGACGAAAATACTTATTTAACACGGGAGGGCACTAGGCACAGACCTAGAAAACCTGGAATTATCAGGGAATTTAACGCAACCTGGAAATATCAAGGAGTTTTTATTTTACAGTGTCAGAGAAAAATAGCATTTTGGAGTTTAAAATTTCTAATTGTGGAAATTTTGTTGTTGTTTTAAAAATTATTGCCTTTAGACTCGAAAAAATATTTTCCAAGCTTTAGGAATACCTGGTCATTAAGCTTCAATTTGGAATTTTTTTGTTTGCTATGCGACTATTTATCGCTGAGATATCGGCGATTAAGTAAAAAGTAACCTTTGTTTTTTACCATCGATATTGATCGTACAGTAAAAAGAAGATTTACTGAAGAGATAAAGTTTTGTATGCTTGAAAAAATGCAAGAAAATTGTTTTGATGCTCAATTTCGATTTGGAAAAGTACAAAAAAATGACTGATCAAAACTTTAAACATCTCGTTCATACAAATAAGATAATAAATCATGGAAAAGTATAATTTTCTTGGAAAGCCTAGAATTATCAGGGAAATTTGAAATCATTTTTCTGTGACCACCCTGTGCGGGTGACAACGATCGTTAACCTACCTAAGGATCCACCGTTAAAAAAGGTTGAGAAAGGCTGGACTTTAGAGTATCATTTAATTAAGGAAACCTGTCATTTTGGAAATTAATAATTAAAATTATATTACAAATAAATTCGTATTTAATATTAATGTTAAGTTTGCGAAATGTAAAGTTAAAAAATGCACCAATGAAATAAAAGATTTAAAGGCCATTCGAATAGATTAGCACAAATTGTTTTTACAGAAACGATTGTCATTTATCATTTGACTATACACAAGAAATACATTATTTATTACAAATAAACATATCTTCACAAACAAAACGTCGTAGAGTCTGTACTTGGTCTTATTACCATATTGGTAAACACTACCGTATTTGGAAAACGCACGTCCAAGAAATTTTCAACGTTCGTGTATATGTCACAGAAATATTGTTATAGTCCTAACACAATTACAATCTTTACGGATTATTTTTCAATGAATATCAATTTTAGGAAAATTATAATTAAGATGACCACTGACCATTCGTCCTGAATTTATCGGGACAGTCCCGCATTAAAGCCCCGTGTCCCGTATTAATATATGTCCTGGAAATATCCCGATTTAAATAATTCATCATATCATGTGAAGATTACAATATTCGAATATATTTTATTCGCGCGTCTCTGCATTACGTATTTTGTGACTCAGTCAATAACGCTACTACAGTGCTCAAAAGCTATAATGTTTTTCCTTTGACTGAGAATCTTTTATTTTGGCACAAAGGAAGGTCTCAAGTGAAGGAAAAAATCCGAAAAAGGTTTATTTCTACATCTACGTGGAATTATTCAAATTTTTCACCAGATTTAATTAGACTTACATATTGAAATTTAAAATATAGACGGATTTTAGGTCAAATGTAATGTCGAATTCGACATAGCTTTAATATTATAATAGTAGATAATACTAACAGTATGTAAAAATGTGCTTATGGTTTAAATTTCTGTCACCAGATGTCCTATCGTTTTATGTCAAATTATAGTACCATAGTTATGTTTTTGCCGTGTGGTTTTTGCGGGAACAAATACAAAGGAGACGATCCCTTCGACGCACCTGTCTTTCATTTTTTGTGGATGATTTGATTAAATGTGACGTAGTTTTCTACAACTTTGAAGGAAAGTACAAGAAACATGTTTGTAATTCATTTGTTAAATTTCAAAACAATAGGTTTTTCCTTGTAGTTGATTCGTTGTAGGTACAATGTACAGCATTGGTTGATGTTTATATAATAATAATATTTGTTCATTTTAACTTCTGACACATCCGTACAGATATTATTGTGTAGAGAGTTTGAACACGTCAAAGAATCCTCAATGCACACACGATTTGAGTGAACATAATATTTGAAATGACTCGAAAGTGAAGTATGAATTGAGACGGCGTCGTATGTGATTTTATGTTGAGAATGTAACATCATACGTACACACATAACTGCTATATTAAAGGGAAAATATTGGTGTGTTAAACATCTGTATTTATTAGGGCCATGCCTCACCATAGAGATATAAGTAACTAGACTAGGTTAGTTCGTATGCTTGCCATAAGTGAAAGTGTCCTCAGTTGAGAGAGAGAGAGAGAACGCTGCAGAAAGTCCAGAAAAAACAAATATGTGTTTACTCAAATCAACATTGCTTTGTATCATTAGTAATCATAGAGAGTGTCTGAATTGCAGACACTTTCATGGCTCACTCGCGTACTCTAGTCTAATATCTCTATGCGCCTCACCGAGATACCATGCCAGCGCAACTGGTTGAGCTCCCATAGTACTCTAAGCCTTAGTTTGTTTAAAGCGTGGCTTTTAAAATTTAAATTGGTAGATATGGTGGCAATTCGGGACAAATAGCGTCCCGTTTGTCCCTTCGTCGGGACACGGAACAAGGAGGTTAGAAATCGGTAGGAAGTTTAACTCATCGACTTATTATTCTAATAGACGTGCCTTCGCCATATATTGTCGTAGTTGTTTCCGGTGCACTGAGTGAGAAGGATAGAGTATGCGTGTGGCCTAAATACTATGCTGAAAAAGATACAGATTGGCCACACATGAGTGAAGAGAATAGAGTATAGTTGTCGCCTATTTGCAGTTTGTATTATTCTGAGAGATATAAAGATTGACTCATTCATTCTTAAGAGACTTTTTACACCGCTAGGACACGTTCAGTAAGAATAAGTCTTTGGTTTAACCAGTTCTACCGTGACTATATTATTTCTCGCCAGGATATCGTACGGTTAAATAGTTTGCACAAGCCACTTTGTAGACGTCTTACTCGCGGTTTATAGAACACGCTGTGTCAGATGTTATTTATTTAACTAGTTGAGAGGCCGCCATCCGTGACAGGTGGATATAGGAGGTGTACTCCGTATAGGTATAAGTACATCCTATAATCTGTTTGTATAGGCAGGAATCTATATGTCCTCCCTTCTCTTTCTGCAGGGTTGTTTTCTGAGCGCCCGCGGCTATACGTATCTTCTACCACAAGGCAACCAAGCTTACGCCAAATGTTCGACTAGGATGCAGATTTTTTGATCGAAATGCTTAATTCTATTTTTCACAAGATGAAAAAAACGTCCACTAACAAAATTCCTTTACTTTGCAGCTGCGATTTTCAGAATACTGTAAATGGCGAACAAAATACATCAACTGACGTCTTTTACTATTTTCCTCGAAAATAGAGACTCTTGCAAGATACCATAAAGCTGTCGGTCGGCTCTCTTCATTGCAATGATAATTAGATTCAATAACTTAGTAGGATGTTGGAAATATCTGGCTGCATAAAAAGTTACTAAAAATTTGACATAAACCATTTTGTCTTGTGTATAGATACAGCTGTATATTTTCTCTTGCACTCCCGTCGGGCCAAAATATTTGACCAATGACATGTGGGGTCTTCAAGATGTTTTTATTTTTTTTTTAAACCAGCGCCATTTATTTTTATGTAAACCATTCCATCGTAGATCCTACATATTTAAAACACACTTTAAATGCAGATGTTTTGCCATATTAAAAAATGTAATTTAAACAAACGTAAACGTGAAATTTCAGAAACTGCAATAAAATAACTATAGATCTGTTCCAAAGTACCTATCTGAGAACGGTAACAGAACCGTCACCGTCTTGCGCAGTAGCCAAAACAAAACTGTTTGTATCGGATTTTGAGCCACTGCGCAAGACAGGCATAAATCTACTCTGTCTTCCTTCGAGGGTATAAATATTTATTCGCCTGATAAAATATAGCCGCCACATAGATCATAAAACCTAACTTATAAACGTAGAGTATTATATCTACAGTTGCTCTTGTGAATTTATTTATGTGTTGTTTAATGTTTTACAACTATACACTTCACAAAAGGTTAATAAACAACACATAAATAAATTCACAAGAGCAACTGTAGATATAATACTCTACGTTTATAAGTTAGGTTTTATGATCTATGTGGCGGCTATATTTTATCAGGCGAATAAATATTTATACACACAAAACTTCCACTATAACTTTAATGTTTTACAACTATACACTTCACAAAAGGTTAATAAAGTTATAGTGGAAGTTTTGTGTGCAATTGGGTTAGGATAAAACATTTTTATTTTGTGAAATTTTTTTGACGTTTACACTAACGCTATCGATCGGGTTTTTTGTTGAACGTCAAAATATTCAACAAAAAGAGCAAGGAGTATATAGTGCAGTGTATAGTTATTCTTCCACAAACTTTTCTATCTGATATTTTACTTGATGAATTGAAACGAATAAATTTGTTCTAAGATTAGTAACTTCTATCTTTAATAGTGTTCGGTGAATATGGGCATTAGGTACAAAAAATGAGATTTATGAATACATGAACTTGAAGTTATTTTATATTTAATACATATTTTCTAGGCTGTAAAAGTAACGAGAAATTGTGTACCCGTATGTATTCGTTACTTAAAGAACCAGTACCCGTTACTTTCGTATCGTTACGTTACTCGTTACTTTTCATACGACATACAATCGTGTACTAGCATCAAGCATGTATTAGCATCGCAACGAGGCGTGTCCCATACGTGATACGGTATGACTTTGTTTGTATAACGTATAACCGCATCAAACGAGTCGAACTGACATGGAAGCGAAAGATGCGAGTAACGAAATGAATTTGTAAGTAACGATTCGTTACTTCGAGTCAGACGATGTACCCGTTACTCAGTAATGGATACATACGGTTTGTTACAGCTCTAATATTTTCATCGAATATATTTAATTTCAAACACAAATAAAATGTGTTTAAGAACAATTTAATTCGACATTCCTAAAATCAAGATGTTCACTTCAATCACTTTGTCTATTTGTTAACCGGCATCTATTTTTAGTTTACATTTCAGTAAATAGCAATTAATTATGTATGCACTTTTCACACAACAAGTGTTCAGATTAACACGTAGAGTAATCCATCTCCCGAACTCAATCTGAATTACAGAACACAATAAGACAGTCGCATCGACTTAGATGATGCGCGACCGTGGCTTTGGCAACGTTCACTAAGCAACAGTCTAATGGAATACGGGTGTCGAATTGTGTTCGAGGATTGCAGTCCCGCTTTCAACACTACACGCGCCAGAATGTAACTTTTTGCTTTTTAAAGTGGATTCTGGAAACTGTTAGAAAATATACGCCTGATCAAACATTACAAAAATGTTAAAATTTCGAGCGATGAAATGTGACGTTATTTTTAATTTTCGTTAATATATATTTTTGTTTTGCTGTTTTTCAAATATTGTTTATGTAAACATTTTTTTTTTAATTTAAATATTGATTTATTTGAGACAATAAATTTTCTGAGATGTTTTCCCCTGTTAAAAAAGTGTGAATTTAAAATTCGACTGTCTTCTCAAAAGAGAATGCCTTTAAAAAGGTTGAAATAACTTTTCTTCATTTTGCAATTGCCTTCCTGACCAAAGTTTAATTCAAAGCCACCGAAAGTATATTTTCTCTATTATATTCACAGAGGTTTGCAAGAGTTTTAATTCAATTTTAAAAAAAATTGTCAATAATTTCGTTTTTTATGAGTTTTTTTCCAAACAGGTGACCGCGTTATATCGATAAGTGTAGGTACCTACCCAAAAAATATTCCGGTATTTTACCAGTCTTGTAAAAAATACTTTTTAAAAGTATTTAACTACAAATACAAATATTCTTGCTTCATTGAGTATTTAAATACAAATACTTTTCATGCATATACCTGTAAAAAATACTTTTCAAAAGTATTTGAAATACGAATACTAGAAAAGTATTTGTATTTGTATTTTGAAAAACTTTTACTCAAATAATTTACAAGTCTGCTTTTTACCCATGCTACCTAGGTTAAAATTTCCATTAAAACTGCTTTCTTCCAAAACAAAATTGGCGCTCTTGCATGCAAACGGTTACGTAGTTCTATAATAATTTATTTTTTTACTTTGCTAATTTTACTTTTCATGAGAGCATTTTCACACAATTTATCATCATTATTAATTTTAATCGTATGCAGAGTATATTTCCAGTTATAACACCCGCTTTGAGTACTAATTTGACCGCTATTATTTTAAACGTCTACGTCAATGGGCTCGTCCCAAGTCTTTTAGGATTGGAATTTACCTTACAAATAGATAATAAAACAATTTTTTTGAGAATTTATCGGAAACTTTTTCTACAAGAAAAATATTCCCAAAAGTGCGTATTTTTCAAGTGAATCATTCCGCTACGGAGTTACGTCATCGCTAGATAGCTTCAGTTGATTGGCTGCCTGCAGTTAAAACACGCCCACTGGTTCTTTAGGCTTGAACCACGTGGTAGTCGTATAAATAACTGGTATATACATCTTGTTTCATAGACACATATTTTTTATCTATGCGCAAAAATGACGTGCTAGGTTCTGTGTTGACGCCATCATATAGCGCACCTCCCAAAGTGTCGATGGCGACCCGATACCGGGTCGTGAAAAAAATGATAAAAACTCAAAATATTTTTTTACATATGTTTTTTTTTTTTTAAATCAGTTAGACACTAGGAATAGCGGCAAAGTGTGCATTTTCATATTTTTTTATATAGCTTTATCGCTCTCGCCATACATATATTTTTCTTATATAATTATTTTGCAATTTTTGTGTACCTATATGAATTAATAAAAGTAAACAAATAACTTGATTTCTATAAAAAAATGAAATTTGTTTTGTAAATAAATGTTTTTTTTTCATAAGGAGTTTCGCGAAAAATTTTAAAACCTCGTGCCGGGTCGCGATCAAAAAAGTTTGGGAAACACTGAATTATACCACTTAAGCTCAGCCGTTTGAAATGAATACATTTCTTAAATTATTGTTTGCAATTTAGCGTAAGGATATTAAGTATAAGAACGAAATATTTGGTTTGCATTATTCGTTTATGTCTTCATGGTGTCCTAACGAAAAAAGAAGAAAAGGCAGGCCGAAGAGAAGCTTTGTCGTCGTATTGCCATTGAGTTCCAAGGGGGAGGCCTTTGTCAATTAGTGAGATTTTACAGGCTTATTATTATCAGTGTATTTGCCATAAGGCACTTACACTATTGGCGTCGGTCGGATGGCGGGATCTAGGGGTCGGACCAAAATTTCTCGACGTTTCATAGCCTCCTAAACACTTTGGCACCATTTTTGGAAACGGGCTATAACTTTTGAAGGCCACTTTAAGGGTAGGTTTTAAGGGTTGAAAAATATTTTTGGGCCCAAAAAGACCGAAAATTATCTCCGAATCGTTTCAAAATTGAAATTTAACAATTTAACCCTTTAGTAATGATTAAAATGTGCTACCAAAATGTTATTAAAATGGGCGCAACAGGACCGGACTTTTATGAAAACGTTAGTTTGTAGATATGGATTAGTGAAGGGTGAATTGAATTTGATAAATTGATAGTAATATTGAAATTAAGAAAAACAATTATTTTAAAGGATGTATCAAGGGGTTAATATTTTAATTTTGTCCAAAAACAAAAGGGTTAAGTTCACGTAATAAAGCCACACTGCCAGTGTAAGCAAATACACTATATTGTCGGCAGGGTTTCGCACTGCAACCCGAGTTTTTGTTATTCGTTTATGTATAAAGAATAATGTGCACTGTTCAAAATTATAAAATTTTGTTAGGCGGGAAGTCCCCGTTTTGGCAAGTTCCGTTTTCATTATTCTAAAATATGAGTTTAATCTTTTCGATAGATGCAGTAATAAAAACCAGCTAATGCTAAATATAAATATTTCATTAGGTAGTTAGAAATGCGACAGGTGTATTTGAGTCAAACTATTCGAGAAAGACGTATATTAGAGATTAGCGCCACACGGGGTCAGCGGGGTCTACGTCAGCCCCAAACGTAACCTAACCCCTCTACACACTGCACACTTGACTGCCAAACAGGGGATATAATAAATTACCTTTGCATTATTTATATTAGCAAACAACTCATAAATAAATATGTGAAGGTGAGACACTTTTCATGTCAAAAATTGTAAATACAATAGTTTTGAAAATCGGTTTAACAAAAGAGTTAAAATCTATACTGTCATTTAAGAATTATATATTATGCTAAATATTTCGAAACAGCTCACCTAGATTTAAAGAAACTGAAGTTGTCATTTTTAACAATAAATATAATTTATATTATATAGACGTGTGATACAAAGACAATTTAACGAATTCATGTTCTTTTTGTTATTTGAATTCACCTTGAAAAACTTGCGATTTTTCAGTATTCTTATTTATTTGGTGTTGTTGCATCATTTGTGTGCCCATTATGTAAAAATGTGTCGTTATGTTTTTTTTTGACGCACGTAGAATTCTGATTGATAGTGTTGAAATATTTATGATGACAAACATTCTAGAAATCTTAAGGTTTTTTTCAGTCAGTAATATTATTCGGTACCGGAAGCTTATAAAAGAATATTTAACGACAAATTATTATTTATTTATTTAAAACCAACTGCTAAGGTAATCTGAGCCTTCTTCCAATTATTCATCTTTCAGCATTATTTTTTATCTACAAATATATAGCTATAGTTTGCTATTATATTCTAAAACACCTATTGGTAACGTTGCAATGCATAGAACAGTTTGGTATTCAACAATGTTACTCTTGGTACTCAAACCACTATTGCGGCGGCTGAATTATCATGTACTCTATAGTAAACAACCAATCTTTCTCATATTAAAACTTATGTATTTGTAACTGTTTCCACATGATGGGAAGCTAGAAACATTGCTGGCTACGAGGCTGAAAATGACGCCTGCTAGTTCACAAGATGGATTTTAAAAATAGAACAGGGGCTATTTTTCGTGCTGGGTCTTCTGCTTGCTGTGAGCAAGAACCAATCATGAAGCAGTATCTTGTCTCGTGGGCGACATGAACAAACGCACACAAACAAACATTGTGCCATAGTGTCTGTTCTGTTCAGAGACAATAAACGTCCACTTTTGTTACCGTTCTATCACTGCGTACGAAGTGCGCACCGAACTTAACTGCAAAAAAAGCTTGAAAAGACGTCTCAGTTGAAGCGAGCACATAGAAACAATCCAGAAAACCAGCGCTACAAAACTAGTAGTCAAATCTAGAAAGGCATCTAGAGGAAAATCCAGCCTCGTGTGCATATAGACGCTGATGACCTCAGCTGTTGAGTATGAGGGTTGAGTCCCGATAGTGACATTGTTGAACAATAAAATTATATCAAAATTCAAAATGCGAAAGTGTATTAAAGAATAGCACATTTATTTAATTGTGTCATAAATGAATTTCGCTGTCAAAAAAAATTTGCAAGTTTTGCAAAACAACAATGTCTTCATTATTATTCTCAAGGGAAGAAAAAAGATTTACATAAATCATATACATATTTATAATGGAAACATAATTTGTCTTTGATTTTATGCAGTCGTTATTTTTTTGTTTACAAAGAGTTTTTTTAGTATTTTATTGACTAATTCTGTCTAGACGACAATTTAACAGTTTTTTGAGATAAAATTAGCAACGTCAATTCAAAATTATCAGAATCAGGCCAAGCATTTATAAATGTTGTTAGCGTTAACTTGCAACTTTTAAAGGTTAAAAAACTGGAAACTATGAGCTTTCCATTAAAATCTGTATTTTTTGGTTATCAAATTATAATAAATATACGGCATATTAGAAAGAAATTTTAAAGAAAGAAATGACAGCAGTCCTACTTCTGTATTTCAAAAGACCGGTTATAAACTTATAAATAATATTACAGATTAGTTCAGCGTAGGCTCACTAGGCGTTAGATTTCTACAGATATACGAAAAGATTCGAATACACTATAGAGAATGCAGCAAAAATCATAAAAATAAAAAAAACTTTTAGTAGAAATATTACCAGATTTCAATTTTACTTTTTACCTGACCACGGCAAAACCAAGGAGGAAAAGAATGTTTAATAATGCAACGACCTAGTCATTGGATCACCTTTAATTTAAAAATTTCCTCCTCAGAAATCTGATGCGTCTAATCTAAACGTCATATTTCCACCAATAGAGGCATTAAAATTATTCCAAAATCCGCTGGTTTTTCAACTCAATACATTGAATGTATTTTTTTGGTAAGCTTTTTGATCCAAAAACTGGATGAAACAAATAAGATGTTGAAATTCTGCCAAGGCTTCATATATCTTGTATTAAATTATATAAAAATAATAAAATAGATTTCTTTTTTGTTACAACCTATACAGAGATACAAACACAAACGAAAACAGCTTCCTCAGATGAGAACCACGTTTACCAACTGTACATATGTGAGGAGATCGTGGTAAGTCACTAGAGTTATTTATATTCTTATAAATATCTTGTAGCGTATAATTTACGAGGTCACAATTAGATTTATTATATCTACATTCTAATACGTTTCGGATTAAAATCGTCTCGCATTTTTAAATATTAAAGCAGGTAGGATATTCATATAAACATTACATATTTCGAATTTTGTATACAGGGATTGATTCAGACACATTTGTTCATTGTGTAATATTACCTTCCTTTAGAGGATCTTATATAGTCTGTCTCATATTTATTCAAAACCATTCAATTGATTTCACTCACTTATTTTCAAGTTTTTAGTACCTACTTCTTACGCAAAGTGTTTCCTCCTGCGATGTGCAGCCAATGAAAAAATACGTTTGACAACATTTAACCTCAATTTATCAAAGATTAGTTTCTGATTGGTCAATGACTGCCACGCAAAAGTAGAAAATACATGACTCGATTAGTCCCAACATGTTAAAAATACCTACATGAAGCTGGTACTACATTAGTAGTAGGTTGCGCATTCATTTGATCTGTATTTCTCTCGCCCCGATGTCGACCGACGTCGGACAATATCGGATGAAAAGCAATTACTAAGATTATGTTCCAAGCAGTCAGAGAACGGACACAAAACCGTCACCGTAACGAAACTGTTTGTATCGGTTTTGAAACACGTTTTAGCTACCTGCGCATTACGGTGACGGTTTCATGTCCGTACTCTGGCTGCTTGGAACATACCTAATGTAGGTGCCTGCATTGGAAAGGAAAGCCTGATTTCTTTTCCAATATGGATACCTACATTATAATCTTGTTGTTTGCTTTACTTCCAATGTCGGCCGACATCGGATCGGGGAAAATACGGATTCAGTGTAGGTTCAGCCTTAGGGCTCTTGTTAACGACCGTTTTAGTCAACGGGTAACGGGTCGACGCGAAACGGTTACCTTTGTACACGATCCGCTAATATACGCGAGCGCGTCCGTTGTTATCGATATCAGTTCTATACTTGAAGGGCGAAGAAGTGCAAGTATGTTATGTCTTGCTTGTTTATTTTTATAATTTTCTAAAGTCTTGTCCCAACACTGGCCTATTATGAACAAGGCTAATTAATAAATCAATTTCAATTTTAAACTCAATATTCACAATGAGCAGCACAAGGTAGGTGGGTAGGTATAGGTAAAAACGTGCGCGCACATATGTCGTCGTCAATAGACTTCTATGAAATTACGTGGTCAACTGCATCGGACCGACCGCCGTCACGCCGAGAGGCGACGTACGGATATCCGTTGAGTTTTGTTGCAACGGTTACATGCCCGCATGTAACCGTTGCAACAAAACACCCACACTAACCTATTGAACACTGCGCCTCGGCCCGTCTCCCGTCATAAAAATCGGGCCGTTATCCGTTGTCGTTAACAAAAGGCTTTAGGTAATATAATAAGACCTGCCCGTTTGAAATTTTCTGTGACGTTAAAGAAGAAATGATTCAACGGCGGAGAAATAAAAGATAGACTTTGGTAACACGAACTGGATAACGAGTTGATAACTCTAAAAAAGTTTCACTTCCCCTGTGAGCTTACGTGGGTGAGTTATTTTTCACTCTATGAATTCATCTCTGGATTACAAAGATAGTGAGTATTTCGGCGCGTTTAGTGGAAATGCTTCTATATTTATCAAAGCCGTAGATAAATATACCGGAATTTCTACGCCAGCGCGTATAATAACGACTAAACAACAAAAAAAGTTTTCGGATGAGAGAAAAAACATTTTTGTGTGTCGATGTTAAGCGACGTATCATGTACGCTGCTGGCCAAAGGCATCGCGGTGGACTGACAGCACGGTGTGTGCAATACGTCGCGTTCTGGTGTCTGCGCGACCGACTGTTATTCTTTCTATTAACTAAAGTCGGTGCAACGGGACAAAACATTTACAGACATGGGGGGAGAGGGTAAATATTAGTGATATCTATGCTATTATATAAAATTCTTCGTATGTATCTGAACTAGGGTGTTTTTTTTTTCATTTTTTCGGTCCCATTGGGTAAGGTTTTAGCATTGGACCTAAAAAAGTTCTCCCAAAATTTCAGCTTCCTAGATCAAACCTGGAGTGAACGGCGCAAACCGAGTTTGTTTTCCATTTAATTAACATGGGAAAAACGACGTTTTTACTCAAACGTTGATAACTCGTTGTAAACATTTTTTTTAAATTGATAATAGCAGAATATTGCAGAGAATGAAATTTTCCACAAAATATGTTCTTAGTACTAAATCCGCGTACATGCTCCTTAACTAAAAAAGATGTAAAGAAACTACAAGTAGCACAGAGGGAAATGGGACGTAGTATGCTAAGTGTTAAAATAAAAGACAAAATAGGATGTAAAGATATAAGACTAAAAACAAAAATGAAAGATATAATTTCTGTGTGTAGAAGATCAAAATGGAATTGGGCAGGCCATAATTACCGACTAACAGACAATAGGTGGACATATAGATCAACAGAATGGTACCCTATATACGGAAAAAGGAAAGTGGGTAGACAATAAATAAGATGGAGGGACGAGATTGCGAAATTTGCGAGCCCCCTTTGGACTCGCACAACACAAGATCGTCGACACTGGATCGAAATGGGGGAGGCCTTTTCCCTGCAGTAGGAAGAATAAGCTTAGTATTATTACTAAATCCGGGAATTCATTAATTTTCAAGATATGTTCCTTAGTCCTTAAATTCTCATAAAAATCGGGTTTCATTTAGTTAATTAATGTTTAAGCGAACATATTTTTTAAAATAATTAATTCAAGGATTTGGTACTAAGGACATTTTTTGTGGGAAATTTCATTCTCTACAAAATGTTGCATTCAAAAATAAAAAAAATTCTACCAGTCGAAGGGATGCGAGCATACACACGCGAACGGGCATCCTATGCAGACCTCTTCTCTGATTGCAAATTTTAAAATCAAATTGTAAATGTATATTTCCTTAAGGAATCTCGCAGTTTTTTTTATTCTACCCCTACACTACCAACCAACAGAAATCAAATATTCTGATATTCTTAAAAAATGACTCCAACGATTTTATTCATAGTTTATAAGTTAACGTCATTAATGACCCTACAATATATCACCATTCATTTATCCAGAAGGGTTGTTGAAAATCCATGGTCGATGCAGTTAAGCAATAAAGTCGTTCTATTTATTTCTGTTAACTAAAGTTGGTGCAACCAGGAAAATTAACCCATCTTACGAGATATACGTTTTCGATGCGTTAGAGCGGTTATTTAGTAATTTAAAAGCAGTAGATTGAACAAATCTGTGCGGTGATTATATATTAAAGTTGTGATGTTCTAATTTCTTTATGAATAGATTATATTGTATTTGAAAACAGAACTGTTACGCCATGATGCGATGCGTTCTGATGTGATGTCAAGCGAGTTTGAGGTCATGCGTGTTTCCCTCAACGTGGTGAATGTCTCCTTGATTGACACAGCTAGAGAGCTGGGAAGTCGTGGTTGTTGTTGTTGCCTGTTCGAATGCCAGCATGATCCCTGGATGACTGCCGGGTTACGTCATACAGCACACTGCCTAAACCTCCTACACATGGCAATGTACTGTTTGTAAACACCAGCTGACTTTAAGCAATTACCGTAAATTAATTTAAATATACAGTATGTAAACCTGCAAGGTGTACATAGGCAATTTAGCAATGTGACAATATGAATAAGTCAGAACGAGCCATGACTATTTTAGGTTCAATGTATTTGAGGTTGTTACGGTAGTTTTTATCAACTTGAGGTTTTGTTAGTCTAGATATTTTTTTGCAAAACGAAAGGATCAGAATAAGCCACGACTACATTAATTACTGATTTATTTTCGATCGTTAAGAACGTTCTCACAAAAATCAGTTTTCTTACGATTTTTTTGAATAACTTATAAGTGTTATTTATGCGTAGATATTTTTTTCAATAGTCTTGCGGTAGTAAATTTTTAAATATTGACTATTAAAAGTTGTATATTTAAGATGGGAACCCTATTTCGATCGATGATGAACCAAATGTTTTATTAAATAACAATAGTAATTTTCTTACGAATGTTTTGAAAAACTGAGAACCATTAATTAAAGATATAACATAACTATGACAAGCGGTATCTTTTTGTTATCAAAGTGTAAAAAGCGAGCTAATTTTCGAAAAATCGAGATAATTTTTGATGATTTGAAGTTCTGCGAATGTGAGCGGAGGCGAAAGAGTGTGCTGTATCTCAAATATTTTTTAATGTAGTCATGCTAATTTTCATTTGGAACCCAAAGGAATGGTGAGACATCTGGTGAGAAATGCGCCGAACTGTACTAAGGGGTTTTTTTGACAGGTAAACTATGGAGGCATAAGATAAACATTGATTTAGAAAAGCATGATGGAGGCTAGGTTAGCCTCCATCATGCTTTTCTAAAACAATGTTTACCTGTCAAAAACCCCACTTAGGACAGTTCGGCGCATTTCTCACCAGAGGTCTCACCATTCCTTTAGGTTCCGAATAGAGTTTTATTTACAAGTTGAACAGGCCTACTCTTTGGGAACATCCTTACGAATTTCGATGAAACCATTTTTGAAATGTTTCCTTTTAGTTCACTAATTTACTTAATTTCTTTTGCATTCTTATGTACAAATATATAAAATCTATACATGGTCGTTGGTCATAGTATATTTTACAGTAGCCTTCCGTCACTACCACTGCAGTCAAAGCCGTGATTGACTGGTATCCCCTCTTCTCCCACGACTGTATGTATGATTATAAGCTGTGAAACAGCAGGTGCAGCCGCAAGTCATTCGATATTTCGGATGACGTGCAGTGTACAAGCTCCTAATTTGTGGGATGGTTTTAGGGGACTTTTATTCCCGGGAAACTACGGCTATCTATATACATATAAAAATCTCGTTTTACAATTTTGGCCACGCTAATCTCCGAAACCGCTGAACCGATGCTAATGAAATTATGTAAATGTGTCTTGCTTGGTCCAACTTATGCTATATGATAGTTTTTATTAAATATTTTGTATAAAATTACGCTGTTTTCTCAAAAAAAACTGTTTTACTAACATGCAACGACATCTGATAGAAATTACTGAAAACTATTAGTTCAGATGCTAACAAAAAAAAACTGTTTTAGTACCAAATGGCGACATCTGATAGAATTCTCCCAAAGCCATTAGTTTAGAAGCAAATCTAGTAGAATTTGTTTAAAGCTATTGGTTCAGACGCCGGGCCGTAAAAGAAAGATTTTGCAGAATTATATCTATCACACCCGAGCGAAGTCGGGACGGACCGCTAGTATATATATAAAAATGTCATGTTACAATTTTGGCCGCACTAATCTCCGAAACCGCTGAACCGATTTTAATGAAATTTTGTAAATGTGTCTTGCTTGGTGCAACTTACGCTATAGGATAGTTTTATTTAATATTTTGTACTAAATTACGATGTTTTCTCAAAAAAAAAACTGTTTTAGTACCAAATAGCGACATCTGATAGAATTCGCTCAAAGTAATTAGTTTAGAAGCTAATCTGGTAGAATTTGCTCAAAGCTGACGCCGGGCCGCAAACAAAATACATTTTGCAGAATTGTATCTATCGCACCCGTGTGAAACCGGGACGAACCGCTAGAATTCTATTAAAAAAGTCCGCGCCAGCAAAATATGGTTATTTTTAATATGTTAGTCTCAGTTTATTTACAAAAATTTTGTATTTTTTAAACACGGGCGCTTGGATCAATATACGGTACGCGGTTTTAAGTCACAAAGCCACTGCACTTTTGCACGATAAGCGTTTGATTCTTGCTTAACTTTCGTACATTTTAGCCACAGTTTCTGTCTAGGATATGTCACATGCTCACGCATGTCATTTACAGTTATAAAACAACGTGTGACCTGTGGCTCCAAACACTGTTTAAAACTAACGGAGAAATTCGTTAATACATATTTATCACATTTTTCTGTGTTCAGTATTTAAGAGATGCGCATGTATTAATTGACATAAACAGTTGAATGGACTTCGTATATTTAGCTAGAAATAGATTTTCAACAAAAATTAGCATCTATTGTTTTCAATAGCTGACCTCGTTTTAAAGATTTTATATTATTTAAGTCAAAATATTCAGACTTCATCTTTAGATTTTCATTCTATTCGATATCTATCTATATTCTATTTGTATAAAATTCCCGTGTCACAATTTTGGCCGCGCTAATCTTCAAAACCACTGAACCGATTTTAATGAAATGTTGTAAATGTGTCTTGCGTGGTGCAACTTACGCTACAGGATAGTTTTTATTAAATATTTTCTACAAAATTACGGTGTTTTGTCACTTTGTGAAAATAAACTGTTTTAGTAACTTGTAGCGACATCCCATAGAATTTACTCAAAGCTATTAGTTCAGAAGCAAACAAGAAGAACTGTTTCAGTACCAAGTAGCACAGGCTGATAGAATTCGCTAAAAGCTATTAATTCAGAAGCAAATCTGGCAGAATTTGCTCAAAGCTATTACCTATAGTTCAGACTTCAGACGCCGAGCCGCAAACAAAATACATTTTGCAAAATTATATCTATCGCACCCGAGTGAAACCGGGACAGATCGCTAGTAATATTATAAAGAGGAAAAGTTTGTAAGTGTGTTTGGTTGTCGTCGGTAATCTCAAGAACTATTAAACCTATTTGAATAATTATTTTACTACTTAAAAGTCTACTTTTTCCCGAGTAACATTGTTAACGTATTTTTACGCTAAGACAAAATAAGGATGAGCAGTAAGCGAAAATGTAAAGCAAGTCGGAGAAACAGTAAAATAATATGAAGAGAAATTTTGTTGCTTTGATTATTTCGTAACCAAAACGGGTCGGAAACCTAGTTTTGGCATGATTTTAAATTATAATTGAGCAAATTTTATAGACTTTTGGTTATATATCGAAAATTTGTTCAATTAGGTAGATTAGAATTAGATTTCAAGATTAGAAACTTCAATTTCATCTGAAGGTTCACGCACTATGTTTAATTAGAAAACAATTGCAGATAGTAAAAGCAATTAATTACATTTTTATTGAAGGCATTACAAATTCACAGTAATATGATTTGTTTTACTATGGAGTGGGTTTCTGGTATCATTGTTATCAATGTTGGTTAATTTTATAGATGCGGCGCTACAAATATTTAGTAAATCACTTACATGTAGCGCCATGGCAACAATGTTATATAAAAATGCAGGCACTACAATACAAGAAACAAGAAACTTTTGGAAACAATGCTACCAAACTTCACAGTGGTTAATAAAGGTGTTGTAAATTCCCTTATAAAATTTTTTCATCATATCCCTTATGAAATGCGGCTTTTGCCTAGTTTAAAAGAAAGATTACTGATTTGCTTATAAACGAATGTCGCTATTCTGTACCTAAACGAATTTTTCAATTGATATATTACCATTCCAACCCACAAATTGGGAATGGTACTAGTTTAGGTCATAAAACACTTTTCAAAATTTTACTTTATCTTTTCGTTTTGAGGTCCCTCGAATCCAGAAAACGTATATTTTTGGAAAAAAACTCTGTGCGTCTGTTTGGCTGTTAGTCTATTTCTTTGTTAGACTGTGTCTGTTAGTCTGTGAGCACGATACAGGTCAAACAGATGAACGGATTGAAACCAAAGGGAGGATGTTTGGCATGCAAATATGAAGAGCCGTATTGTTTTTGGGGAAAATCGGCGTATGCGCAGAAGAGATATATGCTATAACGGTGTTTTTTATATAATACTGGTATATTTTTCAAACGTCTTATTATTTTATTTATTTTTTCAAGAAAGTTCTGTTAGAATTTTTTTTCTAAACTTTATAGTTTCGAAAATATTTTAAAAATAAAAAAAAATCAGCTGTTCTTTTGTTTTGAAGATCTGTCAGAAATCAACTAGTTAAGCATGCTTTGATTATTTTTTACATGGCGTGGAACATATTATGTAGGTAACCTTGGCAACGAATAGCAATAATGTCAAATTGAACACTAGCCATTACCCGCGTCACTTCACGAGATATCAGAAATTTGATTTTCTTTATTATTACTATATTAAATGTCAACATTTTGAAGTTGAGATGGTCTCGTCGCCCAGTTGGCTAGAATTTTTTTCTATGTATTGACGATTTCTATGCATTTTTGTATGCCGTTTATGCAGTATAATACATAATACCTATAACGAAAAATTAATTAGGTATATATAACAATGGATTACAAAGTTCACATACTACGAGACATGTTTTTTTTTTTAACTATACAGTTAGTTCAATGACTGCAAATAACTGAAATCGTGACATATGTAATTGTACAGCCTTAAAAGTTCCTAATGCGAAATTTCAGTTTTCGACATTTTCTTCCTAATTATTTATGAATGTGTAATGTGTATAATGTATATAATATATACACTATCCATATAAAAACTGTAAACTTAACAGTATATGCATTGTTTGCATGTTTTACTTCAACAGCGCGTAAAGGTAACTCGCACATTATTTCCAACGTCCGTTTGACCTCATGATTATTTAAGTTAATAGTTATTTTATTTTCATTTATTAATGTATAATCATATTTACAATGATAATATCGTCACGATAAAATCTACAGTTTCTTGCAAACGGCCAAAAATATTGCGTGCAAGGTGCGATTGTATAAATACTACCCACACCCGCAAAGCATTTGTGTGTGTGTGTTGGTGCGCTATCCCTATTTTACTTACTACATTACAGTTGTCTACTGTATCTACTGACTAGTGATGTGTCCACATGACTCTTTATTGGGAGCTGATTCCGTACGCTCCGCGCACTAAAAAGAGCGAATGGTTCAAAGGAGCGACACTAGACAGTACGCACTACACAAGAGTGCAGACTGCAGAGGTGTGAACTGTCATCATGCATGCTCAGGAATCACGTAACATTTGCACAGCACAATACACACACTCAGCTCTGAGCTCATTTTAATATGATTCTAATCTTATATTATTCGTATTTCGGATAAACTATAAAATATAAAAAAGGCTTAACAATAATATTGTTATTTTTACAATATTATATCTTTGTCAACGACGTCAATGTGAATGGTTTAAGTCAGTGTAAGCTTAGTACTATTAATTACAGTGTGTCATTCAACATTAAATGACTCAGGAAAGATAACTCCGCGTACGTGTAAAATTCACTAGTGCCTCTGTGGCCTGTGCTGTGTGCGCTCTGTAAATGTGCGAATGCAACGGTACAGAATAGCTCACCACAGAGCAAAGGCGCTCGGAGTGAGTCATTCACAAAAAAAAAGAGCGACTCCCTCCGCTCCGAGAGAGGAGTCGTACATTATGAACGACTCGCTCAGGAGCGACACATCACTACTACTGACCGTCCACGCGATATTCCACGGCTGGTGGCCAGGTTCAAGTCAACTCACTGTCAAAATATCACCCGTATTATTAATCTCAATTTGAATGTATACGGTACCAATAAACAGACGGACATATTTTCTGCCCCTTTTGTTCCTTATTTTACCGTATTGCACACAATACCTTTTACTCTAGTTTACACTACGCTTGCGTGGTATTACGTCTATTATAAGAATTTGATTCATATTACCCGGTCTGTATTCCCTATTCGCCGACATAATGTCGAATGTTCATACGGTATAATTCGTAAGACTAAATACAGAATGATTTTTCAGTTGATTCTTCTTTTTTAACAGCGCGTAGAAATCAAATAGACAACAAATATTTCAAGTAACTTTTTTATCAGAACTCAAAAATAAAAGAGAAATGGCTATTCAAAGGTTATTTAAATTTTTTAAATTTTATTTAATTAATTCATAAGCCCGGTTAATACACGCGAAGAAATGATAGCACGAATCGGAAATGCATCCCAAATATTTCGCGCACGCATCTTTGTGTCCAACAAAACGGGGACAACTTCGAACGATTTCTGTGAATTCTTGATAATGACAACATATTTCCATAGTGATATAACATAACGCCAGGACCGACCTCAAAATTTGGTAAAATTTAATAAAACTTTGAAAGCCCGTTCCTTTTTAATTTTTGAGTTTACATAAAAAAAAACTTAAAATATTTGTTCGTCTATTTGATTTCTGCACGCTGTTAAAAATAAGAATCAACTTAAAATTATACAGTTATACTTAGCTAAAGATTCCTATTAATTGTTAAGAAACACCCATTAGTGCTACATAAGAAAAATTTGTTTAAAAAAAATCATCGTCGGTAACCCGAATCTTCCACTATCGCGGCGGATGAACTAACATTTACTCAACAGTGACACATTCAAGCGATCAATCTCTATCATATTTAAAGCTGTGCAATCACCACATGCGAGAACTAATTTTAAATTAGTTAACGCTAGATATGAACCTTTTCTCAAAGTTAAGGATGAATCAAAAATGAAAGTTTTTCAAATTATTAATCAGTACCTGAGTTCTAGACAAGTGTCTATATCATCACTTACTTTACTCGACATAGGTACTCCATAATATTTCTAACCGTTTTTATGAGTCTTGCGTTGAGAACGTCAGATTAAGGTAGGCACATGCAATGTTGCGCAGTTTTCAAAGATTACATAAATGATTAGGGATTATAAATTATGAATTTTTATGCAAATTATCAGAATGATAAAGTAATTAACATGTCAGAAACATAATTCCGTTTCATATCATACGGCCAAGCCTATGCAGAAGTTTATGTAAACATTAACTAATTTTTTTATTGCAAAATATGTAATTTAAAAACGCCATTTACGTTTTCTGATTTAATTATAAAAGTATAGTTTAGATTGAACGTGCAAATATTTGTATAAAATGCCTGCTTTCTATATAAAAGAAATTCTCGGCTCTTGATGTCGTTCTGTCTGTCTGTACCAGCTAAACTCAAGAACTATACAGCTTTCACAATTTGATTGAGGATGGCTAATGTTTACGATAATTTTCCTATCCAGCTTCGCCCGGGTGAAAACAGGTTTCAATGCTGATTTTACTATTCGATGGCTTCTTTTTTGAAGAAAGCTTAGATCTATACTAGTTGCCCGGCCCGGCTTCGAACGAGTGTAGAACTTATGTATTTTCAACTAATCGGCACTAATCGACTCATGTATTTCAAACTTCTTCTTCATCGCCACGTCGTGGTAGTCATAAACCATTAAAAAAAATCTTTATTAGTTCGCGGTTAAACGTCAAATCTAGACCCGCGTCTCCCATGTCATCAAAAATAAGCTAAGCAAAGTACCTCTTTGGTGCTTACATAATACTTGAATAACCCCTAAGCTGTTTCTAGCATTACGGAATAAAAATTCTTTCTATCTATCTATCCATCTAAATCAGACGAAAATAAATGTTGTTAAAAATACATGAGCTAAAAGTGTATAAGTCCGACTGAAATAATAAATTCGGGCCATATAGTCGCAAACACTATTCTAAACCTTTAAATTTGACGAATATCAAGGAATTGCGCACTTCGAAGGACATTCTCGAGTGATTATTCTCGCAGTGATCAATGATAGAAATCACAATGCATATTACAAAATATAGGTACGTAGACCTCCATGAGCACATTATAAAAGCATATACAATAAGGTATGTATGTCTGCGCGTATTCGGGGCTAGGCGTTAGTGGTGAGAATTGTATCAACGGACTAGTTAAATTAACTGTTAACCGTTCGTTAACGAGTTAATCGTTTTTAGAATTACTATTTAACTACACGTCTTCATTCATTATTAACAAAACTAAATACGAACCACAGCAATACTTGTTAATTCAATTTTATCTGGTCCAAATCGGACAGCTGATGTCGATCACAAAAAATATATTCATACAAATAACTAGCAGCCTGATGTATTTGTTATTTTGATAAATAAAATTATCGACCAATTTTTCAGACAATATATTCACAAAAAATATAATTAATACATTAACGTTTCAATCCGGTTTTGGACCTTCTTCAGAACTGATCTAAAAAATATCAAAAATAATTAATATTTAATTTCTAGTTCGCTTTATATAAAATTCTTTCAAAATGACTAATTAATTAGAATCAAAATATTGAAAAAATAATAACAATAATATTTTGATACTATAATTAATAATTTTGAAAGAATTTTATATAAAGCGAACTAAAAATTAAATATTAATTATTTTTTACATTTTTTAGATCAGTTCTGAAGAAGGTCCAAATCCGGATTGAAACGTTAATGTATTAATTATATTTTTTGTTAATATGTTGTCTGAACAATTGGTCGATAATTTTATTTATTGAAGAGTTCTAATCAGACGTTAATCAAAGATTTGTTATTTTGACCAAAGAGTTTTTCGCAACGGTCCTTTGTAGTTAATGTAAACAAGTTAACGAAATCAACTGGGTTTTTCAACTGGTAGACGTGGCACAAACGATTTCGTTCCGATGTCGCGAAAATCGTCAACGACCCACCACTAGCTGGCGTACATAATATAATGTGTATAAAGTACAATTCAGTGTACCACATCACGGAGTTCTTTTCATTCGTCAGTGAACGTGGGGTAATGTTTGTATAGAATTTGGATCGAATAAGAAATGCTCCGATAATTTTTCTATCCATTTATAACTGTCTGTCTATTTCCTTTCTGTTGTGCTATACTCCACCCCCACCTCTCATCACTCCGATTAACCAGTGGCGTGTTTAAATAAATTATTGGAAAATGCGTTAATTTCTATGATAATTATTTACATATTTCTTGCATGAACTGTAACTTAAAAGTGAACGAAAATGTATTCCACGTTTTATTTGAGTGCCCGCTATACGAGCCATACAGAAAAATATTTCTGAAAAAAAATAAAAACACAAATAACAGATATAACTCTAATTCTATACAAAGACTTCTATTGGCTAGTGCTCCAGAAACAGTCAAAAATACTTTTTTGTATATCAATGCATTGAAGTAATCCTCCCCTGTAAAGAAATTTATTTTCAAATACAGAATTTTTATTATTATTATTTCTTGCTCATTATTTATCGAATGAAGTCCGTCCCGTATTTTTAACACGTTTATATTAGCTTGACCACAGGCGCCAGCAAGTCTAAAGGCTATAAATAAACAAATGATTAAATTATGTGAATACGATAATTTATCGAAAAAAAATCACAAAAACACGAGGTTGATTTATGTATTTATATATTTATTTCAGTTTTTAAATTGCAAATTTTTGACATTTCAAAAAACGTTGCCTGCCATGACGATTTGAAGTGTGACGTCATACTTGTAGTAAAACACAAACACATACACACACACGTGAGTTGACACTAAACGAGCCTTGTGTAAACGATACCGACCCTTATTAAGTTATTTGCACTTGTTTGTATACTACAAGAATGATGTCACAGTAGGTAAACATGGCGGTTCGTGTTATCGCGCCAATTTATATATTTAAAATTTTGAGTGCTGTTTTATCCCGTAAACCTATTAGATTTAAGCGAAAAAAATCCTGTGGATTAATAAAACATTTTAAGACAATTTACAAATAAAAGTCAAATAGCCAATTATGTTGGCTAAGTTGGCTTGCAGAAAAGATTGTCAAAAAACTTGATTTGACAATGACCTTAGATTGTAATCATATAAATTATTACAGTTTCCGCAAATCAGAAGCAGTCTAATGTCGTATTCAAAATCCCTATCAGCTAGATTCTAGAAAATTAGATTGTACTCACCAAAAAAAAGGATTGTCCTCTATAGAAAAAGATTGCTTTTCAAGCTAAATTTTGATCAAAATGCATAGAAAAACGTTGTTTTGATTTGGAAACTGTATAGAAAACGATTCTAACTACATGAATACACAGTTTAAGAAAAATATCATTTCAAACGAACAATTATTTTTCAAGCAGGATCGTTTTAAAACTCTACAATGCTTTTCGAATGGAGAAATATGTATGTTCACAATTTAAGGTCATAATTGCCAAATTAGATTTTTTGACAACCTTTACTGCAACGCAGTATTAGAGTTAAGATTTACGTTATTTTTTTAATTTTCTTGCTACATTAGACTGTTCAAACGCGGTATTACAAATATAAATTTTAAAATTAATACATCATTTTATTATCCGTTACCATATCTATTAATTACGTGTGCAATAGAAATGAAACATGTACGTTTAGACAATTTATTTTTGCACAGTTGTCAGTCAACACGGAACTTCCCTGTCGACGTGGTTTCGCTATCCGTTGCATCAACCCCGCGTTATTGTGACACGGCCCGCCGCTATATGCGAGTTTGCGAGATTGAATGAATGAGGAATGAAATACTTGTCGTTTACTTGTGTTAAAGCAACTAAACTAGAGGGTAACACAATTCAACGAGATGACATACGAAAGTGTTTGTTTGCAGTTTGTTCATTCACAAATGTAGGTACATAGAATTGATGATTCAAATGATCGCCGATTATTAATAACATTAAAAGTACTCAGAATAAAAAAAACTAAAATCTAACTGCGTTAAAAGTAGGAAACAAGCTTTCAGTATGAAAAGTATTATTTTAGATACTACAAGTACTGACATTATATTAAAACTAACAATTAGAGAGTTTTAACAGTCACATGAGTCGTAGAAGCATTCATACTACATTTATTGCGTTTTGATCCCCGGACAAAATATCGCCGACAAAATATCCTCTAAACAAAATATCCCCTAGACAGACTATCCCCTGACAAAATATCCCCAGGTTTCTTAAGTTCCTTGAAAAACCATAACGGGGTGCTGTTGATGCGATGTTTTTGTTGCGCAGTGAAAACGGAAGGGGGTATTGGGGAGTTCCGTAAAAACGATAACGGGGTGCTGTGTTAATTTTGTGACATGTCTAGAGTTTTTCGTAGAATGTTGAATATTGTAGAGTAAACTACATTAGGCGTGTCATTAGGTTTTTTTTAGTCTGGGGATATTTCGTCAGAGGATATTCTGTCTAGCGGATATTTTGTCCGGGATCAAGACGCACGGAACCGTATAAAATAGCTGATTCTCACTTCATAATAAGTACCTACAAATTTATATATCTGACAACTGAGTGTTCGGTCATTTTAAAATCTATTTGGATTGTTTACGAAGACAACGCCTACTTTGCTGTCTCCCCTGTTCATATGGATTTAAATGACAATTCACAGAGAAACTACTATTTAATTAGTAAAACCATATTTCTTTGTTTTACTTTATGCACTAGTGCGAAATGAGTCATTTTACTACCGCTGTGTGCAGGCTTGACAAGTAGTTATGTTATATAGTTCTATGTACACGTTTTTTATGACGCAATTCACCGTCACATTACGGAGGCTATATTATGGTACAGCTATCTTGGGAGACCATTAATGAAGTGGAAAAGCAATGGCACAATAGTGATATGTTCCAAGTAGCCAGCAAACGGACACGAAACTGTTTGAATTGGTTTTGAAACACGTTTTAGCTACCTGCGCATGACGGTAACGGTTTCGTGTCCGTTTGCTGGCTGCTTGGAACATACCTAATGTAACGCATACCCAGTCCCGTGCATAAAATATATGCCGCTTATCATTGTGAAGTATTAATATTTTCAATATTCATACTACTAATTATTTTCAAACTACAGTAGAACTCGCGTATTTTCAACCTGTCGGACAAAATCGACTCGCATGTATTTTTAGTTTTTCCTTCATCATTACTTCGTGGCAGTTCAGTCAGATAATAGTTATTGGCGTAACTAGTAGTCTAAGTCATTCATCGCGCTGACAGGTCATGACTTAGCCTACAAGTTGCGCCCATAATTTTATTCAACAATTGCGCGTTATTCATGTTTTAATTATAATGAGATGTTGTAAATATATATTTATTTCTTTATAAAAAAACTGTCAATACTAACAGCACCAAACAGCACGATTCAATGTTTTGGTTTGAGGTTAGCCGGTTATGAATAAACTCCATGTCGAAAACCTCTCAATTTTAGTCTCAATGGGTAACAACGGAGTTGTTGTTACCTACTATTTCGTTACGACTCAGAAAATAGTTACGTTTATTTTCATTACTCCACAATGGCCGAGCTAGTAGGAATCTTCATTGAGTTATGACAAGTAATTGTTACCAGTCGGTAAATTGCTATTTAGGGTTCGGTTTTTAGGCATGATAAAACATGAATAACGCGCATGAGTTGAATAAAAACCTTTATTATAATTCGAAGTTAAGCTATGTCTAATGTATTTCCATAGCATGGAGACATTTTGCATGAGAAATAGATATGCTCTTGAAAATCCATGAGCAGAAAATACCCACAACGTATGAATTTTTCTCACTATTAATTGAAATTCAAAATCAGCAAACACACTATTTCGTCGGCAGTGTTTTTGAAGTGAAAACTTGTTTAGCGGCGTTGTACACTTTTTTTGTAATGGGTAAAAAATGTTAAACTCGCGTCAGGAAAAGTAAGAACTGGGTGAGACTCTCTAAGTGATAGTAATTGCCAGATACTTTTTATACAACGTTAGACATCTAGCGTTGAAATATCGTATATAAAAATGCAATCTATGATACAAACCATTTTATTTACAAGTGTTTCCAATAAATAAACAATGCTTCTAAATGCAAAAAATTAAGACGTTAATATTCAAGTTTTGCCGGCACTTCCGGAGTGAAACCCGTCTTTTTATATTTTTTCGCAACGATGCGACGCTATGCGTCGATTGCAACGTCCCATCTAGAACCAACAATAGACCATGCTCATTGTCCCCGCGGTGCGATGCGTATTGTGCGTTCCCTTAACGCACATAACAACTCCGCAGCAGCAGTGGTGGATCGTTTATTTTATATTAATCATATACGAGAAGCCACTTTCAATACTCTAAAGTTAAACCACCGCTCTGTTTAAATTTAAGTATTCTTTATCTTCCCTTCAAAACTCCCTCATGCCAACTTGATCCCAGCTGGGATTTGGGCCGATTTAAAGTTTGCAACACATATGCTTGAACTGTATTTATATATAACTCCGGTGTTGTGATATGATGTGCTTTGAAGGGTACACAGTACACACATACACACACACACAGCTATAGACAGAACAAGTGTCGTCTTCTTTGCAATTTAAATATCAAATCGTTTATAAAAGCATTTATTGAAAACGTATGTCCACAGTATACTTCATCATTAATCATTAACAAACGCCGTTTAATGCAATATTTAAACATCGAGCATTTTTATGAAAAAAAATGCAGAGCTGGATTAAATATTTATATTAATAAGCGAAATACTACTTCGTCACTCACTCATCACAAAATGTCAGAAATTTGGATAGAAGGTTTCTTTTGTGTTGTCGTAAGCATCCACTAAGAAGAGATTTTTTGAAATTTATGTTTTATATTTTTCATTGTTTAGTAACGGCGAGTTGGAAAAAGATATCGATATAACAATATATAAACTAGTAACGAGACTTCTATCTGTTATTTCGTTTACGTGTGGATTTTTGTGTATTTTGAAAGAAAAAAACATTGAATAAATACAAATTATTTAAATCTTTGATTAACGTCTGATGAGAACCCTTCAATAAATAAAATTATCGACCAATTTTTCAAATATATTAACAAAAAATTGGGACTATAACTGAAAATATCAAACTTGGAATTGTTTGATATTGAATTTCAGAATCGTTAAGTCAATACATCTCAAATAAGCATGCTAGATCGAAAAATTATTTGCAAAATGTATGTGACTCAAGCTTGTACGAAAATTCGGAGAAAAACTAGTTTTTTTTAAATGAAAATTTTCAGTCCACGGGCTGGTTTCTGATTTCAAATAATGTAATATAACAAACATTTAAAAAAAATCATCAGAATTGAAACTATTCTTGAGGATTATGATGTAAATATACCTTATTGATTCAACTATAATTAGGTAAGATTTACGGTAAATCAGTAGAAATTTTTATTTCATAATTAATGTTAATAAATCTTAAAGTTTTAAATATGTTTGAATTTTAATCAAATGAAAACACACACTAATTAATAAAAATAGTTTTAAAAGTGACGGCGAATTGTTGACTATAAAAAAAAATATTACAAATATTTAAGTATTTGTAAGACAACGTTTATAAACCGACGAAAAAAAACTCTTGTCTATTTTGAATTATGATTGTAGAAATCGAATTATTTATAATGATACAAATAGACCTATTTTACATGCTTGTACCAGAAACCATTGCTATATTGGAAGTACATTTCATCACACTGTGACCGCTATATGGGGTCTAAATTTAAATAAAAACTAAGAATGCAACACGGTGAAGGTTCGTTTATATATTTGACTTGAATCTTTGAGTCGGACTCATGTATTTTCAACACCGTCTATTTTCAACTGAGGCATTTTCAAGTTTTGAATCCCTACTTCTCACGTAAAGTGTCTACTCCAACGCTTCTGGGCCAATTAAAATCAGTACTGAAAAACATCTTTCTCAATAAAGTAATATACAGTTTGGAAGAATACTATAATATAAATTTTAACGAATTTTAAATTTTATTGTATATCAATTGATATTTTTTTATGACGCAATCTACGCTGTACTGGCAATATTGAATAAAGAAAATATTATTATTATTATTATTAATGGAAACATACGTTTGACAACGCCTAACCTCAAATTAATAAAGGTTTTGACTGTCACGAAGTGAGAATGACGGAGAAGTTGAAAATACATAAGTCGATCAGTCTTGACAGTCTGACAGTGACTGAAGAACAGATAATAATTAATGCAAATCTGTGCGGTTATTGACGCGCATAAACTGGTCTCTACCATAATGCAAACCTACATCGGCATATTATAATAATATGCACAATGGAGAAGATTTATGATCTGGGGCCTCAAAGCGTCACAGATAAAGTCAATTTCCACATATTTTTCGATGATGCGAATTAAGTAAACATAAAATGATATGAAAAAATTAACCAAGTTCTATCAGTTTTTTCGGCCACCAAAAGAATGAAAATTAAAACGATGTCAAGTTTCACTTAAACCCCAAGCTCGGAAAATAAAATTGGGAAAATGAAAATGAAATAAATTTTAATCGGGTTCAATACTTCAGATTTTTGCTCGGAATGTTTCCAGTTGTACTTCATTTAATTATTAAAACTTACCAAGTAAACTTCTAAAGAAGTGAGACTGTATTAACTTCCGTTGTAAATCTAATTTTTCGAGTTAAGGTTGGAATTTTGATACCAATTCTAATTTTTATTCTCTTTTATATTTATGTTTCTGGTAGGATATCAATACTTTTGTCAGTTATTAGATAATTTTTTCCCATACAAATTCACAAACATTTCCTAGTTCAGAGTAACTAAGTTGAGTTTTTTTATACCTCCCTTGTTTGTACCTAAAGTACCAATATGCTAAAATTCAAGTCTGTAAATGGACGGGAAGTATTCAATACATTTTGATGAGTCAATTACAAAAAGAGCTTTTTTCTGGAACCTGTATCTCCTAGACGCTTTGAAATAAAAGCTTGAAATTTTTACAGAGCCTTAAATGACATAAATCTTAATTCATGTAATTAGATGAATAGGAAACGAAGTTCTGAGGATGGTAAATAAGTTTGTTAGTGTAAATATGCCACACGTTTCTGCAAGAAATGCGCTGTTTTAAATGTCCAATAATAAAATTAACAGCGCTGTTAAATTTTTGTAAATTTTTTTTTGTTAAATTTGTTAGAAAGTGTCAAAACATTAACAGCACTGTAAATTCTTACATTGACCATACAGAATAAGCACCGTACAACTTACGAAAACATCGGTATAAGCTCTTTTGCCATGTGGTCACAGGTGTATACTGTATACCCAATACCACACACCGACGCGCAACTCAAGTAACAAGATCTGTTTGAATGCTTTTTACACGGGCCACGAGTACATATCCTACTTGCACTCGCCCGTTCGAACGGTACCTACGATCGGAGGCGATGGACCCACCTTCTGCACCCGCATAATCAACGCGCATTCTTTTCTTCAGGTACCCAACACCGCGTTTTGATCTGTGGTGATTTAACTCCCTCTGCTTCCCCCCTCCGAAAGCACTTTGTTTGGTGCCAAACGGTGTCCTATGGCGAACTAGTGACATTAATAATAGATGATGATAGCTTGGTGTAATGGTTAGCGTGTTGGTCATTAGACTCCGCTCGCCGTGATAAAAAATTCACAGTGCTGCATCACTAACAATTTCAGAATCCTTCTAATTAGGTCCAGCATCCCCTCGGAGAATTAACTCGAAATATTTAAAGGAAAATATACAATATTATAGTTTTTGCTAATCGAGAACTTTCATTAGAATACGAGGCTAGAAACCCTTTTATTAACCGACGAAAAACAAAAACGGAGGAGGTTCTCAAGTCGACGCGTATATTTTTTTTTTTTTTTTTTTTTTTTTTTTATTTATGTATGACCACGCATAACTTTTTACAGAGCAGTCCGATTTTGATAATTTTTTTTTTGTTTGAAAGGGTATACCCCGAAGTTGGTCCCATATAAATTTGGTAAAAAAATTCCAACCCTAAGGGTAGGAAAACAGGGGATAATTGATTGTTCACTCACTGATTGTAATGTATGACCACACATAACTTTTTACCGAGTAGTCCAATTTTGATAATTCTTTTTTTATTGGAAAGGGTATACCCCGAAGTTAGTCCCATATAAATTTGGAAAAAAAATTTCAACCCTAAGGGTAGGAAAACGGGATTATTGATTGTTCACTCACAGATTGTAATGTATGACTACGCATAACTTTTTACAGAGTAGTCCGATTTTGATAATTATTTTTTTATTGGATAGGGTATACCTCGAGGTTGGTCTCATATAAATTTGGAAAAAAATCCTACCCTAAGGATGGGAAAATAGGGGTGATTTATTGTTCACTCACAGATTTTCATGCTGAGTTGTGTATTACAATTATAAATTATATAGCCACAAAAAATTATAAAATAAAAACTTTTTAACAAAAAAATTAAACCGCCGAAAAACTGAAAAGCAAAAAATAATAAATCTTTTTATTTAACTAAGTTCTATCTAAGTAGTTGAACGTATGTGACAGTCTAGTATATCTAAGTAATTTTGAGTCGGCGTCAAACAATCAATGAACAAAGATCACTAAAAGAAATAAACAAATCAAATTAACAATGATACGTGAAATCTCCAGCGATAAACATTAACATTCCAAACATGCGCTCTCCACACGACCACTCGCAAAGACGTGTGTCCTCAGTGTGTGCCCGTTCGGGTTGCTCTGTCGCTGACATTAACTTCGTGAACGCTCAGAGATTTTCGGCGAAGGATTGTTGACGCCGACTCAAAATTACTTAGATATACTAGACTGTCACATACGTTCAACTACTTAGATAGAACTTAGTTAAATAAAAAGATTTATTATTTTTTGCTTTTCAGTTTTTCGGCGGTTTAATTTTTTTGTTAAAAAGTTTTTTTTAGCGTTCAGATGTTAAAGATTTATGTAAATTATTTATAGATGAATAAATTTAATCGTCGATTCTATCAAAACTGAGGTTATTTCATCACCGCACCGCAACGGCATGTATAGAGTCGCAACGACCGCCAAGACATAACAAAATAAATCATCAATCTTTTAGTTGAAACACTTGAAGTCACCTTTATACCTTTCTCTGTCGCTCTTTCACTGTTTTCAAAAGAAAAGTGAAAGAGAATGGGATTACATTATAGATATTACACAGATAGAGGTATTGCACATTATCATTTACCACGTATATTATACAGGGAAGGAATTATTTTAGTGTTAACTATTACTAACTTGGTTAAATTGACAAATTTTCGAATCTTTTTGTGCTGAATACGAAAGCGCCAACTGTAAAACTATTAGACGTTGTTTCCAGGATTGCAACTTAATCTTCGTTTATCAGTTGAAGCTATAAGTACTGCTTATTTTAGAGAATTTAAACGTGTGCTGATAAATAAATAAATAATACCAAATAGACACAAAAAATCATAAGAGTATATAGTTAGAGGGACGGTGACATAAATGAACAATGAGCACTTGGTAGCAGAAACATTCTCTTTTGTGTAGTCCGAGTCCCCTCTACAAATCCGCTTATTGGAGTAGGGGTCTAGCGCGTTGCGATACGACGCTAGGGCACTTTAAAAAAAGGTAAACTTTGAAATTTTTGTACTAAATGGCAGGAAATGACTAAAAGGCATCTGGGGGAATCTCTTTAATTGCAGATAAATATTTTCTGCAAATTTACCCCTCGCAAAGACTATCAGTATAATAAATAAATACAAAATAAATAAATTAAAAAAAAGCTCGGCGAGTGAAACCGAACTCAAACAGTTCGTCTTCTTATAGAAAATCCCGAGGTACAGTTTTCTACCAAAACCGACCTTGCTTAAGCGTCATGTTCGCGGAAAGTTTAACATGGTATTCAGATAAAGCATTATTGATAAGCATATTAAATTGGCAGATTGTGATCTAAAGCAGTGACAAAATTGGCAGATAATATTTTTTACAAACTTTTTTGGTAGGTACTAATAGAAAGCCTGGTAAGAATTTCTGCCACCGCGCGAAGACTTTTTCCAAATTTTGCCTGTGACCATTTTGAAGAATCATCGAAAGGAAGTGAGGTCACTTGGAGCCACAAAAATTTTTTTTCGTATTCCGGGCAATCCAATCAACCATTCCGTCAAGTTTCAACTTCAAATTCAAATTTAATTTTTTTTTATTTTTTTAATTTTTTTTTCGATTTTTTGAAAGGATTTTGAAAGTTTCTGCAGGGAGTAAATCGGCAGAAAATATTTTTTGCTACAATTAGGAGGTCTCCCCAGTCATTTCCTGCCATTTAGTAGAGGAATTTTGAATTTTGTCGTTTTTTTTAAAGTGCTCCAGCGTCGTATCGCAACGCGCTAGACCATACTGCTCCATACTAAGCGGATTTGTAGAAGGGGACTCAGACTACACGAAAGCGAGCGTTTCTGCCACCAAGTGCTCCTTGACCATTTCTGTCACCATATCCAGACTAATATAGTATATAGATATAAAAAATCATTAAACATTCAAAAACTCCACTTTGCAGCTGTGGAATGTACTGATCAGTAAATATTTCTCAAATTTTTGTTTGAATAGTTTGTGATTTTGGGACGTAATATCTAATTTCTAAATAGTATAAAACAAAGTCACTATCCATGTCTATCTGTTTGTTCGCTTAATTAATCTAAAGTATACAATGGATTTAGATGTGGTTTTAACCATCATTTAAATAATTTCTTCCGGAAAGATTATGTATTTAATGCATTCATATTAAATTTAATGATAGCAGAGAAATTTCGATGGTTTGCTTTTAGACTTACGTTGACTAAACCATAAGAAATAAAAAATAAAAAATAGTTACTTCTTACCACAACATCTCGTATCATAAGAGATACATCAAATTAATGTACCTATATTACAGAATTGTAGGTCTTAAAAAGGCCCATAGAAAAGTCTACAATAACCCACAGCAATCATGTTTATTTTCCAAAAATTTGATCGAAAATTATGAGTTATTTGAGAAGCTATTTTAACCGAGACAGTATTCTCTAATAGGCAATCTAAAAAACCGGGCGAAGACGGATTAGACCGCTAGGGTTTAATAAAAGATTTGACGATTTTGTAAAAGATTTTTAACGGTGTAGTAGCGGCTTTAATAGTTAACAATAAAATAGTTGGAACCCGTGTGTACCGTGGGTAAACATTATGACTCGGGCGTTTAGCTCTGAGCGCTGTCTTTGATATCCATTTTAACATATTATTCGTCACGACTGTTACAGGTAAATTAATTAATATCTTGCACAGGAATGAATAATCAAGGCGCAGTATTAAATACGGGACACGGTTATTAAGTAAATCTTACGAAAATATGGGTTAAGGATGAATGTCCTTTCATGAACATGTTTGCTTCTCTCTTAAATTCTGAATATAGTATTCCGTGAACTAATGACTCTATTCTGCAAGAGCAAAATATTGAAAATAACTTTACGTTTGTTAAATTTTTGCGTTTAGATTTTTTTCCTATAATTAACTACTTTTAGTATTTACTGTAGAACAAAGTATGACTTAGTTTCATCCTCTATAGAATCGGAAAAATTTTTTTATGGTCGCCGCACCTACTTACAACTTATCATGTAGTCATTTTTTTGTCAAAAACTGTGAGTTTCATGGACTCCTAAAATGTTAAATGTTGAAAAAAAAATTAAAAACTATATTTGTGCCCTTCTAGCAAAGCTCTTTCCAACAATACCCCACAAGTATAGTCAGAATAAAAAAAATTCTGCGCACCCTATTTGCATATTATGTGTGAATTTCAAGTTGATATATCATTTCATTTAGAAGTTAGAAGCCTTTGACAGACAGACGGACGAACAACGTTGCCACAACAATATAGGGTTCCATTTCGACCCTTTGGATACAGAACCCTAAAAATATTTCGTTGTAGATGAATAATCCTCTATACTAATCAGTAATCGCACATATACATACAAAGTGATTTTGCTATAATTAAGTGTATTCAAATTATTATAAATTGATTCTCTCACTTTTGTCTCGAGATAGCAGATGTGTTTAAACGCATGCGATGTTAACTCATCTTGTCGTCAATGAGCTTATAATTAAAATTATAATCAAATCCATCAATCGAAACCTTGTTTATAAATAAATTAATAAAGCAACGAAGCAAATCGGTAGACGCGTTATTTATTGAAGGTGCTGGCTTAACTACCGTGTACAGAAGCACTTTTAATTTCGTTCGGTTTTTTTTCTTACATTTTTTTAATAGATTTTTGTTCATCGTTTTTTTAATGCGTGCGAATTTTCGAATAGAAATTATCATCCAAGTTTAAATAATTGCTAACTAATACCACCTCCATATGTAATTTCATTTCCTTGTCCGTTTTTAGACTTATTTTTAAAAGTTTGCTGTTTATGTTTGGAGTACCTTTCTTAAAAATTAATGTTTTAAAAACGTCGAAAGTCTGTTAGAGACCGTTTCTTATATAATTTCTAAATTAAGCATTCGTTTACAGAAAAAGCACGCGGAAACGATTAGGCACATGCGCAAATCCGTATCTCTTTTTACTCGCGACGGAACGGAGAAGGTATATGCGTTTAGGGTGAGAGATTGTTTGTTTGTGTGTGCACGCGAATAACGCCATTTATCGAAAACGGTTTGATTAATTCAGAAGCGCTTTTCTGTAAAGGAGTTATAATTCATCTGCAATCATGGTTCTTAGTATACACGAAATCTTTAAAAAGTAAAAAAAAAAATAAAAATTTTAAAAATCCACGACGGATGACTAAAGATGACGAAAGAAAATCCATCGGGGGCTGCCATTCGCTGCCTTGAAATGAACTAAAATATTGCAATTTTAGAGTAGGTTGTGACTGATTGAAATCACGTTGGGTACGTAAATAACTGTAGTCTTCAATTGATATTTTCCTATTCTTAGTTCAGAGCAGCGAATGGCAGCCCCCACGAATTTTCTTTGGTTACTTACCTTCTTTTAGTCGGGGGGTTTTAAAATTTTATTCAATCCTTGTTCAATTACAGCGTTTACATCCGTCGTGGTTTTCTTCAAAATTTTTTATTTTTTTTTTAGTTTAGAAGTAACGGAATTTGAAATATTTCAAGAAAAATATGTATGCAGCGACCTTCAAACGCGTGGTGTCATAAGCGTTTTGTATTGACTAAAGTTTTTATTGATGAAACGCTCAATAAAAATGATTGTTTTACAAAATTTTACTTTATCCTACTAAATTAATCAAAGTAAATTGAGTTACATTATTTTTTAATACAAAGTTTACCCAGTTATATGTTTTTTATGTAACAAGCTGTGATTACAACGTAACTGATATAACAAATAAATGGAAAATATAAAGTACAAAGTTGCATTGGTTTTATTGATGACGCAAAAAAAAGATAAATTAACTGTAAATTGATTCACTTTTTAAAATGACATTAGTGTATGTTAGTTTGTTTGTACTTACAAATAGCGTGTATGTTTATAAATCAGATTGCATATTATTAATGCAATGCAATATAAAAATGATAAATTGTTTGTTCTTTCGATGTGACGTTTTTTCATAACTAATCGTTCAGAATCAGTTGTCACGTGGGATGATATTCAATAACAAGTTTAAATATTAGACTAATGTGACGTAATTAATATGACTACACCTTTCTCTTTTTGAAGTATCAAGTGAATACCGACATTGGGGAAGTACGGAAGTCGGGTTGGCTCATTGGTGACTAGTGGAGTAGTGGCACCGCACACGGCCACTTCCAACATGTTCTACCTTATCCTGGAACGGTAATCGAGCTATCTCTGTCTTTTAACTGTCAAATTCTGTGAGCAGCGTTACTTTTTGCATTGAGGTTAGGCGTAGCTGAAGTTTTGTTTATAGTGAAATAAAGTAATAAAGAATTTCAAAGTAAACATTAGAAATGAGTTTCGTTAAAATTAAAAATGAAAATGTTACCGTAAAATTACCAGTGATGAACAATAAACTCATTTCTAATGTTTACTTTGAAATTCTTTATTACTTTATTTCACTATAAACAAAACTTCAGCTACGCCTAACCTCAATGCAAAAAGTAACGCTGCTCACAGAATTTGACAGTTAAAAGACAGAGATAGCTCGATTACCGTTCCAGGATAAGGTAGAAATCTGCATTTATCCCGCACACGGATAAGGCAGAAATCTGCATTTATCCCGCACACGGACACGTCATGTTAACGCGTGCACGCGTTAACATGTTGGAAGTGGCCGTGTGCGGTGCCACTACTCCACTAGTCACCAATGAGCCAACCCGGCTTCCGTAGGGAAGGCCATGGACAATCTAATAAGATGATATTATGTTGCGGAATGGTCGATTTTTGAAAGAAACACTTTGTATTATTTTTGATGTTAAGCATCTTAACTTTTGTGATATTACATTTTGAGAAAACGAATCCTTGTAAATAAAAAAAGCAAAATAAAAAATATTGCATTCTGAACTCACAGATCATAACGATGAGGTTTATAGTCTAAGTCACATGTCCCTTTTTGATGAATTCCAGTCCTCTTATTTCACCGAAAATTATGATCATGGTGTAGGTAAGGTGGGGGACAAAAAAATTGCAAAAGTTATAAACATTTTAGTAACAAAAAAGAGTGATTTGGTTTTTTGAAAGAGCAGGAAATTTTCTACAAAAAAGTCTCATCTCCCGGAACTCTACCACCAATATATCTAATTTTAATTGAGAGGTAAAAATCTAGGGCTACATGTTTTTTTTATTTTTTATACGAAAAGCTTAAAGACACGAAAATATTGAAAATTATATAAAAAATACAAAAAAAAAATTCAGCCCTATTTTCATCTCTAAATTAAAATTATAAATATTGTTGGTAGAGTTCAGGAGATGAGACTTTTTCGTATAAAATTTCCTGCTCTTTCAGAATCTGTTTTGTGTTTTCAGATATCTGCAATATTAAGAAATTCGCAAAAAAATCTAACCTCTCTTTTTTCAACTAAAATGTTTATGACCTTTGAAATTTACCGTCCCCACTTCAATTTTTTCAAAAAGTTTCTAGATGTCATTCCAAATCGAATGACACCATGATCATAATTTTCAGTGAAGGAGAACTGGAATTCACCCAAAAAGGGAAGTAACCGTTAAACATTTTTTTTTTCAAGTGATGTTAGAAACCTAAAAAACTTTTTTAATAAATTAATTTAAATAAGCCCAAAAAAATATTCGGGATACGTACATATACCTAAAGATAAAATAAATTGAGAAGTTTCTAAATTATTTAACACTGCATTACTGTTGCGAAACTGCTTTTAAATTATGATAGATAGATTGTAAATTATAGACGTTTAACAGCTTAGGTTATCAGCGTTCATGTGTGGTCAGAGAATCTGGAAGCCGGCAAGCACAAACCGACTGGTAAGAGCTCAGGTTCCTGGAAGCGTTGGAATGCAAACTATATTCGAATGCTTGCCCTGAGAGATTTGAATTATTAAATCTGTTTTATTGTGAATATCTTTAATTTTTAAAATACAATTCTTCAAAAGTTTAAGCTTATTAGATCGAAAGGTGCAAAATATTTTTTTTATTAAAGTTTCTTCAGAAAAACGATCGAAATCGACATCTCTTTAGCATTTAAGTTTTAGCACCCCTTTTGAAACATTTTATCCAAAATTATATATTCCTGGATAAATACGACGACTGCTGAAAGGATTCCAAATGGATTAATTGATTTGTAGTGAAAGACATAACCTCACTAATTAAGTCCTGTAGCTGGTGTAGGTACTATTAAATGTTGTACTATGCACATGCGATTCCTCGTAGACTGGTCTATCAATCACACAAACTGCTTTATGATAAATAGTTTATGCTAACTTAACATATTAACAAAAAAGTAATATCAATTATTAATACTCTTTTATTCTTTTATAGTATGTGCTTTTTATAGGTGTGCGATCTTTATCACTTCATTTGTTTAAACTAATTATTATCTCTTATCAGCCACTTCACATATTAATAAATGATTACATATTACTTGTGAGAAAACGGAAGTATATAAATATAGTTGATGAATGAAAAATGATTCTCAATAATAAAATATAGTAACGGTATATGCTTGTAGCTAATTTAAGAAAGAATTTTATCAATAGGTCATATGCATAAAACTCCAAATTGGTTAAAATTTTTATTGTGAAATATATTTTAGTTCTTGATCATAACGTAATGGTTATTTTATTAATCTAATCACTGAAAAAAATACAAATAATAAAAAAGAAATGTAGAAAATAAGCGCTATTTTCGAATTTTCAAAACGCATCGTGACGTCAGAGTATATTTCAACAACAGTTTTCATGACGACTGTGTCGTCTCACAGTAAGATTATATCAGTATTTAGAGAAAACAACAAATAAACTTCATTTAGAACATTGACAATTTGACATCAAGGTTGGCGTGCATCGTATATCATGACGTCACATAAGCCCGCGAACATGGCCGATTGTTTAAACTGTCTATTTTTGAATGTGGAATTTAATATTTTTTTTCTTATGATAATATTACATTTTTAAATGATTATCAATTTTTTTCCGTATTATGGTTGACTAAATAATCTATTAAAAATATAAAAAAAAATCATGCATATGACCTATTCAACATGTACCTATATATATTTTTTAAGGTTTGTGCAGTCATAACTTTACGATGAGCTAATTAATAAAAACAATTCGATGTCATTTTGTTCGGAATGTTTACGGATTGGTCCCATAAATTTTTTACCATTCCCACCCACAAGTGGGGAATGGTACTAGTTTAGGTATGTGTATGGTATACTTTTCATAACGGCTTATTATTCAATTTATTTTTCTAAGAAAGTTTTGTTATAAAAAAATTCTAAACTTTATAGTTTCGGAAATATTTTGAAAATAAAAAAAATCAGCTGTTCTTTTGTTTTGTATATCTGTCAGAAATGAACTAGTTAAGCTTGCTTTGATTAATTTTTACATGACGTGTAACATATTATGTAGGTAACCATGGCAACGAATAGCAAATATCATATTGAATATTAGCCATTACCCGCGTCACCTCACGCGATATCAGAAATTCGATTTTATTTATATTATACTATATCAAATGTGAACATTTTGAAGTTGGAATGGTCCTATCGCCCAATTGGCTGTAATTTTTTAAGTCGGTTCGGTCGTTTTTAACTGTCTTTAAAAAGGTAGTTTTTTTGTATATGTTACCGGCCAAACCCGATTTCAGGACAAACTAGTTTGGCCTACTATTCTTACTAGGACAAACTAGTTTGGCCTAGGCCAAACTGGTTAGTAGAACTAGTTTGGCCTAGGCCAAACTAGTTTGTCCTGAAATCGGGTTTGGCCGGTAACATATACATTATATTATCTTATATATCCAGAATTTGTGAACCAATTTTGATTATTCTTTTTCCATTTAATAGAACATATCTTCAAGGTGGTCTCACATAAATTTTATTTAAATAAGATCAGCACTTTTTTTCTAGTTTAGTAATGAAATATTAAAGAATAAGGCGGTTAATAACGTTTGAATTATACATAAAAAGTACAAAAATAAAAAAAACTTTAAAAAAACTAAACCTCCATCTAAAAACCACTAAAAAGTGTAAAAAAATAAAATATTGAGGTTGACGTCAGTTTAACGAAAGTACAGAGGCTCATAAAAAGTTATTTTATAATTTTAAGTGGGGTTTTTTAAAGAGGTACAATTTTCAAAGTTTTTTTATAGTTTCTGACCTCTCTAATATTATTAGGTACTACTACTTCACTACTTCAAAGCATAAATATATTTTTATCGATTGAGTAATTGTTATTTTTGCGAAATCCACTTGCAGTAGACACCTACTAAAATACAAGGGAGCGTTAATGAGATTATAATACATACTTATCCATATTATGTTCTGACAATTTGAAGACTGGACTGTTTTATTATAGCTTTTACCTACATTATGATGTGTTTATTGATTCTAGAGTAACAGCCGTTGCCGTGTTTTCTGAACTTTAATTACGCAGGGGAACTGCTAAAGGACTCGTCTGGATACGAAATTATTAACATATTATACCTATATATATTTCATTTAAATAACATTACCGTAATAAATTAACAATTGCTGATAATACACCAAAGAAAATAATATTGATCTAAAACACGGTTAGTTAGTGTATACTGCAGTATATATAAGTTAATTTTTGTCGCGCAATTTTGCAATTAAGTCACTTGGATGTAGTCAAAATATGTAGATGCCAAAAGCTTAAAACATTCTTCTCTAAACAAATCGCGATTTAGTATCCTAAACTTGAGAACAGTCTTGAGTCTAGACCAGCAGTTCAAAAACTTTGACCTTTCACGAATCATTCCCACCCGAATTTATGAATGATTTTTCGGTTAGTCAGTATATAAAACTTGAAGAAAACAAAATAACCTGCACTATCTATATTAAACTCACTATATAATTTATATGCATTTGTGTAATGGATTTATTGACTTTACTGTTTTAAAACGCTTTCTAATAAACGCGATTAACACAAAAAATCGTAAGTAAGTAGTCGCAACTAAATGAATGAAAAACGATCAAAAGCAATGGCTAAAAATAACACTGGTAGATACAAAAAGGTTATATTAACAGAGCTTGAATGTCTCTTTTTAGGGCTCTATAGCCAACTAGCAAAAGAATCTTCATGTTTGTCCGTATGACACAGCCTTATAACTCCGCCATCTTTCCATCGTTTCTGATAAAACTTTTCAGGCAGGTATTTTATGTGAACCGTCATACAATTGTGTAATGAATCTAAAAAAATAGGAGTAGCTTTCCATATATAAAACTAAAGATTAAAAATTTTGTATTTACGCAGTTCATTCTGTGAGGTATCGTTGGGCAGGTCTTTAAAAATGCAATAAAATTTCTTAGGGCCATATTTCATGAGATATAAACTCCTAAAATTGTTAATAAGTTTATTTCTCACAGATCCATAAAAAAAACGGCTGATTTTTTTTTATTTTTAAAATATTTTCGAAACTACAACGTTTAGAGAAAACAATTTTTTAAGAAACTTTCTTGAAAAAATAAATAGAATAATAAGCCGTTATGAAAAGTATACCATTTATATAAAAAAAACACCGTTATAGCATCTATCTCTTCTGTGCATGCGCCGATTTTCCACAAAAATAATAGGGCTCTTCATATTTGCATACCAAACATCCTCCCAAAATTTGGTTTCAATCCGCTCATCCGTTTGACCTGTATCGTGTTCACAGACTAACAGACTAACATTCGCACAGAGTTTTTTCAAAAATATGGTTTTTGGATTCGGGCGACCTCGAAACGGAAAGATAATGTAAAATTTTTGAAAAATGATTTTTGACCTACACTAGTACCATTCCCCACTTGTGGGTTGAAATGGTAAAAGGCTATAGTTTGGTCAATGAGTGCTCATAAGGGGCATCTAGATGGAAAAGTCGAAAGCAGAACATTTGACTTAAGAACTTTGTTTGGACTAGTTAGGAGATAAACATACTAAAAGTCCTTGCCCCTCTGAGGTACGCCCGAAGGGGGGGAGCACAAAGAAGGTCCCGTTTTTTGGTTTTTAGGCGCGAATAGCGTAAGCTAAAGCGCCTATATGTACTCGCTTTGTCTGTGAATCTGTGAATCTGTGAATCTGTGAATCTGTGAATCTGTGAATCTGTGAGTCACGCTTTTTGTATCCAGCGTACAGCCCAAACGCCTTAACCGATTTTAAAAAACTTTTTTTTGTTCGATTCGTCTCCGGGTAACTTAAATCCTAACGTCGCCCGATTTTTGAATTTTTGTCCCAGAGGGGAGAAAATTAGGAAAAAAAAAGTTTTTTGCTTATTTCTCGCTCAATTTAAATCAGATCGGTTTGAAACCAGTCTTAAACGAAAGAGGAGAACATTTTACATATATTTCGTGTAACAGAATTTGCCCAAACAGTTTTTTTATCCCGATTTATATAGAAATAAATTCATTTTATACATAATTATATAGAAATGAATTCAATTTAATTGTTGCACGGTTTAACATGACAATTTAAAATACGAGCACCAAGGTAATTTGAAATAGAAAGGATTGATTTTTTTTTTAAGTTGGACTAAGTCTAAACCAATTCTGAAAATTTTAGGGGGGGTTGCCCGATTATTTATATAAATAAATGACTTCAAAAGTAGGCATATTTAACATTGGCTTTATGGTAAAACGGTAGATGGATGATATGTTTTCATTGATTTCTCCAAAACTAGTCGGTGGAAATTAAAAAAAAAACTATTTAAATTAAAATTAAAACATTAATAAATTATTGAAAACAAAAAAACCCGTTGTGCCCGACTAATTAAAAAGATATTTAATTAAATAAATATCTTTTTAATTATAAATAAATATTAAAAAAAGGCAAGCCTTTCATTTAAAATTGCCTTGGTAGTACTAAAATAAAAAGTTTGCATTTGTTCAAAAACGAATGCCATTATAAATATTGGTAAAATGCAACGCCTTCTGAGTTAACAATTTGAATAACTAATTTAGAACATAAAACTTTGACAGTTGCAAACGTCATTTTTGACATTTCTTACCATTCCGACACAACGGATGATCGGATTGTAACCAAATTTTGGGAGGATGTTTGATATGCAAATATAAAGTGATTTATTGTTTTTTTGGGGAACATCGGCGCATGCGCAAAAGAGTATATCTTTTATAATGTTGTTTTATAAAATAATAATATAGTTTTTGACGTGATAACGTCTTATAAATTGATGAAACACCAATCTTATAAATTGATAAAACACCGGCTGCATGTACGAAAAAGTGTCACGTTCCGAAATCTGTCCCGTTCCGAAATCTGTACCGTTCCAAAATCTGTCCCGTTCCGAAATGTGTCACGTTCCGCCTGACTTAAATATGATATTCGAGCGGCAGATATCATCAACCGATTGAGATGAAAATTTGTATACACGTTTAGTTTGAATGACAATGCATGGTTAGCTGTATGACGTCACTCTAAATCCAATATGGCGGACTTCTAAAGATGGCGGAAATGCCTTCGGTAATTTTGAAGCAGATATCATCAACCGATTGAGATGAAAATTTGTATACAGGTTTAGTTTGAATGACAATGCATTGTTAGCTGTGTGACGTCACTCTAAATCAAATATGGCGAACTTCTAAAGATGGCGGACTAATTTTATTATGCTTTCCTACAATATGGGTATCAAATGAAAGGGCTTGCTGAGAATAACTCGAAAAATAAAGTGACGTCACTCTAAGTCCAATATGGCGGACTTCTAAAGATGGCGGACTAATTTTATTATGCTTTCCTACAATATGGGTATCAAATGAAAGGGCTTGCTGAGAATAACTCGAAAAATATAGTGACGTCACTCTAAATCCAATATGGCGGACTTCTAAAGATGGCGGACTAATTTTATTATGCTTTCCTACAATATGGGTATCAAATGAAAGGGCTTGCTGAGAATAGCCCGAAAAATAAAGTGACGTCACTCTAACTCCAATATGGCGGACTTTTAAAGATGGCGGACTAATTTTATTATGCTTTCCCACAATATGGGTATCAAATGAAAGGGCTTGCTGAGAATAACTCGAAAAATAAAGTGACGTTACACTAAATCCAATATGGCGGACTTCTAAAGATGGCGGACTAATTTTATTATGCTTTCTTACAATATGGGTATCAAATGAAAGGGCTTACTGGGAATAACTCGAAAAATATAGTGACGTCACTCTAATTCCAATATGGCGGACTTCTAAAGATGGCGGACTAATTTTATTATGCTTTCCTATAATATGGGTATCAAATGAAAGGGCTTGCTGAGAATAACTCGAAAAATAAAGTGACGGCACTCTAAATCCAATATGGCGGAATTCTAAAGATGGCGGACTAATTTTATTATGCTTTCCTACAATATGGGTATCAAATGAAAGGGCTTTCTGAGAATAACTCGAAAAATAAAGTGACGTCACTCTTAATCCAATATGGCGGACTTCTAAAGATGGCGGACTAATTTTATTATACTTTCCTACAATATGGGTATCAAATGAAAGGGCTTGCTGAGAATAACTCGAAAAATAAAGTGACTTTAGTTTAAATCCAATATGGCGGACTTCTAAAGATGGCGGACTAAGTTTTTGACGTCAAGAGGGGTTTAAAAAAAAAAGTTTTTGACGTGATAACGTCTTATAAATTGATGAAACACCAGCTGCACGCACGAAAAAGTGTAACGTTCCGTAACATTCCGCCTGACCCTGTGCGTGCAAGCGAGAGCGCAGTAATGTATTATTAAATATGATATTGAGCGGAATACGTTATCACGTAAAACTATCGTCCGTAAACCGACTTTACAGACAACCAATTTTTTATAACGGCTTATTATTCTGCATATTTTACTAGAAATTTTTGTAATTTTTTTTGGGGATAATCGGCGCATGCGCAAAAGATATTATATGCTATGATTTTTTTTATATAATAATAGTAAACTTTTCATAAATGATTATTATTCTATATGTTTTACAAGAAAGTTTTGTAAGTTATTTTTCGGGAAAATCGGCGCATGCGCAACAGAGAAAGAAGTACCTACCTTTCAATGTTGTTTTTTTATAATTATGATATACTTACATGTCATAACAGTTTATTAGCCTGTATATTTTTACAAGATAGTCATGAAAAAATGTGTTTTTCTAAATTTGTACTTAGTTTCAGAAATATTTTGAAAATAAAAAAAATCTAATGTTAGTTTGTTCCGTAGATGTTAGTTAGGTATTTGACAAGCATTCTTTGTTTATTTTTAACATCATAACGTGATAACATATAGAAAACCATGAACACGAACAGCAAATTTTATAATGTTTAGTGGTAACTATAATACGCGTTACTATACGCGTTAACGGAAATTTTATTTTCTTTGTTATTATATGTCAAATGTCAATATTATAATTTATTAGTTGGAAAGGCCCCATAATCTAATTGCTGCAATTTGTTCGACTAGATTAAATTAACTAAAGCTTTGAAATTTCACACACATGCAAGTCTGGTGACAATGTATATATCCAATATGGCGGATGCCCCAAGATGACGGAATACCTTTTCCTTCTCAACCATCTTGAATAAAATAATCAAATAATTTTTATAATTTATTGTCATAATAGTTAAAATTTTGAAAGACTATAAAAACAAGAAAAATAAAATACTAATAAAAAGAAAGTTTTTATTGAAATGTACCAAAAAGAAAATATAATTTTTATAATTTAGGGTCACAATTATATTATTAATTGTGACTAATAAACGATCATAGAGTTTACAGCTAACGCTTTTATATTTATGAACCTAAATTAATTATTAATAAATTATTAAAATGATTTTTTCCTTTCTGTGTTTCAATACTTTCAACTGTTATTTTTTTATTAGATTAAGTTAATTAAATTATATTATTAAGCTCAAAGTGTCGTTAAAAATATACTTACATCAATTTTCGAACATAACGTTGGGGTATATTATGTAAAATTCGCGCCTTGTAATTCTTGAATTACTTGTGTCTTCAGACAATATTTTTTGCTTTCATCTCGAAAACGGTACGTCGTACGAAATTTTGTTGTAATACATAATGAAAGCTGATAAAATTCTCTACAACTTTAGCTTTCACACTTTTTATCTATCTCCAATCTTTGCCTAGCTATGAGCTCCGAAAAATGGTCGATTTTCAAAAATGTGTTAAATTCTCTGTAGCACATTGTAACAATACGAATTTGTCAAAATCATTTCGTATCGCTCATCCACACTATTAAAAACACCCACACACTATTAAAAAATAACATAAGCTTTAACCTATTGGAGACCCTGGGCACATTAGGATTATGGGGCCCCTATGACCTTAACAGAGCACTATTTTGTTAGAATAGACAAAGAAAATAGATAAACAAGGTTCTAGATTCTAAGTTGAGGAATGTGATATAAAATGCATATATTTAAAAGGATCACGTTCCCAATTTTAACATGGACAAAAAAAAATAAGTATATGAAAAACTAGTTCACTGATGATTTTTGTTTTAAACAGTTTAGGTACTTAGTATACCATTAAACTAGGGGGTCCCTATCGATCGCGGGGCCCTGGGTACGTGCCAGAGTGCCCAGTGGGAAAGAGGGCCCTGCGTGGAGGTACTCCCAGCTTATGTTATTTTTTAATAGTGTGTGGGTGTTTATAATAGTGTAAATGAGCAATACGAAATGATTTTGACAAATTCGTATTGTTACAATGTGCTACAGAGAATTTAACACATTTTTGAAAATCGACCATTTTTCGGAGTTCATAGCTAGGCAAAGATTGGAGATAGATAAAAAGTGTGAAAGCTAAAGTTGCAGAGAATTTTATCAGCTTTCATTATGTATTCCAACAAAATTTCGTACGACGTACCGTTTTCGAGATGAAAGCAAAATACCAAAAAACGGGACCTTCTTTGTGCTCCCCCTCTTCGGGCGTACCTCGGAGGGGTAAGGACTTTTAGTATTTTTATCTCCTAACTAGTCCAAACAAAGTCCCTAAGTCAAATGTTCTGCTTTTGACTTTTCCATCTAGAATTATTCGTTGCTTAAGCTACTAGTATTTAACACGGTGACAAATTAATCTAATAAGTTTTACTAAATAAATTGGCGTTGACCTACAAATTTAATTAGTTTTACCATTCCAACCCACAAGTGGGGAATGGTACTAGTTTAGGTCAAAACTCAATTTTACAATATCTTTCCGTTTTGAGGTCGCCCGAATCCAAAAAACATATTTTTGAAAAAACTCTGTGCGTCTGTTAGTCTGTGAACACGATACAGGTCAAATGAATGAGCGGATTGAAACCAAATTTTGAGAGGATTTTTGGTATGCAAATATGAAGAGCCCTATTGTTTTTGGGGAAAATTGGCGCATGCGCAGAAGATATATATGCTATAGCGGTGTTTTTTATATAATAATGATATACTTTTCATAACGGTTTATTATTCTATTTATTTTTTCAAGAAAGTTTCGTAAAAAAATTTTTTTCTAAACTTTATAGTTTCGGAAATATTTTCAAAAATAAAAAAAAACCAACCGCTCTTTTGTTTTATGGATCTGTCAGAAACAAACTAGTTCGGCATGCTTTGATTCATTTTTACATGACGTGGAACATATTATTATGTAGGTAACCGTGGCAACGATATTAATTATAATATCATATTGAATACCAGCCATTACCCGCGTCACCTCGCGCGATATCAGAAATTTTATTTTCTTTATCGTAATCAAAATAATGTCAATATTTTTGAAGGTGGGTTCCGTCGCCCAATTGGCTGGAATTTTTTTCTTCTTCTTAGTGACTATTTTTGGAGGCAGTTCAATTTTTTATAAAAAGTATTCTTGTTGCGTAACCAAATAACACACACTATTCTGCATTCGGTCAAATAAGCAACACATATTTGCTGCATCTCTGATTATTTTCTACATAAGCAATTTTAAGTTGTGTCCTCAGATACGTATAGACATATATTATTATGTGTGTGTGAACTGTGCGGAGTCCCCGCGTATATCCGGGAATATTTATGGCGCTGAGGGGTCAGAAGCCATTGGTCTTGGTCGTATTATTACAACAACGCAGTTTACATTCGATTGTAGTGTTACACTGTAACTGCCAAGCCGTCCCCCCGATTCAGAATATATACACCTGTTGGATTCCTCCTGCAGTATAGTATGTAGACACTGATGTAGGTGAACTTATATCAAGTGGCACACATCATAGTTTCAGAGCCAACCGCCGGATTTCCTTACGTATCGAATATACCAAGCAAATTTGTTTGGATTAAAACTGTTGCAGACTAGAGAGCGACTGTTATCATTATTGAAGTGCTGCGAAAAAATGATAAGAGTGAATTTTTATGATGTAAGATCAAAACTAACAGGATGAAGTTGCTCGCTAAACCATACGCCGTGGACATTTTGTTTAATATTTTAATTTTACGTACGTTTATGGCGCAGCGATTGAAAAATATATGTAAAATAGTGAATATTACAGATGCCGGGAGATGTTTTATTTCAATCCGAATAAAAATCATATATGTACTAATCTATATGTAGGTACCTATCTAATATATAAAATTCTCGTGTCACAGTTTTCGAAGTCATACTCCTCCGAAACGGCTTGACGGATTTTGATGAAATTTTTTGTGCTTATCCGGTATCTATGAGAATCGGCCAACATCTATTTTTCATCCCCCTAAATGTTAGGAGTAGTCCACCCTTAAATTTTTTTTCTTCCTTTGATTATAATTATTATTAAAGACACGATTTTTTTTTTAAATTCGTATCCATGGTTTTAAAATATAAACAGCCTTATGTATGATTTGAAAAAATTCTGTCAAAAATTAAAAAAACATTGATTTATATACTTTTAACATTTTTCATCATTAAATAATTTTCAAGTGATTTTATAACCTCAAAAGTACTCAACACGTGACACGAGCTTCCAATAACAACGGATTTTGTGTTGTAAGTATACTTTTTTTTATTCATATCGAAAATGTTGTTGATCTTATAAAAATTGGTCGATAATTTATTTATTGAAGAGTACTAATCAGACGTTAATCAAATATTCAAATATCCCCATTCGTTCTTTTGCACCGGGCACGACGGCGCAGCCGGAGTGTTCGACATACACACATATACGTCCATGTATATTTTAAAATAAATAAAATAGATAGATAGATGTTCCAATTATATAGATATATATATATAATACTGTTAGGCGGTACGAAGTTCGCCGGGTCCGCTAGTATTATATAAAATTCTCGCGTCACTATTTTGGCCGCCTTCGAAATCACTAAACTGATTTGTAATTTACGCTATAGGATAGTTTTCATTAAATATTTTGTACAAAATTACGGTGTTTTCTCAAAAAAAAAAAAAAAAACTGAATAGAATTTATCAAAGCTATTAGTTCAGAAGCAAAAAAAAAACTCTTCAATAAATACAATTATCGACCAATTTTTCAGACAATATATTAACAAACAATATAAAATTAATACATTAACGTTTCAATCCGGATTTGGACCTTCTTCAGAATTGATCTAAAAAATATAAAAATAATTAATATTTAAATATAATTCGCTTTTTATAGAATTTATAGAATTATAGAATTATTTTTATATTTTTTAGATCAATTCTGAAGAAGGTCCAAATCCGGATTGAAACGTTAATGTATTAATTTTATATTGTTTGTTAATATATTGTCTGAAAAATTGGTCGATAATTGTATTTATTGAAGAGTTCTAATCAGACGTTAATCAAAGATTTCAAAAAAAAAAAACTGTTTTAGTACCAAACAGCGACATCTGCTAGAGTTCGCTCAAAGCTATTAGTTCAGACGCCGGGCCGCAAACGAAATATACATTTTGCACAATTATATCTATCACACTCGAGTGAAACCGGGACGGACCGCTTGTAGATTACATTTACAATTTTATTTATGTATTGATTATTATTAATATTTGCTTCTGTTACATCTTTGGCATTTAATGTTTGGTGATATTTACTATGGCATATTTATAGGCTGACGTAATTTTCATTTAAGAGTATTCGTCCCTGCAAACACCCCCTACACTCTTCATCTCAAATCTTTTCCCCTCGCCTAAAAACGGTTCTGGCTCTCCCGACGCTATTTTTAAAGCTAGGGGGTTCTAGTAAACGCCAAATGAAAGACAAAGAATCAGACTACAGATCCTTCAGGCGAATTTTTTGAAAAAAACTTCCTGAAAAAACTTACAACCTTTTGAAAAAAATAATTTACGTAATATTTCACACGTAGGCGAAACTGTTTTTCAAAAAATTCGCCTGAAGGATCTGTAGTCTGATTCTTTGTCTTTCATTTGGCGTTTACCAGAACCCTCTAGCTTTAAAAATAGCGTCAGGTGAGGGGAAAAGATTTGAGATGAAGGGTGCAGGGGGTGTTTGCAGGGACGAATACTCTTAATGTAGCAGGTAAACAAGTATTGAATATAGATTTCATTAAACAAAAATGCTATTTATAAACAATGAAATCTTAAATGAAAGTCTTAAATTGTAAAAACAAACTAAACAAGTATGTATCTTATAATTTTTATTTAAAAAATATATAAAAACAATCCCGTGTAAATTTTGCACAGTGTATTTCAGTATAACGCAAATGCGTTTTAAATATTAAAAATCATTTACTAATAAAGTAAACTAATAACATGGCGGGGATTTCACTTTCAATATAAGGTGTAAAAATCGTCCAACACAAATAATTCTTTGTTTTTATTAATTTGCGCAAAGAATCACTTATCAAAGTTTGTCGATCAAATTTTCAAACACGTTGTAAATTTTTCATTTCAAACATATAATTTTAAGATTGTATGATGTACTGAACGCTGTAATTTAAAATTTGTATCTTATTATTGATATTAAAAAGTTCATTAACCATTTTACTTGAACGTGAACTCTTACAATGTCAATAATCATATATGTGAAAGTCAATAGTCATTTTTTTTTGAGTAAATGTTAGCATTTTCTTAAGAACGTGCAAGATATTATAGTAAGGTAGTTAGAATACATTAAAATTGTACCAAACATTTATTTATCCAATCCTCAAAATTGTATATTTCAATATGATTTAAAATAGTTTTTGCAGACCTACTCCACATTTTTTAGACACCGTCCCTAATGAGCCTTGATGTTAACAGAATTATATAGGTAATTGAAAAAAAAAGATGAAATAAAATAAGATGTTCAAATCTTTAATTCTGAAGAAAGTCCAAATCCGGACCGAAACGTTAATGTACTGAATTATATTTATATATTTTTGTTAATATATTTGTCTGAAAAATTGGTCAATAATTTATTGAAAAATAAGATGTTTTTATGTAAATGTAATGTAAGTAATGCTTTTATAACTCGTGTGACTGTTGAAACTCGCTGGTAGCAAATGAATTTTTGACAGCCGCTATATAGTGCTACTCACTTTGAAAGATTTAAATTTATAACGGTTGTGAAGTGTAGTGTGAAAAACCTTAAAAAACACATGTTAAGTTTTACACATTTATTAATTAAATTCAAATTAAAACGAACCAAATTAAAATTTACTTTCTGTTACATAAAATAACTAAGCAAAAAATAAATGCTTTTATAGTGTGAGGGATGAACCTGATGATTTATTGATAAATTTTCAACATTTGGGATCAATTTAGTCAGGTTTAATCTCAAATCTCCTCAGTTAACGATGTCCAGTTTGTTTCTTTTTTTTCCACTGTCGTTAACCCCCATTTTCATTTCATGGACCCCTAAGTTGTCGTCGACCCTTGGGGGTCGATATACACCACATTGGGAATCACTAATCTAGACACATAAACTATTACCTATTTCTGTTCTGAAAGAAGATTAATTCATAATAATTTATGAGACTAATAATTTTATGAGATTAACTTTGTTGATTGTTTATTAAGTAAGGCATGATGAAGCTATTAAAACAAACGGTTGCTTATTTTGCTTGTACTGGCATAACCCTTCCACCCGGCATCGGTGTCCTGTTTTTTCCAGAGGAATCTGGTAACCCTGTCTGTAACATATATATTAAATATTGTAAAAGATGAGGACAGTGTGTTAACCTTAGGATCAAACTGTCGTGGGTTCGAATCCCACCTCTGTTTATGTATATTTTGTGATGTCGTTTACACTTTGATATACCTTGATATTTGATAATACTGGCCAGATACCTTATATGATGGAGCCGCCCCCCAAGTGAGATTATCTTGTATATCTGCATATATTGCACATACCGCTAAACTAGCGGTATGTGCTTTATTATCGCTTTGTGCGTCAGAGCTGACTTTCGTTCATATAAGAAGTTATATCTAAGTTAATTTCACACGAAATCCATTCAAATTGAAGCTTTTTGAAAAGAGGAGATTCTAATCTATAAAATAGAACCATTTTTAAATCAATTTGAGTTCATAAATACTATTAAAATTGTAATTGAAAATCACAAACAGCAGTTGTCGGTTGGTCTGTACGTATGTACGTACGTACGTACGTATGTACGTACGTACGTCACGACTCTACAGATCGCAATTTTGGTCGGATTGCCTTGGGTTATATTTTATTCACTTTGTTTACTATCAGACCAGAACCCTATTTAAATTCACTAAAATGTGTTCAGTAGTTTAATTTTTATAAACAGTTTTATTTTTTATTATTTTTGACAGCTAATAGTTTAAAAACAATATAATAATTGCTGGTAAATATAGTGTAATCCATAAAACAAGTGCTACACTTGTATACCGTGATAACACCGCTAGACGTATTAGGCAGCCGTGGCGCAATGGTTATGCCATCGGATCCCCAAGGGCAAGGTCCTGGGTTCGAATCCTTACGATATCATTGATATTTTTCTTTTTTTTTTCTTTTTATTTTGTTTTATTTTATTCCACTTGATATTAATTATATATTATATTATGTATAGTTCTTAATTTTTTTTATTTTTGCAAACTTAAAAAAAAATATTTTTTCAATTTTTAATTATTTATTTCTTTAAATTTTTAAATCTTGTTAAATTTATTAAAAATATTTTTTAATTGTTATTTTTTTATCATACAGTGGAAAACTTGCGGGATGTGCACTTTTGGTTTTGCCATTTATATATATGCTCTCTATATAATCCATACTAATATTATAAATGCAAAACTCTGTCTGTCTGTCTGTCTGTTACGCTTTCACGGCCAGACCTCTTGGCCGATTGTGATGAAATTTAATATGGCGATAGTTTGAAGCCTGAGGAAGGACACTGGTTACTTTTTTTCAAAATTCAAGCCCTGTGGGGATGAAGTAGGGTTTGTAATATTGTTTGAAGTTACGCTTTCACGGCCAGACCGCTGGGCTGATTGTGATGATATTTAATATGGAGATAGTTTAAACTGTGGAGAAAGACATAAACTACTTTTTTTAAATTAACCCCTAAAAGGGTTAAATGTAGTCTCATAAATTAAGGTTAAAAGTGGATATTCCTGTACTTTTAATGCGAAATCTTGATGCGCCAAAATTGTGTAATGGGTTTATAAATTTCCCATCTGGGTCGAAATATTGTTAGGGCTATTATAATAATTTAGTGGCACATCTACAGGAGACAGTGTTTTACCAGGAATATCAATTTTAGTAACGAATTTGCCTTTTCAATTTAAAAGATTGCAATTTCCATTAAAAACTGCTTTCGGAATAATTATAAACAAAGCCCAAGGGCAAAAACTTATGGTAGCTGATAATCATTTAGAAAAAAACATATTTTTCGCACAGCCAGCCGTATGTAGCTTGCTCACGTGTATCGAATCCACGAAATCTTTATATTCTTAAAAAAGATGGTAAAACGAAAAAACATTATTTATAGAGCCGTCTTAAATAACTAGAGTACCTATTGCTTGAATTTACAAATTTTTTAATCAATAATATCATTTGTACACATTGATTCCCCGCGGGTAAAAGTTATAGTTGAACATATACATTTAAAAAAATTGTAATAATATTAGACAAATACGTTATAAGTTCTTTAACGTTGACACGGACGAATTTTACTGTTTGGCCTAGCGTGAAATTGTTATAGTTGTACCTACTTCTGTAATTATAGGTGGTTTAAAAAACAAGATCTTATCTGACTTTATACCGACACTAATTATTGATTACACAATGAATGTCTTTATTACATTGGAACGGACATCGATTATTATTATTTTGATGAGTTGGTAGGACAACGCCTTTTCCTTTAATCATTAGAACTGCTGTGACGATGCCAAAGTGTTTATTCTGTAATAATATGGCGTTATTCTGTACGGTCAGTGTTATAGCCGTAAAAATGTTCACACATTTACTCATGGATAGAATTATTATAAAACTTCTTTATTTTGTACTAGTGGCCCGGTCCTGTTTCGCCAGAATTTAAAAATTACTACCGTTTATTCGTCGACTTACGTTGCAAAATTGGTCTCCACGAAAAGCGGTTTTTTTTAACGCGATAGTAGGTATATATACCCCATGTTCATCCTGACGGTTCATTCTAAATATTGGTGAAAAAAAAATTGAATTCGGGTGATTAGTCTCGGAGATTATTTACAAAATTCGCACTCTCTCTCTTTATATTATAGTATAGATATAGATTATAAAAAAATTGGAAATATAAAAAAAACTGAAATATTACCTAAAACTACTCACTGAAAAAATATTACGTATCCTCTCTTTTCCTTTCAAATCAAATAATTTACTGTCCAAATTGGCGATTTACAGTGAAAATTGTAATTATTTTGACGTATCTAATATACATTGTTTTTCCAGGGCCTGCTCGTAATACATCATTTATTTTATTAGGTTACCCCTTTGCATACCTGAGCCTTTTCCTACGACTACATACCCACTCCCACTGACCGTTACCAGAATTATTTTGTGAAATATATTATTTTCTAAATTAAATAATACGTAAACAAATTTATTTAAATATAGATTAACACTTTATCGGTTAAAACAGCTTCGTAAATAGTTCATTAATTTTTATCAAATTTGAAAGATAAAAATGGTTTTGTGAGTTATCCTTAGAAGATAGACATATGCTGTCGCGGACTTTTTTTTAGAACTTTTCAAGAGGAACAATTCAGCTATACATTATTTTCGTGTAACTTTAATTATTCCCGCAGCACACGCCGCGAAAGCTCTTAAGAGGCACGACTTTTTCCGACTTAGTTGACTAATATTATCGTAACTTTAGCTAATTTACATAATACATAGCCTATGTTGGTCGGGTGTAATGTACCTTTCAAATCTTGAAAAAAAAATCAAATAGATGCAGTGGTTCCGCATACACAGAAACTCACAAAATTTTCTCTCTCTCTTTATAATATATTCACGATTGTTTTTTTTTAGATTTTCAACTATTCATACCTTGTAAACATTGTTTACTTTCGTAGTTATATCTCTTTTCTTTGTATAGGCAATCATTATTTCCACGTAAATGCCTTGCTAGTTTCAACACACTTGAGTGTCATACATTTATTATTCATTTATGAAATATAAACTAATTTAAATAAAGTATATATTATACAAAATTATGATTGATAATTTGTATGATCGACTTTTTCATACAGTGCGTATCGTATAATGATTAACGGGATCAATTAATAATAATTGTGCAGATTTGTGAAACTCAACAAGTTTTTGCACATTGTCAAATATAAGTCATTTGCATACTTAACTTATTACGTAAAGTAAAAATGAATGATCTAATAAGTTTGACTTATGTTTATAAGAATCGAATACAGATGTTAATTTTAATTAGCAATGATATCATAATTAAATCATAATTAAATCTTAAATTGAATACAAGTAAACAGCGGAAGTGAACTTAAATGAGCAATCCTGATTTAAATTATAAGAAAATCTTTAAAAAAATGTTTTCCTTTTGTAGGAATACATCACTAAAAAAGACCACTTCTTTCTGAATAACATAGGCCATATATTATTACGTTACGACAAAATAAAGATGAGCAATAGGCAAAATTGTAAAGTACTGTAGTACAGCCCGCACATGATTTCGATCGAGTCCTAGTTAAGCATCTCTTGCACTAATTAAATATCGACATTTTTCTGTATTTTTTGTGTGCCTACTTTTTTCCAGACGTCCTTGATGCTTTCCGGTGATTTAGCAAATCATAGTAAAAATTTAAATTGTAAAAATTACATAGGTATAGGTAATGATAGCATCCTCTGTTTTCGTAAATAAATACGGGTCCGTATTTATTTTAATTGAAACAATATATCTACTAACTATTTAGAATATCACGTAATAAATAAATTATGTATGGCACAAAGTAGTTAATATAATTTTATAAATGAAGTACCTAAAAACAGTTTTGAGAATGAGATGCATTCTGTTAATTAATGTAATTATATGGATGAATTACTTAGGCTCAATTTCTGAATAGTAGTATCTAGATTATAATACATTATTTTATTGACAAGTTGGGACATTATGTTATCAACGAGCAACCAGCGAGTATTAACAGTCGCACGAGCTAAGCAAGCATTATATTCAAGATACATGCTACATTTTTTCGCATATCTCCTATAAACAGCTTCTTTTCACTCATACATAAAATATAATTTGAGTTATGTTTACGAAAAGAAGACAAAACTTTGTTATTTATATATACCTATATAAATGGAAAATAACAAGTCTCTTTTGCATATTACTGTTGCGGATTGGTAAAATCACATTTTTTTACTTTACGCACTAGTGCAAAATGAGTCACTTTGCTATCGCTGTACAGGCACGTAAAGCAGCTATTTTGTAGGGGATGTGCATGAACTTTACAATTGTTTTTTTCGAGCTTATTCGCATTTTGAAAGTCGTGTCAAAAATATCCCTTCCTTTTGGCTATGCCGTAGTCGGGTAACTAGACAGTAAATGCAAGATAAAATTCTGCGTCCTTTCAATTTTTAAAGCATTTCCATTAACTTGACATTTCTATTCACGCGGACGAAATTTCAGGCAAAATCGAGATTCTTTATTAAAAAAATTATTTATAACGTGCTGCTTGGTTCAATAATAATGTTCTATTTTGACAAAAATGAAGACATAAAATTCAACTTAGATTGTATTTATAAAGGTGTATTATAAATACTATAATAAAAAACCCGGCAATTATATTTCCCGCACTACAAAATATAACTGGAGCTACTTCTTTCTTATAGCCATTCTTTAACAAGTCATAAATTTTATTCCGTTCGTCCCTCCAGAGTTGTGAGATTTATATTCTGTTAAACATCTTCAGCCAGTATATTACTTTTTATTTGTATGACTAAACTATCAGTGATTGCCCACAAATATTAATAAAAAAGTATTCTTATTGTATTTTATAGGGTTAAACTTTTTTTGGTAAAATATAACGACATTGTATTGTCAAGAAACCACCCAATAAATGTTTAATAGAAATAACCCCATAATAAATATGTTTAAATAGAACGATATATAAGCAAAATTATGGTTTTTAAAGTTGTATTTACTTTAGTTTTGCTTTTGATGAAATTCCAGTGCCAAACTCATCAAATTTTAGGCCTGCGCCGTATTAAAAATTGAACAAAGGCTCAAATATTGGATTAAAACAATTCGAAAATATAAAAATTTATTTCAACAAATGGAAAAAATAAAAAAAGATAAATTAATAATCTTCACTATTTCTCAGATTATTAAACCGACAACAACGTCCCAGCAACACTAACAAATTTTAATTACGCTTTTTCTCAAATCGCGGACTCTTTATGTGCAAAATTTTTTTCCGTTATGTAGGAAGTCATGTTTTAACATTAAAAAAATAGGTTACACAAATGAATGTTTTTATTTTGAAAATTATATTCCGATCGTTCTTGATATTATTTCCGTTATTTCAAACTTCACTATATAATATTTTTTTTAATTCATGTGATAATTCAGTTATATAAATACGGTTTAATTTCGGAAATTAATTGCCTGATTTTGTGTTTATTTACCTTGGCCACGAAATAAATTATACACAAATTAAAATGGGGGAGTATGCGATCATAATTCGGCAGCGTTTGAATGTTTATAATTTGCAAAAAATAAACTAAAAAACGAATTTAAATTTTACAGAACGTGTTTCATAAAAATAAAACCCAAACTCAATCTAGCAATTAACATATTTTTGACTATATACGTATATCATGCATAGTACATGAAGGAACCCTAAAATTATAGCTTTAAGAACCGCTGTTTATTGTATATTCATATCTTGTCGTGGCGTACAATCAGATACGACCTCAAAAACAAGATCATCCTAAAGCCATAAATTATCTATGCATCCTAAACACAGTACATTGCATCTTCGGATCGACTAGGGACGTGTTTTTACTGTTCACATATAATAACTTTTCCCCCGCTAATCGAGTTTAGTCGCCACAATATAATTCATAATGTTGTACAATCGCGCAGTAGATAAAGAAGAGATGGGTTGTTATATAATATCAGAAATGTTAAAAAAAAATTGTTTACCTTTTCTCAATGAAGTAAAACGGGTGAACGAAGAATGGAATGATACGGCATTGTATCAAGGTTGAAAATATAATTCTGTCCCGTGATTTCAAGCAGATGCAATGTGTTTACACAGTCGTTGCCAGGTATTAGTGAAAATTCTCATTTTTATAATAAATAGTTCAAATTGAAAACCAATAACAAAGAATAGAGACTGTATAGAAGTTGAATCCTGCGTTATATTTGGCGATCACCCCAAAGCGCAGTTCCCGCCCCAATTGTCAAGATGGCGATGCGGCGCACTCAAGCTTCGGAACGGCAACGCCAGGTGGCGATAAATTAATAATTTCAGCTTCACACCTTAATCATTGCATTTTTCATAATTTAATTTTTAAAAAAATCGACAGAAATTGATGATTATCTTATATTTATTTTCTACGGTGTTTAGATATAAACGCTCAAATACTTTTGAATATGTGAGATGGAAATATACTTCCCCCACCTTTGTACACCGACACTAAACATCGATCGTACAGTCATCTAGCAAAAACAAGATAAACTAAAATTTTCGGCTACTCTGTTTCATTAGAAATAAACTTCTATACAGTCTCTCTTCTCTGCCCATAATAATAAAAGGCGAGTTATACTACCAGCATATATAACCAACATTGGAGAAACATTGATAACGCAAAATGGAAAACGCATTAATGAAACGAGTTCATAACCGTAAAGAAGTTTCATTTCTCCAGTCAGCTTAAGTGGGTAAGGCTCACATGGTTTTTTTATTGATATTTTTAGACAAGCTATTGGCAAACCCGAGTCAGATATTTTTTTATAGGTTAGGGAAGTTATTGAAATATCGAGCATATTAAGTCAGCGAAAAAAATCAAAATTAGCATTTTTCTGATTCAAAACGTTCAGTAAGTTTACCGCGCGCTCATCTTGCTATAATACGTATTGAGATTTGACATAAAACGATAGTATACACTGGTGACAGAAATTTAAACCAGAAACACTTTACTTTTGGTATTTTTGAAAAACGCACTTTTAGGATTTTTTTGTGGAAAAGCTTCCGAAAAATTATCAAAAAAATGTTTTATAATCTATGTGTGCCTAACGAAGTTTCCAACCATAAAAAATTGTTGACCGGGCCCATTGCGACAGATCTCGTGATGAAATCGGACTATGATCATGTTAATATGCGCTGTAAGAAAAAATATGGATAAATAATTTTTCGAATCTATAATTCTGGTCCCAGTCCAGCCCTGGAAACTTTTGCGAAACAACTCAAACCGATACTGAACCCTTTTGTTTGATTTTTAAATTTATACACTGAATTCTGTGTGCGAATAACCCCTCCTGTGAGCGTAGAGAAAGCAAAAGTGGTTGTCCCTACGTATTGTGCTTTTGCAACCTGCTCTGTGATACTATAACATATTTGTACGGTGGTTGGTTGTATGAAGTATGGGATGTTATTTATGTAATTTTAAAGTTTACGATGTGCCGAGACTGCTATAAAATTTACACATAATTGACGGTTAAATGCTTGACTGCACAGGTATACACAATATAATGTACTTTCATTACGTATTTATTTATTTTTCAAGCTACCTCCTATGTAATATTGATATTCTTTAATGGGGAGAGTCAATTAAAAAAGAGTAAATTATTTAGAGCATTCTATACTGCAATTTTGTCTAATTATAGTTATCTAATTAGATATTAAATAAAAATTGTTGATGCTGTTTGATTTTGAGATACTTATTTTAATAATTGGTTCGTGATTTTTTTGGTAATAATCCGTCATTATATGATTAAATTGAACGTTGAATAAATGTGTATAATTAATTAGTGATTTAAAAAATTTAATTAACAAAAATAATAAAATTTAGACGGTTTAATAATATATAAACAATTTAGTAGATACCGCAACATTCATTTTATATTAAGATCATTATTTTTTACCATTGCACTGTGCTAATATATTTGTGTTAAAAATAGTTTAAATAAGTAGTTAAAAAATACAAAATCTTGTTTACTAGGCTCCGCATCAGGATACCCGGATACTTGGAATCGTTTAGAATAACAGGCGCACATCGCAGAGGGCCTTGCGTCAAATGAATTTTGGATATTTAATGTATAAGCAAATAGATTGTTTTCTAAGTTTCACTTTTAGCGTAATATGTTTTTGCGGCGAAAAATGAAGCCACCGCGTCATAGTGACGTGAACGCATTGCGCCCGCCTTCTAGCTTGATATTGGCTGTTTCAGAGATCCATGTGCGTCGAGTGTTTATTTTTATTCTACCGCTATAAATGGATATGTCGAATTTATTCCACACGCCACTGTCTGCGGGCAAGTAGGCGCTCACTACCATATTACTGATGACGTGCCTGGCTTCAACTCTCACCGCGGGCACTATAGCTTACAACAAAAAACAAAAATGTTAGACGTATTACCATGAGGTGTGTTTTAAAGTGTAAAAGGTTCTTAAAATCAGATCCAAATAGGTCTGTAAAAATAAGTAGCTGACCAACAAAAATCTGTCACCCCAAAAACTGCGCATTTTTCAAAAATTTTAAAATGCACTTAAAATATGCAACTTAAAATATTGTTTGTTTATTTTTGTAAAACATATTTTTTTCAGACGAGGATAGATGTCATATTCCCAAAAATGACTACTATATAAAATATCACAAATTATAAATTATTATTTTAATCCGAATATTAAACTAATTCAAATGCAGTAATAAGTTCATTCGTCTAAAGTTCTGCAGGCTCAATATTACAATATTACGTTCAGAATTAAATCTATTTACATTTAATTTAACGGGCAATTTCTCTTTCTTTACGTAATCTACTACGAATCTTCATAATTTATTTGATACTTTTTCACTGAAGAATAAAATATTATTTCATGCTATTTTCATATTTCTGAATATGCCCACGTTCTAATCATTCAGTAAAAGTTTTTTTTTTTGGCACATTATGTCAAGTTACAAATAAAAATATTTTTTGCAGTTATTTATAAAAAAAAAATATTAGTAGTTCTTCATTTTGTGATTCACGAAAAATAGTGCATGATATATCATTTTTTATTAACCAATTTGTCGAACAAAATTTCTAAAAGCTAAACAAAACGGACAAGAACATTATTTTAGTAACGTGTCGTTTTCTATAAATATTACAAGATGCTAAGAGGTTAATCTTGAGTTATGGGTTCGAATTTACCGACCATCACATGGGGTACGGCGGCCAAATATACCAAACACGGTACAAGATGTAAGTCGGCTTTTTAGTTTCGGACAATTCCAAAGGTCTCTCCGTTGCTGTGTGGGTTGAACTTGCAGTTAGTTTTAATCTAAACTGCAACTTTATTCTTTTAACATTATTCACAAATGTGTACAAGTAAAACATATAAAAAAGGACTTCAAATTAACATTGTACTTTCTCAATCGCTCATGATAATTTGTCTGTTAATTGATCTATTAAATAAAAGCTTTTTTTTATAAAGCTGCTAATTTCTATGGAATTTTAAGAGATTGTGAGGAAGGAACTATATTTGTGTCTAAAATTATGAGGAATCCCAATTTCCCAATTACCAGCCTGGTTGGTAATTTATTTTATTTGATTTCAGTTATTGTAATCAAAGAAATCATTAGAGAGTGGTATATTTTTAACAAAAAACTATTTATATATTTTGTATGTCGAAAATTTATTAAAATATTTATTATTAGTTTAATAATACAAAAGTTATATGGGGATTACTTTAATAAAAATAGTAAAACAATAAAGTATTTCGCAATTTGAAATAGTACTTTCAATTTTAATTAATAATAGCTACCAAACCAACAGACAAACTTTTTTTTCTATTTCTGTAAGTATGAGAAAATATTTAACCATTCGAGAAATCTTAGCTACATTGGCAGTTTAATAAATTACAATTGAAAGTAACAAATTTAAAACCGCTAAATATTTGACCGTTTTCGTCTCGCATAAGTACATTTTTATAATAATAATCGATGTTTGTTTCTAAATATTTTGTATATTGTCACTCTGCAATACCACGTAACACCACTCCCCGCTTGAATTAACAAAATTGAGCCATCTCATTGGCGCAAAATGAGCTTAATACACAGAATGATTCGTTGTTCGTGTCAATTAGTCAAAGGAGGTTTAAAATCGTACGGATAGAATACCGGGCTTTGCGTTTAATTCGGTGTTGCAACATAACGTTACGCGGTATTGCAGATTGACGTTCAACAGTTCTGCAGGATAATCGACACTAAACATAGATATAAATAGCGACTGATCCTATCTTTTTTATATTTATTATTGCGTCACATCCTCCAATTCGAAAATGTATAAAATGCCTATTGGTTACTCAACCTAAAGTTATTATACTAAAAACTCTTTTGTCCGTCGAATTCACATTAAACATATTTTCTTGCTTTGTTGAACGGAGACAAAAGTTATGTATTGAATGTCATTACAAAAATAAATTCTGTGCCGACTTAATACACGAATGAATACAAATAATTATTCTTATTTTACAATAAAGCCACGAATTACGAAATGGATATATTGTTATTAAGTATACTTGGGTAATTAAAAATAAATAAATATTGAATTAAATCACTTTGTACGTTCTAGGAACTTCAAAATTATTCTGTGACTTTAGGATGCTATATATTGAAAAATCCGGCACAGATAGAAAATTTAAACAAATGATGTAGTTTTAAAATCATTTGAAGGTTTGTTCCAATTTTATTGTAGACTAGCGGTTCGTCCCGGTTTCACCCGGGTGCAAAAGAACGAATGGGGAGGAGGGACGTGAGCACGCACGTTCATCTTAGTTTACCGAGATTAATGTTGTGTCCAAATTTCATGATGATCGGAGATACCGTTCCAAAATTTTTGTCGGATGGACAGATTTTGAGTTTTATATTATATATTTTTTACACCTTGGGTTACATTGTTGGAGTTTTCGTAGGGATACCTAATTTTACTCGATTAACAATATAGCCTATGTTACTCAGTGATAATGTAGAATTCTGTTAGTGACAAAATGTTTAAAATCGGTCCTGTAGTTTTTGAGTTTATTCATTACAAACTACCACTAGAAGTTAAGTTTGCTACACAAGTGAAATGCCAAAAATACCGATTATGAAGTCAAAACTCATTATAAAAAATACGGTGTATGTCTAGGGCGCATTGATATTTTGACTCGTGTGACTGTTTAACTAGCTAACTGTCGTTTAACACAATGTCACAAATAGTCAATAATATACCATATTATGCTTTAATTTTACAATCTGCTATTATTATTATAATTGTGTTTTTTGCTGTCGTTTCAACAAACCGTGAATTACATACCGCTCTAATGTAAACAAAACTAAAAAAAAAAACTTAAATGTTATTCCAAACACATTTGGTTGCACAGATTTCCGTATGTTTTTTTAAGAGAACGACTAATAAACTCTAAAAAGAAAAAGTCGAATGCAGTCTGCAGCAGTCGAAGAGGAAGACGCTGTTGCATACGGGATTCTTGTGTGTTTGATTTATGGACAATGGGGCTGCCAGCACCCTTCTCTACTTTTAAACGCACATGTATTCGGACCACTCCGGTAGAAAATTCACTTCACTTTGAAATGGTCCTACAAATATGATCTTGTTCGCTCTTACTTTATGTAACTTTATACGCAAGGAGAAAGAACGCAATAGCCTTCGACAGTTTCATTTCAATGCAAACAAAATAGACTACACATGCTACGTCCTCTTTATTTTCTGATTGTAGACCACTTTGATGCAATTATTGTAACACTTATCAGATTATTATGTGTTTATTTTAGTTAACCTAGCCGCATTTCTTCTTGTCTGCTGAAACGATATGAAATATTCGAAAGCGATTTCCTTTTCTTTTTTTGCATAGCTAGCCTATATTTGGGCTTAATATTAATTCATATTTTTCAATTTATTATTTTTGAAGTGAAACGTATCTAGTTTAACTGTTCTGTAATTTTTATCGAGGCAAATATAAGAGAAACTTTGGTAACACAAAAAAGGGGAAATGATTCAACGGAGAGGGGAATATAAGAGAAACCTGGGTAACGCATAGTAACTCTAAAGAAGTTTCACTTCCCACGTGAACTTATATGGGTAAGACACACACGTACTCTCGGAAAAGAATCTGGAAACTGGGGGCTTGTATTTGAGGAGCCATTGAAACGCTATACATAAACAACGGTATCGCTGCGCACTCAGTTATTTTCAAGCCCTATTTTCCTGCACAAAAATAATAATAAATGTAACATTTTGAATTGTGATTAGAAATTCAAATATCGACAACATTAATATTTCGAGTTGCTTGCGTCAATATTTCAGAATCATTTTTCGTTCATAAAAATTTCATTGGAATTTTATAGACAAATATTTTAAGCAACACCAAAAATATATTGAATTTTGATTAGACAAAAAGTCGATCAATTATAATTTATAATTTGATGGGTCAATATTTTGGACGCAATTATTTACTTCGTAAGAAATTCATGCATGTCTATTTAATAATGAATGCTGAAGAAGTTTTAGCTAGACGTCTGCCAGAATGACAATTTTTTAGGAATTAAAAAAATCGCAGTATAATTATTTTTTTTAAATGTTGTAACAATTTTATTGATTTCATTTAAAAATCAATAATAAATTACGTTTATTATTCTAAAAAAAATGTGTACTCTTGAAAGGTGTAACAACATTTATGAACCGTCGCACGATCTAATAGCAACGTTCATTTGTTTTAAAATAAAATACTTTTCTGGAACCTGCGACATATTCGAATTATTTTCAGCAATTACCGATATAATTATCTTAATCGATTTTAATTTGTGACGTCATATAAATTGGACTACATTCATCTTCTAAAAAATATCAAGGGCATCTTTATTTTAATAAATACTGAGTTGAAATTTATTTTATTATTTTGACATTCAATTTTCTTCTCAAACTCCATTAAATCTGCTTTTTTCAAATATTTTTACTTTCGATCAACCATAGAAGAGCTAGTAAATTCTTATTGATCAAAAAAGGTATTATGTGTAGATTCATGCAAAGACTCTACATTATAGAGAATTATACGATAATGCGTTCAATTAAAAATTAAATTAATTAATATTTTAATTTTATAGAAGAGAGTTTAATTTAATTTTCACCGGCGCAAAATGATGTTCACTTTATAGATAATAATTGATGTTAATTTACATATAAATTAATAATAGCGATATTATATTACCTAATAATTATTTTCAATATTATACTATATTTTATAGAAGCAAAATATTTTATTTTGCATGCGCAATGGATCATTCTGAAGATTCACATTGTTAAACGGTAAACTAATTATTGTTTAATAAATTTTGTATTCAAATTTACGCAAATTTAACCTTAAAATCTTGTACATACATCTTGAGATGAAAATTTGGTAAACAATGAAAAAATTCATAGTTCTTTGTTCTTAATTATTGCGACACGAAATTAAGGCATCCAAAAATGTAATAGTGTCGAATACAGCGCAATTTTTTATTCTAGTGCCCAAAGAGTGCCACTGTGCACCAAAAATACTGAACCGATTTTCATAAAACTTATATTAGGTCGATTTATAACTTACGTTACATGCCATGCGAATAAACCAATATTTCAGTTACCAAAAAGTTTTACCGCTATTGCATCTGACCAAATCTCCTCAAACAATATTAATAGTTATCAATAGAATTAAAGATTTTTTATGGCTTCTAACGGTAGACTATCAATATTTGAACTCATACATCTCTGGGTATCTACAATAGTATATCTTTGGGACGAAAAGCAAAATCTCTTATGGAATTTGAATAGTTCAATTCTCTATTTTTCGTTGAGGTCTCACAGCTTTTGCAAGTTTTAATTAGATTTAAAATGTTCTAAAGATGCTTTTCTGGCCTATTTAAAATTTTAATATAAGCTTGAAATGGACAAGTGACTGTTCTGTATTTTTTAACTGCCGCGATAAATGAATCCCTGGTGACTTAGTGGTATTTTTTTGAAATTCAGAGAAGTTTCTTACTTCAAGCTGTTTGATTAGAAAGGTTTCAATATTGTTACAAAAAAAATATCCATACATTTTTTATATTTTTGACTTGGCCGTTACAAATGTGATTTATGACATTAATTCAACATTGAATATTTGACATAATCGGTTTTGCCTTTTGACCGCAGATATACAAGCGGCTCATTTCAATTAACCGCATTATAATTTAACACTTAGCGCGTCATAACTGTCGACATCATCATTTATCTTATTGTATTTTTTTATACGGCAGGTTGTAGCATACATAAAACAATAGCCTTGGTGCTAAAACAAGCCTTTATACAGTTCATATTGTACCATAATATATTTCTACGTCTAGCGCAAATACCTACAATATGCAAATGGTTTATTAATTTACGCCAAGATTCGTACTGTTTTTAATCCAATTAAACAATGCAAATTACTAAGTTATCTACCATTTAATATCTTCATAAATTCTGTTAGGACATTTGGAGCTGTTTTTTTCTTTCTCGCCAAATCGTTAAATTCAACCATAACAGATTAGAGTATAAGGTCAGATGGGGCAAGTGCAGTCACTGCCATTATAATTATTTCACATACTTGCATATTTTGCACTGTAAACTATGAATTAAACAGCTTGCTAAGATATTTTTCTGGATTTTATTCACTAATGATTTTCAGTTACATTATTTTTATGGAAAGACACTTGTGAAGTTTCGCTGATATTTTTTGTTTGTAAGCGATTCAGTGATAATTTCGAATTAATATATCAGCAGCTTAAAGATACTGAATAGTCTCTACGCCTTGCAAATCAATCTTTTTTGGTATGCTGCACTTGCCCAGTTTGTTAAGCAGAGTAATAGGCTTTGCCGCTTTGTCGCTCTTGAGAGGCTAAGTTATAGATCAAAAGTTTAAAAAAATCTTTTATCTAACAGAACTTATCGAAGCAAATGCGTTGTAATATACACAGTATGCTCCAAGCGATTATACTGCCAAGAGAAATCTCCTCCAGGTAGTATTCGTGGCGTTTCAGCGAATGGAAATAACATCGCATTTTCAAAATGCTGCATAAAGAAATTCTTTGTATTACGAAAGTAAATTTCAAACTAAAAAGGACAAAAATGAAATGTGAATCAGATAAAAATGAGATTAAAATAAATCTAATATAACAAATAGTAAAAACTTTTTTTTACTATTTGTCATTAATCATGTTCTACCAAGTGCCGAAAGAAAAATCAGTGTAAATTAAATCTAATATACTCGTAGTTCTTGTTCATATAATTTCTATTAAGTAGTTAAATTTACTCTCATAACAAAATATGTAAAAAAAAACATAATAGCTTCTTTCCTTTAATATTTGTGAAAAATCTTTCGTCTTTTTGTACTATACCTATAATATGACACTAAAATATTTAATTTTTGAGTAGCAAAATTTGATTTTGTTATAAGTGTATACACTGTGCATAATGAATTTTGTGATTTTAAAAATTAGCAAGGCCTAGAAAATATTTGTGAAGAAAACGATTGCATTGCAGTTTATTGCATGTGGTCGGTTCGGACTATCTTATTTTATTAAATTTAGAAAACCTTTTTCAAATGCTGATTTGTGACTTGCATCATCTTTAGAAAGTGCAAAAAATCTAGTCTTGATTAAAACACAAACTTAGTCGATTAATAGCAAATTATGCATAACTAGAAAAATCTTCCGACAGTTGCAAGATCCTCGGGAAAAAAACAGTAAATGATTCAAAAATTAAGATTAAAATAGATAATAGCTGACGAGATATATTTAATTTATATATCCCGTTTAGTTTTCACAGCTAAGTAATAAATCTCATGGAATTAGAACTGTTCTTTACTGTGAAGTAAAAATTATTTTCATGGTCGTTAATACTCACAAAAAACATCTAATCAGCTATAAATAATCTTCCAAATTACCGTAACGATCTCTAATGTAGATTGATTTTTCGATCTGATTAATTTGTTGGATTATACTTATTATAGTTTAATTATTTTAAGACGATAATCCACAAAAATTACATTTTGTCTATCTCTTCCTTTTCAAATTTTATATTCTCTATACAAAAGCCTTCAAAAAATATTTTTATAAGAGTTCAGTCAAAATTGTCATGAAATTCAGTCGTGTATTATTTATTACTAGCTGACGTTTCGTCAACATTGCAGTTCATTTTTTCCTGTAACTATCAAAATATATTACAGTCCAAAATATCATAACAACTAAACCCAAATCAACGGGAAAATTTCATCATCAATCTATAAAAGTGTTAACAATTAAAAAAAAAAAACACTTAATTTACAAAGTACGTATTTTATTCATTTAATTTTGTCTAGTGTAATCAAATTGGTAGAAATTATTTTTTTAACAATTCAAAAGTTGTTGATTTAAACTAGAGAAAGTCATTTGATTCTGTTTAAGTACCTACACATTAGTTCATCAATTTATCGTTTTTACTTTTTCGTCTCAATTCAAACCAGGCATTTCCGTTTGTTTATATTTATTTTATATTAGCCTAAATATAGAATAAGAATTCACACATTCATTTTAAATATCTGCAGCATCGTCAAACAAAAATTATGTCAACAACAATTTATATATTTATTGTCAGTTAGGTTTGTTTCAAGAAAAAAAAAACGTTTTCTTTAATAAAAAAACTTCTGAAAATAGATTTATAGAATGGATATTCTTTTATTTTTATTTCAAAAATTGTTTTTCTTTAATTAAGATAATATGTTAGGTACACGTATTTCTAAATAAAATAGTTATTAATGATAATTTTTAATTTTTTAAAATCAGTTAAAACATTGTTCAAGAACTGTGCAAAAAATAATTCTTTTTGGTCACTTTTTGAGAATTTAAATAATGTCATCAAAAAATTACAGGCGTATTTTGCAACTTCCTCGCTCTTCGAATTACTTAATATAAAAACAATAATTAATTCGAGCTTAGGTATTTAATCACAAAATTCGAAAATATTATTTTTTCTTATTTTTTTTTTAATATTAATTTTTATATGAAAAATATTGACGTAGGTAAAAAGAATTTTTTTTCGGATGTAATATTTCTAATTTCTTTTTTAAATATTATATAGCTACGAATTCTAGAAAAATTAATGGTCCCAACGCATACTACATCTCTCAATAACAAAAAGACTGCAATGCTTGGTTAGGAAAGGAATTAACAAATATTTTGAAAAAATACGAATATCCATTTTTAAAAATAAATTAAAATAAAAACAGCCCGTCGAAGATCTTGAATCACTTTTTTTTATAATACATAAAATAGACAACTAAACTGATGTACAAAGTTTGGCTAATTAAAATATAGCAATTATTTTTTTCTTTTTGTATGAAAATTATACTCGTCAGGTTATTGTTGGTCTTATTTATTATAAATTAAAATTAAGGTGAATAAAAAGTTATAAATGACGCCTTCTATATTTTGAAAAGTTCAACCAACATATAAGAGATAGAAAATCATAAGTTCCATATTATGTGTTTCGATTCGCAGACAGATGCGTAGTCTGCTAGCTCTAATAGCGATACCGTGATACGCATTTATCCGCAGATAGAAACAGAGCATATATCTCCGTCTCAAATTGTTGCTTACAAATTCAGTGCATTGTGTCCAATGGGAATGAGCTATATATAGAACAATCTACAGTTAATTTTTGAACAAAGGCCTTCTCATTCAAAAAACAAACTTGAATATTTATAGAATATCTGATATTAACAGACAGATTAAATTGACTAACATGGGTGTAAAATAAAATTTATGATTTTATCAAACGAGTTGTTTTTTTTTTCTTTGATCGCGAACTATTTAGAAAAGGTGGAGAAATCTGGCCTTAATTTGAGGTGACAGACTGAAGATTTATTTTAATGTTGGCGCCCGTTATAATCAAGTTATATATGTGTATACTTAGCCTCGGCGTTTCCCAAACTGGGGTCCGTGGGTAACACTCATCTCTAGTAAAAATTGACAAAGATATACAGCTCGGCCAGCGACGGCCGAACTGTATAAACGCCGTTCGTAAAACAGTAATTCTGTAGTCGGAAATCTGGAACTTTGTAAGTATACAAAAGCCATTTTAAGGCCGTCCAGAAAGCTTTAATATTATGTTATTTATTCTACACACTGCACAAATGAAACTTACTATATATAAATGTTAATAATTGACATTTACAGAATAATGTTCGTTTTATTTTTTTTGTCATTTCAAAAGTTAAATAAATTACTGTTTAGATAAATAAAGGGACGCGAGAACTTTACAAATCTCTAAGGGCTTTGTAGACAGAAAATGTTTAGGAAACGCTGACCTATTGCGTTTAATAATTTCTAGTTCTTACACATTCATTCAACTGGCACATTCTTAATATATCGCATTTTTAATAGCAAATGTTATAAAACTATTTTAGCTCAACCATTCAGAATTAATAAACTGTTATTTTATACGCTGCACTCTTAGAGCAAAACATTAATATCTTTAATTGTCTATCACAACACAAAGTTTATTTTTGTATTATTTTCATTGACTGCGTCGGATAGAAATTAAAGTTGTTGATTTAAATTTAGAACAAATTTCGTTGTGGTTCGAGTATTGAGATTAAAACGTCGAAGGTTGTTAAAACTAGATATTTATGTCCACTTTTAGGCCACATTTAAGCGTTCTTTGCTGCAACATTAATGTACCTGAAGCTTTTTCGTGTTTTTTTATTAATTAAATAGAAGAAAACGGCGATGTTGTTCTAAGTTTTTAATTTCATTGAATTTGAATAAATTATTATCATAATCATAACGGCACCCGTCTCTTTTTCCGCATCAGGGACATTCGAAGACACGGCTAGACCGATTTTTATGAAACGTGATAGATCTAATATCTACTGGTTCTCAAACTTTTTAATTTAATTTTTAATCGGTTACGTTTGGGTTAAGATATTATCACGAGCGGAATATTATAAATAGTTATGGTTCTCATTTAGATATATAAATTAAAGATCTTCAATTTTCATGAAGATCCGAAACTCTTCAAGATAAAATCTCCTTTTCTAGAATTCTTTATAACACAAAATTCTATTTTCGCAAATTATCCAATAAACATTTAAATGACTTTTTTAAGACCACGGATATTGGGGCATCAACCAATGTATGATATTTTAACAGTTGTGTAATAGCCATGGAACTGCAACATGCTCGGCTATTCTTAAGTAATTAAAAATCACTAGTATTTTTCGAGTCCCTGAAAACTGTTTCGAAGAATCTTTGGGTACCGCGAATAATAGACAGTAGAATTCATACTTTATTATGTTACCTACGGAAAATAAATAAAAACTTCAAAATTAAAATTCCAAACTTTCATCATACTGAAAATATTAATATGATGATTTTAAAGTGTAGTCAATTTCAAAGATGAATGGAGTAAACATTATAAGCTTAGAATAATATTACTTCTTTTAAAGAAAACAGTCATATTTCAAACATTTTAGAGTAGCAGTAGTTCGAGATATGAAGAGTGTTAATTAAATTTCGGTAGTAATTATTATTTGACATTTCAGTAACAAATCATTAATTACAACAATAAATAGAAATATTTCATAGTTATCAGTTTCATTCACTTTCGGTGTTAATTTAGTAATAAAAAAATACAATAATTTTCAACATTTGCATATAAGGATGGAAAAAAATGATGATTAGAAAAACTGCATAGACATAAAACGACTACATAAAATATTTAAGAATATTTAACAATTTATAATAGATAATAATAATTGATTTGTTCATTTTGCAGAAATGGATTTTTGTGATTTGCCGGATTTTAAAGTGCGTTAATTAAACAAATCGTGTATTCTAATTTTGAACCATTTTCAAATATCCGATCTATTTGAAACTTTGCAAAGTTCCGAAGACCTGACGATGTTCTCAGGAGAACTGTCACCTATCGGAACATATCGATGATAAACATTAAATCTGCCGTAACTGTGCTCATTTTGCTTAACTTTGTGAGGAGTTTTCACATGGATTTTTTCTCTTTTTAGTATATTTGAATCAAAGCTCATTTATTCCAAAAGTGTTTTGAGAAGCGTTTTATGAAATGTGACTTCGATTAAATATAAAATTTAAACAACCATTCTTTTTCTAAGAAATTATTTAAAATATTTTAATTTTATATTTTGTAGGTACACAAAAAATATACTCCAAAACGACGTCGTTCGGGTCTCATAACATCTATTCGTTATTCAAGTAAATAAAATTGTCGACCAATTTTTCTCAGACCATACGATATATTGACAAAAATGATAAAAATACAAATCAATATAACATAAAATGACGTTTCGAACTTCATCATTCGTTGTAAATAAATAATAATTAATAATTTAATACTAATTAATTTTTATATTTTTAGATTTTTCTGAAGAAGATCCAAATCCGGATCGAAACGTCATTTTATGTTATATTGATTTGTATTTTTATCATTTTTGTCAAAATATCGTATGGTCTGAGAAAAATTGGTCGACAATTTTATTTACTTGAAGAGTCCTATTCAGACGTTAATCAAAGATTTGATCTATTCGTTATATTTTCAAGATCATATTATGCCAATTTTGGATTCTCAAAAAATATCTACCCACTGATTTTTTTCTTAATACCTACGTATTTTTATAAAAAAATACCAAATATTTTATAGTTTTATTTTACTATATACGTATAAATGATTAGTGTTTTTGTATATTACGTTCAAACAGTTTCCCAACCATGGCTCATAATTTAACTTTTGCAAATTAATACCACATAAATTAAATTTATAATATATGGGTATAAATTACTACAAGTAAAAATATGGTTCCGCCGATTTTATCTTGTTGACAGTTAATTTCTGCATTTTGAATAATGTTCAAATGATCTTACACACCTGCTAATTGATCATAACCAATTCCAAAAATAATTGCCACTACCGTGCATCTATTGGCGCTATTTTTATTAATTAATTTTTATATTTCCATTTCACTCACTAAATAAACATTTTTCCTTATGATTCATTTTTATGACGCGTTTTAAAAAATACATAGTACGTACCAATTTAAAAAAATGCAGCATATGCTTGCTTATTTGTTTATGTTTGACCATAATTATAGGTCGGTTTAATTTGATTAAATAACTATTATTTAACTGGTAATCCCCGCTCACTAGCAAATCAACGTGGGTAAATAGTTCTTGCAGAGTGATTTATGACATAGTTGCTATACCATAATGATCTATACAACCCTTATATGGAGTGAATAAAACAAGGCAGATAGAAATAGGACTCGTCGACTACTATGCGAATACATGTATTTATCATATTATTATCGTTTTTTATGCAGCAGATACGTAATCGAAAAGATCAGACAATTAGTAGTATGGTTTTATGGATTAAAATGAAGACAAGTTTATAATATCTGCATGTTTCAGAAAATGCTTTCTTTCTTAGGAAAAAGATCTCAAAGTCGCTTCCTTTCCTTCATAGCCCTAAAGTTAGATAATATAATGGGTCTGATGTTAATTTTTAATTTATAATAAATTGAAAATGTAATTGATCCTTTGGGACCAGACTCTGGGAAGTTTAAATAAGACTAGCCATATTGTACCGTTATAATAAACTATTCGGGATTGGCCATATATTTTCCAGACATGATTGTTTTTAATAATAATTGCGCATTTTTTTTTAAACCTGAAAACTCTATATAAAACACTCAGAAATTTTAATTTGTCTTATAGTGCGTAAGAAGAGCAATTTCTAGAACGTGTTTTGCTGCAGTAAAATCAATGAATTCAAGAAGTTTGCCACAATATACGGAGGTATTACAGTAATTTTAAAATAATGAAATACTTACTTTGTCCAAGATGTACTCTTTTCATCCAAGGATATATTTGCGGTGGGTTTCCTCCCGATCCTGATTTAGAATTGTTATTTGACGAAGTGTTTCTTTCTGAACTCGATGTAGAGCTGGTACTCGAAGCAGGTGAAGATAAGTTTTGTGAAGCCGTTGACGATGACGCCGTCTGTTTAGCGCCCGGAGGCGATGTGGCCACCGATAACGGCGATGTCAAACCTGACGTTTTCGACGTGACTGTCGCATTGGCATTGTTCGTCGCCGTTGCCGTCTGATTGGTAGGCGCTAGTGGAGGACTGTTCCGCGTCGGTCCTCCGCCGGAAGTGCTCAAATCCTGCGGCGAAGCTACACTCGTCGACGACGTGGAATCTGCATATTTGCAACTGCTTGCCTGAGGCGCTTGGGGCGTCATCAGATTCGGCGACGGCGCTCCGGGACTAGTGTGATGAAGATGTGACGTTGCCGGTCCGGACAATCTTTGCGGTTGGAGTTGTGTATAATCCACCATTCCTGTAGGAGGAAGGTTGTGTTGTCCGGAATTGGCTGCCGGCGTTGCATAAGCATGTTGAGGATAATGTTGCGGGGGCGAATAACAAGCTGGTGGATATGCCGCTGCGGCAGCCGCCGCGTTTGGATTATAATAATCGGCGCCGGGCGAAGCCGCCTGGTGCTGACTCTGGTGAGCGCCGGTTTGATCGGCCGGCGAAGTTCCGGTACGCGGTTGTTGCTGATTAGCGTAACACGACGCCAGCGAGTTCACGAACTGGTACGAACTCATTATGGGGAATTGTAACAGTCTCTTGTTAATAGCTTTTCTGTCAGTATGCAATTTAATTTAAATGTCTTTTAGATATAAACGTCACTCCGCTATAACGCTCCACGTATATTATGCTTGTGTTTGTAAGTGTCACCTGCCTTATGATTAATTACATGGTTTGTTTTATTTGAACGGAAAGTCTTCACTTAGTCCTGTTTGATTATTTATCACCACTTTTCACAGTTGTCATTGAGTTTCATTTATAAATAATGTTTTCGTGCACATTGTTTATTTTTCTACAAAAAAAGGTATTTAGAAATATAAATAAATATTTAGTTATAAATTAATGAATAGGTAATTGATTTACAATCACCGTACGTATCGATATAATAGCAACACAATGCACTTTAAACACATAATCGTCATTCTAAGTTGATTGAAAATCACTACGCATAAAGCAGTTTCAATTTGAAGTCATTTACTATAATAGCATGTCGTAAATTTGTTCCTCAATGTTTTTTTATCACTTTTATAGTCCCTAATTGAGCAGTAAACACACATAACAACAACATCCACTAAAACATATAAACACTAGTGTTAGCAATAGTTTATGAGGAGGCAGGTCTGGCGGGCCGCGCGTGAATGCAAGGGGCACGTGGTTCGAAAGCAATAAAACTGTCCGAATCCGTTCTTTACGACCGCTCGCTCAACACAGCTATCCTATCTGCTTGTATAAAGCTGATTCAGTTACCCATGGTAGTAGGTACACTCTCATGTCACATACGCACACATACACACACACGAACTCACTGTGTTGACACGTCGGATCTGTGATCTCTTTGGCAGTAACAAAGTTGATCAGCAATTATTTGTAGGGTCAATACGGATCCGGTTAAGGAAAGTCAAGTGCCACTGAATTGCATTATACGACCATAAATTTACGACTGTCAGATTTTGGAGCCGGTGTACGATGATGCGTCAGCGATGATGATGGTGGTATATTAAAGAGAAGACGGGGTAAAGAAGCAGCACCAGCAGCAGCAGTGCGTTTGATGATGTTAATGATGATGATGTTGGGTGGTGGCGATGGTGGTGGTAACTGTGGTTGTTGTGAGTATAAAGAGTGGTGGTTTATTAAGTGGATGGATAAAGGTACGACCGTATCGTCACAATGTCTTTGCAACACTGGTGTCCAAGTCCAAGTCACGTGTAAGTTTATATGATAGTGATATACGAGTTTATCGCGACTACGACGACGTCGACAATAATATAGCGACGCCAGTGGCCGTCACTACAACCACGTAGCTCTATATCGTTCACAACACCAATCCCCATCGTTCGTCAAACGTTGATTGGGCAATGCACGAGGTGCGGGGTACGCGGCGAATGCGGTATACACGTGGTTAAGATGGTGGGGCGCGCGTGACGGAGGGGAGGTGCTGTTTAGTTGTTGCAGCCGCCTCAGAGGGAGCCACCTCTGAATGCACGACTCGAGAGTTCTCTCTGTGCCGTTTAGTTGTTACGTTGGTGCTCGGTTGTTGTCAGTGATGCAGTCTCTTTCGGGAATGTAGGATGCGCGCGTTGGATACACGCCGTCGCATCGTGTCCACGCGGTTGGGGGTGGAGCTAAGGGTTGTCGTCACTTGGCCGGATGCTGCACCGGCATGCAAAACAACGTGCTCTGCTGCTATCTTAACCATCGAGACAACATTCGCATCTTCTTCGCCTGTTGTTGTTATCAATGATTGCTCCTGTATTATTATATTATATAGTCTTTCTCGGTGATTATTTCCGGCACACAATCTCTTCATCAGTCTGCTGCCCTGTTTTACTCCTAATTAATTAATATTATGATCGTCGGTTTCATTCATTCTTTATTTTAGTTAATTAGTTCGCTGTCAACGTTTCGATTCTAGAAGTTTTGGCCACCGTGAATCGTTTGATACTGTTATAAATTTTACACGACATTGATACTTTTGACAACAACATTTTTTTTAATAATTGTCGTGACATGTTGAGAATAAGTAGAAATTAATAATTAAGTTGTTATTTGAATGTGACACTAAAAATTCTAACCGAATTGGTCCTCTTAACTCGTCAGAATCTGTGACCTCACCTATGGGAATTTTTATCTTTATTCTTGTCTTTTTATCTTTTATTTGTTATTATTAATTATTTTCATAAATCCTTCGATTGAATCTGGCACAGTTGCCTTAGCAATAAACAATTCTTACGTACACTATGTTAAAAAAATCTAAATTTGCCACCTCCCAAAAATCTGAGCTCATTTAAAAATATCTCTGAGGTTTGGTGAATAATGAAGAAAGAAAGACAAAAAGAGAAAGATTATAGACGTTCGACAGCAGGTCATTAGTGACCTGTAAATAATTGAGATTGCACAAATAAATTAAACAACGAGTATAGAAATGAAACTATCTCACTCACTCACTGATATACTCTCGTCTTCGCATTCATTAAAAATAATTCAAACCTTTACGTAAGCATCGTCTAGAGGACAATTTTTTATCGGAACTAGAGAAAAAGTATTTTCATTTACTGTCTTTTGAATTCTATAATACTAGTACCGCAGTTGTATTCCGTTCTCCTTAACCACACTGCTACTGCCGCGTCACTTTTTCCACGTTCGATCGGAAACTCTCCTACATGCCGCTACTACTAAACTAAGATTATTTGGACACAGCGTCAAATTTTCAATGTAATTTTTTTTTTAATATTAAATTAGAATAGATGCTTTAACCAGTTCTCAGGCTAGAACTCGGAAACTGGAGGCTTGCAATAGAAGAGTCTAAATGACAGTAGTGCTACACGGTCGACTGTTCCGAAGTCCATGATAATGTGTCACTTCAAAAATGTTAAGATTATTTTTTTTAATATTTACGCACTGCAAGTAAATTTCGGACGCTTTAGGAATCAATACAGTGGCGCGAATGGCATTTACAGCCAGTGGATTTTCCCGAGGATTACGTGATTACAACCCTTGAGTCGCCGTAACAATTAATGTTTAAGTCGGGGGATCAGCACACTGTTACATTATGCACTTCTATTTTAACAGCACCTCTTGGTTTAGCCAACCGCCGTTTGATTACATAGCCTAATTATTACTGAATTTTCCTTATGAGAGGGTGTAGAACCTTAAATTACTTAGGTACGTTCTTATCTCATCAATTAATCATTATTTAGTTCATAGCTTAACACCTCTTCATGTTTAAATTTTGACTTTGCATATTTTTACATTTTATTTAGTTTCGTGTTTTTTTATTCGTAGAACTTTTAATAAATTGGGAAGAAAAATTTTATTCTTCATCACTTTGATTTATACGTTTCTGTGTCGCCGTACTTTTTAACATTTTTCCAATTAGACGAAAAATATGAAAGCTTTTTGGATCTTATTAAGAAGCTAGATATTTTCGTAAATCTGGTTTTATCGTAAATTTATAAAAATGTACGGAAATAATTTACTTATGCTGTAAAATTTCCAAATATTTTTTTGTTCCGAAAACTGGACTAAGGTGATACCAAAATTATAAAAAAATAAGTGTCCGATTCCAAACCTTCTTAATTTTCACTCAGATTGAGAAAGTAAAATCAAGCATTTTATATCTCCACAATAATAATTTATTAAAGACCTTTTGAGTGTGTGAAAAATCCTCAAGTCTTGCAATAAAGAGAATTTCAAGACAAAAAAACTGACCGAATAGTTCGTTCATAAAACTTTTGTTTTTGCAAGTGTATCCGTAGCTGTTTGACGTCTGTTTCTCGTCAATTTTGTTGCCCTTGAAAATATTAGTGAGTTACAAGGAAAGAGATCTGGGTTATATTATAACGAAAAGGATATTTAAGATGTGCTGAAAGTCCAAATTTGTCACATTAAATCTACACTATTATATAAAATTCTTTGTAGGTATGCTTCGAACGGATTTAACTTAAAAACTATTTGACGAATTTTGATAAAACTTCTTTTGAAATGTTTCTGATGATTCCAGAAATACTATATAGGCTATGTTTTATTTCACTATATTATCCCAAAGTTAATCAATTTAATTAATTTTTTTTTGTATATACATTCAAACCTGAATGTGTGAATACTGGGTAAGCGAGAAAACTCTCTAAGTAAGAGTAATTGCCAAGTACCGTCTTTGAAACTCTATAAGTGAGAAACACAAACCTCTATTCGAGAAAGACGTTCTTCACTCATGAACCTCTATAACTGAGACTACTACTTGCCGAAACCTTTATAAACGATAGTCGAACGTATTAATAATTTCACGAAATTAGAAATGAGTTACAAATAGCTGAACTAACTAACATTGTTTTTGTATAATTTCTATAGACCTCTATAAATTAGAAACTCCATAAGCGAAAAAGAGGTCGCTGTCCCTTGAACGCTTGCTTATCCAGGTTCGACTGTCCTTCTGTAAAATATCTATTTAAAATCGTAATGTATTGTCAAAGCAGACCGATAATCTCTCTTATCTATATAAGATATATAGATATATAGATATATATTTTTTTTTTTTTTTTTTTTTTTTTTTAGAGGAGGAAATGCATTATGCACACCAAGGTAGGTAGTGTCGGACCCGCCCCGACTAAAACCTCCTCTCATTACTTCTCATTTTCCTGGAACCGCGTGAGCATTACTTCGGGAAAAGAGAACTGGTATTCCATTGTTGTACGATATTCCGCACAAGGGTATCCACAACATTCCAAGTATCCTGACTAATAAGCATGAACTCCACACAATTATGACTAGTTAATGTGACGCCCGCTGCATTGTGTGCTGCATCTATTAGCAGTCTCCATTTTTCGCAGTGAAAGAACACGTGGATATAGATATATATATATATATATATATATATATATATATATATATATATATATATCTATATATCTATATATCTATATATCTATATATCTATATATCTATATATCTATATATCTATATATCTATATATCTATATACAGTAAAATTTGTTCAAAAAATAAAAAAAAAATTCTGAAGAGGGCCACCCTTACCACCTAGGGGTATAAAAAATATCCTACGACCTATTTTAGACCTACCAAGTATACACAAAAAATTTCATTAAAATCGGTCAAGCCGTTTTCGAGGAGTTCGATAACAAACACTGTGACACGAGATTTTTATATACAGTATGGTTTTTTAAAAACCGAACACCCTTTTATTTCTTAGAGGAAGGGTTTTCGAAAAAAAAGTTCCGGACAAATGTTACAGGGAATCAAGGGGGAAGAACAGTGATGTAGTTTTTTTTTCGTTTGGTGGGGGTGTCTCCAAAATATCAAGGTCACCTACACTTTCTTAAATACGACCCTGTATTTTTTATCTAGGATTATTGTTCTTTGGGTCAAAGGGATCAACTCTTGTACCAAACATTTTTGGATTTGATGGCATCGTGAACCGCTGTTTGATTCTCTATTCATCCCGTTTCCTATTTTAGTGGATTGTGTGAGTCGGAAAAACTTTTTCAGGGGTTTTTCCGACTCACACAATCCACTAAAATTCATCCCGTTTTGTATTTTAGTGGATTGTGTGAGTCGGAAAAACTTTTTCAGGGGTTTTTCCGACTCACACAATCCACTAAAATTCATCCCGTTTTGTATTTTAGTGGATTGTGTGAGTCGGAAAAACTTTTTCAGGGGTTTTTCCGACTCACACAATCCACTAAAATAGGAAACGGGATGAATTGAGAATCAGACAGCGGTGCACGATGGCATCAAATCCAAAAATGTTTGGTACAAGAGTTGATCTCTTTGATCCAAAGAACAATAATCCTAGATAAAAAATACAGGGTCGTATTTAAGAAAGTGTAGGTGACCTTGATATTTTGGAGACACCTCCACCAAACGAATAAAAAACTACATCACTGTTCTTCCCCCTTGATTCCCTGTAAATTTTGTCCGAAACTTTTTTTTCGAAAACCCTTCCTCTAAGAAATAAATGGGTGTTCGGTTTTTAAAAAACCATCCTGTATATAAAAATCTCGTGTCACTCGTCACTCCTCGAAAACGGCTTGACCGATTTTTATGAAATTTTTTGTGTATACTTGGTAGGTCTAAAAATAGGTCGTAGGATATTTTTTATACCCCTAGGTGGTAAGGGGCCCTCTTCAGAATTTTCTTTTTTATTTTTTGAACAATTTTTTTTTAATTTTTTCATGTTTTTTCACTAAAAAATACTTATAACCCTAAATTTTCACCGTTCTACCACCAACCCCTATTTTTTATAGCGATATTAGTTTTTTTATTTTCATCCACAGATGCGCAATAGGGTTGCAAGATGTCAATATAACGGTAAATTTTTTTTTGTTGGATAGCTCATTTATCGAGGAAGGCTATAGGTTATATAATATCACGCTACGATCAATAGGAGCGGAGCATCAATGAAAAATGTTGAAAATATAACTGATTTGTCCGTCCGACAAAAACTTTTGAACGGTAACTTCGATCATCATGAAATTTGGAGACAACATTAATCTTGGTAAACTAAGATGAACGCGCGTACTCATGTCTCTCCACCCCATTCGTTCTTTTGCACCCGGGTGAAACCGGGCGATACCGCTGGAGTATGTTATATATAAGCCTTGATACAGCCAGTAGTAAGCACGTCATTCGACTTCTGTTTTCACATGACGTGCAGTGCACAATTGCTCCTTGCCGGAGCCATTTTTTGACATTCCCGAATAGAATAGAATATTACTGTATTTAAATTAATGATTATTACAGGGGGTTGATAAAATTACATTTCCGAATACTAACGTTAAATAAAAACTTGTTTTTGTACGACAATTTCAATGTAAATCAAATACAGTAATTTGACATGTAAAGTGAATTTGTTGATATCAAACTCACCGTGCTTATTTACCTATACTAATTTATAAAGCTGTAAGAGTTTATGTGTTTGTTTGGTTGGTTGGTTGAACGCGCTAATCTCAGGAACTACTGGTTCGAATTGAAATATTTTTTTTTGGTTGGATAGCCCATTTACCGAGGAAGGCTACGCCCAATAGGAGCGGAGCATCAATGAAAAATGTTGCAACATGTAACTCAAAAATTGTCCGTCCGACAAAAACTTTTGTACGGTAACTCCGATCATCATAAAATTTGGACACAACATTCATCTCGGTAAACTGAGATTAATGTGCGTACTCATGTCTCTGCTCCATTCATTCTTTTGCACCCGAGTGAAACCTGGCGGGAACGCTAGTTTGTCTATATGAAACTCGCTTCATTCGCGGGCTTGTCAATTAATCTGTATTTAAACGAAATTGATAGCTTTAGCAGTAACATATTTATTAAAGAAAATAATGAAACACTACTACTAGTGAAGATATATTAATTCATCGAGCTTTAAAATCTTTTTAAGTGCTCTGTAAAAAGCAAATAAATGATTTTTAACACAAAGTTTTTATATAGATCCAGTTGCCGACACTGTTTATCACTGTGTGATTAAACACCAACACGGTGCTACACCCAGCTTCACAATGTATCGATATATCACCTAACACAAACAAACAATTTATTTTTTTTTTATTCATACGAGCTTTCCTATAATTAATTACACTTTATATGTCTTAATTCATAGAACTCATACATACATATACACTATAGTGATAGGTGTTGATTCAACGAACTAGTTAAATTAAATGTTAATCAATTCAACTGTTTCTATTTCTAACCGACATAAAAAAGTGAGGTTATCAATTCGACACATATATTTTTTACCATTCCAACCCACACATGTAGGGAATGGTATTAGTTTAGGTCAAAATTCACTTTTCAGAATTTTACAATCTTTTTTAGTTTTGACGTCCCCCGAATCCAAAATACATATTTTTGTAAAAACTCTGTGTTGTTTGTATACAGTATACACGATACGGGACAAACGGATCAAAACCAAATTTTGGGAGGATGTTCTATATGCAAATATGAAGAGTGATATTATTTTTGGAAGAAATTGGCACATGCGCAGAGGAGATATATGCTATGACGTTGCTTTTTATAATATAATGGTATACTTTTGATAACGATTTCTTATTACATTTATTTTTTCAAATTTTTTTCTAAACTTTATAGTTTTGGATATGTTTTGAAAATAAAAAAATCACCTGTTCTTTTGTTCTATAGATCTGTTAGAATGAAATTACATAGCTAAGCATGCTTTGATTAATTTTTAGATGACCTAGCTAAACATATTATGTATTTCATTTGTTCAGAACGTTGACGAATTGTTACCATACCTGACCTATCTTTTCTTAAAACCAGCATAGCTGCTTAAAACTGACTTAATTTTTAACTTCCCGCTTAAAAAAAAAAAAAATTTTTTTTTTTTTTCAAAAATCGGGAAGTTAGGTATTGGTTTCACCCCGATTTTCGAAAATCAAGTTTTCGCCAGATCTCGACGTTTTGAGGTCCTAGGAAGCTATTAAAACTATTTTGGCGATGATGTCCGTAGGGCTGTATGTATGGGGCTGTGTGGGGGTGTGTGTGTGTGTGTGTGTATGTATGTATGTAAACCTTTTATATCTGTTGAACGGAGTGTCCGACTGAAACGCGGTTTGCGGCATCTGACGTGATCTTGGTGAACTTAGACTTCCTGAAAATTTGAAACGATTCGGCCCAAAAAATTTTGAGAAATCTTAAAAAATAGTTTCAAAAATTTTTTAAAATTTGTTTTTGTAAAATATTTTCTAAACTACTAAACCGAATAATTCCAAAATCTAATCAGCTCTTCTCCTTAACAAACTGCGTCGATTTCCGCAAACCGCATCAAAATCGGTTCATTTGTTCACGAGATACCGTGAACGAAAAAATTGTAAAAAAGTGTTTTTTTAAAATGATTCTTAAAATTGTTATCAGATCGATTTTTTTGTAATAGATTACTTTCTTAGGATAAAAAAACTGCGTCGATCGCCGCAAACCAGATCAAAATTGGTTCATTTGTTCTTGAGATAACGTGAACAAAAAATTAGGAGAAAAGTAATTTTTTATAATTACTCGTAAAATTTGTATCAAATCGATTTTTTTGTAATAATTTACTTTCTTAGGTTAAAAAAACTGCGTCGATCGACGCAAACCGTATCTAAATCGGCTCATTTGTTCACGAGATATCGTGAACGAAAAATTTGTAAAAAAGTGTTTTTTTTAAATTGCTCGTAAAATTCCTATGAGATCGATTTTTCTGTAATAAATTACTTTTTTAGAATAAAAAATTGAGTCGACTGCCGCAAATCGCATCAAAATCGGTTCATTTGTTCATGAGATATAGTGAACGAAAATTTCGTAACAGTGTTTTTTTTTTTGAGCTCGAATAGCTAAATAATAAACTTCTTGCTATATTTTATATATTTTTGAGCGTTTTGAACTCGAAAATAGCGGGAAGTTACAGGGATGGCCTGCAGGGTCAAACTTCTTTTCAAATTTTTTTTTATAAATGTTCCTTATATTTCTGTTTATTAGAGCATACTTTCAAAGTGGTCTTACATAAATTATAGTTAAATTGGTTCGGCAGTTTTTTTCCAGTTTAGTAATAAAATATTAAGGAAGGAGGCGATTAAAACCGTACGAAGCCACTAAAAAAACTTTTAAGAAATTGAAACTTCATCAAAAAAGGCCACCGTAAAGTTTTGAGGTTAGCTCCAATTTATTAGAAGTTAGGTACATAAAACGTTATAACATAAAAAATGTCATATTTAGAATTAACTAGTTAACGTAGTTCAACTACCTAGCTTTAAAATTGGCAACGAACTAAACGAAATCGACACACTGTTACAAATTTTGTTTAATTATACTAATCATTGAAAGGGTAGTTTTTGCAGTTCAAAAAATAATTTTACTTCAAACCAGTTAGCGATGAAAAATAAGTGCAAAAAGTTGAAAAAATCATATTAGGAGCAGTTTTATCGAGAAAGTTATCAAAGTAATAAATAAGGTTATCGACCAATTTTTCAGACAAAGTCGATAATTTTATTTATTGAAGAGTTCTAATCAGACGTTAATCAAAGATTTGGTTATCGAAGTAAGTTGCTTAGAATCACAAAATTGTTGAAATCCAAATCTAAACACAATAAGTACAATACTGAACCAAGGTTTATTAAACATAACTAAATTCTTAAAATTGGATAGAAAAACTTTAAAAATATGTAACACTTTTAGACCTCACACGAAATTTAAAGAATAAAGAAGATAATCGTCTTGAAAAGAAGTTTTGCAAAAATGTTTCCGGAACATTTGAAGGTCAGTAAAAACAATGCCGTGCAATTTTCATGTACTAGCCTTGAAAATATAACCGGCCATTCAGTAACCATCTTATGTTTTTGGAAACAGATAATAGTCTCTTTTAAGTAGTGCTTAACATTACAGAAATGAGTTATTTGGGTAAGAATCGTATAATAGTTGTGTTTGCGTCTAGATTGTAATATTTTGCGAATTGTGAAGTACGAAAATCAAAGAGTTTTAATAGTTACACGAGCCATAAAGCATTATATTTGACAGACATACTGCATGTCATGCACGTTTTTATAAAATAGGTGATTTTCACTTTATAATAATATGTCAGTCGTCATATTCTGTGTGTGCGACCATATTGTATTTCGTTTGGGTTGTCTACGAAAAGTGCGTCTGCCTTGTGTCGCTTATCTGTAGACAGCCATTTTCGTCCCGCTTTCAGAGCTCCTAAATGGTTCTTTTTTCTATCGTGAAGTTGCTTGCGATATCTCGAACAATTCGACCAATGTGTATCTTACAAGAATATCTCGAGCAATTCGATCAATATAACCGCAAATTCCGGCAGTATATCTTACAAGGTGATAATATGTCTTGACCGTAAAACAAATGTTTTCCAAATTAGCTATACTAGTAGAATTAAACGGTAAATGGCAGGTCGCTTTTGGAAATTGCTGTTGGATTGATAAGATCGCATTTTTACAAGCTTTTATTTAGTTTGGCCTGTCCTCGGTGTCTGTTTGAAATCAAATCTTGCACCTTAAATTTGACCCACTTCTTGGTTTCCAATTGTGCTGAAATTTTGCATAGATACGTATGTAGTTCTGATGACAATACAATATTATAATAACTAACTGTCCCGTCACGCTATCGTCCGGAAGCAAATCGCACGTTTAATAAAGCACACTGAAAACTTAAAAATAAAATTAATAGTAAAAAAAAAACATTTTTAAAATCATGTATTTATTTAAATGCTCTAAAAAGAAGGAAATGAACTTTAAATTGAATCAAACCCAACCATTCATTATACATTAAACAATTTATATGATATAAAAGCTTGTCACTAGATTTTACTGTGTAAATAAACAGGAATACAATAAGTAACTTGATCTTGACGCAAGGAATTCTAAGAAAAAAATGTATGTATTTTATAAAATACGTTAACACAGGAAAATCATGCTACAAGATTTTATATCACATAAATTGTGTATTGTAATGAATGGTTGGGTTTGATTTAATTTAAAGTTTATTTTCCATTTTTTAGAGCATCTATATAAAAGCTTGTTTTTAAAAATGTTTTTACTATTAATTTTATTTTTGTTTTACATTACGCATTAGTCATTTAACTATTGCTATACGGGTATGAAAACCAGCTATTTTATAGGGTGTGTGCAAAACCATAGAGATATAAGTATCTAGAGTACGCTAGTGAGTATGCTTGCTACAAATAAAAATGTCCTCAGTTAAGAGAGAGAACGCTGCAGAAATCCAGAAACTTGTTTACTGAAATCAGCATTGTTTTGCATCATTAGTTTACCATGGAGAGAAGGAACTGTTTTCTCTCTTAATTGCAGACACTTTGACTATGCTCTCTCGCGCGTAATCTATTGTTATATAACATCTCTATGCTTCGCAGACAAAGACAAGTTCGGCCAATTCTCACATATCGACACGATCAGACAGCGCACAGTGGGGCCAAGTACACTAATTTGTGGCAGAAACTCCAATGGCAGAAATCGACAGCAGGTAGTAAATAATACTTAGATACTAAAGTTGAGTAGTGCGTGTACTCGCTACCACCAAGCATCGAGCGCAAATCATGCAGTCATCCAGTTCAGATCAGTTTAATTGTTGGTTATCCTAGCGGCTATACGAGCGGAATGAAATTTGGCTATTACTTTGTGTTAACAGTGCGCCTCAGTGTTATAATATAAAAAATTGCTTTTACCATGGAGTGTTTACCCTCAGGTTGGTCTTTTGTTTCTTAATTGTTATTACGGTTTTTAGGTACATAGGATGTTCTAATTATATAATCAAAATAAATATGTTAATTGAACTTGTTACTTGAATCTATATATATGATTTTACTTGTCATTAGGGCAGATCATGTTCCTAATTCTAACTCTGAATCAGTCTTTGTAACTTGTATTAGTTTACCATGGAGAGAAGGAACTGTTTTCTCTCTTAATTGCAGACCCTTTCACTGTTCTCCCGCGTACGCTACTGTAATATTTCTATGCTGAAAACAGTAGAGTGTATATACCTACTGTCGTAATGGGTAACGACTACTAGAAAAATCTGTCTATAGCGGAGTTAAAGACTCGTGCTTACGTTACAACTATGTATTGCCTATGAGGCTATGACATGTGTGTGACGTTATCAGTGATCATATTATGTATTCGGCTTATGATTAATAATGTTAGTCGAAATATCTAAGTAATTAGAATATTACATGTTTATTAAAGTATTTTTTTAGAACTATATAGAAACTGCACTTGCGTTTTATGGGAGCAGTTTTGTAATAAATTGTAATTACAGGAAAAATCCCGTTAATAGGGTGACAAGACCATTCCAGCTTCAAAATACTGACATTTGGCACATTATAATAAACTAGCGGTCCCGTCCGGTTTCACCCGGGTGTTAAAGAACGAATGGGGAAGGGAGGAACATGGGTACACACATTCATCTTAGTTTACCGAGATTAATGTTGTGTCCAAATTTCATGATGATCGGAGTTAACGTTCAAAAGTTTTTGTCGATAAAAAGCAGTATTTATACTTTTGTTAACTAATAATTTTTTTTTAATTAATTAAATAAAATAGGGATTAGGCAGCGTTTTCGATGAAAGCTCCTAATAGGCTTAATTTTTTCAACAATCATCGTCTTATTTCAACCAATTTACAAAAAAAACTTCAATGAATTTATGCACAGAAACCTTTTTCTTGACCCATTGGTATAAACCACAGAACCACAGAACAATAATAGGTATAGAAGGCGCATAATGATAGTTTGTAGGCAGATCTTCTGTCACAGGCAGTAGCATAGCACCACGTGATATATCAGAGACGTATTCAGGATTTTTGAATTCTAGTTTCAGTGCGTTTCTAAATAGTGTTGCTAAAAATGTTTTTTACTCACGATGGAACGGAGCAGGTATATGCGTTTAGCCTGAGAGATTGTTTGTTAGTGTGTTAGTATGTTTGTGCACTCGAATGTCGCCATTTATCTGGAAAACGGTATGATCAATTCAGATGCGGTTTTCTGTAAAGGGTTTGTAATTCATCTGCGATGGTTCTTAGATAAGATATTACGATGGTAACGCCCCGGGGGGCGCTGCACTGCACAAAAAATTAATCACAAAAACCAAACAAACAATCGTAATTTTGTTTTGAATTACTAAGAAATTACCTGTAACAATTATTGTTTTCAGGTAATTTCTTAGTAATTCAAAACAAAATTACGATTTAATTTTTAATTATTACGAAATTACCTGAAAACAATTAAAATAAAATTTAATCTTTTCTTTAATCATTAAAATGTTATTTAAATGAGGAAAGTATAATAATTTCAATTTAATTTTTTAAAAAGTTATTTAAATGAGGAAAGTATTAACATTTTGACCCAGAGCAAAGCATAAACTAAATTATGAGCTAGGGGGCACCCAAATGAAAAAAATATGCGTCGTGGGACGCCCGACATGAGTGAGCACTGCAAACCGAATCGATTTTAAAATGTAAAATTTATAAAACCCTGAAACTAAACACAAAGTTTTGAAGAAATCCGATCGATTTAAAAAAAAAATAACTAAAAATATTTTAAAATATACAATTTTACCCATACCAACCAAAATGAAAAAAATTGTTGTGAAACAAATCAGACCAATTTAAAAAAAACTAACTAAAAATACTTTGAACTGTAAAATTTCGTCCAGTTCTGAGATGAAAAAAACTGAATAAAAATTATGAGCGCTTTCGAGTATGTAGTCATCTTCAGATTGACGCTACAATTTTATAATCGTCATATTATTATATGTGAATCGATCAAATCTTAAAACTGAATACGTATTTAAAGATAATAATAATTGTGATAATGAAATTAATGTAATATTCATTATTAATATATTAGTAATAATTAAAGTTATGCTATAAAATTAATATTATTTTATAATAAAAGCAAACACAATATTCTGATATGTGCCCAGTACGGCTTTGCCTACGGCCATCAAAACTGTCATGGCTACCACGGAGGAATAAGATTTAACATGCATTTATTAAAATAATATTTCTTACTTACCTAAAGAAACTTATGTTGTTTTTTTTCTTTGAAACTGTTGCACTGTCACTCTTACAACTTACAACGGTACATCTAACCATTTTTCAAAATAATTTTGACTTTATTTGTTAAATATTCGGAGCTCTTAACTCTACAGCTGGTAAATGCAGACTGCCGCATAGACCATCAGCTATGTCAAAAGACGTCAAAAGACTATTGACACTATAGAAAGAGATATGCGCCTTCTGTACCTATTATTGTTCTGTGCACAGAACTATGAAAACCGAATGAAAATCCGTTTGGTAGTTTTTGAGTTTATTGTGTTCAGACAGACGCGGCGACTTTGTTTTATAATATGTAGTGATGATTTAAAAGACAACATTATACCGTATATATGACGCTGTTTTTCGCCAAGAACAATAGGGCTCTTCCTGTTTATATATTAAACAGCCTATCAAAATTTGAATTCGCTCCACTACGCCGTTTGACAAGTATCGTGCTAACAGACAAACAGACGAGCAGACATTTTCCAAAAATTAAGTTTTTTAGACTCGGCGGATCTCAGAACAAATATTGTGAATATTTGGAAAGTGGATTCTGACCTAAAGTAGTACCGTACAATTCTTTCTGGATCGTGAAATACGAATTCATTTATCATTCTGGTCGATTCTGTATAATTCCGACGACATACAAAGCTGAGTGGAAGTGTTATAAAATAACCCTACGAATGATCTGAAAAAATCAGACAGCCTGAATTTTCACCTCCAAGAAGTAAATAAGAAGATTATAGATTTGGCTTTCCTTGTTTTCTACGTCGTTTCAGTTCAGTAAGAAAAATTGTCTTAACAAATTTTACGACTAACAGCTCATTCACGAAAATCTGAAATTAATTACGATCATTGAATCGTCATACGAATTATGCATAATTTTGCACTTCGGCATAACATACCATAGTAACCTTAGTTATATAGCAACTTAGAGCTTGAATGCGCTACAGCGTTGCCAAATATGTACTTATTTTATCAAATCGATAATTTTTCAATGTGAAATTAAAAAATCGCGATGTAAGTGCAATAAGCGGACCAAAAAAAAAATCTAGCCAATTTGGCGACGGGACCATTCCAACTTACAACACTGACATATTATAATATATAGAAATTAAATTTCTGTTATTAAAGCGTGTGGTGACGCGGGTACCGGCTAGTATTAAATATTATATTTGCTATTCGTTTGCATGGTTATCTATTGTTATCACGTCATGTAAAAATTAATCAAAGCATGCTTTGCTAATTTCTTTCTTACAAATATAGAGAAAAAAAGAACAGCTGATTTTCTTTGTTTTCAAAAAATTTCCGAAACTATAAGATTAAGAAAAACAATTTTTTTTGAAAACTGTTTTGAACAAATAAATAGAATTATAAACTGTTATAAAAAGTATACCATTGCTATATAAAAAACAACATTATATCATATATATCTCTTTTGCGCATTCGCCGATTATTACCAAAAACAATAGAGCTCTTCATATTATTTGCACATCAAACATCCTCCCAAAAGAACAGCTGATTTTTTTATTTTCAAAATCTTTCCGAAACTATAAATCCTAGAAAAAAATCACAAAATTGCCTTGTAAAAATATATAGAATAATAAATCGTTATGAAAAGTATATCATTATTACATAAAAAAACAACGCTATTCCCCAAAAACAATAGGGCTCTTCATATTTGTACATCAAATATCCCCCCAAAATTTGATTTTAATCCGCCCATCCATCTCTACGTGTATACAAACAGACGCACAGACTATTTCCAAAAAATATGTTATTGGAATTTGGGGGACCTCAAACGAAAAAATATTGTAAAATTTTGAAAAGTGTATTTTAACCTAAATTAGTACCATTTTCCACTTATGGTGTTGGAATGGTAATATTCAAATACTTCAATATTTTTCTTTAAGTTAAGAAATTATTTAGGCATGATTCATATTAATTCATCTAAATCACACTTCGACGCATATAGCCTAGCTGATGCGCGTCTATTAAAAAAAAGTACATAGCTATTTACTTTTCGACTATCAATTTTATTAGGTACTCGGTTGATGATTTTACCTCTTAAAGAATTTTCTGTTCCTTTTGGCGCGTCAAACTCAAAAATCATGCACAATGCCTGCGGCTCTAATCTAAATGTTTCTAAAAAAGGTCGTGAAATACCCGGAGAATACAATTCCAGCTAAAAAATCGGAACGTGTGGCAACACTGATGCAATTTTATAAGTATTGTGCGCTTTATATGACTATGTTTTTATGTGTGTATGTGGGTTTTTTTTTGGCAGTCTCTAAATGCTTCTACCGACTGCACGTCCATTATTCATTCTGTCGGCCCCAACCTCTTCCTTTCTTCGTCTCCTGCCATCTCTGAATATTGACAGCAGTCGCTTTTCATCTTTTCCCACTGCATATCAATTTTCTATCGTCAGGGTTGTATCACCGATTTTTTTAAAGTAAGACATGAACTGCAGACTTTGGTTTTTAACAAATAGTCCGATCAAAATAGACAAAAAAGTAGTGGTAGGTTTAAAATAATTCGCATAGAGCTGAAAATTAGTACAGGTATTACTACTACAAATGAAATATCAAAAGTTCCCAAAGATCCTACAACTGCGAAAAAATTTATTCAAAGTCAAAGGTTAAAAGTATTGGTTTTTTGCACTTTTCTCGTAAACGGTAAATGTTATCTAAAAATAGGTCAGACAAAAGTTGTAGTCTACAAGAATTGTTCTTATACCTTTTTTCCTACGATACACCACTCTTTTGAAGTGGTGGTTTCATATATCAAAAATACTAAAATGTATACTAATATTTAGCGTTATTTCTTATAAATACGTTCAATACGTACATCGACATTTTAGTCCCATATCTCGGGAATAGTGACTCGTAGGATAAAAAATAGAAGAACGGTTTTTGTAGACAATTTCATTATTTACAACATTAATTGTCTGACCTATTTTTATATAACATTTACCATTTACGAGAAAAGTTCAAAAAACCGATTCTTTCGACCTTTACGTTTAAATAAATTTTGAAGCAGTTATAGGATCGGAGGGGACTTTTGATATTTTGTTGGTAATAATGTACTTAAGACCAAGTTTCAGCCCTATGCGAATTATAGTAAACTGAAATGTTTATTTTGACTAGGCCACAAAGGAGACTATGTAGGTTATGGTTTCATATATTTCTATGACATGGGTCCGTCATTCTTAAGCATTTGTAACCAAAAACAGCAATTAGGAAGTTTCCACTTAACGAAATTAATACTAAATTGTGTCACACCATGATAAGGACAACTTTAAAAATACATACTTAAAACTTAATTTCGATATCTTTAAATTCAACAGAAATTTTCAATTTTCTCTACGTGGGGTCGCAAACGAGACTGATCGACGTCTGGTCTGTCATAAAGCACTGCGGCACAATGTGTCATATTAGCATTCATAGTAACTAACATTGTAATATATAGTAATATCTATACTAATATATAAAGCTGAAGAATTTGTTGGTTTGTTTGTTTGGTTGAACGCGCTAATTTCAGGAACTACTGGTTCGAACTGAATTTTTTTTTGTTGGATAGCCCATTTATCGAGATAATAAGTGATAATAGGTAAGAGCAGAGCATCAATGAAACATGTTGCAAAATTTAAGTCAAAATTTGTCGGTCCGACAAAACTTTTTAACGATAACTCCGATCATCATGAAATTTGAACACAACATTCATCTCGGTAAACTGAGATGAATGTGCATACTCATTTTACAAGAACACACAAGAACTTTTAAAATATAAAAATACCCAATATTTATATTTCTTTTTTCCCGTTTTACTGTTTTCTCATTTTCATGTTACTTTGATCGTTTACACATCCTTGATTCTGCATTTTTTACCAGGATAGACTTTATTATTAAATTAAATTGTTAAATTATTCACTAAATACATTTCTTAATTAAATTAGTTATTTAATTTGGTCTGAATTCTTTCATTGATTAATATCCTGATAAAATATATAAATAGAGTACCCTATTCACGCAATAAAATTGTTGGAATTTTGTAAATTTATCAAATTTTACACACCTAGCTCGAAATGTTTTCATCTAGTAATAAACTGAAAAAAAGCAAACAAGACGTAAAAAATCATTCCTAAGGGTAAATGACAGTGCCGCATTAATCAATTAATCTATATACCTACTAAATACTAATATATATAAAGCTGAAGAGTTTGTTTGTTTATTTGTTTGGTTGAACGAGCTAATCTTAGGAAGTTCTAGTTCGAATTGAATTTTTTTTGTTGGATAGCCTATTTAACGAGGAAGGCTATAGGCTATATAATATCACGCTATACGACCAATAGGAGCGGATCATCAATGAAAAATGTTGCAAAATATAACTCAAAATTTGTCCGTCCGACAAAAACTTTTGAACGGTAACTCCGTTCATCATGATATTTGGACACAACATTTATTTCGATAAACTAAGATGAACTTGCGTACTTATGTTCCTCCCCCCCATTCGTTCTTTTACACCCGGGTGAAACCGGGCGGGACCGCTAGTAATTCTGTATTTCTTTTATCAACATTGAGGAAAATGTATTTTCATTTATTTATTTTTGTAAATTTGACTTTCAAGATAAAAATAATATTTTGAGATGCTGACAAAAATAAAAAAAAAACAATTTGTGATTTTTGACATATGTAAACAATTTTCTATGACAATATTTATTGGATATTTTTGTAATATACCTAGGCATTTTCCGGTCAAAATAGTCGAAAAAATAGTGGTAGGTTTCGCATAAGGCTGAAAATTGGTACAGGTAAGTACACTATTACAAATAAAATATCAAAAGTCCCCACCGATACAGCATCTGCTTCAAAATTTATTCAAGGTCAAAGATCCAAAGTATCGGGTTTTTGCACTTTTCCCGTAAACGGTAAATGTTATCTAAAAATAGGTCAGACAAACGTTGTAGATCATACAATTGTCTACAAAAACTGTTCTTATACTTGTTTTCCTAAGATTCATTATTCCTTATTTTTTTACGATTGGTTTTCTATCACCGAATAATTTTTTTTGTCAAGCTGGCAGTTGACTTGGTAATTGAAATAAAAAATTGGTTTGTCAGGGGGTGGAGACTTGTATCATTCAGGAATATTTTTTTTGTATTGTAAGGCTATACCGGTTTATTTTTAAGGTATTATATTCGTTTTTAACGATTGTTACATAATAAATTTGCAGTTCCCATACACGAATGTAAACTACACGTAGAATGTATATTATTATTGATGATGTTTAAATAGGCTATTATTAATGAGGTTTCGTGAAAAAAACTATTTTGTCATTTATTATAGGTGTGCGCAGTACCTTCTGATACTTACACTAGTCAGAATTTGTTGAGGAATAAGCTTTGGATTAATTTTTTAATCAAATAAACGAATTATTTTTGATTTTTAAAACCGTCAGGTTCCAGGATTATTTGAATCTATTACCTACTAATCTATATATTTAAAAAATATTTTTGAATTTTTTTCAAGAATTAAAATAAAAACTAGCCGCAATTGTCACTCATATTTTTTTAGAAAAACGTATATACAATAAAATATTATTAAATTTAAAAATATTATGCATTTCATACAATATAATAAATATTTTAAATATAATATTGATAATAATGTTAATAAGCCATAAATTTTTGTATCCAAACCTAATATTTATCAATTTCTAAACATTTTTTTTACAATTTATTAGGTGTTATAAAAATTTGAATAGAATTTTATTAGAAGGTGAAATAAATTAATTATTTAATAAGTTACTTTAATCAATTGTTCTAAAATCTTGTTGACTGCTATATGTTATTTAAATATAAAATTATAAATTCTTTTTCAAGGCGGCAAGGATGTTGCCACGGCTATTAGAACTATAAAACGTCTTTATATAAAATGTACTTACATGGAACTATGTCTCAATGAAATATTGTACGTATTTCGTTATTAAGAAGGCCAAACACCAATGAAATATGCAATGCGTTTCAGGACATTTTAGAACATAAATTCATCTCATTACTGAGATATATTTTATTGCATCTATCTGTTGTACCTGCACCTCTCACGAAATGTCTAGACATTGAATAAAATTATCAATTATAATACGCGCCACGGATCTAAAAGGTTCGGAAGTTAGTCACAAACAGCGTCGCACTCCCACCACCTCCCAGCTACCTGCACGGAACGTGCGCTCGTCGGTGATTTGCCGTGATCACTCGTTGCCTTTGTCACTTGTCGCTTTCCTGCTTTAAAGTATAGTCGAGTACGCTATTGTCAAGTTGTTATTGCTATTTTAGTTTTGTTGAGTTGCGAGTTTGTAGTTTTTCAACAGACTGTACAAGCGCAAGCCCGCATTCGCATCTAACTTCCGAGCCTTTTAGATTCGTGGCGCGTATTATACATAAGACAGTTGTGACAATAACTGCCGATAATAACAAAAATTCCAGCCAATTGGGCAACGGGACCATTCCAGCTTCAAAAATATTGACATTTGATTATAATAAAGAATAACAAAAATATTAAGAGCACTGTGGTTTGAATCTAATAAAAAATAGAGAATAGTTACTTCTTACCACAACAAGTTTATTAGTGGATGTACATTTCGAGAGCTATGCTCTCATCTTCAGCAATACACTAAACTGCTAGTTTAGTGTATTGCTGAAGATGAGAGCATAGCTCTCGAAATGTACATCCACTAATAAACTTGTTGTGGTAAGAAGTAACTATTCTCTATTTTTTATTAGATTCAAACCACAGTGCTCTTAATATTTTTGTTATTAAAATGGCTTTTCGGCCAAATGAGCTTAATTTATTTTTTAAGTACAACCTTAGAGTAAAATTCTTACGGGCTGATATTAAGTTTTTAATAAAATGTAAAAAATCCAATGTTTTCCCCAAGTTCATCTCAGAGTTTAAAAACAAAATTACTAACGAACGCGTTAAAAAGGCGAAAGATGCTGCAAAAACCAAATGGCTCAATTTAGAAATTCAATTTTTACATGGTAAATTAGCTATAGCTAGTTTAGTGTATTGCTGAAGATGAGAGCATAGCTCTCGAAATGTACATCCACTAATAAACTTGTTGTGGTAAGAAGTAACTATTCTCTATTTTTTATTATAATAAAGAAACTAAAATTTCTGATAACGCTTGAGGTGACGCGGGTAATGGCTAGTATTCAATATAATATTTGCTATTCGTTGGTATGGTTACCTCTACATAATTAGTTCCACGTCAAAAATTAATCAAATCATGCCGAACTAGTTTATTTCTGACAGATCCATAAAACGACAGAGCGGCTAATTTTTTTTATTTTCAAAATACATATTTCCGAAACTATAAAGTTTAGAAAAAAATTATTTTAACGAAACTTTCTTGAAAAAATAAATAAAATAATAAGTCGTTGTAAAGTATGCCATTATTACATAAAAAACACCGTTATAGTATATATCTCTTCTGCACATGCGCCGATTTTCCCTAAAAAACAATAGGGCTCTTCATATTTACATACCAAACATCTTCGCAAAATTTGGTTTCAATCCGCTTATCTGTTTGACCTGTATCGTGTTCACACACTAACAGACTAAGCGACTAAACGACGCGACGCACAGAGTTTTTCCAAAAATCCGTTTTTTGGATTCGGAGTACCTCAAAACGAAAAGATATTGAAAAATTTCAGAAAAGTGATTTTTGACCTAAACTAGTAGCATTTCCCACTTGCGCGTTGGAATGGTAAAAGCAAGATCTTCAATTGTTTCGTGAAAAACTTCATTTAAGTTCGTATTTTAGGTACCTATTAAGCAAGAATAGCTTTCTTGATGCAATTTTTAAGAACTCTTTATTATCATTCCAACTCACAAGTGGGGAACTAGTTTAGGTCAAACGGATGAGCGGATTGAAACCAAATTTTGGAAGGATGTTTGGTATGCAAATATGAAGAGGCCTATTGTTTTTGAGGAAAATCGGCGCATACGCAGAAGAAATATATGCTAAAACAGTGTTTTTTGATAAAATAATAGTATACTTTTCATAACGGCGTATTATTCTATTTATTTTTTCAAGAAAGTTTTGTTAAAAACTTTTTTTTCTAAACTTTATAGTTTCAGAAATATTTTGAAAATTAAAAAAAATCAGCAGCCCTTTTGTTTTATGGATCTGTCAGAAAAAAACTAGTTAGGCATGCTTTGATTAATTTTCTCATGACGTGGAGCATATTATGTAGGTATCCATGGCAACGAATAGTTAATATCATATTGAATATTAGCCATTACCCGCGTTACCTCACGCGCTATAATCAAATGTCAACACTTTTGAAGTTGGAATGGTCCCGTCGCCCAATTGGCTGGATTTTTTTTAATAGAAAATTTTTTGAAGTGTATGGTTAAATTTTATTTATTTCTAAAGTATTTTTTTAAGATATTACATTTTTTTTCAAATACTATAATATAGAAAATGTTGAATGGTAAGTAAACTATAAATTTTTATTTCGACATTATTTGCCATTTGTGCATCAACTGTTAAAATTAAATTTAATAATTCAATAATTAATAAAATTATCGACCAATTTTTCAGACAATATATTAACAAAAAATCGAAACGTTAATGTATTAATATTATTATATTTTTTGTTAATATATTGTCTGAAAAATTGGTCGATAATTTTATTTATTGAAGAGTTCTAATCAGACGTTAATCAAAGATTTGTAAATTTAATAATGGTAAAATATTTTGTTACAGTAGGTACGTAAAATTTGAACGCAGTATGAATTAAATTTTTCATGTTTCGAATTTCATATTTTACATGTTTGTGGTATGTGTCGTACCTTAGAAAAAAAAGTTTTAAATGTGTTATATTTAGAACTACATTTATTATTACGTATTTGTTATACGATATCCTCTACGAAATGATGTCATTAAACCGTATGGTAAAATATTGTGTGAATATGTTTTTAATATTATGAATTTTATACTACATATGCTGTACCAGGCGTTCAACAAGTCTTTGTAACTTTGAATTTTTCCATTGTGTAAAAACTAAAAACGTATAGTTACATTCCTTGTTGATGAATTTAACCTCGTATTTATTTATGAAGTATCAGCAATCTATACTAATATATAAAGCTGAAGAATTTGTTTGTTTTTGTGGTTGAACGATCTAATCTCAGGAACTACTGATTCGAACTGATTTTTTTGTTGGATAGTCCATTTATCGAGGAAGGCTATTGGCTATATAATATCACGCTACAACCAATAGGAGCGAAGCATCAATGAAAAATGTTGCAAAATGTATCTCAAAATTGGTCCGTCCGACAAAAACTTTTGAACGGTAACTCCGATCATCATGAAATTTGGACACAACATTCATCTCGGTAAACTAAGATGAACGTGCGAACTCATGTTCCTCCCCCCCCATTCGTTCTTTTGCACCTGGGTGAAACCGGGCGGGACCGCTAGTTTTAAAATAAAGCACTACAATTATCATTTTTCAGGCTCGTACAATTCTGGCGCGAGCAGTTCTTATATACAATTTAATTGTTTATAATTGCCAGTGGCGTAACAATAGGGTGGCAGAACGGAAAAAATGCCACGGGCTCCAGACCTGAGGGGGCCCCCGGCTCGAGAGGCCAGAGGAGAGGACAGGAGGTAACTAGCATTTATAAAGCTGAAACTACAACGTAAAGCTTTTTTATATTCAGGGAGAGCCCCATCCGATGAATTTCCACGGGTCTCAGGTGGTATAATAATAATAATAATAATAATGATGATTTATTTCCAACATTACAATAATATACACTTTTAGATGGTAGCCTAAATTGTAAAACACGATGAAAGCATTCTATACAATAGTAATTCTAATATCCAGAACAACAATAATATGGAAATTACTTTCTCCCACTGGAGTAAAAACTCTGTGTTGGGAGAAAGTATAGTTACGCCACTTATAACTGCAGAACCAAAATTTGAATATAGAACACACAGGTGTGGGGCTGATAGTACAGAACACTAATTGTGCAAGTATAGCTAGCGCTTGGCCGATTTTTTTAAAAAAGGGTTCAATTATTTAATTATATTGATTTATGTGTATTTACTTTAGAAGAATCGAATACGACTTACAAGAGAAAAGAATAACAATATTTATTAATTGTTAGTAGAATTTTTGTTCCAAAAATACGTATTGAAGGAGATTTATTTGCTTGAGGAACAGTTGAAAAATAAGCTTTACTAGATATTCAAATCTTTAATTAACGTCTGATTATTGAAGAGTTTACCAGATATATATTTATTCACCAAATTCTTTTATTATCAACTTTTCAATACAAGACTATTTTTGCGTTCTTTAGAATCTTAAAAATAATAAATAAGTAGGTAATACTTTTTATGTATCAATTAAAACAAAATTGCAATTAATATTTTATTGTTATTTTTATTGCTTTTAAAATTTAATAAAACCAAATATTCGGTGTTAACAATTACTCAATGGTTTAAAACGATTACCACTATTAAACTGTTTGTACGTGATTATTAGGTATGCACAAAATACGGTTTCAAACCAATATTTAGAGTAGTCTCTGAAATGCAATAACAGTCTGTTATTTCCCATTTCCTAGTTCACGTTGCTCATTCCACACCGTTAACAGCTCTCCAACTTTTCTGGTCTTCAATTGGTTTGAACGAACAGTCGGAATCGATTTAGCGTGATTTTTTTCTGCAATGATATCTTTATTTGCAAGTTACATTTTCTTTCTGATATATTAACCGAACATGTACAAAAAATCACGCTGAGTCGATTCTAACAACCCACACTATTGTATCTCTTTTAGTTTAGGAGATATAAGCGTTTTTGTAATTTTTTTAAAGAAAAATTTAGCAACACTATGACTTCTAAGCTAAAAAAGATACAAAGGTGAGAGTTGACACAATAAATACCCTCTTCATTTATGTGGCTGTATTTATTAACAAAAAAACTTTAATTCTGGATTTTTAAATCATAATCCTGCAAATCTTGGGAAGTTAAATTTGTATTGATCAATACAATACAAATATGTATCTGTCGTTATTATTAAGTTGATAGAAATTCAGTAACTTATAGTAACGAATTTATTTTGATAGTGTCTTACACCTTCTTGTTGTGTGTACGTACGTAGACTGTAGACAAATAACGTCACACTTTGTTCGGTAGGTGACCAATTCTTAATTAATAACTTATATAATATTCTAATTTATATTAATAAATTAATAAAATTATCGACAAATTTTTCAGACAATATATATGTATTACAAAAGTATTTACATATAATTCAATTATATATATCAATGACGTTTCGATTCGGATTTGTATCTTCTTCAGGATGGAACTAAGAAAATATGTAAAAATATAAAAATTAATTCATAATTAGATTGTAATAAAATTGAGTTTTTGCAAAGTTAAAAGAAAATTTTATAAAGTAGTCATTTTGAAATAATTATTTTTGTTTGTATAAAGAATCCTTCCCTACCATTTATATGTCCATATGCCTATTTTATAATTTTCATAATTATAATTTTGATATTAATATTTCGATTTTGCAAAAACTCATTCATTTTAAATTTTTAATATATTTACAATCTAATTATTAATTAATTTTTATATATATTTTTTAGCTCAATCCTGAAGGAGATTTAAGTCCGAATTGATATAATATATTGAATTATAATTAAATATTTTTTTAATGTATTGTCTAAAAAATTGGCCGATAATTTTATTGAGGAACAATCAGATGTTAATCAAATATTTACTCATTTATTTATATTTTTAAAAACAAAAAAATAGCTATGTTGTTTCCTCATTAATTTATTTCAATAATTAGTGAAAAATGGAACAAAACCCTTAACTCAAGAGATTTTAACGAGTCATAAAGTGGTGATACAACGGATAGGTCAGAAACTGACAACAGAAATTGTCGTTCGGTAATCGGTATGTGCGAGTATAGTGTTTGGGGTAGCGTCTGTCTGCCGTAGAGGAGGGCGAGAAACACGGCCTCCAGCGAGTGGTGATGTATTGGTCTCTTCACAAACATCACCCTGTTCAACTGTGTCCTGAGTGACAATCATTTGCTAATATGCATACCTATTGCTTATATATATGTTTGTCTTTCTTCCTTTCACCCCTCCGTGACCATCTGTACGTCTCTTTTTAATGTAGTATGCTCTTTTGACATAAGGTCGGAACAAATTGAATTTTGAGTGCTTCAACATACCGAAGCGTTGTTTCTTTTGCTCTTTGAATCACTATCGTGCATGTTAAAGTAAATTACATTTTTCGGGCGTGTCTGGTATTTAATTTATTGGTTTGCTAAAATATTATGCAGTTTTGATTTACGACGCATCGCAGATAATATTTCATGTTTGATTCATTGGTTTTTTTTATTTGAAATTAATTTTCTTAATTGATAAAATTAAACTGCGAGAATTATATTTGTTTATATTCATTTATTTGTTTCTATTAAAAGAAAAAAAAGACGAGAAGTGTCGTGAAACACCCGGTTGGAACGAAGTTCTTTTCGCTTTTTATTATGTATTATATATTTTTTTTACTAATTTGTCTGATAAATATTATTCGAAAATTGTATTTATAATATATGATTATTACACAAAAATTAATCGTGTAATTTGCAGCTCGAAAAATATAAAAATAACATTTGTTGCGCATCAGGAATCGAACCTGGGATACCCGCATGGCAGATGAGTATTCTACCAGTGAACCATAGACTTTGCCTAAATATCGCTATTTATATAGGTTAAATACCAAATCGTGAAGTTAGAAGGCGTTGCATTTCACAAAATATTAATGTCAAAAAACCAACTACTTAATATTTGAAATGGCATCCGTTTTGAAGAAATGCTGTCTTTTTATTTTAAAACAGAACATACTCAATCTTTAAATGTCTATAACACACTGTGTAACAGAAAAGGATAACCGATCCGCGTGCGTGATGTATTAGGCAAAATCGAATTTCTACAGTGTTTATTTCTGTTTTTTTTTATGTATAAAAAAACTATTTGCGCTAATTCTGTTATACGAGATCTATGTAAAATGTTCTCCTCTTTCGTTTAAGATAGGTTTCGAATCGATCTGATTTAAATTGAACGAATTATAAGCGAAAAACTTTTTTGTTTTCAATTAGCTCCCCTCTGGAATCAAATTCGAAAAATCCAACTCCGTTAGAATCTGTCCTATGCCCTATATTATAAGTGTGCCAAATTTCAATTTTCTATGTCTACGGACAGACATACAATAGGTTATTATATCTGTAGATTTTTCTTTACGTTTTTTTCTTACACTTTTTTCTTACGATTTTTTTTCCTAGTTCTCTCCATTTATATCTGTAACGTTCCATAAGGAACTTCGTTCGAATAAAACGACCAAGGACTGTAGGGGTGAGAACCCTTGACTAATATTCTAAGTACATTTTTTTAGGCCAGTAAAATGAAGATGATTTGACCCAAAATATTTCCACAAAATCGTAAAAGGGTGGAAATTCGAAGGAACATTTATATAAGTATGATATACACAATCTGTCAAAATTACACCTTCGGGCGATAACTGTAACTTGTTAAAAAAGAGATAAAAAACTGTGTTTCATCAAGTTTTTGCTCTCAAAATTCAATATTGTAACAAGTTACAAGTAAGAAACTGATGAAACACAGTTTTTTAACTCGATTTTAACAAGTTCTAGTCATCGCACGAAGGTGTAATTTTGACAGATTGTGTATATCATACTTATATAAATGTTTCAAATTAGCGGAAACTGAGTTTGTCATTTTACTGGCCTATTGTTTTTCTGCCCTTCGCCGAGAAATGGTTAGATCATCTTGTTGACGTTTTGAATGTATTCCCTTAATAATTCGAGATAAGTACATGGAGATAATTTCTTTTTAGGGCAGTTTACTTACCTTGTCAGCTGTTTTAATATCTTATGATTTTTTTTATTAAAGTATAAAGTTGTTTCGAAATATATAAAAAGTGTGGGGATATTGCCAAATAGAATCTGGTAATAAAGCGAGTGGCGTCTGTTAGGAAGTAATGTAAAGAGAAGGACTTTAGAATAAGTAATTATAATTTTATTTTTATTATTCAAAATTCTTTTACAATATTATCGTAACTTCTTTTAGTGGAAGCCAGCATCTGAAACAAAGAAAAATTTAAATTAATATTTAATAGAGCTGTAAAAGTAACGAGAAATTGTGTACCCGTATGTATTCGTTACTTAAAGAGCCAGTACCCGTTACTTTCGTATCGTAACGTTACTCGTTACTTTTCATACGACATACAATCGTGTACTAACAGCATCAAGCATGTACCACCGCATTGAGGCGCGTCGCATACGTGATACGGTATGACTTCGTTCGTATAACGTATAACCGCATTAAACGAGTCGAACTGAGATGGATACTATAGATGCGAGTAACGAAATGAATTTGTAAGTAACAATTCGTTACTTCGAGTCAGACGATGTATCTGTTACTCAGTAACGAATACATATGGTTTGTTACAGCTCTAATATTTAACCCATGTGATTTCAAGAATTATTTTATTCTTATTTTGTTCAAACAATCTTGACAAAATTGATGCATTTTTCCGATTTTAATAATTCAAAAAATGCTGAAAGCAGCTTTTGATTGGTGAGTTGAGAAATAAAACAAAACTGAAATAAATAATGAGTATTCTTTAGAAACAAATACTTGTCAAAGATTTGTGACTAGGAAATACTTATACGGAGTAGTTTTAAAATAATATCCGAAAAGCAATAGCAAGTCATATCAACACACAACAGACAAACAAATCACGAAGACAAACAATTATTCTTTTTAATGTGACTGGCACTGAAGGTACCCACAACGCGGACACTGTACCTAGAGCTACAAGACAAAGTGACATATGTCGGATTTTTCTAAGATAATATTAATAAATATTGTTTCAATAATCGGTAGACACTAACATGGAAGTATATGGAGTCAACTACGCAAGAGTATTCCTAAAGGCCTCATTATTTTTGCAATTTTTTTTTGACGTGATAACGTCTTATAAATTGATGAATCACCAATCTTATAAACTGATAAAACACCGGCTGCATGCACGAAAAAGTGTAACGTTCCTAACGTTCGTAACGCGTAACGTTCCGCCTGACCCTGTGCGTGCTTTTTGTTAATTTCTCGCTCAATTTAAATCAGATCGGTTTGAAACCAGTCTTAAATGAAAGAGGAGAACATTTTACATAGATTTCGTATAACAGAATTTGCCTAAACAGTTTTTTTATACAAATTTATATAGAAAAATAGCTGTATAAATGCAATGTTGTCTAATGCATGGCGCGACGCGGTCGGTCGTCTTTGTTTGCCGTACATGGAAATTAGAAAATAACGTATGTCTTGTCTTAACATGAAAACGGCTGCATTTCTAATGTTTAATTCAATTTTTTGACATTAGTATTTTGTGAAATGCAACGCCTTCTAAGTTAACTATTGGAATAACTAATTATTATTAGAACATAATACTTTGACAGTTGCAAACGTCACTTTTGACATTTCTAATCATTCCGACACCAAGGATAAGCGGATTGAAACCAAATTTTGGGAGGTTTAGGTTATGTATTACGGAATACGTTATCACGTAAAACTATCGTCCGTAAACCGACTTTACAGACAACCAATTTTTTTTTAATTTTAAATTAGATATTGGGTATATTAATTTTAAGAGACTTGTGACTGATAGTGTTGTAACTATTCAATTTTAATTGAACCAAAAAATTGACTATTTGATGTGTTTGTACGCAGCGTCGCATCGTTTGGAAGTTTGCTTTGAATTACATTTTGTTTGAATCATTTCGCCACAGTGTGGAGCTAAAAGAGTCTATTAATAATTAGACTAATAGACTTTTCAGCTCTATAACTAGTTGCACTAGTTATAAATAAATCTTAGACAAAACCTATAGTTCGTAATTTGGAAATATTTATGTTACGGCCTATACCTGAATTCGGTCAATGACCGAAAAAAAAGTGCAAAACTAGTTTTGACCAACCAATATTGCCCAAACCCGAAATCTTACATTTAAACGGGTATTGAGTGTTGTAAAATGAGAAAAACTAGTTTTGCGCATTTTCATTTGGTTAAAACTAGTTCTCTCCATTTTTGAATGGACAGTACTAATGGCATCGGAATCTTCTTTGCGGTTTTTAATTAACTTTTCCACATCAATGATACTTATTATATCATAGCGATTTATTCTTCTGTATTGTTTAGCAGACAGAGGTTTTAATTCAGCTTTCAATAAATTTGCTTCCTTAACCTCACTTAGTGTAGTAAGGTAATTATGTTTCGTCATAAAATTATGTTTCAGAAGCCTAGTTGAGACTCGAATTCATTTTGCATGTTTACTTAATTATTACACTGAATATCCCACAATTATATTATTTATAACATTCAGGAGAACAATTCAATAGATAGATACATAAACAAGAACATAACTTTTTTTCGGGTTCGGACGTTGATTGAATGAAACAAGCAGAACTAGTACTCTCCATTCAAAAATGGATAGAACTAGTTTTGACCAAATGAAAATGCGCAAAACTAGTTTTGGTCATTTTATAACAGTCAATATCCGTTTAAATGTAAGATTCGGGTTTGGGCAATATTCGTTTGTCAAAACTAGTTTTGCGCATTTATTTCGGTCATTGACCGAATTCGGGTATAGACCGTAACATTTACACTACATAGAGCTAAAAATTGTAACTGAAAGTTTGCCTACTAAAAATTAATAAAAACCTGTGAAGACATCTCAGAAATTGAAGAAACAAAAAAAAACTTATCTATAAATTAAAATATTGATCCAAAAGGTATTATTTTAAAAGCTTCTAAAAATCTCTCAAAGATGTGCCGTACTTAATTCTTTAATAGTCATACAGTTAGAACCATTTTGCCTTGAAGGTCTAGTATAATAAATGAAAAATGATGTCTCCAAATAATAATAATGAATAGTGTTCCAAACAGATATCTATGTCAGATTATGCAAAGGCATTTGTAAGTGAGATAAAAAAGTGGAATACATCGGTCGTATAATTATTAATCTTATAAAAGTATACATTATCATTTTGCCATATGTTATACCTTCTTTAACACGCGCGGGCTTTTATCAAATATCATATCTTGTGAATATCCAAGTGGGTTATGCCTTTCCATTAGATTGTACTTATATGGCGTTTCTAAGTTCTGACCGCAACTTCGAAACGAAATTGTATTTTACCGCAATTTATTCGTCCCATCACTACCTATCGAACTATGAAAAATCGTAAGTAGTTGGATAAATGATAACTCGATTTGTACAACGTTTCGTCAAATTTAATATGACTTTAAAATAATTTAAAAAATTTCTATAGGTACACTAATTTCCGAACGCTTTCTGTTTTCAAGTTACAGGTTGTTTGTTTGTTTTTTTAATAATTTTCAAAATCAAGAAGGCTTTTATTAAACACAGCACCATTTAAAAAATGTAAGGTATTAAGCTCTTAAGTTGTTCAATTTGGTGACCTTGTTCTTGGATACATTTTTCAAATCTTCGTATTAATGATTGACGACATCTTTGATATCATGGCAACTTTGATCATTAGCGTCTAGTTGTGTATTAGAATCTGCCAGTCGGCATACACAGAGCGACTGGTGCAAGCTCGGGTTCCTGAGAACGATAATCCCATAAAACATTGCAATGCAAACTACATCCCAATGTTTCCCCTGGGGAAAGCCTGCTTTCTTAATTTATTATGGTTATTAAAAAAAACCTTAACAGCCTGTAACTTGAAAACAAAAGGCGATCGGACATCAGTGTAAAGAAATTTTTTAAATTATTTTTTCGTCCTCTATCACGTGGTGCTATGCAATGTAGTTTGTTCTATGTCACCTTGTATATACATGCAGTAGGTATCCATGTAGATTATTGTAGCTGCATAATACATAATGCATCTCGTTATCTATCCAGATCTGTATCTGCCATTATTATTAAGTTTATAAAAATTCAGTAGCTCAGTAACGACTTTACTTTAACAGGTAAGTGCCGTGTACTTAGCCTTCTTTTGTTTGTACGTACCTAGTCTGCAAACAAATGACGCCAAACCTTGTTTGATAGATGGTGAATTTTTAATTAAATATAATTTTCATGTTCATTGATATTTTTTTTTTAATATTTATTGTTTGTGTATGACCATAAGTATGGTATACAAAAAGTCAATGATAAAAATAATAAAATACACAAAGACAAATAGTTAAAATTGTACAATTTGGTCATTCAAGAAATCGGGATTATTATAATAACATTTAGCAATTAAGAATTAATTTTTTTTTTATTTAGAAAGTGGCAATTTTTGCACATTTATCGGTATTTTGTTAAAAATGTCGGTTGCCATATGATATATGTTTTCGATAGCAATATAAGATTTAGTTTTTTAGATTTTTAAAAAAGGATACGGAGAAAATATTTTCACCCAATAAATCTATTTCAAAATGGTGCAATTATCCAAACCATGGCGAAAAAAAATGCATTAGCCGGGTATGGGCACCTTTGGTGTGCGGTTTGGCTGCATGATATTTGTACAGCCTTTTGTGTAAACATTTCAACGGATCAACGATTGAATGTCGCGTAGATGATTATAACATTAAACGTGTTGTCATATCCGTCCGACCGATTAGCGCCCTGTAATCTTTCTCGCTACGTACATGCAATATCATCCCGAAGGCGGTCTTCTTGCTTGACACACGTCTTACAGACTTGTCATCGCGTCATATGACCAATAAATAAATGACGCTGCTCCCTTTTTGTATTCAAACGACGATACAACGTCGATTTGCGCTGACGTTATGTTTTTGTACACTTGTTTTTGCTCAACGATATCTTTATTCGCGCACATATGTATTACATGATGTCAGAAGCCTTTGAGCGTTCACGAAGAAAATCCTACCAAAACACTATTCTGTAACTTTTTTTACCTAATGGTTACTGTTTTCAATGATAAATAAATTTTACTTTAGAAACGTACATTCAATAATAAAATTCCAACCAATTAGGCAACGGAACCATTTCAACTTCAAAATGTTGACATTTGACATCTATATACAGTATGTCCCCGGATTGAGTTCACAATAGGTGAGATAAACCAAAAATTTTCAAATTGGAATTTCATATTTTGGGATTCCGCCCTGCTTGGTCTGAAACTTATTTTTGACGTGATAACGTCTTATAAATTAATGAAACACCAGCTGCACGCACGAAAAAGTGTAACGATCCTAACGTTCCGCCTGACCCTGTGCGTGCAAGCGAGAGCGCAGTATGCTTCGGCCCAAGTTGTACAGCTACTAAAATTTAGGTTATGTATTACGGAATACGTTATCACGTAAAAATATCGTCCGTAAACCGACTTTATAGACAACCAATTTTTTTAGTTTAGTACTTTCGATTTTTAACTCAAGTAGGCCTTCACAGTTGAGTGAAACCTCTTTTCGTTTCAGGTAAAGTACCTTTATTCCGTTCATAGTACGCAAAAGTGTCACTAAGAAAAGTTGTTCACAATGAAAAATTATGGCGTTATGCAAATTTTTAGAATGATCGGCCTTCTTCGATAATAGAAGTAGAAAATAGGAGAAAAATATTTATTATTATCGACTACATAATGAATCTTAGATGAGAAAACAGGGTGATTAGAAATGTTCAAATTTAAATTCATTTTTTACAGTTTATCAAAAAAATAAATTAAACTCCAATTACTCTATTTGACTTCCACCACGCGATTGTTTTTCAAACAAAAGAAAACAAAAGCAGATTTTATCAAAGTAGGCCGATCATTCTGAAAATTTGCACAACGCCATAATTTTTCATTGTGAACAACTTTTCTTTGTGACACTTTTGCGTACTATGAACGAAAAAGGTACTTTACCTGAATCGAAAAAAGGTTTTGCTCAACTGTAAAGGCCTACTTGATTTAAAAAAATCGAAAGTAAACTAAAAATAAGTTTCAGACCAAGCAGGGCGGAATCCCAAAATATGAAATTCCAATTCGAAATTTTTGGTCAATCTCACCTATTGTGAACTCAATCCGGGGACACACTGTATATCAAATTCCCGTGCAAATCTCCGAAACCACTGAACAGATTTTAATGAAATTTTGTAAATGTGTCTTGCTTAGTGCAACTTACGCTATAGGATAGTTTAAAAAAAAAATGTGTACAAAATTACGGAATTTTCTCAAAAAAACTGTTTTAGTAACACGTAACGACATCTAACAAACAAAACTGACTTCTGATAGAATTTATTCAAAGCTATATTAGTTCAGAAGCAAACGAACAAAACTGTTTAGTACCAAATAGCGACATCTGTTAGAACTTGCTATTACTTCAAACGCGGGGCCGCAAACGAAATACATTTTGCAGAATTATATCTATCGCACCCGGGTGAAATCGGGACCATTATAACATTATTAAGAGGTAAGGTTTGTATGTTTGGATGTAGAAGACAATCTCCGAAACTACTCATCCGATTTCAAATTATTTTTCATTAATATTTAAAATGGACCTTCAGGATGGATACAGGCTATAATATTGAAGTCGGACAAGACTCAAAATATATTATTTTCACTAAAAACAGATGTACCTCCCATCAATTTAAGTAAACCAGTTTAATTTTTTGGTATTACCTTAGACTCAAAATTATCTTGGAAACAACATATACATGGCGTTTACATAAAAGCGTTTTTCGTGGAGTAGTAGTAGTAGTATAATAAAGAAAATAAAATTTCTAATATCGCGTGAGGTGACGCGCGTAATAGCTAGTATTCAATATGATATTTGCAATTCGTTGCCATGGTTACCTACATAATATATTGAATGTTCCACGTCATGTAAAAATTAATCAAAGCATGTTAACGAGTTTATTTCTAACGGATCTTTTTTTTTTATTTTCAAAATATTTCTGAAACTATAAAGTTTAGAAAAAAAATATTACTATAATGAGAATTTCTTGAAAAAATAAATAGAATGATAAGCCGTTACGAAAAGTATACCAATATTATATTAAAAAAACACCGACAGTATAATATATCTCTTCTACGCATACGCCTATTTTCCTTTAAAACAACAGGGCTCTTCATATTTGCTTACCAAACAACCTCCCAAAATTTGATTTCAATACCCTCATCTGTTTGACCTGTAACGTGCTCACAGACAAACAGACGCACATAGTTTTTCCAAAAATTTTTTTTTTTTTAGATTTGAGGGACCTCAAAACGGAAATTTTGAAAAGTGAATTTTGATTTAAACTAGTACCATTCCCCACTTGTGGGTTGGAATGGTAAAATTTTGATATACGTAGTGCTATTAATTTTTCTCTGTGTTCAGTATCTTTTACACAATTATTGTGAAGCACACATATTTTACTATTCCACACAAGTGGGGAATGGCATTAATTTATCAAAATTTTCATTCCTTTTTGAGGTTCCCCGAATTCAAAAAACATAATTTTGAAAAAAGTCTGTGTTTGTTAGTCTGTTTGTCTGTAAACACAATACAGGTCAAACGGATGAGCGAATTGAAACTAAATTATGGGAGAATGTTTGATATGCAAATATGAAGAGAGTTATTGTTTTTGGTATAACGTTGTTTTTTTTATATATATGTAATAATGGTATACATTTTATATCGGTTTGTTATTGTATTTTTACATTACAGTTTTGAAAAAAAAAGTTTTTCTAAGCTTTATTATTTCGGAAATATTTTGAAACTAAAAATATCACTTCTTGTAGATATGTTATGTATAGTTGACAAGCATGCTTTAATTAATTTTTTCATGGCGTGATAACATATATTATATAGATATACATGCAAACGAAGAGCAAATATCATAATATTTAATACTAGCCGTTATCCGCGTCAAAGCACGCGATAACAGAAATTATATTTTCTTTATTATAATATGTCAAATGTTAATATTTTTGAAGTTGGGATGGTACCGTCGCCCAATTGGCTGGATTTTTTTTTCACAAAAACTATACAAAATAAGGAATAAAAAATTCACGTACAAGATCGATTTCTAGTTCATTAATACTGAAAAAAGTTATTGAATTAAAGAACTATCATCTTTCTTAAATGTATTTTGTAAATTATAATATGATTTCGTTGATTCGTTGACCCAATGTATATTGACGATAAATTCAAAATTGGACATTGATTTTTATTTGGTTATTGTGTAATTGATACACCATAATCGCTAACCATTAAAATCATTTCCTACGCTCCTACAAAAAGGGTGTCAATCTCAATTGAAAGCAATAATGCACAGGTATAACACAGCTCGAGGTTCTATATAATAGTATTTCCTTCATTTTCTAACATCGTTGTGATTCCACAGGGATGAGAAATTCGAAGTTCTATTGTGAGCGTAAGCTGTACTATCGATGACAAAGCAGTCTTATAGATGAATTCAATATTAAAAATTCCAACCAATTGGGTTACGGAACCATTCCAACTTCATTTAACATTTGACATTTATAATAAAGAAAATTAAATTTCTGTTAACGCCTTTAATGAACCGGGTAAAAGTTAGTATTAAATATTATATTTGTTTTTCGTTCGCATGATTGTCTATATGTTTTCAGGCCATGTAAAAATTAATCAAAGCATGGTTCTCAATGACCTAACAGATCTCCGGAATAAAAGAATAACGGATTTTTTTCATTTTCAAAAAATTATCGAAACTATAAAGTTTATAAAAAAAAATTACAAAATTTTCTGATATAAATATATACAATAATAAACCGTAATCAAAATTATACCATCACTATATTAAAAACAAAGATATAGTAGTTATATCTTTTCTGCGCATGCAGCGCTTTCTCCCAAAAAAAAAAAAAAGCTTTTTATATTTGCATATCAAACGTCCTCCCAAAATCCGCAGATCCGTTTGACCTGTATCGTGTTCACAGATTAACAGACGAACAGATTTTTTTTTGGAATCTCAAAACAAAAAAATATTGTAAAATTTTGAAACGTGAATTTTGGCCTAAATTAGTACGGTTCCCCACTTGTGAAATGGTAAAAAATGGTTAAACAAAGTCGAACTGGAAACTCTACAGTTATATGTTTAATTTAAAAAAATATCATTATCGGTTAAGTAGAAATCATTAAAAGCTCTCAGATTCAAATACTTTATTATAAAATCTTTTTAATGTTAATCCTTTAAGTTCTTTATGTGCTCTAAAAATAGTTTATTTCAGGAATCTTTATCAGTTTTACAGAAGAAAAATTGTTTTTAATAAATTTTATTATCATTTCTGCAACAAGCATAAAATAAAATAAAATTATTATTGCTAAATTGTCCTTTTCATAGCAGAAAATTTTTTGTGCGCATTCCCCAACTTCCGCCATATTTTTAAACACTTTTCATTTTGACAGATGGAAAGAGATTGATTTTGAAAAAAGGAATTAGTAATTAAATAATAAATATTATTTTTTTTAAATAATATTATTTTTTAAAAATAATATAGGTGTTATTTTTTCTAACTAATTTATACCGAAAAAGGAATATAGTAACAGAAAAAAAAATTCCAGCCAATTGGGCGACGGAACCATTCCAAGAAATTTCGACATTTGATATAGTATAATAAAGAAAATAAAGTTTCTGCGATATCGCGTGAGGTGACGCGGATAATGGCTAGTATTCAATACATTTGCTATTCGTTGCCATGGTGACCTACATAATATGTTTCACGTCATGTAAAAATTAATCAAAGCATGCTTAATTAGTTCATTTCTTACAGATCTACAAAACAAAACAACAGCTGTTTTTTTTTTAATTTTCAAAATATTTCCGGAACTATAAAGTTAAGAAAAAAATTTTTTTAACAAAATTTTCTCGAAATAATAAATAGAATAATAAGCCGTTATGAAAATTATACTATTATTATATTAAAAACACCGTTATAGCATATATCTCTTCTGCGCATGCGCCGATTTTTCCCGAAAACAATAGGGCTCTTCATATTTGCATACCAAACATCCTTTTAAAATTTGGTTTCAATCCGTTCATCCGCTTGGCCTGTCTCGTGCTCACAGGCAAACAGACAAACAGACATACAGACTAACAGACGCACAGAGTTTTTCCAAAAATATGTTTTTTAGAGGACCTCCAAACGAAAAAATATTATAAAATTTTTGGAAAGTGACCTAATTAACTAGTACCATTCCCCACTAGTGCATTGGAATGGTAAAATGAAATTATTCTAATAATAGTGTATAAATGAAAATGCCTCATTTAGAAGTTAGGAAATAAACGGGCTGTCACCATTTACAATATATGATGAAGATCCAATGTCAAAACTCAAAACGACATAGAAATCATAAAATGAAACTAAGTGTAAAACTTAATTTTTTCCTGTTGGGTTGGTATTTTGTTTTGTCATCCCTGAGTTGCATGTGTGAAACGGAGTCGTTCGTATAAAACGATTTAGCATTATATTGGAAACATCGCACTTCCATTAGTCCAGATGCGCGATCGCGTTTTCAGCACCAGGTTCCTCCTGCTTATTCCTGTAGCCGTCTCTCAACCAACACCCACACTACGCCTCTCACACACACACAAAAATACCTACATAAACCACCTATAGTTGCTGTTTACCACGATACGTTTGTTGTGCAAACATTGCTTTGCGGTTTTTGAAACCTAACGAACCTAAAGTAAAATGTTTTTCATACATTTTTAAACTGAAACTTCTTAAGCGACGTGTCGGTTGAAATTTTCTGTGCCGTTGAAGGGGAAATCTGTAACCTTAAAGGGGAAATGGTTCAAACTTGTTTGCGAAACCTGTCTTAAAAGAAAGAGAAATTTTTTTTCATAGGTAAATTTCGTATAATAGAATGTATCCAAACAGTTTTTTTTATACAGATAAAGACAAAATAAACGCTCATTTTTATCTAATAAACGAAATTTGTTACATAGGCTAGTAAAATGAAGATGATTTGACCCTAGACATTTTTTTCCAAAATCGCAAAAGGGTGCACATTTGAAGAAACATTTATATAAGTGTGAAAAATAACTCTAATAATTTAGAGTGATAATGATCCTGTTTAAATATTGGAAGATTAAAGGATGAAACCTGGTGGCATAGGACCAATGAACTAAGCAAATACTGAAGGTTTTATTATTGCATTTTATTGTCTGACGTTTCGGCAAACTTTATGCCATCTTCGGAGAATCTAGAAGATTTATATATAAAAAGTTTTAAATTATTGTTGTTCAAGTTGATATTGTTAAAGTTATTATTGTTAAAGTTAAAGTTAAAAAAATTTGAAGTAAAATAAATAAACTTCTCCGAAGATGGCATAAAGTTTGCCGAAACGTCAGACAATAAAATGCAATAAAAAAACCTTCAGTATTTGCTTAGTTCATTGATCCTATGCCACCAGGTTTCATCCTTTAATCTTCCAATTTATGTAAGTGTGATACACAATAATCTGTCAAAATTGCAGCTTCGTGTGATGACTGTAAAAAAGAGATAAAAAACTGTGTTTCGTCAGTTTTTTGCTTGTATCTTGTCAAAATTCAATATTGTAACTATGGAAAAGTCCTTCTAATTTTCGAATTAGTGGAAACTGTGTTCGTCATTTTACTCGCCTATACAATCCAAATTTTTTCGACAGATGATGACGTTATTTTCTAATAATTAGGAATTGGTAAAATATTTTTGAAAAATAATAACATTGCAACCTTTTCAGAAATTAAGGCGATTTTGCAAAGGTTGATAATATTTTAATTACAATTATGTACAAGTAGTTAAAGAACTAGAGCGTGCGTCAAGTGCCCGATCCCACTTTCGATAACTTTGTCATGACTGCTGCAGATGCGAATGCAGATGTCTGCAACATCTCTAAGGTAAAGATACCGAACAAAATCTGCTGATTTGAACATAAATAAAAAACAAAGAATAGTTACTTATTACCACAACAGTTTTATTAGCGGATGTACATTTCGGGAGCTATGTTCTCATCTTCAGCAAACACTAAACTAAATTACAATTTTTGTTTTTACAGATTTCTCATCGACACGGACCTTTGCGTTGTTGACAGTTTGTCAAGTTACTTTGGATTTCCATTTTGTTACCTGATCTTCTGCAAGTCTTTTGATTAATTATAGTACCTAGTTTTATTTTTGTATTATAGCTGTAATTGTTATATTAAGTTAAGATTTTTGTTTAGTAATTTAGTTTAGTGTTTGCTGAAGATCAGAGCATATAGCTCCCGAAATGTACATCCACTAATAAAACTGTTTTGGTAAGAAGTAACTCTTCTTTATTTTTTATTTTTGTTTCAACCACAGTGCTCTTAATATTTGTATATGATTTAAACATGTTTAGCGAAATGTGCGTCGAGAAAAAAAGTTACGACATTTATTCAGTAACCATGTTATCATTAAGAGATTTGTGTTTTGTGATTACTTTTGCTTTAAGTAAATGCTTTAATGAACGCAATGCGCAGCAATTTGAGGTATGTTTAAATACTGAAAATAATATGAAAGGGCGCACACAGTTAGTGTTCCAGTTCCACATTGTATCTCATCCGTGGACTGACACAACACACACAATGTGAATATTCGGCATTATTGTACACGGTATAGTTCCTGTGTGAGTTTTGCTATGCGCTAAGCTTCTCGGGTGTGTTGTCACGACACCGCGCCGTACAGGAGTGACGGCACTATAGTACCAACCGCCAATGTTCAGTTCCAATGGCGCTCGTCTCGCTGGGATCAGTGATTTTTAATTTTTGAACTAAAACTTCTTTAGGCAATAAAATATGGATAAGATATAAATACCCTGGTATAAACTTCTTTCGCATATTGAAAATTATAAGGTTATGTTTCTAGTGCGTGATGATATAAGGCGAAAGTGACACTATGTTGAAAACGACGGCCAGCGAGTTTTAATAGTCACATGAGCAATACAATCATTATGCACGAAACATACAGTATGTTTTGCACGTACCCCTATAATATAGCAGATTTTCACATGATTATCAAAATTTTTGACACTTCAATTTTGAGCAAGTTCACTTCCAATTGTACGTGCGTTGGATTCATACATTTTACTCTATGCACTATTGCAAGAAAGGTAATTTTACTACCGCTATACATGAATGAAAAACAACTATTTTATAGGGGGTCGTATAAAATACAAAGGTTACGATTAATCATTTCTATTTAAACTCATGATCGAAATTATTTGTTTTTACCCGACTGCGGCGAAGAAAAAAGGAAGGGTTATGAGCTAAGCAGTCTATGTATGTTTCCATTTACGGATATTCCACCGTAGCGCCTACACTATTCATCCGAATTTGATAAATAAGGTGTCAATCGATTCGCTATTAAGGCCCGGGTAACATAGGCTACAATAGTAAACAAATAAAAAATAAGTTATAAAAAAAAAACTTTTTAACAAAAAAAATAAACCGCCGAAAAACTGCAAAGCAAAAAATAAAAAATCTTTTTATTTAACTAAGTTCTATCTAAGTAGTTGAACGTATGTGACAGTCTAGTATATCTAAGTAATTTTGAGTCGGCGTCAACAATCGTTCGCCGGAAATCTCTGAGCGTTCACGGAGTTAATGTCAGCGACAGAGCAACCCGAACGGGCACACACTGAGGGCACACGTCTTTGCGAGTGGTCGTGTGGAGAGCGCATGTTTGGAATGTTAATGTTTATCGCTGGAGATTTTTGTTAATTTGATTTGGTTATTTCTTTTAGTGATCTTTGCTTATTGATTGTTTGACGCCTACTCAAAATTACTTAGATAATTAGATATACTAGACTGTCACATACGTTCAACTACTTAGATAGAACTTAGTTAAATAAAAAGATTTATTATTTTTTGCTTTTCAGTTTTTCGGCGGTTTAATTTTTTTGTTAAAAAGTTTTTATTTTATAATTTTTTGTGGCTATATAATTTATAATTGTAATACACAACTCAGCATGAAAATCTGTGAGTGAACAATAAATCACCCCTATTTTCCCACCCTTAGGGTAGGAATTTTTTTCCAAATTTATATGAGACCAACCTCGAGGTATACCCTATCCAATAAAAAAATAATTATCAAAATCGGACTACTCTGTAAAAAGTTATGTGTGGTCATACGTTACAATCTGTGAATCAACAATCAATAATCCCGTTTTCCTACCCTTAGGGTTGAAATTTTTTTTCCAAATTTATATGGGACCAGCTTTGGGGTATACCCTTTCCAATAAAAAAAGAATTATTAAAATTGGACTACTCTGTAAAAAGTTATGTGTGGTCATACATTACAATCAGTGAGTGAACAATCAATCATCCCCTGTTTTCCTACCCTTAGGGTTGAAATTTTTTTACCAAATTTATATGGGACCAGCTTCGGGGTACACCCTTTCCAATAAAAAAAGAATTATTAAAATTGGACTACTCTGTAAAAAGTTATGTGTGGTCATACATTACAATCAGTGAGTGAACAATCAATCATCCCCTGTTTTGCTACCCTTAGGGTTGGAATTTTTTTACCAAATTTATATGGGACCAACTTCGGGGTATACCCTTTCAAACAAGAAAATAAATATCAAAATCGGACTACTCTGTAAAAAGTTATGCGTGGTCATGCATAAATAAAAAAAAAACAAAAAAAAAAAATATACGCGTCGACTTGAGAACCTTCTCCGTTTTTGTTTTTCGTCGGTTAATAAGTTCAAAAACTAAAACCCGACTACTGAAAAGTATGAAACAAGAAAATATTCTATTCTAAGGGTAGCCGTGGTCGTATGCCATCTCATATATATGAGGCCTCTCTAGATGCACTTTACCCTAGATCTCATGATCGCTTACTACTGTTAAAATGTAATGTTTTGTTAGGCTAGGTGGCATATGACCACGGCTATCCTCAATATTTCCTTTTTTATTACTTTTCAGTAGTCGGCTTGCAGTTTTAAACTTATTTTTTTACTAAACATACAAATACACACTAGCGCTGATATACATCAAACTAAAATAAATAAAGCTAAATCTGATGTGTATATATATTACAATTAGATATTAAAAATGCGCTGATAATTAATTAGGTATTGTCACAGAATAGTTAAAGAACCATTTTTATTCGAGAGGTTTTCATTTCATCGGGTTGTTTGTAATATATTTGCTAACGCTGCATCAGCGCGCCACTGAACTATTACCGCGAATCCGTCTAGTATCGGTTGTGGTGGAATAATAGGTGCAGTGACGTGTTCCACTAACCCGGCATCGCATGCGGCGACTGACGTTCCTCAAACCGACGCCACGAGTTAGTCGTTCGACGACGCGGTCATTATCGAAAAGGTCGCAGGATAATCATAATACAACAGATATTCCTTATTAAAACAGATGTCAAATATTTTATGTCTGAAAAATTGGTCGATATTTTTATTTATCAAATATTTTATGTTGACATTGATAAAATCTGTAAATATTTAACTCTCTCACTCACTCAGCATACTTTCACTGCCTCTCTCGTTCACCTACACTGAAAACAACGCAAACTTTTAATTATGCGCCATCTGAGACTTGAGAGAAGACATATATATTCATTTATTTTTTACTGCCATCTGTTAATGCGTTAACTAATTCCTCTACACTAGTACCGCGGTTGTAATTCTTCTTAGGGGCCGTTCACAAATTACGTGAGGCAAATTTGGCGATTTTTCGACCCCCTTTCCCTCCTCGATGAGATGCCGTGAGATTTTGCTCGATACCCCCCTCCCCCATCTAATCTCACGCGAGATTATTCAAAATGTGTATTTTTAATGTAAATACGTAAATAATGTTCTTGATTGCGTTCGATTTATTTAAAAAAAACATAAATAAATATTATTGCATATGATTTAGTCATATTTTAGTGGAGAAACATTTTTTACTTAATTTAACCGAGTTTTCTCGCAATTTTACACCGTTTCTTACGGAAAAATATTACGTGAATGGAGTGAGGTTCGGTTCGACCCCCTCCCTTCCTAAACCTCACGTAATATGTGAACGCACCCTTACCGCTATCACCACTTTCGGAACGCTTGTCCCCAGTCGAAATCACTCGTATCTACCACGTCTAAAAAAAGTTCACTTCAAAAAACCTTGAAAGAAAAATGTTTTATTTTTAGATAAAAGCGATAGAAAAATTCTTAAGACTTCTGGAGACCTCTCAACAAAAATGTACACAGAGTTTCCGGAAATGAAATCAAAACCTTGAAACTGGGACTTCTTTAATAGATGGAGACGGAGTAACGCGATGATTGTGGGAACCATAGAGATATAAGTAAGTAGAATACGCTAGTGCGTATGCTTGTCATAAGTGAAAGTGTCCTCAGCTAAGAGAGAAAACGCCGCAGAAAACCAGAAATTTAAAATCAGCATTGTTTTGCATCATTAGTTACCATAGAGACAAGGAACTGTTCTCTCCCTTAATTGCTGACACTTTCACTGCTCTCTCGCGTACTCTATTTGTAATATATCTATGGTGGGAACGCTCTATAAAATTATCTGCTTTCAAGGTTTAAATATCATGTCCAACGCTCTTGTTAATTTTTGCACAGGATATAATATTCGATTGGGGTTATACGAACGAACAATAGTTTTGTATGAGCTGCACGCGGCTGTGTATACACATATACCGCACCCCAACAGAACACACGAAGATGTGGGGGTGAACGACGTGGTGCGGTGCGGGACGTACCCGTTCCACGGCGACGGCATCAGGCGGCAGGCCTGTCAGACTGTCTAGCAGCAGCCTGTAGGAAGCAGTCGGACAAAAGGACGGTAGTGGGAGGGCCTCTCGCAGATCGACCTTGATGGATTACCCTCAAGCTCACTGTCAAATACAAGATGGATCTGCCATTTTCAAAACTTACTCTTTCACTATACCACTATACATATTATTATATAGTAGGTATGTACCTCCATATTTACCTATAGTGTATTCTGAATTGTAGTGAAAAGCTTGAACTTAATGGTCTTCCTCGTCACAGTACCTATATAGAAACTAGGAACGAAATTTCTGTTACCAAGTTTTCGTAAGGATCGTTCGGGTGTTCCCAGAATTTTTGTGTGTACCAACATCGCTCGGCTGAACCGATTTTGATGAAGCTTAGTATACTACGATTTGGCAGTTGGCACCAAAACTTAAAGTAGGTATAGTATATTTTTTATCCGGTTACAATCAGGTTCGGGTAAGATTCCTCTCAAAGTCGACACATGGTACGTAAGCGTTGCCGTCATTGAAAGCTATTAAAATTATGCAGGGTACAAGCAAAGTTTACATTGTTGCAAAATACTTTTCGTTATTTACAATACACATTATTTATAAATCGTTCATAAAAAAATATCATTCTATTTCTGAAGTTTCAAAGAGTAATAAGATCTCTTGTTCGATTGAAATACAATTAGAACTTTCAGTTTCTTTTCTATGTAAGGAACTAGTCCAAAATCACAGAGTGCCAAACTAAGGCTATACCTGCGTTATATACGAGAATGATTAATTCATAGTAATGAAGAAGCTATAGAAATACTGCACTGGAAGGAAGTAACCAAAAAAGCAACCCTTTTAAATATACTACGAGAGTTTTTCTTGAAAATTCAATCTCGGGTGTCTAAGATAATTAAATATTATTAAACTTTAACATGACTTTAGTACCAGTATTTACTGTAAAAAAAGTGTTGTTTTGTTATGTAAAAAAAAAACAGATTTTTTCCAAGTTCCGAAAACCCGAGAAAAAAAAATATTGCGAATTAATTGCGAGAAATTACATTTTATCTAAATTGGTATCATTCTCCACATAAGAAGTTGGAATGGTATTAGAAAGAACGGTTCTTATAAATTTTATATGAAGCGTTCCTGTCTCAGCTCAAAAATGTTTCGAAAATAAAATAAAATTATATACAGAAGTCAACCAGAAGTGTTAAATTTTATCAGAGGCGATTTATATGTACCATCATTGATATGAACACTGAGTATTTGTACTTTCGTCATTTGATGTGGATTTCTTCGGCAGTTTTAGCAAGGAACAAACAAAAATGTTGAACGTAATGGAGAGAAGTTTTACAGTCAGAGGGTTGAAGATTTGAGGAATCATTTGTCTTTACTCGTTGACGTATTGTTAATTATGTATTTGTTCGTTTGTTGAATTTTTGCATGTTATTTGTTTTCCCTCAAACCCAAAACAAGTAGTGGCTTTTAAAACTCGTCATTACTGTTGTTTACTGAAGCCGCAATAATTTTTCTAAAATTTTTGAACTAATATTTAAAATTTTAATAAACGTTTCTTCACTAGTTGCATTGTTCTTTTCAATATTTAGTCAGCACCCCAAAATATGCAGTTATTTTTGAAACGCAGAGCAAAATTTGTAAATATTTAAAATGCCTTTAAATGTGTCTTAAATGCCAAATACCTTTGAGCACTACCTTCCTTTTTGGATATAAATACTTATAATAAAAGTTTTAAAATATTTAAAATGCAAAACGACATCTTTACAAGATATTTCCCAAGTCAATCAATATTTCCAACCTAAAACCAAGCATTGGCGGCTGAACTTTAAGCTGAAATATAAATTTCATAAGTGATCGTGGGGTCTGTTCCACCAATGCCTATGAGTAGTGATGTGCCGGATCGTTAAAAATGTATATCCGCGGATACGGATCTTAATACGGATATTTGGTTTCAAGATCCGCGGATACGGATACGGATCTTAACTTTCTTAGAGTACGCGGCGGTAAATATTGTACATTGACCTTTGGAAAGAGACTATCTGTTATGGGAAAAAGTTATTGACCTCTTTAAGAGTTAACTCTCATAACAGATTGTCTCTTTCCAAAGATCGATGTGCAATATCTCATTATAAAGATAGTTTTTTGGTACCTTTGAGTTATGTACTATTGGTATGGTACTCACTACGATAAATGCTTGCAATATAAAGGTGCCAAATACGATTTTAAAAAATAAAAAATAATTTGAATGGAATTTAACAGTTTTTCATTATTACCTAATCACCTATATTTATAAAATTTCATTTATGAATTGAAAATCAATAAGGTGAAAGATCCGCCAAAAACTAACGGATACGGATCTTTCTTCTCCCTCGGATATCCGCGGATACGGATGCGGATATCCGGCACATCACTACTAATGAGCAAGATTTAGCGGTGATATGCAACTTTAATGCAACTCTCGGATAAATTTATAAGAAGAAGTTTTGAGGCTGCTAATTCTACATGTTCTTTCCGTCACATAAATGACAACGGCGTATTTGTTTTAGTCAAACTAGACATTATTAGTGTCACATACGCCATACAGTATGTATATGGAGTTAAAAACTCAGGTACTATATAAATCAATATCAAGTAAAGAAGACTAATGATTGAATCTACAACACAGACAACCCCATGTACGTAATATGTTTATACACTGTAAGGATGGCTAAACACCATCATTAATGGTGATTTTTTATTCTTTATCTATTGAATAAAAAAACGTGTTAGCAAGTAATGAACTCATTTCATTGCTGCGTTATCCATTTTGCATTACCAATGTTTCTTTTATATATTTCCCTGCTGTGTAATCATCTCACCTTTCACTTTAATAGAAAATTTTTAAGCAGGTATGTCATCAAAGAAGTTTAATTTCAAATAGTTTATGCCAGAAAACCATACATTTATGGTGGTGTTGTGTCATTAAAACTTTTATTTTAAATTATTTATTATTGGTCATCATTACTCAAGGTGATATTTTGCGACACACGTTTTTATATTTGTGAAATTTAAAGAGATTTTAATGATGTAGTAAAATGTAAAAGAATCTCATTTATTGTATTTTATACAACCTATAGTTAATTTTTTTGACAATAAAATGTTTCTAAATACACAATAACTCGATAAAAAAAATTATCGTCTGAAAAATTGGTCCAAAATTTTATTTATTGAAGAGTAATCCGACGTTAATCAAAGATTCGAATATTGTAACAATATATTTTACAATATATCTTTGATGGGCTATAGCAATTTTATGAAATTGTTGTAATACTATAACATAGCTGCATAAGTATTATAATTTTAAGTAAAGACGTTTCATTCTCTTTTTATATTATATATATAGTTATTTATCGACGCATCTTACATCAAAGGTCATTAGCGTCCGAATCTATAGATTATGAAATTATTATGGGCCTCTTAAAACTAAATGAGCATAGTTCTGATGAGTGGATAAACGATATAATACGCTGGATGCTGTTTTAGATGTCCTCGAAAATTTTAGGTAGGTCGTCGAGAATTTCGCAAGCGATTCTTTCGGCGGCATATTTTGGACACTCCAAGGAGATATATTTTATACTGACAGGGGACTTTACATACGTCAAACTCCGGTAGGTCGGTCTTCTCAAATTTGGTAGTTGAAAATCATTTTAAATATAATTATTCAGGTACCATATAATGGAAAAAATTATTTTGTTGTTTTATAAACACCATTATGTCAATCTCTATTTAAAAAGATTTTTCAAATACTGATAAATCTCCAAAAAATGTGTCCCATACTTAAAAAAAAAAACTTAAACACGTTTTTTTCGTTTTTTAACATTTGAATGTGTGTTATTAAATTAAGCCATCAATACCTACATTAATTTGTTCCTTTTTCACATCCTTGGTAGATGTTCTAAAAGTACGGCAGTTGTATAAAGTAAGCAGTGAGCGAATAGCAGCAGCTTTTCCGACATGAGTATCGAGCTTTAACAGGATTTAACCATTAGGTGGACGAACATTCAATAACGATGATTAAATTGTTATCCCTCAAGGCACTCTGCCTCGACCATTATCAGTGATGTCTGGTGACCACCAATCCATAGCTCTGTTCTCTCATCTACGGTGAATTTGCTCGGTGTCAGGATTAGGGCTTCCATATTGAAATTTCGCAATTCCTGAATTTCGGAGAAGATTTTTAAACATATCTATTCCGAAATTAAAGAAATTAATATACGGAATTAATGAAAAAATTAATAATCAACAAAGTGGACGTGAATACAGATTTTCACCCATATTTGTCCCTGCATTCCAATGTTTTTTTGGGAGTTAGCGCTTCCCTGGATCGTACCAGTCGGTTTTGTGTATGCCGGCTGACATATTTTCGATTACACACATAGACTCTGACAATCTCAGCTGTTAAGCGTCTATAATCTATCTATCTACCCGCGATTGATGATCTCTAGAATACCGAATTATATAAAATTAAATTAAAGATTCTAAGTATTCATAATAATTATATTATTTGTCGATTATTGTTTGCAAGTTTCTGACTCACTGTTTCATTCAATGTATTGTATGAAAGATTCTGAGATTCCGGAACTGAGAACCGTGTATCGAAGCCAGTTCCGGAACTGCGGGTATATTGGAAACCCTATAGCCATGATCTGTGCTGACTGCTGATCAGCCACTGTCCCCAACATAAAGATAACACAAAACAGACTTACCGTCTGCTGTACTACTGAAGCGTGTACAGAGTAAGTGTTATGTAATAATATTTGTATTAGACATTTAAGGTGACTCATTCAAAAGTCATACTAGGTTTGTCAAGTACCGCAATCCATTGTACCCGGGTGTTGGAGAAAGATAACTAATCATCCTAATATGGCTCACTAACAAAGTTACCAGATAATCCAGCGATTTTGAGTTTTATGTGTTTCCTCTTACCAGTAACATTTACGTGAGGTTTGAGAATAATAGTTATTGTTTTTATGATTAAAACGGGAATTAAAAGTAGTTAAAAATAAATAATAACTTAAGTTCGATTTCGATTGGGTAGATACAAATCGGATTAAATTTGCTATATTGAACAGATTTGTAAGTGGTTTTTACCATTTCATAAATTATTTCTTGGGGAAGGCTTATATCTATAAATAAATAACTGGCAAGTCCGGTCTTATCCGAGTACTAAATTAACTATACTGAACAGATTTAAATCCAGTTTTTACCATTGAATAGCTTATTTCTTGACAATAGTCGAGTGCAAATAGAATTGACTTCAAGTTGAAGAGCGAGAGAGCGATGCGAGTAGGTAATCATAATAAATTAGAACGTCCGAGCAAAGCTAGTGTGTATGAATTATGATTTCGAGCGTGTTATATATGATTTGTGAACAAAATGTTTCAATTAAAAAAAATTTATTCAGTTGAACAGATACCTCTGGCGGGCTGTCGAAAGAAAACGGTTTGTGTTTTAAATAGATTTGTCACTAACATGGAAGATGTCCAACTCTCCTTTATAATTATTTTCTCTAACGTTCTAACCGAAAATTGAGCGACGCATAGTAAACACGCTATACGGGACATGTATACTGTATTGCCGTGTTCTGTATATTCACCCCGCTGTCAAATTCGACGCCATTTATCACCCAACAGCTGATGAGTCATGGCCACCATAGATCCAATACACATACATTACAAATACATATTATTATATAACTTGCACTATTATTAATAATCATGGTGTTTTTATTTAAAAACGAAATATTTATTAGGTCAACATATGTGGAATTGCAAAAGGTTATTCGATCATTAGAATAATGCGAAAATAAACATTTAAGATTTTAATGTTATTTATGAATATCTCATAGAATAAACTATTTTTTTTAATGTTGTGCGCCTAGATTTTTAATTAAAAATGTTATTTTTATTATTAAAACTGAATCAAGTTGGCTCCAGACTAAAATATGAAAAACTATAATTATTCGAAAGTTTGACTCTTAGATAACGTAAAAATTAAAAAATTAAAAACTTCACGTGTCGTATTGAGGTAAATGGTGCCAAACTTCTTAGGAGGCTATTAAACATTTTGGTCAGACCCTCGGTTCCGCCATCAGACCGACGCCAATAGTGTAAGTGCCTTATGGCAAACAGACGAATTAGACAAAAATGCAATAAATTCGCGCGAAATATTATCAAAACGCAATTAGACCGTAGTGTGACGTCAAAAATCATATAAAATATTCATATGGTTGCCATAGAATAATTTGCCTCTTTTTCATTGCAAATTTATTTAAACAAAATTTTTGACATGGCCTATTATGATGTGTCAGAATTCCCGCGTCAAATGGCGCATTTGAATAATCAAAATATATTGCCCAAAAAGAATATTCATTTTTTAATTTAACAAGAATTTTTTAATGGATGAGTTCATGTTGGTATAGATAGTAAGATTTTCTTATTATTGGAATCGAAATTGTAAATTTGATATTCTATCTTTCATTATCCTATAGTTATTTGATATTATTTTGATTACTAAATTTTCTAAAGATCACATAATTTAACTACATATTATGTATATGTTACCGGCCAAACCCGATTTCAGGACAAACTAGTTTGGCCTAGGCCAAACTAGTTCTACAAACCAGTTTGGCCTAGGCTGAACTAGTTTATCCTAGTATGAATAGTAGGCCAAACTAGTTTGTCCTGAAATCGGGTTTGGCCGGTAACATATATATTAAAAATATGTTTGGAATACGTGCTTAGTCGTGCTGTAACTTCGACTAAAAGTCTCGAATATTATCTATCATAATTTTGAAGTTAATTTTTTTTGTCAAATATTTATCGAAAACTAATATTTTATACTTCATTTTTAAAATATGCATTCTTTATAAAAATTACGTTGAAATGAAAACATGAATCGACGTACCTATAATATGCTAGTGAACAATTTACTAAACTTAACATTTATCAAAAAACAAAAGCCCGTTTTCATATCAACTTTTACATAATTAATTTATAAGATAATTATCACCTGTGTTGTCGTGCGTCTATAATGTACAATGTCTATATCTACAAGTTCAATAATCTGTATTAATCAAATTTAATAAACATTGAAATCATATTAAACATAAAAAAGAAAAGTGACTGAATTTCTTCTCGTAAGAATCATAAGCAGAATTTTTTATCGAGCACACGACTCGATAGAAACAAGCAATACACATTTTATATTTCGCGATAATAGTTCGGGGTTTTATTCATCACATACAACAGGTAGGCAATGTATCAAGGTAACAGTTAAGTTTTATGAAGGTCAGCGACTGTGACCGCTTGGCCAGTCCTCTGGCACTATAATATACAAGGTGTTCTATTGACCTCGACTTAATTGCATATAACAATGTTTCATCTCGTTTTTTTAACCGACTTAAAAAAATCAATATGACGTATACATTTTTTCGTAACGTTTGTATAACCATTAACTTTCGAGGAGTTAACCGATTTGAAAAATTTCAAAAAATAATGCTGTCCAATTTTTTTTTAATCGGTCTAACCGTTTTAAAAACTCCAAAAAAGGAGAGTTTTTTTTATATCTGTTCTTTATATTTTCAGCCATTGTAAGTTGATGATTTGTTTCTGAAGGTGGTCTCACAAAAAATTTACTTAAATCGCTTCAGTTGTTTTTTTCTGGTTTAACTTACCAATTTGATTAATTAGCCATATTTTTTTCATATAATTACCTCCTCTCTTCGTTTTCAAGGATGCTTAACACGGTGGTGATATTAAAATTTCTTTTTGGGATTGCGCAGCCCCCCAAAATAGACACAAACCACCCCCGAACGAGGTTAAACGCGCATTACGTTATTCCCCTTCCGAAAAAATGTTTTTTCCCTGTTTTTGAGGATGCTGGTGGTGGGGTTAAACATCGCCGCCGACTTTCATCATGGTGAATTTTTTTTTATTTCCCTGTTTTCGGGGATGCTGAGCACGGTGGTTGTGTTGAAAATTGCTGCCAACTCCCATCAATCCCTTCACTGGTCAAATCTCACCCCCGCAACGATTGATTTTTGACGTGATAACGTCTTATAAATTGATGAATCACCAATCTTATAAATTGATAAAACACCGGCTGCATGCACGAAAAAGTGTAACGTTCCTAACGCGTAACGTTCCTAACGCGTAACGTTCCTAACGTTCCTAACGCGTAACGTTCCGCCTGACCCTGTGCGTGCTTTTTGCTAATTTCTCGCTCAATTTAAATCAGATCGGTTTGAAACCAGTCTTAAACGAAAGAGGAGAACATTTTACATAGATTTCTTATAACAGAATTTGCCTAAACAGTTTTTTTATACAAATTTATATAGAAAAATAGCTGTATAAATGCAATGTTGTCTAATGCATGGCGCGACGCGGTCGGTCGTCTTTGTTTGCCGTACATGGAAATTAGAAGAGAACGTATGTCTTGTCTTAACATGAAAACGGCTGCATTTCTAATGTTTAATTCAATTTTTTGACATTAGTATTTTGTGAAATGCAACGCCTTCTAAGTTAAGTATTGGAATAACTAATTATTATTAGAACATAATACTTTGACAGTTGCAAACGTCACTTTTGACATTTCTTATCATTCCGACACCAAGGATAAGCGGATTGAAACCAAATTTTGGGAGGATGTTTGATATGCAAATATGAAGTGGCCTATTGTTTTTGGGGAACATCGGCGCATGCGTAAAAGAATATATCTCTTATAATGATGTTTTATATAATAATAATATAGTTTTTAAAACGGTTTTTACTCTATCTATTTTTACTAGAAATTTTTGTAAATTTTTTGGGGAAAATCGGCGCATGCGCAAAAGAGATACATGCCATAATTGTTTTTTATATAATAATAGTATACTTTTTATAGTGTTTTATTATTCTACTTAATAAAATTTACCTAAATTTGAAGCGAAAGATGCAATATCATAGATTCGAATTATTATAATTATTATATAAATTTAGGTTATGTATTACGGAATACGTTATCACGTAAAACTATCGTCCGTAAACCGACTTTACAGACAACCAATTTTTTTTTCATATCGCCGGAAAAATTGTGGTGAAATTTGGCCGGTGGAGGGGTTGGTGAGAGCCTGCGGCAGTTTTACACTATCACCGTGCTCAACATCCCCGAAAATGAGAAGATAACCCAATTTTGCCGGCTATATGAAAAAAAAAGAATTAACTCGTTTTGGGGGTGAGATTTGGCCGGTGAAGAGGTTAGTGAAAGTCGGCGGCAATTTTCAACACCCCCACCGTGCTCAACAGCCTTCAAAACAGGGAAAAAACAATTTTTGGAAAAGAGAATACCGTAATGCGCGCTTAATCCCGTTCGGGGGTGGTTTTTGGCTATTTTAGGGGTTGTGCAACCCCAAAGAGAAATTTTAGTATCACCGCCGTGTTCGAAAACGGGGGGAGAAAGTAATCTCGTTCCTGCTCAAAATATTTACATTTTTCGATGTTTTTTCCGATTGACACACGCCACTATAGGTAAATCTTCTTGAAAATAGACTACAGTAGTTCTAAATTTATTAATCACTGGCATTAAATAAAATAGGACACAGTGTATAATTCATACACTCCGCTACTGCGAGTTACGTTCATATTTCATACAGGATGTTTTCAATTTTAACATACGTACCTAACATACATACAAGCGCGTAAGTCATTTGTTAATTTATAGATCCACTACTATAATACCACATGCATATGAAGCAATGGTTAATATATTGTACAGTAATCGTATAGAGCAGTGTCCCCCAAACGTGAAATGACCCTATTTTGAGCCTGTTTTGTTATTTACCCACGACGGAACGGAGCAGGTATATGCGTTTAGGGTGAGAGATTGTTTGTATGTGCACTCTCGAATGTTGCCAATTATCTCGAAAGCGGTTCAATCGATTCAGATGTGGCATTCTGTAAATGGTTTGTACTTCATCTGCGATGGTTCTTAGATAGATACTACGATGGTAACGCCCCAGGGGACGCTGCACTGCACAAAAAATTAATCGCAAAAACCATAACAAACGTGCTACGCACGAACATATCTAACAAGCGTCCATTACTAGTGCTTTTTACAGCAATACACTTTAGCCCGGTCATATTTTACACTAAAAATCGCTAATCTCGCAAACTAACATGTAGTTCTGATTTTTTTATATATTGTTAGGACCACTACCAGTAGCGTATATCCAAGTTTGCAGCTTCGAAAGACCTGTGCTAACTTTGCAGCACTCAAAAAACTGCGAAATTTTCGCACTTTTTTTGGTATTCTCAATATAGGTCTTAAACTATGCATTTTTTTAATAAAATATTTTTCATACGTTTTTTAAGTAGACTAAAATTGCTACAATCTGAGACAAGAACCAGCTCTGTAGGTTCAATACTTACCGAGATACAGCTTTTCAAAAATTGACCAGTTTTTTCAATAAAGTGAAATTTTAAGATTATGTCAATTTTTGACCCCGATATCGGGGAAAATACTCATTTTAAGGGAAATATCATAGGAACATATATTGTAGCAAATGTAATTAGTTTTAATTTAAGCAGAGAACGACGTCTGTAGGCCATATAGTTTACTCACAAATTTTAAAAATCCAAAAAATGAGAAAACTGCATTTTCGCAAATTTAAATTTAGTACTTAGTAATCGTTATGTAAATCCATTCAGTGATTTTAATGTGGTTGAGTAACCAAATTGAGTAACATAGTAGCATAAACGAGTAACATAATAAAAAAAATAACATAATTGATGACATCATAAAAAAAATTAGGCAGTTTTTGACAAAATACCGTCGTATTTCAGCCATTTTGTAAAAAATATTTACAAATTATATTCATAAACCTTCCTCGTTTATCGCTCTTTCTATTACCGAAAACAATTTCAAAATTCGGTGCGTGGTTTAGTAGAATAGAGCGGAGAAAAAGACAGATACTTTGTTTTTAACTGTGCAGTCTTTGATAAAATACCGTCGTATTTCAGCCATTTTGAAAAAATATTTACAAATTGTATACAGAAACCTTCCTCGTATATTGATCTTTCTATTAGCGAAAACCATTTCAAAATCCGGTGCGTGGTTTAGAAGAAATGACCGGTGAAAAAGACAAAGACAGTTTGAGACTCTGATTTTAACTATGTAGTCTTTGCTAAAATTCCGTCGTAGTTCAGGTATTTTGTAAAAAATATTTATAAATTATATACAGAAACCTTCCTCGTTTATTGCTCTTTCTACTGTCGGAAACCATTTTTAGATCCGGCGCATGGCTTAGAAGAAGTGAGCTGAGAAAAATACAAAGACAGACAGAAGCTCTATTTTTAACTATGCAGTCTGAGCTAAAACACTATCGTAGTTCAGGCATTTTGTAAAAACTATTTACAAATTATATACAGAAACCTTCCATGCTTATCGCTCTTTCTATTACCGAAAACCATTTTAAGATCCGGCGCATAGTTTAGAAGAACACCGACGGTGTTTTGTCAAAGACTGCATAGTTAAAAACAGTCTCTGTCTGTCTTTGTCTTTTTCTCCGCTCACTTCTTCTAAACCATGCGCCGGACCTAAAAATGGTTTCCGATAGTAGAAAGAGCAATAAACGAGGAAGGTTTCTGTATATAATTTATAAATATTTTTTACAAAATAACTGAACTACGACGGAATTTTAGCAAATCCTACATAGTTAAAATCAGAGTCTCAGACTGTCTTTGTCTTTTTCACCGGTCATTTCTTCTAAACCACGCACCGGATTTTGAAATGGTTTTCGCTAATAGAAAGATCAATATACGAGGAAGGCTTCTGTATACAATTTGTAAATATTTTTTCAAAATGGCTGAAATACGACGGTATTTTGTCAAAGACTGCACAGTTAAAAACAAAGTCTCTGTCTTTTTCTCCGCTCTCTTCTACTAAACCACGCACCGGATTTTGAAATTGTTTTCGGTAATAGAAAGAGCGATAAACGAGGAAGGTTCATGAATATAATTTGTAAATATTTTTTACAAAATGGCTGAAATACGACGGTATTTTTTCAAAAACTGCATAATTTTTTTATGATGTTATCAATTATGTTATTTTTTTTATTATGTTACTCGTTTATGCTACTATGCTACTCAATTTGGTTACTCAACCACATTAAAATCACTAAATGGATTTACATAACGATTATTAGGTAATAAATTTAAATTTGCGAAAATGCAGTTTTCTCATTTTTTGGTTTTTTAAAATTTGTGAGTAAACTATATGGCCTACAGACGTCGTTCTCTGCTTAAATTAAAGCTAATTACATTTGCTACAATATATGTTCCTATGATATTTCCCTTAAAATGAGTATTTTCCCCGATATCGGGGTCAAAAATTGACCAAATCTTAAAATTTCACTTTGTTGAAAAAACTGGTCAATTTTTGGAAAGCTGTATCTCGGTAAGTATTGAACCTACAGAGCTGGTTCTTGTCTCAGATTGTAGCAATTTTAGTCTACTTAAAAACGTATAAAAAATATTTTATAAAAAAATGCATAGTTTAAGACCTATATTGAGAATACCAAAAAAAGTGCGAAAATTTCGCAGTTTTTTGAGTGCTGCAAAGTTAGCACAGGTCTTTCGAAGCTGCAAACTTGGATATACGCTACTGGTAGTGGTCCCTACAATATATTAAAAAATCAGAACTACATGTTAGTTTGCGAGTTTAATGTTAGATATGACTGTCCTACTTGAACATTTATGAAAAACACAATTATGAGCACTCTCGGACAAAACGCGATTCAATAGCTAGGCTATCAGATATAGCTACACTGTGTACGCTAGTTCGTCATAACGTTTAAAATATAATTTAAAACAAAATTAAAAATTTTGAAAAAACCCATGACTGATGTAAACGTTGTCATAGAAAAGGAATTAAGTAAAATTTTAAAATTCCCCGAATTAAAAGAGAAAAGTAACCGAAGAAAATCCGTCCAGGGTTACCGTTCACTGCCCTGAAATGAACTAAATTTTGCAATTTTATAGAGCAGGTATGACTGATTGAAATCACGTAGGGTAGGTAAATAATTGTACTTTTTAATTGATATTTTCCTATTCTTAATTCAGGGCAGCGAATGGCAGCCCCCGATGGATTTTCTTTGGTTACTTATACCTCTTTTAAGTCGGGGAATTTTAAAGTTTTATTTAATCCTTTTTCTATAACAACGTTTATATCCGTCGTGGGTTTTTCAAAATTTTTAATTTGGTTTATATTATTTTTAAAGCCGGGTATACACTTGCGAGCCGAACCGTTCGCGAACTGCTCGTGAAAGGTTCGTTAATGTCACGTACACATTTTGGATCCGCTCGCGAACTATTGTATACCCGGCTTAAGGTAGTACTGTCGGTTAGAGAGTTACTGTTCGGAATTAAATGAAACTTGGCATATTGGTAGATTTTAATAGATAATGAACCACCTAAAATTTTTAAAAACAAAAAAAGTAATGAATATTAAACGTTTTGTGCCTTTAACATAGAACCGTATGAGAAATCACAGATTTTATTAAATTTCAGAAAAAGTGCCGTTCAGATTTCAATTAATTTTATATCAACAGAAAGAAAAAAAAATTTCAAACATTTACATATTTTAAAAAATTGAGGTTCAGAGCTTGTGATAAGAGTAATGAGCAAAAGTGTACTTTTTATCTCGTAGTCTGTATCTATAGGTACTAATATATAAAGCGGAAGAGTTTGTTTGTTTATTTGTTTGTTTGTTTGGTTGAGCACGCTAATCTCAGGAACTACTGGTTCGAATTGAAAAAAAAAATTTTTTGGATAGTCCATTTATCGAAGAAGGCTATATAATATCATGCTACGACCAATAGGAGCGGAGCATCAATGAAAAATGTTGCAAAATGTAATTCAACATTTGTCCGTCCGACAAAAACTTTTGAAGGGCAACTCCGATCATCATGAAATTTGGACACAACATTCATCTCGGTAATCTAAGATGAACGTGCGTATGCATGCCCCTTTCCCCAAATCGTTCTTTTGCACCCGGGTGAAACCGAGCGGGACCGCTAGTTTAGTATAATATGTGGCTATTCTGACATTTTAAAAACACACGTATAAAACTAGTAACTATAGCTTTATACGCAAATTCTAATATTTCGAATGAAACAGAGTTTACTGTCAGTGTACCTCTATCTCCTTTACTTTTACGTGGCGTTGTCAAATCTAAATACTACGTAGGTAAGTCAAAATATGTATCTGAGCACACATTTGATACTTGTAGGGGATCTAAAAGGTTTGGAACTTAGTCACAAACAGCGTCGCAAAGGCACATTTTAGAGCCGTTGAGATTCGCTCGTTGCCTTTGTCACTTGTCGCTTTCCTGCTTTAAAGTACAGTCGAGTACGCTATTTTCAAGTTGTTATTGTTATTTTAGTTTTGTTGAATTGCGAGTTTGTAGTTTTTCAACAGACTGTACAAGCGCAAGCCCGCGTTCGCATCTAACTTCCGAGCCTTTTCGTTTCGTGGCGCGTATTATACACGACGCTGGTTTTTGCCATTAAATTGACTGGTATAATTTGTGCTGACAGCAAATTAATAAAAATTCTCAACATTTTTAACATAATTTTTGCCTTTGGAACAAGGATATAATATTATAAACGGAGAGTCCATCGTCAGGATTATATTTTTGCCAAATCATGGGTTTCGCTTTTATGTATTATTATTATTTCATTCAATTTAAATGTTTCAAATGATTAAAGTTTTGAAACCTCTGGGAACAGGTAGAGCATAATATAACAGAACAGACTTTTTATGTTTTAAAGATTAATCATATCGTTGGACTATTGGCAGATATTTACACTTTAAAATAGAGAACATACCTATTTTGCATTATTGCAATGTATTGATAAAAAGTAAAATAGTGTGGAAAATTTCATGTGAATAACAAGCCTTGAATTAAAGCAATATTTCCAAATTTTTTTTAACAAATAGTACGGCACTTGGCTAGATATCTTTTAGATAAAATTTCGTTTGTGATTTAATTCCTAAATCAATTTTTTTTTAAATGTGTTTGTTTTAAATATCTTTCAATGGGATCAACTTTACAAAATATTATTACACCAAATAAATAAAATTGTCGACCAATAATTTTTCTCAGACCAATATATTGACAAAAAATAATAAAATTACAAATCAATATAACACAAGATGACGTTTCGATCTGGATTTGAAGAGTTCTATTCAGACGTTAATCTAAGATTTGAATTAGGTATTCCACCAATATAGTCTAAATATAGAAATGTACATAAATATTTTTAATTGCAATTAATATGAGCAAAATCAAATTAGATTGTAATACTTAATTTAAATGTTAACAAATAACTAGAATTAATAATAAACCAAATAAATCGGCATAGGAAGTTTACCTTTTTCCTAGGTATAATACTGATTTGAATTTGTTTGGTAGAGAGTAAAACCGTGCTATTGACGCGACGCTGTTTAGGGGACGTGTTATGTTTTATTTGCGTTTGCTGTGTGTAGTGCTTGTTGTGTGTGGAGTTGTGGCGAACATGTCGTTTATTGAAACATTTAATTTTGTTTGATGACAGGGAGAAATTTAATTACAGGACGAAATTTAGTCACTAAAATTTTGCTTAAATTATGTTTCACATCTACCAGGCGTCCCACGACCGCACATTTTTTTTTTGTATATATAGATAATACTTAAAATTTTAATATAATATTATGTGCCTTAGTCTATTATATAAAATTTCGAAATGTCCGTTTTGTCGCAAAAGAGATAGACCGTTTATTGTGAAGACGAACTGGATAATTATAAAGATTGATTAACATTCTATAAAGCATCAAACGCATATACACATCTGTTCCTTTTTACATTCTACAATTAGATACTTATGGCTGCGAATATTTTTTTAAAGGTTTTTGAAATTGTAAAGTAGTTCGTTAGAACTGAAACCTACCCGATTTGTTTCAACCCGAAATTCTCAAAAAGGGGTAGACAAATTTTGATAGACTTCAGCGCATCTGGTTTAACATTTTCCGTTCACTGTTCAGTTGCTAGACGGGAGTCCTCCTTCAAGACGGAGTCGGTGGCTGAGCGGCAAAGACCTACTGGTTGCGCGACATCTCGGTTATTTATTACCACTGCGAGATGAAAGATTAAAAATACAAACAGTTGACATGGGTACACACAGATATCGGATATAATGTTTATTTTCTCATCAAATATTTTAAATGTTTTTGTAATACTTTTACATCTATCGGTTTTTAATACACCTATAAAATATAATTTATATCATCAAATTGGTGCTTTCTTTTAATTTGTCAAAACCTTTACAGTTTCGTGGGCATTTGTTTTTAGTGTATTTGTCATAAGGCACTTACACTATTGGCGTCGGTCGGATAGCAGGACCTAGGGGTCGGACCAAAAGTGTGTGCGGGCTATAAGTTTCGAAAGAGTTTATTGATTTTAACGAAATTTGGACCACATATTGAAATCCGTCATCGCACAAAGTCCATTTAAAATGGGCCCAAACAAGCCACTTTAAGGGTGGGTTTTAGAAGTTGAAAAATATTTTTGAGCTCAAAAATACTAAAAAAATTCTCAGAATCGTCTCAAAATTGAAATTTAACCCATTACTGACGATAAAAATGTACTGTCAAAATTTTATTACAATCGGCCCGACGGGACCGGAAATTTTTTTATGAAAACGTTAGTTTGTAGATATGGATTTACTTAGTGAAGGGTGAATTGAACTTGGTAAATTGATAATACAATTGAAACTAAAAAAAAATTTAAGAGATGTGTTAAGGGGTTAAATTTTTTATTTTGCCCAAAAACAAAAAAGTAAAGTTCACATAATAAAGCCACACTGCCTGTATTAGCAAATACACTATATTGTCGGCAGGGTTTCGCACTGCGACCGAGTTTTTTAGTTTTGTTATTCTAAATTTTTTTCTTTATTTATTTGATATCGTTTTTAACACTTGTCAAAGTTGTATAATTTGTGTAAAAAAGAGTATAAACTATTTTCTAATATTTTAAATTATTTCATTTTTTTCAGACATGTAGGCTTGTAGAACTGCTGTATAAAAATAATAATAAGGTGAAAGTAACTTTAAAAGAACTGTTAATTATACAGGCATCTCAAGGATGTAAGTTCTTTTGCAAAGAGAGATATATACAGTCTTTAATATTTGACACGGTATTCGAAGCATGCAAAATTTGCTTGGTTTGTTCAAAGTAAAGAACTAAACAAATCTTTCAGATCTTTTCAGATTTTATCAGAAGTAATTTATTGCCTGGAGCAGTAAAATAAACAGACATGCTTATGATTGTGTTTTAATTTTGATTTTTATTCTTTTCATTCGAAAATCCTTTTTTTTTTTAATGTTTCGCACTGAATTTTGAAGACTGACGAAAAAACCAAAATAGCAGGGATTTATTTTTTGTTTTCAAAATTTTGTTATCGATTTTTTACACATTCTGAAAAAAGTAATTATTTTTAAATAATTGTCTTATCAATTATATTATCAGTTTTATATACAGTATGGTTTTTTAAAAACCGAACACCCTTTTATTTCTTAGAGGAAGGGTTTTCGAAAAAAAAGTTTCGGAAAAAATTTACAGGGAATCAAGAGGGAAGAACAGTGATGTAGTTTTTTTTTTCGTTTGGTGGAGGTGTCTCCAAAATATCAAGGTCACCTACACTTTCTTAAATACGACCCTGTATTTTTTATCTCGGATTATTGCTCTTTGGGTCAAAGAAAATAACTACATTTTCTATTATTAATTTCTTGGATAGTAAACTAAAAAAATACCAAGCTTTTTTTATCGATAGTTTCTAACAATACGGCACTCCCAGGGTGTTATCTAGTGATAATGTGAAAAAGTAGTGTTTATTTTTCTTTTGAAATCTTTTATATTGCACCATTTGAAGACATAAAAATGTTGCAACATTGAATTTTTTGTGTAAATCGCCTGATTTAAACAGACAATTTGCTTACACAAATTTAATTTTGCAAGTCAAAATTAACGTGCCTATAATTTTTTTTTAATACAAAACTAAAAAAAAATCGGGTGCTTTAGCATTGGTTATAGAGCAGTAGGACTGCGGTTTTTGATAAAGTATATTTTATTACATTTTTTTGATTTTTTTGTAAATTGTATGAATAAACACACATTAAAAAAGATGAAATAATAATTTTTCTTTAATTTTGAAATGATACCTCAAACAACGTTATTTTTTCAAGTTATTAAAATATCCTAAAAAGCGTTGCACAAGTAAGTAGACGTAGTTTTAAGTTAAAATGAAGTTTTAGAATTATTTTTTATGACAGCAATCGTTAATAAAAATAAATGTGTAATGTATATCTAAAACATAATAATATAAATTAAAGTCAAAATGACCTAATGACATACAAATTTTGTGATGGTTTATTTTAAGGTAAACCACTCCAAATATGTAAAAATATTTAGACAATGAATTATTAAGAATCTAATAAAATTTATTTGGCAAACCGTCTGTGCCAATTTTTGTAATTTCATTGCAATATATTTAAAATGACATCAATAATTTTAGTCTGTCCTGAAATAGTACAGAGTAGTAAATGTAATATTATATATAATAATAATAATAATATCTATTATCTATGTTTTTGTTGTATTATTTTTATAGAGCTTATAAGGGAATTGGTACAACGAAAAATAATAAATGGGTAAGTGTTTATGTAATATTATTTACGCAGAATTTTTAGTTCCAAGTTATTTGTATTGCAATATTTAAAATATCTATATATTTTAATTATATTATATTGTGGACGAAATTAATATACTAAACAGCAAAAAGGATAGTTTTGCAATATTGTGAATTAAATATTTGTTTTTTATATTCGTTTTCGCTGCACAAAATAAACGCATTTTTTATAACTAATATAATAATTGAAAAAACAAACCCTTGCCAAAAACTTGTGTTGCGATATTCCAGTTAAAAATTTTGTTTTAATGCATTTTTGATAGCTAATAAAATATCAGAAAAAACAAAAACTTGACTAAAAACACTTCCTATAAAGAATAAATAATTTTCTATTTCAGTGTTCAAAAAAGAAAGCTCAACTCTAAATAGACTATTGTAAACAACACACAGCTGATCTCGATGCATCTACCAAAAACTATGAAGTAACTTGAACTTGTTAGTAAACGGGTTTTATATTTATATCGTTAATAAATTAATAATTATATATTTATTTACCTAAGTTATTTTGGAATTCGAAAGAATATATAAAATATGCTGTAGGTTACTTACCCCTAAACAAAATATAAACACATAAACATGGTCGCATGCAATCCGCCATATTGGTAACATAGTCCCTCTGTAGAAACGAGCGGCAAACATTTCCTTTGTTAGCTGTCGTAACATAGTATGATGTACAGACAATGCCTACATCGGTAAAATATAAATAGTAAAGAGTCGCAGTTAATTCCTTAGAAAAAGGAAATTATATAGCAAAATGTGTATGTAAAAGTGAAATAGAAAAATATAAAGAGCAATTTAAAAATTTAACATATGAAAGATTGACTTGTCTCAAATCTGGTATTATATGTAAAGATATTTAATTAGTAATAACTAATAAGGAATTAAAAATTTAGACAAAAAAATATTTTATTGTGGTTCGATCGCAATAAATATTTTTAATGACCATATTCACCGAACGTAAGTAGTTGTTTATTCAGTTCATTTGTTCTTCAGGTGACTATTCCTCCGAATAAATAGCGATTATTCAATTCACCAACCATAATTATGTTTACTGCAGGTTTAAATCCATTCTGTCTTACTTCCAGGGTGTAAATATTTATTCGCCTGATAAAATAATATTGGCCTCCACATAGATCATAATACCTAACATATAATCGTGGAGTATTGTATCTACAGTTGCTCTTGTGAATTTATTTATGTGTTGTTTATTAACCTTTTGTAGTGTATAGTTGTAAAACAAAAATTAACGGAAGTTTTGTGTAAAGGTTCAAATCCGGATCGAAACGTTAATGTACCTATTAATTATATATTTTTTTGTTAATATATTGTCTGAAAAATTGGTCGATAATTTTATTTATTGTAAAACATTATTATTTTGTGAAACATTTTTTTGACGTTTACGCTTACGCCATCGGTCGGATTTTTTGCTGAATGTCAAAATATTCAACAAAAAGAGCAAGGAGTATAGTGCAGTGCATATATTTATTCTATAACTAACTTTTATACCTGATATTTTGCTTGGTGAATTTCCGAATAAATATGTTCCAAGATTAGTAACTTCTATCTTTAATAGTGTTCGGTGAATAGGGTATAAAATAAATAACGAGTCTTTAAATTCATACATTATTAATTATATTTTCTATTTTCTAGAATTAAGTAAAATAAATGAATTTTGACCGTATTTATATTTTAGTGCGTATGAAATTAATTCGATCTTATTTACAATTCGTAAAATATTAGTCATCGTGCATTATTATATTTGTTAATTCTGCGCATAGCAATATAATAAAACACTACAAAATATGAGAAAGAAAGTTGAAATAGCCATGGTTTCAGAAACTTGCAGTAATTATAAAGAATAACATTAATCATAATGGGACAGTTGTCAAAATATTTTTAGGATTTTGCATGTCATCGCCAAATCTGACACTTGACTCAAGTAAGATTATACCCAAAAGGGTTGTTCGTTTGAAAGTGATACGGCAATTTTGTAAATATTTATTACCTCTTTGACAATGATTCAAAATATTTGTTCAATATCTAATTTTAGGCCGTTACTTTTGTCATATTTTGTCATAAACCAGCGGGGATTCTATTTAGTATTCTTCCTTTTAATCCTTTTTTGAAAATCACTATTATGAGCGTTGCAGAAAATTTGAATATTACATCACTTGATCATTTTCAGAAATAGACTATTTAGTACGTATTAAAAATATTTTTAAATTTTTGCAATGACTTAATTTCAGTGAATGGTACAAGAAATTCCCATTAATCAAATGGTAGTATTTATATAAAATATAAATTTTCCAAAAAGATGACTTTTTATCAGAATAACTAAGTTTATCTGTTATGTTACAAATTTTTTTTATGTTTTTAACTCAGAAAAATATGTTTTTTGTTTTTACATAATTGTTTATTTATAATTTAACATATTTATTTATCACCTAGGCGTTTCCTTTTTTGCATTCGGAGGATTTGACAATATTATTATTAGAAAATAAAAATTGCTATCTTTTAATTTTACTATAAAAAATACAACTCAGTCTTCAAACATTGATTTTTACCTACTTACTTAAACTGTTAAATAAATAAATTATAGGAACTTTATTTTTAATTATTTACATTTTGATATTGGCTCATTTTCCGATAGTAGCCACTCCAATTCCATTTTTGCAAATATAAGATTTCCGAAAAAATCTATTCACTTATTTTTTAATGTATATCTAAAAATTCTGATTAACTATTGACTAGATATAAAAATTTTAAATTAGTAGAATTATTTCACAACATTAAATAAATATCTTATTTGTACAAAAATAGTTGCACATTTCTTTTTGGAAACACGTGAATTTTAAGTATGACCTCAAATATAACCTGTTTTGGTTATTATGTTACATAAAAACTTTTTATATAAAAAAAATTGACCCTGCTTCGAAAAAACCACTAGAACGGGCAAAAAAAAAAATAATTCTGATATCGACGTGAATTTAAATATTTAAACTTTTTAACTCTTCATTTTTTCTTCTTTTTTTTTGAAGGAGGTTAGTTTTATTTTTTACTTTTCATTGATTTTGCAATACGTAACTTGTACGCAATTAACCGACATGATTACTAAACTAGAAAAATACTATTGAACGAATTTGAATAAAAATTATACAGCACCACCTCGATATCTGCATAAACACCGCGGAGTCGAAATAATCATGACACAATCTATAAATATATGCGTGGAATTGATTTTTTCCTTTTTTTTAAACTTAAAGCAAGCACTAATAAATTTTTGCATGACTAAAAAAAATGATATAAAATGTTTTCCTTAAAAATGATTGCAACAATTTGTGTACAAAATATTAATCCTACTAATTCACGTGAGACACTGATGTGGACCAGGCATATTCATAAACTGTTGCATTACGCTAAGACCTGCGCCGTGGTCGTATCTGGGTACATCTTGCGTTATAGCTTCGTCAGTGTTACCAACTGTTCCTATTTTTTCATTTAAGTAATTTGATGAAGTTTCATTTATTATTGTTCCAAACTGATTCTGATTATCTTCATTACTGATTTCTGCTTGCGGTGAATATTTTTTATCTTTTTTGGCTTTCATGCGACGATTTTGAAACCAAATTTTTATTTGCCTTTCAGTTAAGCAAAGAGCATGCGCTATTTCGATTCGTCTACGACGGGTTAGATAGCGATTGAAGTGAAACTCTTTTTCTAATTCTAGAGTTTGATATCGAGTGTAAGTTTGTCTCGTTCGTTTTGATGTTAAACTGGACGATTCTGCAAAAAATTAAAAAAAGAAATAGTTATTTATTATATTCATTAGAACGTTGTTTAGTTTCGTTCCAATAGAATACAAAAATATGTAATTAAATAAATATGAATTGGAATAATATGGAGTAAACGTTTAAAAAAAATATTTATGATGTCGGCCGGGGTCGACCCGGCGACCTTTGTTCAAAGAGCTTTAACCATTATAGTACTTAACTAGTTGTATTCATAAGGTTCGTTCCAAGCAGCCAGCAAACGGTTTCGAATCCGTCACCCGCATGCGCACTAGCTAAAACGTGTTCTAAAATCGCCACTAACAGCTTCGTTTTACCTACTGCGCATGCGGGTGACGGTATTCGAAACCGTTTGCTGGCTGCTTGGAACGAACTTATAGTTTTCACTTAAAATTTTAAGACTTATTATAAACTCAAATAAACCCAAAAATAGTTCCACGTTATAGAACAGGATCTCCCCATGTCAATAAGCTACAATTTGGATCAATTGCCTGCGTAATTAGCCTAGATATAACTTCTTGTATATGAATGAAACTCAGCTCTGACGCGCAAAACAATAAAAAAGCACACTGCCACTAGCGGTGGTGCATTTGACTAATTAATAATTACATGGAAAGAAACTTAAACGGTCATAGACGGTACACTTGAACAAACGCAAGCTATTACAAAAATATTTCATCAGTACCACTAATATTCTTCATCCATGGATAATAATTCGTGTTCGGTAAGTTGGCGGCCATGTTGCTATCACACTCGTTAGATTTTTGTGCGTATGCATCTTGCGCAGGCGCGACAACCATAGTGTTACTTTGTATCTGAGTATTTTCATAGCGCGGTGTCAAAAGCGATGACGAAGCAGAAAAATCCCCCGAGACACTGTTGCTTTGTTTGGTTGGCAATGATGGTGGACTGGAACTTTGAATCATTTTGTTCCATTCACATTCATTTGTTTCATTTTCTTCATCTGTCGCTGAACCGTTGCCGCATTTACTTTTGCAAAATTTCGAATGAAATAAACTGTCAATTCCCTTGCTTAATTTTGACGTAAAACCACAATTGCAATCATCTTTATTTTTTGACAGTAGTTCTCTTAATTCCGGTGAATCACCGTACACATTTCTTGTAGAAGCGTTGCCACTCTTAACTGGTGATGATTTTTTTGAAAATTCATTCGAATTTTGGTCTGTACTTTCGCGTCCAAACATTAGTGCTTCTCGAAGAATACTTTTTTTGTGAACTGGAGATGAAGGAGACGACACCGACTCAATTAGTGATTTCGTTGAATTTACTTCAGTGCTCTGCCTTTGAGCGCAAGAATTACTGAATCTATTATCGTAGTAATCTTCTCTTTTTGCGAACAGATTTTCTTGTCTGTACGGAAAAGTATTTGGATACGAATATGAATTATTGCTTGATTGGTTTGCGAAAACTTCACTCGCGCCAACTCCGTAACAGTTGGGAAAGACGTCGCGCACACTTGAAGTAACTTGATTCGAATGTGTTGTATCTAATGAAGAATTGTCAAAATAATTCCGCTGGTCATGATACACCTGCGGATAATATTGTTGATAATTTGAACCGGTATTGTTCCAAAACTCGCTGTGTAAATTTGTAGCCGATGCACTCATTTTAAAGAAAACCACTTTAAACTTATTTTAAATTAAAAATATTCTATTAAAAAAAAACAATCACAAAAACACAGTGTTCCGATAGGACATGTCCCGGTTGCGACAAATAGTAAAATGACAAATACAGATTTTGCACCCCTGCATATATGGTAAAACAGTGTTAACTGTACATAATCCTGGAGTACACACGTCAACCTTCTGTCGATTGTATGTCCGGCATGCCACGATCTCGGCACGTTCGGCTAAAATATTTGACATTGTCAAATATTCCCCAAAAGGCAGCGTTTGCGGGTGAAGGGGATGTTAAACTACCCCCTACAGTTTGTCGCTAGCTCTTTTATTCTGTCAGCTGCCTTGTGAAATTCGCCCGCCTCCACCCATTGCTCTGACACCATGGCATAAACGCATACATGTAAAAACCATTGCTTTTCATCTTATTACTTGTATAGGGTATTGGTTTCAATAGAAATGTCAATAGAATAGGAAATGTCTATGTATATGCATGGGTCTGTTAAAATACACAAATACTTTTTATGTATACATATCATAAAATATGTTCACATTTTACGGGCTCCTTTATTTAAAAAAAAAGTCTTGCAGATTACATAAGATTACAGTTGTAAAGAACTGTACAAGAAAATTGTAAGATATTGGAGCATATTTTTTAGCATTGTTGCATGGGAATTAAATGTAAAATCTCGTCTTGGGTTGCAGAAAGCATTGTCATAAAATCTGATTTAACAATGACCTTAGATTGTGACCAGACATTGTAGACTTTAAAATCAATTTTTAATTAATCATAGTTGTTTTTCTACACTTTTCAAATAATATTTTTCTACGCATTTTGATCAAAATTTAGCTTGAAAATAATATTTTTTATATATTATATAAACACTGACATTGTATTATAATTAATTAATCTAAGGTTACTGTTAGTGGCAATGATTTCTGCAACCCAGCATTAGTGTAAAAAATTGTTTTTTTTTTTTGTTTAAATTATTTTTACAATATTGTTGATGGTCCTCAATTTTAAAACCCAATTAAACCTTTCCTTCAAGCATTTAATATGTAAAACTTTCATTTTGGTCAACAAGGTATTTTTGTCAGGATTAGCAATAATTAAAAATGTATAAAAAATCAGTTTTGTAGGTATGGAACATAAATTCAAATTCTTCTACCATTTCGAAGGATTATGCTAAAATTGAATTATTTTAATTATTTATTTTAAGACCAACTTCCCGAGCTATCTGGTTCCAGCTCACCTTTTTAAATTTATAATTAGAATTCGGGCGTTTGTAATGTACGAGCAATAACGCAGCATCTCTAAAACCTCATCTATTCTCAGCTATTACTAGAAAATACTGGGCATCCTAACAGCTTGTTATTTTAACTGAAAAGTGTAATAAAATTAGAGAGGATTCTTCAGTTACTTCTTGTCTTGATTAACATCAAAATATAAAATTTCATTTAAATTTATTTCCTTTCACAAAATATTTCGAAACGCCTGTTTCGACAACTTAGTTGTCATCAAGTCGGTTAAAAAATTTGCTAGATATACGTGAGATTAAATTGTAACCAATTGTAATAATTCAGTCACCACAGTAAAAGAAAAATTATAGAGACCTTCACTTTGAAAAAAGATTGGCGTGTTATTCTTGTAAATATTACTACTATTTGTGTTTTAATTACTGGTGTTACGTCACCTCAGTGGCTACAAAATTGTAAGCTACTAATTAACATACTATTCAGGTAGTAACTTTACTTAGTAGAATAAAACAGGAACAAATTGATTATCCCTTTTTTTGCCAAACACTGTGGTTATCTTTAGTAGAAAAGACCTGATTATTAAATATTCATAAATTTATTTTATGGTATAGGCACCCATTTTCATAATTTATTAATTACTTGACATGACATAATAGCATGCATATTTATAAAATTAAATGGTTATTTAAACTTAACACTGCAACACAATATCATCATGGCTCACATTCTAACCGCACCCCTAAATTATATTTGTATGAAAGCAGTGTTTATAAATGTACATATATACTCTTTTTCCACCCCTTGGTTGACGCGGAGGACAATGAAAATCAAGAACGCATGTGTGTGTTTGTGTGTGTTTTCCTATGCCTTATGCATATATTCCGATAACTTCACAATAGTGAACAATATACTAACCAATCACGCATCTACCCTCGAGTAGCACAGAAGAGTACAGGGGAATCCCACTTATTGAAGCCCGAGTAGATGACATAGATTCTTTTATTGTGGCATCGTCCGGATAGACCAGAAGCGCAAATATGACAATTATAATTTGATAGAAAATATTGTTATTTCAAATTACGAGACGGAAAATTTTACTTGATGATGGCTGAGGTTGTTGGGAAGCCATTGTTTATATTATGTATATCGTTAACATAGAATTATAATATATTTTTTCCTGTTAATTATTAGACTAATGCACTGATTATATGAGTTGACACATTTTGGCATTTTAAATAAAATAAAATAAACATATTTTGACGTATATCTTTCATTTTTCACAGTTCAATAAAACCGGGACATCTTCAAAAAGCAAAATTATATTTATCATCATTAAGAAAATATTTTTGAGAGCTTCACAAAATTTGTATATCAATTAAAAATTCTCAAAAAATAAGACAATTCTCTTAAAATTGTTACATAATCTAATTATATTTATTTTAGGCCAGTTTTATTCAGATACGAATCGAAATATTAAAATCAAATGATAAATTGGGGAATAGATCTGGAATAAATATTCTGTAACAAACCGAACTATGTTTTATAAAATGATTGTATTTACCTATATTTCTACATAAAATATTCAATATTGTGTCAATTACAGGAACGCCAATTTAAATATTCTAATAAGTTATACATTTACTTTTATACCTTATGAGCACAAATATCTAATCTTATTAAATATTGTAAACAAAGAAGTAGCGATATCTGTAGTTAAAATTGTGTTCGTAAATATGGAGCTTAGCTGTAAAATATTTTCGGTATACATTCATTATGCGAATTCGCGGCTTTCGCTCCTCTATTCACTGACTGATCAGAATCGTTCAATACAATGTATAGGAAATAGGGCAGCCTGCCAATATAGGACTTATACATCGAAACTCAAAGTTTCATTAGCACCCTCACGTATGTACACTACAGGGCATTTAAACTCGCAGCTAGGTATTCATACCCAATGTTGGTCTTTTCATTCACAGGTGATTCGTAATTTACCATGACATTTTGTGTTAAGGCCTCTGCACACGAGGCTGGTTTTGCCGCTAGATTCCTTTCTTGACTGAGCAACTAGGCTTCAAGCGTGCTTTGGTGCTGGGCTTCGTGATGACTTTTATGTTTTCGCTTTAGACGATGAGTGTATTGAAGCTTACTTTGTAGACGGGTTTGTTGCGCGGATAGTGACAGTTCGAATGTTAACAAAAGAGAACGTTTATTGTCTCTGAACAGAACATACACGCCGTGGCGCCATATTTGTGTGTGGGCGTTTTCTCACGTGACAAGATTCTGTTTCCTGATTGGTTCTTGCTCAAAATAAGCAAGCAAACAAATACGAAAAATAGCCTCGATTCTGATTTTGAAATCTATCTTGTGACCACGCACACGAGCCCGCAGTGACATTTCGATTTTTGCAGTCAGCGCGCCAGCCAGCACAGGTCCCAGCAGTGATTCCAGCAGCAAAACCACCAGGCTTTAATTCGCAGATTCCCTGCTTTTACTAATGAATAATGATATTTCCTAACACTAACGTCTGCATTCATATCAATTTCAAAACGCTTTTTGTCTTTTAGCTTTAAATCACACTTGGTGACGCCACGCAGCGATTTTATATTTCGACCTCAGTTGTCGAGTGTCTACAATAGGTATTAGGTACCTGTTTCTCACATGCCGACGAGACCCAACAGTACGCGAGACGGCACACGACGCTCTCCGAAGCGTCACATTTTTTTTTGCGTCGAGCTACAGCGTTTTGGCGCATCGCTGTGTGAGAATTAATTAAATAATTTTTACACGCCCGCCTATAAAATAGCCGCTTTTAATGCATGGATAGTGACTGTAAAATGACACATTTTGCACTAGTTCGTAGAGCAAAATTAACGTTGTGGCATTACCCTTTTTATAGCAAAAGTATGAAAATCCAACACAGTCTTTAAATTAGAAGTGAACTTGCTCAAAATTGAACGGTCAAAAATTTTGAAATTATTAGCTACTATTTGTATCTATCTTATACATGATGCGTACTAACAATATAATCTACTATTACATTATATTTCCAAATTAAAGTGACTATTAAAAAATAAATGAGAAGAAACTCAAAAGTAAAAAACTTTTGTATATAAACGAGTTAGTGTTCTTATTGAGAATTCAAATCTATTCTCTAATAAAAACTGGTATAAAAACTAGTATATATTTATTTGCGATTTTTATTAATAAAACTTTCAAATTTCTGCAGTTGGTGGTAAGATATTGTGTAATAATTGAAAAAACAAATTAAATCTTCAACAAATCTCTTGATTAAGTTTGAAATCTTTGGTGTTGATTTGGAGTTAAATGCAAACCCAATTATATTTTAATTTTGCAAAACTGTAATATTTAACACATTAAATGATAAATTAAATCTGTTTTGATATAATAAATGAAAAGAAACTCAAAAGATACTGTAGTACTTATTTAGTATTTAAATTTGACGGGTTACTGTTCTTATCGAGAATCGAGATCTATTTTGGAAAAACACGTAAAATAAAGTGTGTAAACATAAAGTTGTCATTTTTATAGCTTTTGTATAAAAAAAACTTTAAAAAAATTGAGTTTAAATTTAAAAATTCGTTTATTTAGTTATTGCAAAATCATTTGTGATATTTAATTTTTACCGTTTATTCTTTAATAAATAAAGTACATAAAAATGAACAAGCACTGCTAAATATTTTGAGTTTCAAGGCGATACGCATATTGTTTATGTTTATTTAAAAAAAATCTTTTTGGATTATTATTTTGAATTAACTTAATCACACCATTTCTAATTAGGTCACGAATACTTTTTTTAAATAAATCTAGATAAATCTAGATACTTAAATATATTTTTATTAATCAACCTGTATTAGGTATACCGCATGTTATCTTATTGAATAACAGATACATTATTGCTCAACAGCAGTCCTCAAATGTTACATTTATATAATATGCTAAGTGTTTATATAAAATAAAACGTTTATGGTATAATTTTAAACCTACGCAATATACGTTCAATTATAATACAAATTCAATATGGTCGATAATTTTATTTATTTGTATAATACAAATTATTAAAACAGCGGTAAAACCCGAACTGACCTACTCCAATGTTTGTCCTAATTATTTTCTATGTTTGGAAAACGTGTTACCAATGTGAAAAAAATGTAATGATTTATTTGTCGGTAAATGACTAGGACAAATTCTCCATGATTAATTATCTGAACATATTTTATAGTTTAAACTTCATGGAATTTGAAGTTTTGAACGTAACCTAGTATTTAATAGAAAATACAGCAAAATCAAATCTACGTGCATCCTAAATAACTTGTTTACTTAGTAACTATTTTGTGGTAAGACTATTACATTTATCTAATACAAATATGTCTAAATTTTATAAAACAATGTCGTTATTTTCGTGTGTTGTGTGTTCGCTTAGTTCTCCTAAACTACACAATAGATTTTAATGCAGTTTAGAGAATTTAGAGAATATTTTCCCGAAGATTTATATGTTCCATTTATATTAATTTAAAAATAGTAAAGAAATCTGGTTGTTTGTAATCAAGTCGCAAATAGACGCTTGTAGGACTCTTACACCGCTTAACAGCATTTTTGTTGCATGGAATATTTTACATCATTCTAAGCTAATTTTTGACGCTGATTTCAAATATATTATCAGTTTTTTTATATCAGCTCTAGTTTATGAATTATAGGGAGGGGTGTTTTTTTGGAAAAAAATACTCTGACTGTACAAACATATTTTATTAAGAACCACTGCAAAGTCTTGAATTTTCTTTTATATGATTTTCTACTGTTTTTGAATGACGAAGTGCTACTCTGAATACTCCAACAATAATCGGCCATCATATGCGCATTCCAGCGCCCCGGAATCGTTCCTCCATCGTCCGAATATCGTGATGAAATCGTTCACCCTATTCTTCACTCATGTCACCGAGATTTTCCGGAAAATTATTTAAATGGCTGTGAAGGAAGTGTACTTTGATGCTCATGTTGCATTCAAGTTGCTGGAAGTAAGACAACATCTCTTCAACGCGCTGAATATATCATCACCCTTTCTATTACCTAAGAAATTTTGAATAACCCAAACAAACGAATGTGCGATTGGCAGGGAGCCTAGTTCTGTTATGCAATAGTACACACTTCAAACTGTTTTGATGAGTCGATATAAAGAGATATAGAAGATTTCTCTCTAGTAATTTAGAAGAAGTTTTCGACAGTCCAAGGTCCCTAATTAAATCATTAAGCTCGTTTTGATTGAATGGTCTCAATGGCTCAAATTCGTCATTACTCACGGAGCTCAGCTCATTCAATTCATCAGAATTTTCTTTAGATGTAGATGGTACAAATAAAAATTGATCTTCATAGGCCTAACAGGTGATGTCGAAGTGGGGTAAATCTATCTGGCGCGCGGTTTATTTTATTGATACCTTTTATATTTAAAACACAAAGATAGCAGTCATCGTGATGATTAACAGGTTCACACCAGATCATTGGATATTGGAACTTGAAAGAGGTTCTCTTCTTAGTGGCCCATGAACGTAATTACTTAACACAGATTTTGAATACAATACTGGACACCCAAGGCTTGTTATGAGTTTTCAATGGAAAACCAAAACACTCCAAATATGCTTGTTTTACAAAGTTTGACATACTCAAACGAAATTTTTGAAAAACATATTCACCAAATATGTAACAAAAACAATTTGGATCGTTAATGCAAACCCTTCTAGACGAAGACATCATAGACATTACGAAGATTTATGTAAAATGCGAGCGTAATAGATATAGATAAAGTAAACAAACTCAATATGGAGGTAAGAATGAAGGAAGTAGCTGTATCTCAAAAACTCGAGCTGATACAATAAAACTGACGGTAGATTTGAAATCAGTGACCTCAAATTAGTAAAAAAACAATAAAATATTTTATGCAACAAAAAAAAAGTTTGATTTTGTTGTGCTGTGTTATTACATGGCTTACGCTGAGCGAACTATAAGATATGTATATGTTACCGGCCAAACCCGATTTCAGGACTAAAAAGGTCTACTGAAATGTCCGCAATAGCATAATATGTCAATTTTCTAATGATGGCCCAAAGTAACCATTTTTATTTTTCAAAATTTGGTTAAAAATAATGAATTATTTGCGAAGCTGCTTTGGCCGACATAGTATATCTACAAATTCGGGAGAAGCCGGACCGGGCCGCTAGTAATTTAAATAAGATAAATGAAAACGATTGTATTGCAACCATATATCTATTAATTAACTATATGAATCATTGCCTATCTACTCAATGTGCGATGAGTAAACGCAACAAAGCGTATCGAAAAAATATCTGCGTCTCTTTCTTCGATGTAATTCCCTGATTTCTCCGATGTTAGGATTGATGGAAGTACTTGCATTTAATCTGAATAAAGTATCTCAGTTTCAAAAACTTTGTCTTTTTCTATGACGTTAACATGGGCGTACCCAGGTTTTGGCCTAGGAGGCAGCAAATTAGAAATTTCTTAAGTCGGGTGCTTAAGTTGGGGTTTCATAAGCCAGTGCTTATGGCGTAAAAAAAGACCGAAGTATAGTTCGATTGCGATTTTATTCCTATGCTCAGTATAGAGTAAAAGTATATGATTGCAACAAACTAGATTTAAGGTAAATTATTCAGTTGAACTAAGAAATTTAGAAACACTGTGTCGCATCGCAAGTATCGTGTTGATGATTTTATTCAGAAATACACACACACATACTTTCAAACACACACACGCGCATTAGATATGAGTGCACTATGCCGTATATGATTAGCGCAAACGGACTCATAGCAGCACCCATCTAGCTACCACTATATCATTAATTATATTTCGGTCAAGAATATTATAGATATTTTACCCACAAACTGTCATGAACATCATTTTTCATATTATGGTCAACTCTCTGTATGTGTGCATTTGTGAATACGGTGAATAAATGTGTTAGTAGGTCTGACGAACAATCAGGTCTGATAAAAAATTAAATTATTAGCAAAAAAAGTACAAAGATATTAAAAATAAAGGTTTCGTTATGCCATGTCTTCGCTGCAATACTGTCGCACGTCCCATGTCTGATTATATTTGGAACAAAATTTGTGAAATAATAGTATATTGTGCGACTAGTGAGAGAAGGAGAAGATTCCATGAGCGTGAAATTTGCAAATGGAATATTCTCCTTCGATGGACGTACCCACCGCCCTCGATGCACACAAGATGGCCCTGACTTTCGCTGAATTGCGATGCTGTTTTCATATATACAAATCGCAACCGCGTTCCTACTGGTCCAGAAACTATGCAGTAATAATTCATTACCGTACAGTTTCGGCTCGCTACCGCGTTCCTATTGGTCCAGAAACTATGAAGTAATACATTATCGTACAGTTTCGGCTCATTATTAGCACTCTACGCGTCAATTGAAGTAATTTATTTTTTCCCGAATTTAGCAGGGCCCCGAAATTATATATTAGGGTAGGACGGGGAAATGGCGTTCACTTAAGGAAAACATGGTTTTAAATTATTTATTATGAATCAAAAGTAACAAGAGTAACAAAGTCTTTAATTATCGAGTAATCAACAATTTAACAACAAAAGCATATATCTTTAACCTACTAGTAGTAGGAAAACATTATTAAAAAAACATGTTTGAGCGGCATTGCCCCTGACTTTGGGTAATGCCGCTCAGGGTCTCATAAAGAAGTGTACCCAATCCAATCTGGCTGTTTTGCAGCTGCTTTGATCAAAATTGTTTTTGATATTGTTGCGCTCAGCAAATTTATAAACAAGTTTATGCAAATCTGCAACATTGAGTCCATAACATAGCGAGCCCAGCAACTTAACTTGTTCAGCAATTTCAGTTTCTTGCTGTTGGGTGGAAAACGGGCTTCTTCGGTCCAAGCCGCTTTAGCGGTAGTCCTTTGACGATTTCTTGGCATATCTATCTAAAACAATAAAAAAATATGTCACTAAGGGGTAATGGCGCTCAGATGAGCGGTATAACCCCAACCGGTCGTTTTGTAATTAATTTGAAATTTTAAAAAAATCATACACGATTGTTGAAAATTGACTGCAATATTACAAAATAGAATAGTTTATTGGCAGAAAAGTAAAATTAGTAATTAAATAAGCATTAAAGTTTTGGACTTACCGACAAAAAACATCTTATTAAAAATAAGATCAGTGCGGCCGCAAACGAAGAAACGCTCTTCACGGTCACATGACGCGAGCTGACTATCCGTTTGCAACGATGTCTATTAGAGGCCCCCTCCCCTCGCGCTTCACGCGACGTGACGTGTCGCTACGTTTCTTTTTGACAGAGTTACAGAGGTGAGCGCCATTATCCAGTGAGCGCCATTCCCCCTCCCTCCTCTACTCACGCGTGTTGAATAAATAAATTTATAATTTAGTGTTACCTTTTTTCTGAACGTATGTCTTAAATGTAGTTTTTCGAGTTTGCAATTGGAAAGAAAAGTTCTTTTTAGACTTATAGTTTTTTGGTGGTCGAATTTAACGTAGCTCATTTATTCACAGTTATTTTTCCGGAATGTATAAGAACCCGGACTTTTATAATATATTATCGCGTTAAAATAAAAGCGCTTTTTGAGATGACTAATTTTGCAACGTAAGTTGACGAAAAAACGGTAGCTATCTACAAATTCGGGCGAAGCCGGACCGAGACACTAGTATGGTATAAAATTTATTTATTTATAAAATACTAGCACAAGTTCGGCGCAGAACAGATCATGCTCACAAAAATAATTGATCAATTTGAAACATGAATATTTTAAACTGCATAATATAGTGTTTATGGCGTATTTTTAATATTGTTGCGTGCTACCTGGTGGGACGATAATGTGTTCCATTGAATGTTCCAGACTACGACAACAACAACAATGGAAAGAAGGGAAAACCCGACCTTCATAGAATTGCCTGGAGAAGGCAATGCATGTATAGAATTGAGTGCAATGTAAAAAATTGAGTGCAATTATATAAATCTGGTTGTACATAAATAGCTTCTGTGTTGTAAATAATCATGTGAATATAGTTAATAAACAAGTGCGAATAAGTGTACTAGATAAACTTGGGTGTGTTTGTGTGTTGTAAATATTTTGTGTACGTAATTAGGATTTTATATTCTTCTGTCACTTAGTTTTCTATTTTATTATTTAGAACTATAAGTATTGTTTCTGTTAACGTTATTATTACTGTTTGTTAAAGAAGTACACTTTCGTTGTGGGTTTAACTGTTTTGTTAAACGTTTATTATTCTAAATAAATAATTTCCACACGGACAGAACAGTTTTGTTACAATATAGTACATTTGCTTTCAGTTTACAATCAATATGGAATATATAATTTCATTGTCGCATTTAATGTTTGTTTGACAGGCCTGGTGTGATATATCTACACGCAATGCATTTAAAATATATCTGTATAAACTATAAATAATAGTGTATGCGCTATGCATTTTATATACAGATGACGTTGACCTGATAATTTAGGTACAACTACCTATCTATAGATTCTCGGGCTTTTGTATGATGACTATTTTTTAACACTGACCATTCTTTCTCTTGTTAACGACTCACTACACATTGTGTTAACAAGATTAAAAAAAAAAACATTCAGATTTTTAATCGATACAAAAATGCAATAGTTTAATGTTTAAGAACTCTATATTAGCTACATATACAACTTCTTAAAATAAATATTTTACTGAAAAAATAGGCAAGAACTCAGGAGTATCTACCATTGGTTCTCTTTTGGTAATTTAAATTAAAAATAGTTGGCAAAACCAAAAGTTTTCCACCGTACATATTATAAATTATAATGGAAAAATTGAGAAAATAGGTTTAAAAAATTAAAAAAAAATAAAAATTAAATTTATAAAGAAATATATATAATATATTAATATCAAGTGCAAATAAAATGGAATAGAAAAATTATTTTCCAATGATGTCGACGAGGATCGAACCCGACACCTTGTCATTACTGGCCTTACGCCTTAACCGCTTTGCCACAGCGCGCTTGCACTGTGCTGTTGTTATCATCATATAGAAGTATAGCACTTATTCTACGGTAATATACTACACTTACAGTAATAATTATTTGTTTTTTTTTAACTGTCAAAAATAATAAAATAAAACAGTTTATAAAAATTAAACTACTGAACACATTTTAGTAAATTTAAATAGGATTCTGGTTTGATAGTAAACAAAGTGCATAAAATAAGGCATCCGACCAAAATTGCGATCTGTAGAGCTCGAACGTACATAATACGTACAGACCAACCGACAACTGTTGTTCGTGATTTTCAATTACAATTTTAGTAGTATATACCTATTTTATGAACTTGAATGGTTAAAAATAGTAATATAGATCAGAATCTCCTCTTTTCAAAAAGCTTCAATTTGAATGGATTTCATGTGAAATTAACTTAGATATAACTTCTTATATGAACGAAAGTCAGCTCTGACGCACAAAGCGATAATAAAGCACATACCGCTAGTTTAGCGGTATGTGCAATTCTTAAAGAAAAACTACTTCAAATTTTGAGTAGTTTTTCTTAAAGAATTTTTAATTTTCCTTTTATTTATTTAGACTATGTTTCATATGGCACACGCGTGTGCCAAGTAATATTAGAACTGTAAAAAAAGGTAAAACGAAGACCTGAAATTATGATTATATTGTTATTTCGGTACCGTTTAAAATAAATTTTAGGACAAGCGCGTGTGTCGTCTTAACGGTTTATGGTTTTACGACGGACCCTTTTAAATTTTCCTACAAAATATACATGTCGTAAAAATTCTATTCTCCGTCAAAATATGATGATATATTGCTTTTGTAAATTTAACTTTTTTATTTCTGTTTTTTAACACGAAAAGTGTGGGAGCATTAAAAGGTAACTTTATATCTGGTTTTGCCCTGGTCTGGTTTAGAATGGCGACGTTTCGTTCATTTTAAATAGTGTAGGACGTAGGTACTTCGAAAAACCAATTTGGCTCTCGTTCATCCGTCCGGGTATCTTACAAAAACTCGGCGAACATATAGATATTTCAAATCTTTGGTTAACGTCTGATTACTCTTCAATAAATAAAATTATCAACCGATTTTTCAGATAAAATATTAACAAAAATTGTATAATTTTTGTTAGTATATTGTCTGAAAAATCGGTTGATAGTTTTGCGTCTACAATCAATTATGCTATTATTATCTGGGGAATGTCAAAAGATAAAGACCGAATATTTATCATTCAAAATAAAATAATAAGGTTAATTTTTAACTTAAAACAAAGAGAAACTTGTGACACATCTTTAAGAACAATGGTATTCCAACCTATTGCGCAATTTATGCAATAGATTTGCTTACTTACATACACAAAATAGCTGCAGCCGATAACAAAAATAGAAACAATAGTGCTTATAATACGCGCCCAAAGAATTACAGCATAAAGCATAACACGACTTTCTTTGAAAAGAGTGCCACCTATCTTGGTTATAAAATGTGTAACAATATCCCAAAATCAATAAAATATTCCAAATAGTATTTTGATAAAAAGCTGAAACAATACATAATTAATATAGTTCCATATTCTATAAATGACTTCCTATCGGATTAATAATTATTTTAACATATTTTAACTGTGTACTGACGTTTTGTATCCATGATTTTATATAATGGCGCAACAAATAAACATTTATTATTATTATTTATTGAAGAAGTATAACTTTCTCACTCCCGCTCACTTACTATACTTAAATAAAAACATTGGCAGCTCTCAGTTATATTTCAACCATTCGATCGCTTTCACAATAGAAACGTTTAGCTACGAGTAACGTCCTGGGCCGACTTTGCTCTTTGACAAAAAAAAATTGAAATCGGATGAGTAGCTTCGGAGATTCCTCTTACATCCAAACTTACAAACTTTACCTCTTTATAATATTAGTATAGATATATCGGTTTGAAATCACTGCCGCTAAAGAAATTTTACTTCAACAATAATAAATTAAAAATATTAGTTGGGACTAGTCTTATATAACTGATAGTTGGTGATTTAAAAAAAAATACAAAATTGGAAATTTTTCGTATAACGCGTAACAGTATTGGAATGTAATATAATTCTACTGAATTGGATACTGACGCCAAACACTCTACACTAATATGTCAGGATACGATAAATAAAGTAATATATCTATTATTGCATGACAAACCCCTGAAAATTACATTATTTCTCTTAACACCTCATAGCTCAATGTAAATGGTCCATGACCAAAATAATTTCGCTCGATTCTGGATAAGATATTCTTGATGGTTTTATTTCGTATGAGTATTTATGGTGATTACTTTTTGTGATATCGAGAGAAATATGCCAAAACTATTACCGTACATAATATAGAAACTTATAACTGTTTTAATTGACTACGCTATATTTTCGATAAAACAGAAATTTAGTGTAAGTATATGCCCTATTATAACAAAATATTTGTAGTAAATATATTTCATAAATACATATAAAACAGTTTATTTCTATGATTTTGAATCTTTTAAATATCACTACTCTATTTTACAGTTTTTAAAGCTTTTTCGTGGTAAAACATTAAGGTATTACGAGCACCAAGGCAACTTTAAATAAAAGGCTTGATTTTTTTTTATATTTCGGCAGATGAATGATGTCTTTTCATTTCTCCAAAACTAGCCGGTGGAAATAAAAAAAAACTATTTAAATTAAAGTTAAAACCTTAATAAATTATTGAAAACAAAAAAAACCCGTTGTGCCCGTCTAATTAAAAAGATATTTAATCTTTTTAATTAAATATCTTTTTAATTAGTCGGGCATAACGGGTTTGTTTTGTTTTCAACAATTTTTTAAGGTTTTAACTTTAATTTAAATGTTTTTTTTTTAATTTTCACCGACTAGTTTTGGAGAAATCAATGAAAACATATCATCCATCTACCGTTTTACCATAAAGCCAATGTTAAATATGCCTACTTCTGAAGTCATTTATATATTTAAATAATCGGACAACCCCCCCCCCCAAATTTTCAGAATTGGTTAAGACTTAGTCCAACTTCATATAAAAAAATCAAGCCTTTTATTTAAAATTGTCTTGGTGCTCGTACTACCTTAATAAATAAAAATAAATTTAAAATGCAATTTCAAGAAAATTATTATTCAATTATTATCCATTTATTTTTATATCCAATTATTATCCAATTATCCAAATATTTCCTTTTTTGTTATCATAATAATTATTGTATTTGAGTGAGTTTCTACAATATCTATTAAATAACTAATTTTATACTTTTCTTTTTATCTTTTATATTTTTATAAAAAATTTATTACAGTCAAGTCAAATACAAAAAAAATGTAAATTAATATAATACCTATTATAATTTTTATTAATTTATATATACTTGTATGAATTATAATGAATTGGTAAAACGGTTTTTTGAAAGTTAAGTCATCAAATTATGTAGCACATAAATAACGTATAGAGATAAATAAAATAAAGGCATATGTCGTATTAAACAATTTTGGCCTTCGTGTCACATGGGCATTTGCTACTCGTTGTTCTCTTTGAAAACCAAGTTTATTGTATCACACTGCGTTTGCCGGTGACCAATTCTTTACCGATGTTTGACCCATTGGCTTACACCACCACCCTCGCACTGCACTGCGGCAATCTTCATTTAGGTGACCCTTTGAAACTGTACGCACATCTGTTCTTTTGTTTATATACTGACGTATGTTACGTCAATGTATTTGTATAAATAGAAATTGACGCCAGTTGAATGAAATATTGTATTATTTTCACCATGGCTGCTATTTGTCGATATCCCTTGCCTTTGTCGATACTCCAATTTAAGTGCGATTTTTTTAAGTCTTATCTATTTATGCGAGTTGGGGCCAATAATTATTTGCGTTAAGGAAGTACCCTCGATACGCAGTAAGTCAAAGAATTTCAATCCTCTACTTGAGTAGCGTAGTATATAATTTGGCAACACCGCATGCCTTGCCATAGTTACAAGTGTTTATGTACGCAGCATGTCAGTACGCGGTGTCAAATTCGCATTAATTTATAAAAATGAGCGAAAAAAGATATTATTGGAAGGGAAGAAAAGTTTCTAAAAAAGCGTACGATAATCGAGTACGACAAAGTGAAGTGGGTAAATTGATTCGATTTTTTATTGCTTTTCTTTATTCCTGTCATTTCGGAAATAATAATATACTATCATTTTTTTGGAATACTATGATTTTAGCATTTACTCAATTTACGTATGTTTTTACAATATCAAAACTGCTGCAGTTTCGTAACTTACCTTTGAATGACGCGCCACAAACTATAATATTGCGGTGTTGCCATGTTTATGAATTGCTAAAAAGCTCGGCTTTGTTTTAGTCATTTCTATTAACATAAGCAAACTTTATACGTTTTGGACAAAGAAAAATATTTATAGAATATTCGTTTATATTTCCTGAAAATTTTATCAAAATCTGTTTGTCAATTCCAACGTAATAAATGATGGAGTGCGTCAAAATCACATATTCCCATAAGACTCCATGTTAAGTGCAGCGAAATAAAATGATCACAATCTTTTTTCAAAGTCAACCAAAAATCACAAAAGTTTAACTGAGTCATTTTTGAAAAGGTTTTGACATATTTGCAAATTTTCGTAATTTTCTGTTTATTAATTCATTTATCGAGAGTACTTCCTTAAATATTTGACGCTAACGCTGTAACTATTGCAACGAAAAACAAATCACGTAATATATTATTTTTAATAGAGCTGTAACAAACCGTATGTATTCGTTACTGAGTAACGGGCACATTGTCTGACTCGAAGTAACGAATCGTTATTTACAAATTCATTTCGTTACTCGCATTTGTCGTATCCATGTCAGTTCGACTCGTTTGATGCGGTTATACGTTATACGAATGAAGTCATGCCGTATCACGTATGTGACGCGCCTCGATGCGGTGGTACATGCTTGATGCTGTTAGTACACGATTGTATGTCGTATGAAAAGTAACGAGTAACGTAATGATACGAAAGTAACGGGTTCTTTAAGTAACGAATACATACGGGTACACAATTTCTCCTTACTTTTACAGCTCTAATTTTTAATCGATGCTAGTAGATTACAGAGGCTGCGTCGTTCCATCTGATCAATCGACGTAAGCGGGGCAATGACTTTAACCGTTCATATTTTTAGTCAACCTATAATGAAAATGTTAATAATGTAATTTATATTTAACTAGAATTATGTGTCTCTCACCACAAAAAATTAATGTATTCTCTTTTGATTTCTTTGACATATTTTTTGACGTGATAACGAAAAAGTGTCACGTTCCGCCTGATCCTGAGCGTGCAAGCGAGGGCGCGGTATAAGCGATAGAGAGGCACGATCGGCCTAAGCGTCGGCTTGTACGCATTTCAATGTTTCTTTATGACGTTATCACGTAAAACTATCGTCCGTAAACCGACTTTACAGACAACCAATTTTTTAAATACTGCCACGCAATTAATAGACAGATCCGTCGAATGACGTCATCCCCCACTAGAATCCAACAGAAAGAGGCTATCTCTGTAATCTACTAACCTTGATTTGCAATATACAAATAGATAGCTATAGTTTGCTATTACATTATGAAACACCCGTTGTTGACGTTAGAATGCAGTATTAGAAAAAATATTATTCAAACAATGTCACTGTCGAAATTCATAGACGTAGCTTTGGATTGGGTGAAGGTTCATATGATGCTTAAAGTAAAAATGGTTCTCGGAGGATGTGAAATTCTGTTGCAAATATGCTTTATTCTGAGGTGACACAAAATATGTCAAACAATCTAATTATTACAAGATTCTGCAGCCATTTTGTTTTAAAGCAATTACAAGAATTTTTACAAACGTGAAAACAAATTTTACAGCTTCTATACAACTTCAGTAGAAAGTTGTTTCACTTTTAACTTTATTATTTGGTAGTAATATTTAAGTCAAGGTCTTTTGAAACCGTATTTTTTATCATAAAAATTAAAAGTGTTTGCAAACAGTAAAGTTTATAACAATCCTTAAAAACGGAAAGTTAATACTGACGAAAGTAATTTAGTTTAGTACGGTAAGCAGGTGACTTTTTTTTTGTAGAACTGCACTTTCTTCGAAGTGAGCGCAATAAATCACGTAAATTGAACAAAAGTGAAAAGGTGAATTGTAACAAACAGACATTTGCTTTATATTAGTTAACATTACAAACAGTTACAGGTAAAATTGCGTTGTTCAAATTTTACGGCTACTCCGTGCTAATTTTGACGTCACAAATTCTAACGAAACAGTTAACTGAAGCACGTTGTTGACAAATTTCAATGAAATATATTTTTCTTCATATACCTCGATCGAAAAGTGCAATACTTTCGGTATCAACTGTAAGGCAGAAACATTTACTCCTTAGTGGGATTACACGCATCAATGAACAGGGCCGGCGGTTGACGTGGATAGTATGGGTAGTGGTACCCACTCGGAAAACATCCCAGTGGGTACATACCCACTCGGAATTATCGGACAAAACCCTAAATTCTAATGTTTATATGTTTAAAATTTAAAATTGCAAAACATCATCCATGAAAGCCCCTTCCCCTTCCCAACTCTTTCTTACTACCCACTCGAAAAAAAAGTGTGACGCCGGCCCTGTCAATGAAGGAAGTTCGTACGTTCGGGCGGTAGTAAAGCAAAAACAACCAATCAACTGTTATTTAGATGTTTTTTCCATAGCAATCTTATTACATTTTAGTTAATTAAGTCATTCGTGCTTTACATATAACATCGAAGCTTCTTGCTTTGGAATTTATCTGTGTTGCGTGCTTACGATCGAGGTATGAAGAAAAATAGTATACACAACGCTGGCCGAAAGTGTGATACCTCGCCCTTCGCGCCATGATGGTAAATCACACTTTCGGCCCTTGTGGTGTAATATACTATCCTTTAGTGCTGTTGACTGACTAGAAATCTTGACACGAGATGAACAAGTTTTCTCGTCACAATCGTTATAAGAAAGACACAAACGAGAATTGTAAAGTTTTTCGTCTCGGCGAATGGTCATTATTGACGAGACACACGACACCCCTCTTTCCTTTGAGCCTTGGTTTGCTAAGGTTTCGGTACCGTAGTATAGCGGTCGTAATATGACGTAACAAAAAGTATGTACATAGAAGTTATTGAATTTTTGATGCGTGAAACATCTATTAGCGCGTTTGGTTGGGACTAAAACCATGCACTTTTATGAAACGACGTTTTATGGAAGGATGTTACGATTGTGTGCGTTGAAATAAACATGGCTTTAGTCGAGGGCAACATTTGGTTAACAGGGCGAAATTTAGTTACTACTATTTCGTTAGATGACAGCGCGGGACGCTTGCTTTGTGTATGCGTTGGATTATAACTTGACTTTTGTTAAAGACGACAACTAGATGACAGGGAAAAATTTTAGTTACAGGGCGATATTTCGTTAGTTGACAAGGCGAAATTTAGCAACTAGAATTTTGCTTAAATTTATGTTTCACAATAAATAAAATTATCGACCAATTTTTCAGACAATACAGTGTGAGTCAGACCACCCCGTATCAGTCGTTTTTTTCGAAAACGGTTAGTCGTAGAGAGTTGTGTCAAAAATATGTTTTATAAAAGCCCTAATGAAGAATCGAATGGTGATATTTTTTCCCCTCGGAAAGGTCGGCTTCCCTGTTAGTTTGCTCCGGAATGTTAAATGGCACGATAGGTCGAAAGTGGTATTGTTGAAAAGATCTTTAAAAAATAAGTAAGTTTTGTAGGACATTTTTTTTTTGTTACTACCACCCCTGTTAAGTAATATTCGTTTGAAATTATTAAATTAACATGTAAGAAAAACAAACTTAATTTTAAAAGTTGGCATTTAAAATCTAGTTACCTAATTAAACAATGTCACAAATGTTCAAACTGTCTTCAATTTACTTCTAAACACTGCGGAGCTCTTCTAGATATGTTATGAGTACCTGGAAGTATTTTCCGACAAAAAAAACAATTGCAATTATTGAAAACTTATTGTGACATTGTTTAATTAGGTAACTAGATTTTAAATGCCGACTTTTTGTTATTCTGATATGTTAATTTAATAATTTCAAACGAATATTACTTAAGAGGGGTGGCAGTAACAAAAAAAAATGTCCTACAAAACTTGCTTATTTTTTAAAGATCTTTTCAACAATACCACTTTCGACCTATCGTGCCATTTAACATTCCGGAGTTCTGAACATTCCGGAGCAAACTAACAGGGAAGCCGACCTTTCCGGGGGGAAAAAATATCACTATTCGATTCTTCATGAGGGCTTTTATAATACAGATTTTTGAGACAACTCTCTACGACTAACCGTTTTCGAAAAAAACGACTGATACGGGTGGTCTGACTCACCCTGTATATTAACAAAATATATAATTAATACATTAACGTTTCGATCCGGATTTGGATCTTCTTCAGAACTGATCTAAAAAATATTTAAAAAATTGTTTGTTATTATTTTTTCAATATTTTGATATTAATTAATAATTTTGAAGGAATTTTATAAAAAGCGAATTAGAAATTGAATATTAATTATTTTTTATATTTTTTAGATCAGTTCCGAAGAAGGTCCAAATCCGGATCGAAGCGTTAATGTATTAACTATATATTTTGTTAATATATTGTCTGAGAAATTGGTCGATACTTTTAATTATTGAAGAATTCTAATCAGACGTTAATCAAAGATTTGGATTATGTTTGACAACTTCTAGATGCCTCACAACGGCTCACATTTCTTACTCTATGGTGGAGCCGCCGCTACTGAAAAAATCATACAAATTTATTTCTATGCACACGTTTTTTTTGATACGTCATTCACCATCACATTACAGACGCAATGTTTCAAAATTTAACCCCCTTTAGAATTCGGTGGTGCAATTAATGAACTATATTGAAAAATATTACGCAAATTTTAATAAAAATATAACTTGTCTTCAGGTTGATACAATATAAAATGATTGATTAAAGATGGTTTGCAGATAGCGTAAACATTCTACAGTATCTGTTGAGAAATCAGATCGTTTTGTATGGTACATGGCTATCCAATCAAAACACAACTCGAAATTCAAAGAAACGATTGTAAGATACTTAGTTTCATAGTGCTGCGTTAACTTGAAAATAATGTCTTATTTGTTCGTTTTTTAGTTTCCTTCGCGCATTTCTTGTTTCATAATGTAAAGCGTAAAAAGATGGAAAAAAACTCAATGAACAATTTTTTCAAGTATAGATAGATAATTTTCTTATTTTCAATAAAAATCATATTTTCTTTTACATGATTTATATCTTCAACTAAAATCGAAACAGAAGTTTTGAATTAAAAATATTCAGGAAATAGGTAGCATATTACAACATAAAGGCCGAAAGTTTGATATCTTACACTGCGGGCAGTGCGAGGTATCAAACTTTCGGCCAGTGTGGTGTATACTATTTTTCTTCATACCTCGGTCGTAAGTACGCTTATTAAATACATTAATTAATTAACTACTTTTTTACATATAAAAGCACAGATAAATTCCAAGCAAGCAGCTTTGAGGTTATACGTAAAAACACGAACGACAGCTCTTCGCTACTAGTAGCTAAAATGTAATAGGGTTGCTATGGAAACGACATCTAAACAACAGTTGACGTGATTTTTTCTTTACTGCCGTCCGAACGTACGTAATTCCCGTATCAGTGCGTGTAGTCTCTGCACCAATGCGTAAGTGTTAGACTTTCTGCCTTATAGTTGATGCCGAAAGTATCTACTTTCGATCGAGGTATGAAGAAAAAAATTTTTTTTTATTTTTAAGGCGTCCAAACAAGCTTGGTTTTGATGAATGTAACGTTAACTTACAAACGCGTGTACTGCCTCCAAACAAGCACGCGTTTGTAATGCAACATTAACTTAGAAAAGCGTGTCGAATTTACTGAAGTTGCAATGATACCCGTAATCGATTCTTGCAATGTCTTTTTGAAACCATATTTTCAAAGATTTCCGGTAAAAAAACTGTGGTATTACTCCACAGAATGGTCACACACAATTTTTGGTTTATTTTTAGACATTTTATTTTTTTCTTTATGTCTAGTGTCCAACCGAACTTTTGGTTTCGGCAAAAAAACTGGTTTCAGCTTAGTTTCGGTTTCGGCTGCCATCCGGCTCAAACAGAAACTATATTCGGGAGGTTTCGCGCTGAAATCAGATATGTTCTTGTTGTATTTGGTAGGTATGTACTTATCGTTTTAATTTTATTGTAGCTCGTTAACAAGAGTACTATACAATAGACCAAAGTTTAGAAGAAATACCTTAATTATTCCTTACACAAGATAGTCTGAAAAATAAGTTTTTATTTAAAATAATTCACAACATGTTTCGACAAATCTAGTTGTCATCATCAGGTGTAAAAATGCATATTAAAAAATTGGTTGTCTGTAAAGTCGGTTTACGGACGACAGGTTTACGTGATAACGTCATAAAGAAACATTGAAATGCGTACAAGCCGACGCTTGGACCGATCGTGCCTCTCTATCGCTTATACCGCGCTCTCGCTTGCACGCTCAGGCTCAGGCGGAACGTGACACTTTTTCGAGCGTGCAGTCGGTGTTTCATCAATTTATAAGACGTTATCACGTCAAAAATTGTCAATATATGTTAAAAAATTAACAGTTAACAATTTGTAATTTTTTAATATATTATATCAACAATTTTTGACGTGATAACGTCTTATAAATTGATGAATCACCAATCTTATAAATTGATAAAACACCGGCTGCATGCACGAAAAAGTGTAACGTTCCTAACGTTCCTAGCGTTCCTAACGTTCCGCCTGACCCTGTGCGTGCTTTTCTCGAAAACGGCCCTAACGATTTGGATGAAATTTACTGAAAAGGGATTTTGGGGGGCAAAAAATCGTTTTAGCTAGGTCTCATCTCTCGAAAAAATCGTTTTCATACAAATTTTATCATTATAAAAATCAATTTTTTGACGTATGAAAATACTTAAATATTGTAAGTAGGTTTTGGAATTTTATATAAACAATGAAACAATTGTTTTCAAAATATTATGACAGTTAATCTTTGAGACTTAAAATAAATACGAAAGAAAGAAAGTTAAAAAAACAATTATATTATAGGTGGTGAGTAATTTTAATAAATAAAATTAACCTAAATTTGAAGCAAAAGATGCAATATCATAGATTCGAATTATTATAATTATTATATAAATTTAGGTTATGTATTACGGAATACGTTATCACGTAAAACTATCGTCCGTAAACCGACTTTACAGACAACCAATTTTTTAATGTGCATTTTTACACCTGATGATGACAACTAGGTTTGTCGAAACATGTTCTGAATTATTTTAAATAAAAAATTATTTTTCAAACTATCTTGTGTAAGGAAAAATTAAAATATTTTGATATTTAAGTATCAACATTGCTGTCTGAAATCTACAATTGACTAATGAATTCGTTCGTGTATTTTGGGCTTTAATTGAATTTGATTAAAAGTTCAGGGTTGAGTTAGAAACGGATAGACCTGTAGGTATAGGCACAGGACGGCCTACCTGCGGTTCAGTGCAAGAGATACCTATGATTACTGTGAGCATAAGGCCGGTCGTGCTTCATGTCGCAAAGAACCGTCTAGTGATGCTTGGACGTCTGCATGACGGCGGACCTACCGTGGTGCTGTCATATTGTAAATCCACCATGACATCTTCCCACAGCCATAATAGCGTCTCTACAAACAACATAAGTAAATATACTTCGTTACGTTGTGTTTTTACGTTACGTCATTACGGATTAATCATTTCAAAATATGAGGGTCCAGTACGATAACTCCAAAGGAGGAGGGTCAATAAGGCCGGTTTTCGGCCCATTTTATTTTTGAGTAAAAAAAAATGAAAACATATTTTTTAATAACTACTAACAAAAATAAGTCGATTTGGCCCTAAACGGACAACCCCCAAGCCTTCCTAGTACCCCTAAAGGAGAGTTAAAAGGGGTGATTTTACTAGTTATTCTAAACATTATTTATTTATGTAAACTTGATCACCAGATTAGATCAGGGTATTTTAGGGTTTTTGGGGTCGCTGATTCCGAATCTGAGGTCCGTTGACTTCTATCAGATCAGGTTCAAGGTCATTTAAAGGTCAAACTGTAAGAAAGCTGTTAAAAATTAAAAATCAAATATATAGGTTTTTGGGGTTGCAGATTCCAAATGACCTTGAATCTGATCTGATAGATAGATTTGGAATCAGCGACCCCAAAAACCCTAAGATACCCTGGTCTAATCTGGTAATCAAGTTTACATAAACAAAGAATGTTTAGAATAAATAGTAAAATCACCCCTTTTAACCCTCCTTTAGAGGTACTAGGGAGGCTTGGAGATGGTCCGTTTAGGGTCACATCGACTTATTATTGTTAGTAGATATAAATAAAATGTTTTCATTTTTTTACTTAAAATAAAATGGGCCGAAAACCGGTCTTATTGACCCTCCTCCTTTTGAATTTTTTTAAATCATAAAAAACGCTAAATTTTGACGTTCCAAAAAAAAAAAAACTTTGCGGATTATTCACAAATTTCGTCTTACACTGTCATTTTTTTAATCTAACCAATCAAAAATCACATATACACGTCATAACAACTGGTGTAGAAGTACTGTATTACTATCTCACTTTATATACACGACCCCGCAATTGTTTTTTAAAGAATTCTCTCCAAACGCGTTCCCCTTTTCACTGCGAAAAAAACGCTATCGCATCGATACGACACCGTAATTGTTTTTTAAAGAACTCCCTCCAAGCGCCTTCCCCTTTTCACTGCCCAAAAAAAATAATTTTTAAAAATCAATTTTCCAGACTTAAAACGGCTAATATAACCAAAAATATGATAATAATACATTATAGTACTAACAGACGGTCGTACTTGGTTCGAAGCGGACAGCGGATCTGGTCCGCTCCGTACCAAATCTGTTCGTCTGTACAGTAGTCTGCGTGTCCGCCCGGTTCGATGGGAACAGATTCGGTCGTCTGTTGCAAGATCCGCCGTACCATGTCCGTTGTCGGACCGGACCAAGTTCGAGCGTCTGTTAGTACTATTATAGATTATTTAGAGAACAGCTTCAGGTAATGGCCAACGTGCTGATCTTTCGATAAAGTTGTCATGATTATGTTATTTGATGACACTAACGACCTAACTTGTTAAGCGTCTAAAATCTACAATTTTGAAAAATGATAATACTTAGAATCTAAATAAAAATAATAAGTATTCATCTTTAAGCACAAAAGTGGAAAAATTTATGCGGCTTCATTGTCTTTACTTGATTTTTCGCTAATTTGTTTCCTATACAAAAGTTGCTGTTTGCTTTAATATTAATTCAAGACCCGATCGACTTCATTTTTACTGTAGATGCTTATAATACAGTTAATTTATTCTTAAAATTATTCATTAAGGATATTTCATGCATTAAACAACATTTACTTAAATTTTGGACGTCTAGTATTTAAGAAATTAATTATTAAAAATGTAATTTTTAACACAGTGATAAAAAATAACAGACTCGCCAGAAATGCAAATCAAACCAAATTGGCTCCAGACAAAACTGATTACCTATTTGAAAATCCTTTTTATAAATAACGTAAAAATTCAAATGAAAAAAAAATTGGTTGTCTGTAAAGTCGGTTTACGGACGATAGTTTTACGTGATAACGTATTCCGTAATACATAACCTAAACCTCCCAAAATTTGGTTTCAATCCGCTTATCCTTGGTGTCGGAATGATAAGAAATGTCAAAAGTGACGTTTGCAACTTACAAAGTATTATGTTCTAATAATAATTAGTTATTCCAATACTTAACTTAGAAGGCTTTGCATTTCACAATATACTTATGTCAAAAAATTGAATTAAACATTAGAAATGCAGCTGTTTTCATGTTAAGACAAGACATACGTTTGCTTCTAATTTCCATGTACGGCAAACAAAGACAACCGACCGCGTCGCGCCATGCATTACACAACATTGCATTTATACAGCTATTTTTCTATATAAATTTGTATAAAATATTTTTCTATATAAATTTGTATAAAAAAACTGTTTAGGCAAATTCTGTTATACGAAATCTATGTAAAATGTTCTCCTCTTTCGTTTAAGACTGGTTTCAAACCGATCTGATTTAAATTGAGCGAGAAATTAGCAAAAAGCACGCACAGGGTCAGGCGGAACGTTAGGAACGTTAGGAACGTTACGTTACACTTTTTCGAACATGCAGCCGGTGTTTTATCAATTTATAAGATTGGTGATTCATCAATTTATAAGACGTTATCACGTCAAAAAACTTTCTAATATTCAATAAATTATTTTTCTAAATATTTAAAAATTAAAGTTTGATTAAAAAGATGTACCTAATATAAAAAAATACTATATAATCAACAATAAAATACGGACGCAATTAAAATTAAATTTTATTGTTCGTTTATCGAAAAGATTGGTATGTAGCTTCGCGGCGGAGTCAGTGTTAAGATAGTTTTATGAATGGTAACTATGGTGAGAAGACCTAACAGTATTTTCTAGAGATAAACTATTTGCCTCTAAAATAAAATTTGTTCAGTTTTTCCACAATTCTTTAATTTGTTTTTATACTGATCTTAAATCTTAAATTTTCAATAGTTTTCATTTTGAATTTGAACTCCTTAACAGTTTTTTTATAGAAAGAATGTTTAATTATCTTAATACCCTTTAATAAGCGTCATTAAGTTAATTTCTACTAATAATAGAGTAAATGAAGCTTACACCAAACACAGATTAAAAAAAACAATCTTTCGCAGTACGGAAAATCACACACGTTGACGCATGTTTATTCGCATACAAGGAACTATATTTAAATAATGTTACACAAATTAAGAAAAATATATTTAATTATCCTGTACTGCATTCGTGCGTTACAATACTAATTTTATTTCATACCCTACGCACTTTTAGTTCTTACAAGAATTAATTAGTGGGAACAATCTAAGAATCTGTAATAAAATCTAGATGATGTAGAAGGCTATGCTTTTATTTGCCGTCTATTTTACTCACGTATAGGGTCTTCCAATAGAGACTTCCGAACTTTGACAGTTGATAGCGGCCATCTTGTTGAAGCTACATCTGTCAAATTGGCTGTCATTTACAGCCCCGCATCTAGGATTTTTTCGAACCGGGGCAGAAACTTGATAATGGCGCCCCCTCTCTCCAGCGTTTGTGATAAATTACTTTAAAAAAATCAATAATGGTTGGCATTTTTTGTGAACGAAACCAACAGAAAACAAGCAGATTGAGTAAATCGGAAAAAGGACAGATTGGGTTTCAACCATATTCTATCATGATTTTGGTGCCCCCTTAAATTGCCGCCCGGGGCGGGTGCCCCGGTTTGCTCCCCCCTAGATCCGGGGCTGGTCATTTATTCAGTCTGTTTTGCCAAATCACCATGGACGGATATAGCGTTCAACAACACGTGCAAATGATAAAATTGTTTTATCAAAATAGGTGTTCTGTTCGGGAAACGTTCATCGAAAAATCATCTTCAGCGATAAGGCATATTTCTGGATGAATTGTCGATACTAATTCACATGAGATCAAAGAGCGTCTAGTGCATCCCGAAAAAGTCACTGTTTGGTGTGGATTTTGGGCTGGCGGCGTCATCGGTCCATATTTCGTTGAGAACGACGTTGGCCAGACCATCACCGTCAACGGCGAGCGCTATAAGTCGATGATTACCAACTTCTTTTGGCCTTAATTGGACAATATGGACACCAACGATATGTGGTTTCAACAGAACGGCGTTACGTGCCACACAGCTCATGCCACATCGGACATTCTGCACGAGCGATTTGAGGGCTTGGTTATCTCACATGGAGGTGATGTGAACTGGCCACCGAGATCGTGCGATTTGACCCCCTTAGACTATTTCTTGTGGGGTTTTATTAAGTCGCAGGTCTATACGAATAAGCCACTAACCACAGCGGCCCTCAAAGCCAACATAACCCATGGCATTGGTCAAATTCAGCCTGAGTCATGGAAAATTTGACATTTTGGATGCGCGCCACCCAGAGAAGCCGCGGCGGACATTTGAACGATGTTATATTCCACACATAATGGCATCGATAGGCCTTTCAAACGAATATTTTTTTATGATATCACACACACTTTGTTTTATTTAAATTTCAAGATGGGAAGCGCTTAATGAAAAGTTTTCAGTCCCTACATCCCACGCAAAGTGTCTCCTCCTACGCTGCTCGACTATTAGAAAAATACGTTTAACTACGTTTATCCTCAAATTAATAAAGGCTTTTCCCTATTGATCTATGACTGCCATGAAGTGAGGATGTTGAAAAGGTTGAAAATACTGGAGTCGATTAGTCCCGACACATTGAAAATACATGAGTTCTACCAGTATATGTCAGACAATACGCTATTATAACTAGAGGAAAATGTTGAAAATTATTTTAAATAATTGTAAATAATGGGAAAGCGGACACACATATTATAATGTCTTTACTTTTTATTGCTACGCTTCGTCAACACTGCTGACTTTTTCAGAGCTCTGTAAAAATGGAGATTACATAATTATTACTTATAAGACAAATCAAAATAAAAATTATAAAAATATACATTACCAAAAAGTTTATATTAGTATATAAAAACATACTCGTAAAGTTATATCTGTTTACAACTCTAGAAAAATATTCTGAGTTTTTTTATGTCAAGTTTCAAACTTCAGTAGGTATTGTGAAAACCTAGGAGACTTTTAAATTATTTTTATGGCGCCAAATTTTAGTACAATTATCTAATTTTGTAATATTTTTTCTTTATAAAGATTTAATAAATTATTATAGACGTTACTACTTAGTCTTTGTAAATAATAATAATTTTAAGTTTGAAGAGACTTCAATTCTAGCCGCTGAACCGAATTACTTTAAAAGAAACATAAGGGAAATGATCCAAATTTTCCTACATGATACGGTTAACTTTCGAACCGATACTCAAAGACTTAAGTAGTAATGTCTGATCAGACCTTATCCTAATGGTGAAAAAATCGAGCATAGGATGTGACGAAACAGTAAAATAATGGCGAACGCTTTTTCTTTTGCGCTTTTTCTTTTCATACGAGCCGATTATATAAGTACCTACAACGTTCGATATACGTAAATATCGGTATATAAGCTAAAGCTTATCGTATAAGCAGTCTAATGAAGCTGTCGATATGGCATGACGATAACAATGGTAAGCGGCCTTTCCGCTGACATGGATCGTGAATAGCTCAGCTCTTGTATCGATCATGTCGCTCATCAGAATTATTGAAATAAATGCTCATTCTGAATATTTTGTCCTGCCAGTCATTTTATAGAATCCTACATACATACGTTTGTACGCATGCGTGTGTGTGTATCGCAGAGTCAAAACAAACGAAGAAGACAGCTCAGCAATACTTTTTTTAAGGTCACCGACAGTTAGGTGTATTTGAGCTCAGTACCAATTTAATAGTTAAACTAGTAATGACCTGTGCGAATTATTCGCACTAAATAAGTATAATAATTACCACTTTACAAAATTATTTTTTAAATATGATTGCGGTATTCAATTCGTTTCTAACTTCGCACACTGCTTATAACGTTCTTCTTTATGTTGTATTACAATATGAAAATCAGATGACAGATCGAAGATATATTTTACTAAAATTGTCATATAGAGGCGCAAGTAGCAAAAGCGTTGAGCTAAGCCGTCAGATGGCATCGTGTAGCATTGCTGTGACGTTGTTCAGCGTTGCTCCCTGTTTAAAAATTAAAGCCGTTAGATGGCAGACGTTGTTCAGCGTTGCTGTATTTTAATTAATTTACAAAAACAAAAGCAATAATAAATTTTTTAGTTGTCGATGTCAGTAGAGCAAGCAATTATCTGTAAAATGATATATAATTTATGTGGAGAAATTGTGAGGTTTTTTCTAAAAAGGGAGGCAAACATATTTAACTTCAGCGTATTAATATAATATATGATAATAAATTAATGAAAGTCCAATTGATACTTTTATCGGATCTCGATACCGTTGCCAGGCCCTTATAAGTAATACGGCGACGACTCCATAGCATTGGATATGGTAGCTATATTTAGCTCAAGAAATATAACCTCAATTTCTTAAAGACGTGTTGCAATGATATTTGTTAGGGGGTCGATATTTCGGTTCATTTAAGTCACACAATCAAATGTCAATTGAATTAGGATACGTCAAGATTTATTAAGATCAAACGAATTGATGATCAAATGCGTCGTTGTTTGTAATCTTTGACCGCTTCCGTGCGACTCAATTGTTCCAATAATGATGACTGGTCGTTTTTTTCTGTCTTCACAACGACCTGCGACTACGATGACCTAGCGCAATAGAAAAACAATTTATACATGTAAAATACTTGTTTTCACATTACCTCAATCGCATCGAGTCGTGCGGAAATAATTAGTTTTCAATTAACTCTACTTTTAATACCAGGATTGGATTAACCGATTAAATACGATTGGACAAACCTTCGTTTACAAATAGGAAAATATCGAATAAACTATGTATAAGTGATAATTTTTCAAGTCTATCTTAGAACTGATAAGTCAAATGTAAAAAAAATAATGTAGAAATTAAACATTAGATAAAATTAGATATAAATGGTTTCTTTTAAAAATATATTTAAATTATTATTTAATATCAATTAACAAATTGAATTCTACTATGCAGTAATACCGCAAATTTATCCGATAGGTGGGACCGACGAAAACGTAGATCGGTGTACATCTTTGCGGCTAATCTCTGAAACCACTGAATCGATTTAATGACATTTTGTAAATGTGTCCTACTTTCGGTATACGATAGTTTTTATTAAATAAAAATTAAATTTTGTACAAATTTGTTTTAATGACATGTAGCGACATCTCACAGAATTTACTCAAAACTATCAGCTAAAAAGCAAAAAAAAATGTTTTAGTAGCAAGTAGCGACATCTGATAGAATTCGCCCAAAGCTATTAGTTCAGAAACAAATCTGGCAGAATTTGCTCAAAGCTATTAGTTCAGACGCCGAGCCGAAAACGAAATACATTTTGCAGAATTATATCTATCGCACCCGGGTGAAACCGGGACGGACCGCTAGTAAGTGTATAAAATGTTATTTAGATAGGACCAAGGGCTAACTAAAAAACTACTGATGCAGAAGAAAAATATTTAATACAAAGTTTAGTTTTTCATAACATCTAACAACCTCATCTGATGAGACAATGACGTCTTTTTTTCGCAGAATTGAGCCCTTCTGTCACGTTGCAACTGATCAAAAAAAGCGAGTCCCGATTTCGCGCAAGTCGAAATACTGTAAATCGGCCATTACCGAATTTTAAATTATTATTTATATTATTTAATTGACACAAATGGACGAAATAGTTTACGCCACACACTACATAAATGAATATACAATGATAAAATGTTGCTGTCTCTTAGTAAACTGTTATATTCATTTCATTTCACTCTACCATGCGTAAAGATGTTTCACTTCAAAAATACTTAATAAATTTTATATGACTAGTGTCACCTGTGCGAATTATTCGCACTAAATAAGTATAATAATTATCACTTTACAAATTTATTTTTTAAATATGATTGCAGGTATTCAATTCGTTTCTAATATTGCACACTGCTTATAACGTTCTTCTTTTAGTTGTATTACAATATGAAGCTCGGATGACAGATCGAAGAAATATTTTACTAAAATTGTCATATAGAGGCGCAAGTAGCAACAGCGTTGAGCTAAGCCGTCAGATGGCATCATGCAGCATTGTTGTGACGTTGTTCAGCGTTGCTCGCTGTTTCAAAATTAAAGCCGTCAGATAGCGTTGCTGTATTTTAATTAATTTACAAAAACAAAAGCAATAATAAATTTTTTAGTTGTCGATGTCAGTAGAACAAGCAATTAGCTGTAAAATGATATATTATAATTTATGTGGAGAAATTGTGAGGTTTTTTCTAAAAAGGGAGGCAAACATCTTTAACCTTAGCGTATATATGATTTGTATTTACCTCACTGCAAACTTTTAAAAAATGTTCGTATCAATAGTGAAGTAAAGCTAACATTTCCAAGCATGAAAGAACTTTCTGAGGCTGGCGATAACGTAATTTTTCAGATTAGGCGGCGCTAATAACACCAGATGTCGAGCGTTTATAATTTACAATCTCACTCTTTCAGATTAGGCAACCTTTGAAAGCTAATTTCTATAAGACGAATTTCTACATTTTTTTAAACTACGACACAAAAGTAATGAAGTTGTTCAATACCTTGAACTGTTTGCATTATACTTTATACAGAATGTATCATCGTTTCAGCCCACATGTTGAAACTCGTGTATCTAGACACACGAACAATTTCGAGCAACTTTCGACCCCCCTCCACCCTTCCCCATAACTCAAAATCTACTTGACCTGCACACTTGTAATTTTGTTTATCTATTAAGCCCCCTAAGTACCACGATCCCCAAAATTAACCAAAAAAAAAAAACTCAAAGAGTTCTTGAAATATTGACGTTGGAATATATCCCACCAAAAACATAGGTACATGTTAAAAAGGACCAAGCTCGATGCTAAGAACAAGTGAGTTTACAGGCAGTTTTAACTTGGTAATTTTTTATATACTGTTTACAAAATCTCGTATCACGATGTTCGTCCGCGCTAATCTCCAAAACCATTGAACCGATTTTAATGAAATGTTGTAAATGTGTCTTGCTTGGTCCCATTTAGATACAATATAAGAAAGATTTAAATTTTTTATTGCAAGAAACAATGACAGAGAGAGTGAGAGACTATCCTTATATATAAAGTATATCTATATATCGTGTCTTTGTAACGTGCAGCGACATTTAATAGAATTTGCTCAAAGCTATTAGTTCATATGCAAACAAAAAACTGTTTTAGTACAAGGTAGTGACATCTGATAGAATTTGCTCAAAGCTATTAGTTCAGAAGCAAATCGGGTAAAATTTGCTCAAAGCTATATCAGTTCAGACGCCAGGCCGCAAGCGAAAGATTTATATCTATCACACCCTGGTGAAACCGGGCCGGGCCGCTAGTTTTATGTAATAAATAAATGACTCATGTAAATAAGCTTGTCAAGTGAACACTTGGCGCCTTCTTAGATAGCACAATTTTTTTCCACAAAGTCGGCAAACCCATTTGCTCTTTGTTTCGACCTAGACTCTATGATTTGATGGGTATAAAATATACTCACAAACATTCTACGTCAAAAATACGGAAATGTCACGATGTCCGCTAAAATGACGAACATACTGTATGTTATGAGTGCATCAATACATGTAAAAGTTTGTTGAATTCACACATACACACACTAATGCATTTTATAGGTATACATTTGGTTAGGAAGAGGCTTCTTTTCTTTTCACAATTTGGCATTTCTACGATATATAATCCATCACTGTCAACAACTCGGGCTGTTTTGTACCGTTACGAGGTCGCGAACGAAATGTACAATTGGCATAGAGCCCCTGAAATCAATTTGAATAATAATAAAAAAAAAACTTATTTCCACTGCCCACAGTATCAAAGCTTGCAACACAATTATCTATGTACAGTCGTACAGATGTATTTTCAATATCATCTATTTTAAACTGATTTAACTCACGTTTTCAATTTTTACCATTCCAACCCACAAGTGAGGATTGGTAGGTAGGTAGTAGTTTAGTTTAAAATTCACATTTCAAAATATAAAAATATTCTTTCATTTTGAGGTACCCGAAAAAGTCTGTGCGTCTGTTTGTCTGTGAGCACGATACAGTTCAAACGCATAAACAGGTTGATACAAAATTTTAGGATGATGTTTGATATGCAAATATGAAAAGCCCTATTTTTTTGTTTTTGGAGTCAATCGGTGAATGCGCAGAAGAGATATATGCAATAACGTTGTTTTTTATTAATATTTTTTGTTTTGAAGTCTCCCAAATCCAAAAAACTTATTTTTGGAAAAACTCGGATTCTGTTAGTCTGTTTGTCTGTTAGCACGATAGAAGTCAACGGATGAATGGACTGAAGCCATATTGTTTTTCGGGAAAATCGACGCGTGCGCAAAAAAGATATATGCTATAACGTTATTTTATATATAATAACGGTATACTTTTCATAACTGTTTATTATTCTATTTATTTTTTTAAGAGATTTTTTAATTTTTTTTATAAACTTTAGAGTTAAAAAAATATTTCGAAAATAAATAAAAATCAGCTGTTATTTTGTTTTGTAGATCTGAAATTAGCTAAACATGCTTTGATTAATTTTTACACGACATGGAACATAATAATAATATGTAGGTAACCATGCCAACGAATAGCAAATATGATATTTCAAACTAGCCATTACCCGCGTCACTATATCAGAAATGTTATTTTCTTTTTTATACAATATCAAATCCTAATATTTTTGGAGTCGCTCAATTGGCTGGCTCACACAAATTGTTTTCTCTTACGGAACCCCGCAATGGAAAGATACGTTTGACAACGTCTTACCTCAAATTAATAAATATTTTTTCGAATGGATTTATTACTGCCACGAAATGGGGATGGATGGAGGAGAAGTTGAAAATAATAATAATAATTTTTAAAAGAAAATGTTTTTAATGTTTGGTTCGGCAATCATATAGGAGCTACAGAGCCGATTTGAAAAATCCAACACTGTTAAAAAACCCACTTCTTTCCAAGTAACAAAAGCTACGTATTATTATGCTGACACAAAAAATGATAACCAGTATCCGCACATCTGATTTTTACAGGATTGTTTTTAATAACGGTGATCAATTTTCTTACGTAGCTAACGAAACTACTTAATTTATGCAATATTTCTCCATCTACAATCCTTATTATTATTTAAGAAAGTTTCGCTCTTTCAATTGTTCCTTAATATATTGTAAACAAATGTAGGGACTCGCATATTAATTTGAGAAGTCGAGAAAGTAATGTAAATACTAAATAAAATATCAACTGGTTTGGTTTTATTATGTAGATACGGGTATTTTGCTAAATATGTAATAATCGTATTTCCAGTTTGAAAGTTAGTTAATTACCCGGAGTTTTAAAAATAAAAAAGAAATTTCACTGAATTATCCATACTTTACTGTTATACCAATCTAGTGCTGGAACTTTTTGATTTTTTCATTTTTCGCAAAGCTTTTCATATTTCATGCGTTTTACAAATCTGCAACTTTTTTAACATTATGCGCTTAATCCCCGTTTGATATTACACGAACTTAGAGAAAAAATCATGCTAAATCGATTCCGGCCATCCGCAATCTCGTATCTATATGATATGTAGGTTTATATATATTTGTTTAGTAAAACTCGAGAACGCCATAACTTTTAAAGTTTAAACAAAGAGGCTACAGAGGTGGAAGTGATCGGAATCGATCCAGCACGATTTTTTCTATGAGAATAAACTCCGTTTAAAGTCAGTTGTAAACAATTACCAACAGATTTTTGGGTTTTTAAAAAAGTAAGAGGGAAAAATTGAGAAATTTTGATAAATAAATTCGCTCTATTTACATATACACGTATAGAAAAAATCACCCTGAATCAAATCCGACCACCCACGACCAGGTACCTCTTTTAATTTCAGAGATACAGCCGTTATAAACTAGCTAAATGTTTATACATTTTAATTAGTCGTAACTCAGTTTTTGTTCATGTACTTAATTACTTATCAAAAAATTGAGTTGCCATTATATTATGATCATTATTTAAAAGTTAAAACGACAACCATAATATATCTATATACAAATATGGGAAGGAGAAAAAGAGTGTGGTACCTATATAAGTATGTTAATTCGCACAAATTGTGATGAAACATGCATCGTTCTCTTTGTTTTAATGAGGGGATGTGCGCACAATATATATTTCATCACGATGTGCAAATATTAACTGTACAGGTAAAGTCGATTCAGGAGAAATCAATATAATGACAAAAGAACCCCAATAGCGTTCAAATTTAAAAAGAAATTAATTACGGTTGAATTTCGACCACTAAGCGACCACTAGTGTTCCTAAAAACTCAAATCAACTAACAAATTCATAAAGCTCTAACTCTATGGGACTAGTAACTACGCATCAAAATGAATACCGAAAGAGTTGTTTCTCCGCTGTCGGAACAGGTTAGCCTAGACAAGTGATTGAAGTACGATGTTTTCTGAAAGTTTCATTCTCCTTAAAATCGGAAACATTTTAACGTCCGCCGCTTGGACTATAAGAAAATTTCTGCTTTCATAAAAACAACTCTATAACTGACATTTACTATCGTTTCCATACAGTAACTATATAGTCATGTTTCCATTATGTGATCGGAAAATCATATTTGACGGCTTAATATTTCAATTTATCATTTAAGCATTTTATACAGAATATCACTTTAAAACGTAGGTCAGAACAGATTAAAAACACAGTTATATATTGATCATGCGATAAATAATGTTATAGTACTCTTCATTTTTACCGAGCAGGGTGGCGTAGTGGTGAGAGCACTACACTCGCACTCGGGAGGTACCGGGTTTGAAATTTGAATCCCGGCGGGGGCAGATGTGGCTAGGACTTTTTCCTGCTGCCTCTCGCCGAGAAACGGTAATTCCTACACCGGCCATCTTGTTGAGGTTTTCCATGGTTTCCCTCAATAATTCCAGATATTATATTGAGTTTTGCATCACTTCCGAGACATTCAGATAGTTCGTATAATATGACTTGGAGATTAATTGAGTCGACTGATTAAAAGAGTTTTAGATTTTTTTTGTGGTTGGCATTATTTTCTTATTTCTAAACTGAAAAATAATTTATTTTTCCAATTATATGAAATTAAAATTAAATTAATTAATAGCCATATTCACCGAACCTATAAGTAGTTATTTATTCGGGTCATTTGCTCTTCAGGTAGCTATTCCTCCAAATATATAACGATCATTCTATTCACCAAAAAATATTCAACAAGAAGAGCAAGGCGTATAGTGCAGTATATATTTATTCTTTAACTAACTTTTCTACCTGATAGTTGGATGGTAAAATGAAAATAAATTTTATTCTAACAAATAAATTTGTTCCTAAATTAGTAACTTCTATCTTTAGTAGTGCTCGGTGAATATGGGCATATAAGACGAAAAAGTATAAAAGTGGAAATAAATAAAAATACGCTTTAAATAAAACAATGATTTTCTTTTACACTAACCCAATGGTTTTTAATTTACGAATCTAGAAAAATATTCTTATCAAATTGACCTATTTTCTATTTTTTAGTGCAAAACAAAAACCATTGTTTTAAGTAATAGTTATTTACTAAAAAAATCATCGATTTCTTTTCGTTTCCATGATTACTTAATTATATTAAGCGACATGCTTTACATAAAAAAAAACACACAAGTTAAATGATAAAGTAATAATAAAATATGTTCGTACGTAATAATTGTTTGGATACGTAGTAGAAAGAAAATCGGAGTATGATGTTTGTTTACTTAGTTGCGATGATATTTTCAGTTGAATACTACCCGAAGTGGCATAGGGCGCCGGCTGCAATGTGTGGGGGTGGGGGTTGGTTCAGAGCTTGAAGAACATTTCTGTTCTGTTCTGTTCATACATACCTATATAGAAACGGAACCGTCATTTTGAGCAGAGCTGCGCCATTAATCATCAAGTGCTGGCCCTCCGCTGTCAATCATGGCGTTTATAAAGCCCGCTCTTTGCCGCTCGTTCGCAGACTGTAGCACTGTGGCATCACCGTCAGCCTGTCTGCTAGTTCACCACCGTCACGGTATACCTTCTACAACTCTGTACCTATCTATATGTTACAGGATATGACCGAAATCCCTCCAAATAGGCTATTTGACTCTCATTTTTAAATTATCTTGAAATACTCGTATTATAGTATTGATTTATATTTTGTTTGTGGGATAAAATAGCACTTAAAATTTTAAATGTTTATGTCCTACTGTGACGTCATTCTTGTAGTATACAAACAAGTGCAAATACGACTCAGTGTCGGTTACAAATAGAGTTGTAAAAGTAACGAGAAATTGGGTACCCGTATGTATTCGTTACTTAAAGATGCAGTACCCGTTACTTTCGTATCGTTATGTTACTCGTTACTTTTCATACGACATACAATCGTGTACTAACAGAATCAAGCATGTACCATCGCATCGAGACGCGTCGCATACGTGATACGGTATGGCTTCGTTCGTATAACTATAACGTATAACCGCATCAAGCGAGTCGAACTGACATGGATACGACAGATGCGAGTAACGAAATGAATTTGTAGGTAACGATTCGTTACTTCGAGTCAGACGATGTACCCGTTACTCAGTTACGAATATATACGGTTTGTTACAGCTCTAGTTACAAATGACTCCTTTAGTGTTTACGTGTCTCGTGTGTTTATATAGATATATTGTGTTTACTACAAGTCTTACGTCATACTTCAAATCATCATGACATGTAGCGTTTTTTGACATGTTGAACAATTGTTTTGAAATTTAAATTAAATAATAAATCAACCTCGTGTTTAATGATAATTTCTAATTTCTTAACGTTAAATTATCGCATTCACATAATCTTATCATTTATTTTTTGTAGTATGACTCTTTATCAAAAAAGTTATTAAAGCATTTTTCAAAAATATTTAAGGTTATTTCGTGCTCGTATATGAAATAATTTAAGAGAGCGGTCTTCACTATTTCCAAGAAATACAACTTTTTAAAATAGGTACCGGGACTGCTTTTTTTAAAAAATGGGATTATGGGAATCTAAATTGTTCAATTTCAGTTGGAATTTGCTGTGGTTTTTTAGTCAGCATTTAAATTTAAACAAATTACATTTTTTTTAAACAGTATTTTCAACTTGTCTTTCATCCTCACTTTGTCAAAGTCATAGGTCATTCAGAAAAAATCTTCATTAATTTCAGGTTGAACGTTGTTCATTGGCTAAGCAGCCTAGGAGCACACACTTGCGTGCGTAGGGACTAAAAACTTTAAAATACGTGATATAATCAGTTGAAAATAGATGGTATTGAAAATACATGAGTCCGACTGGAATCTCAATCGGTTTTATCATTTTTGGGCCGGTACAAACAAACAGACCCAAAATTCCTGATAACGCTTTTTCTGATCAGTTTTTTACATGACTAAAAAAACGAAATTAAAGTTGTCCAGTTACAAATTTATTGATGATTATTATGATATAGTATACAGTTAGTATACGCAATATTACGGCATTTTCTTATAGTCCAAAAGTGATAAAACATTTTAGGTAGATATTTGAAGCAGTGTGAAAATTTATGCAGCAGTACTTTTCTAATTTTGAACACAAAAGTCTAGCTAAAGGGTAGTGAGACTTAGCGAAACCGTGAATCTTTAAAAGTTCTTGATGCATTTTGAAATTTTTATACTTTCAAATTTAGTATTTTATAAAATAAAAAAACAAATAAGTCAGATCATTAAGTCAGGTCTAAATGCCTGCCAGGCGGTTGCAAAACTGTCTTTTATACGCATATACTTTTATTCTATACTGAGCATAGGAATAAAATCGCAATCGAACCATTAGGGTTCAAACATATACTTCTGTCTTTTTTACGACGTAAGCACTGGCGTATTCAGGAGGACAAAACAAGCACGGGGGACCCGGCTTAAGAAATTTCTAATTTGCTGCCTCCTGGGCCAAAACCTGGGTACGCCCATGTTAACGTCATAGAAAAAGTTTTTGAAACAGAGATACTTTATTCAGATTGAATGCAAATACATCAACCAATCCTATCATCGGAGAAATCAGGGAATTACATCGAGGAAAGAGACGCTGATATATTTTCGATACGCTTTGTTACCTTCGCTCACCGCACATTGAGTAGATAGACAATGATTCATATAGTAAATTATTAAATATATGCTTTATTCAGATTAAATTCAAGTACATCAACCAATCCTACCATCGGAGAAATCAGGGAATTACATCGAAGAAAGAGACGCAGATATATTTTCGATACACTTTGTTGCCTTCGCTCACCTCACATTGAATAGATAGACAATAATTCATATAGTAAATCATCAAATATATGATTATACGTGAGTGCGAGTAAGACACTCCGGGTAGGTTGAAATGTGACAGAGTATACGGGCTGAGTTGAAGTGTGCTGCGGTGCGACATACGCCGTTATACGCTCTCTCTCTCGCACACTTCAACCTACCCGTAGCGTCTTACTTGCACTCACGTATAATTTACCTATAAGAGACAGTTTTGTAACCGCCTGGCAGACATTTAGACTCGACTAAATGAGCTAGATTTTACCATTCCAACCCACAAGTGTGAAATGGTATAAGTTTAGGTCAAAATCACTTTTCAAAAATTTTACAATATCTTTCCGTTTTGAGGTCCCCGAATCCAAAAAACATATTTTTGAAAAAACTCTGTGCGTCTGTTAGTCTGTGAACACGATACAGGTCAAACGCTTGAACGGATTGAAACCAAATTTTGGGAGGATGTTTGTTATGCAAATATGAAGAGCCCTATTGTTTTTGGGGAAAATCGGAGCCTGCGCAGAAGAGATATATGCTAAAAAGGTGTTTTTTATATAATAATGGTATACTTTTCATAACGGCTTATAATTCTATTTATTTTTTCAAGAAAGTTTCGTTAAATATTTTTTTTTCGAAACGCTATAGTCTGAGAAATATTTTGAAAATAAAAAAAATCAGTCGCTCTTTTGTTTTATGGATCTGTCAGAAATAAACAGTTCGGCATGCTTTGGTTAATGTTTACATGACGTGGAACATATTATGTAGGTAGCCATGGCAACGAATAGCAAATATATTGAATACTAGCAATTACCCGCGTCACCTCACATGATATCAGAAATTTTATTTTCTTTATTATAATCAAATGTCAACATTTTTGAACTTGGAATGGTCCCGTCGCCCAATTGGCTCGAATTTTTTTTCTATTTTATGAAATATCTACTAAATTTGAAGATATTGAAATTTCAAATGGTCTCAGGGACTTTTTTCGCAAATAAAATTTCTCAAAGTTAAAAATTCACAGCTTGGCCAGGCCTCGCTACCCTTCAGCCAGATCTTCGATTTTGTGTTCAGACATTATAAAAGAAGTGTTACACAAATTTTCACGCTGCCTCAAATACAGTTACCCAAAAATGTTTCATAGCTCTACTACTATTAGTAGATCGAGTTCAACTATGCTACAGAAGAGTAGGTGGTATAACAGTTGAGAGTATAGTACGTCGGGTTGGCGCAGAGAACAGCAAGGCCCCGGCCTGTCTGTACCGTGCTCATTTCACCATTTTACACCCGACACATAAGTGACATGCAAATAGAAAACGCCATCCCTCCCCCGCATTCTCTCATCCTCCCGCATCCTTTCACTTCACTTTACTGTCTATACTAGGGTTGGGCGAATGTCACTACACACTTAGAACTATTGTTACGTTTGTCAATTCAGTCATCGACTTATACCGATGAACATGTCTTCGTCGTAGTTCTTTCTCGGTTCACTGAACGTAAGTAGTTATTTATTCGCTTCATTTGTTCTTCAGGTAGCTATTCCTTCGAATAAATAGCGACAATTCAATTCACCAAGCATAATTATGTTTACTGCATATATAAATCTATTCTGTGTTACTTCTAGGATATAAATATTTATTAGTCTGATAAAATAATAATGGCCGCCACATACATCATAATACCTAACCTATAAACGTGGAGTATTATATCTACAGCTGCTGTTGTGAATATATTTATGCGTTGTTTATTAACATTTTGTGTGTATAGTTGTAAAACATTAAAGTTAGTGGAAGTTTTATGTGCAATTGGGTTAGGATAAAACATTATTATTTTTTTTTGACGTTTAAACTAACGCCGTCGGTCGGATTTTTGGGTGAACGTAAAAATATTCAACAAAAAGAGAAAGGCGTATAGTGCAGAATATATTTATTCTAACTATTCTAACAGATGTATTGCTTGTTGAATTGAGAGTAAATTTTATTCGAAAGAATTAACTTGTTCCAAGGTTAGTAACTTCCGTCTTTAATAGTGTTAAATGAATATTGGCATAAGGCATGTCAAGTAAACAAAAGTCTTTTGTAGGACTCATGTATTTTTCAAGTCATCTATATCTCTTTTTAACTGATTTTCCTAACGTGTTTTCAAATTTTTAGTTCCTACTTCTCTTCCGTAAATTGTTTTCTTCTACACTGCTCAGCAAATGAAAAAATACGTTGGAAACGTTTAACCTCAATTTAATAAAAGTTTTTTTTCTGATTGTCGTATAACTGCCGCGATGTTTGTTAATCTGCACTAAAGAAACTTTGACAGTTAGTTAAGACCGGTAGTGCAACGTAATTATTCTCTAGCCCTGATCTTTACTCTTTCGTTCACTGTCAAGCGCGCATACACTGTATATCTGCGGTCACAAGTCAAAGTGGCTTATGTATTATTTTTGACAAAACCACCCAGCTATTCACTTAAGGGGGGCACTTAGTGTAACAGCTCAAACAAAACGCTTATTTCAAACATTTTATTTTTAGACTAACTATATTTGTATGATATTTTAATGAATTAAGCCTTATAGAACATCTTTTAAAGTTCTTAAAAAATTTGTATTAATTTTTTCGGTACAAAATGGCGGCGTGGTAAGCATTTCTATCAGACGCGTGGCAGTTGCGATGTTCAATTTGTGGGCGTAATTACAGCCCATAGAAAAAAATAATTTCTTGTTAATAACATTTATAATTCGTAGTTAAACTTATAAAATATATAAAAAATTGATAAAACGGTATTTAATTTGAAGTTTGAATTTTTTTTTTCGATTTTTCGCATAAAATGTTGACCTATAAACATTTATAAATAAAATTTATTACAATAATTTACCAAACATGTAGATCCAACTACGAATAAAAGTTGTTTTTATATCTGGTAAAAATTTCATCCCAAAATATTTAATAGCTTTTGAGATATTACGCCCACAAACATCGAAAATAACGTTTTGAGAAAAACGCGTTTAAAAAAAATCAGGTTTGATAGTGAAAGAATTTGTAATGATCAATTCATATCGTAACGAATATCGTTTTGAAAATTTGTAGGCATATTCTATATAATATTTCAAACATTTCTAAGCAAAAAAAGAAAAATAATAAATATTTTTGAGCTGTTACACTAGGTGCCCCCCTTAAAGCCGCGTAGTAAACTTGTTCCCCATTTCTCACTCAAATTGAAACTCAAATTGAAACTATTTTCATGTAAAAATTAGTTTCATTTCTTTTATGGCCATATTCACTGAACGTAAGTAGTCATTTATTCGGTTCATTTGTTCTTCAGGTAACCGTTGCTCCGAATAAATAGCGGTAATTCACCAACCATAATTATGTTTACTGCAGGTGTAAATCTATTCTGCCTTACTTCGAGGGTATAAATATTTACTCGCCTGATAAATTAATAATGGCTACCACATAGATCATAATACCTATAAAATACCTATAAACGTAGAGTATTATATTTAGAGTTTGGTCTTGTGAATTTATTTATGTGTTCTTTATTAACCTTTTGTGAAGTGTATAGTTGTAAAAAATTTAAGTTAGTGAAAGTTTTGTGTGCAATATTGGGTTAGGAGAAAATATTGTTACTTTTTAAAACTTTTTTTTGACGTTTAAACTAACGCCACTGATCGGATTTTTGGGTGAACGTCAAAATGTACAACAAAAAAAGCAAGGAGTATATTGCAGTGTATATTAATTCTTTAACTAATTTTCTACCCGATATTTGCTTGGTGAATTGAATGTTAATTTTATTCTAAGGAATAAATTTGTTACAAAATTAGTAACTTCTATCTTTAATAGTGTTCGTTGAATAAGCGCATTAGTGAAAGTATGAATTCAGTTTTCAATTTATTATTAGAAATAATATGAAACTGAAAATACATACTTACATTTTAAAATACATAAAACTTTATACAACAAAATTACTTGTGGGATTTCTTTTTTCAAAAATTTAGTATACGCCACTTCGACTTGCGGTCACGGATATATAGGTGGATAGGTCTGGCGCGTACACGTCAATAGCATGGAAACATTCACTTGAAACCATTAAATACTTTAGAACTTTCCTCCCAGCTAACTTTTACTGTGCCGCACTTTTGTCTCTCTCGTCTTTTCCACTTGGAAGATATTGTTTTCTCCGCACTGAAAATCATTTCAAAATTAATTTGTTTTGTTAATCAACACAATTTGAATAACTTGACTTGACAAGTTATATTTTTGTTACAATTTTTGATGTGAAACATTTAATCACGCGCATGAATGGGAGTAAAAACGTGCAATTGGCACGTCACTGTGATAACATTTTAGTTACTAGTATTTCGTTAGATGACAGCGCGTAACGCTTGCTGTGTGAATTGCGTTGGATTGTAACATGGCTTTTGTTGACGGCGACTTCTAGCTAAGATTTATTAATTACTAGAATAGTCACTTAAATGACGCAGCTACTAACTCTTTGCAGTGTCCATAGGGCTTTACGAAGTGTCCGTAAAGTGCCCATAGGGTTTTAGGAAGTGTCGAAGAGTATTCATAAGACTTTAGGAAGTGTCGTAGAGTATCCATAGGGTCTTAGGAAGTGCCCGTAGAGCGTCCATAGGGCTTTGTAATTTAAAGTTGCATTTGGCAAGCATAAAATTTTTGTTTCAAATCTGCCAGGCGACCCACGACGGCTCACATTTTTTCTCAAACAAAATTTTGTGCAATTGTGCCCTTTTTTAAATTTTCGGAATGATTCGGTGAATTGTCGCTCTATCAACTTATATTATAACCTTCTTGGTCGTCAACACATGTAGCTGTCATTTAATCGAATCAAGATGTTTACGTATCTTTGAATAGTAGATATCAAGAATATTTCTTTTCAATATTTTTTTAGATTTGAGCTCAGCTACCTTTTTATATTTTTCCAATTTAGATATATTCTCAACAGTTCTCGGATTATGAACTACTGGAAGTCTGCTAATCAATAACCCATAAAATTGGAATGTAAACGCTACTTTATGCCAATATTAGATTGTTACAATCTCTGCCATTTCTATGGCTCCTTAAGACTATTTAGACTGGAAAAGTTGTTCTTTTTATCTATGTCAATATATACATTTTTTTGCAATAATATATGTTTGAACAGATTTAACCAAAAAACTATTAGACGAATTTTGATGAGACATTTATTGAAATATGAACTTAATACCCATAAGTGTTATAAGCTTAAAGTTGTATTTCACTCTTTATCGCAAATCAATTTCTTTATGGATAGAAATCATAACGTGATGTCAAGGCAGGCCGGTATTCCCTCTTTTCCCGCGGCTGTGTTACATATCTAAATGTATAAGAGGAAATTGTGACTGACTGACGGATCTATCAACGCACTACTCAAACCACTGGACAAATTGAGCTGAAAGGCACACTGGTAGTTATTATGACGTATGCATCCGCTAGGAACAGATTTTTGAAAATTCAACCCCTAAGAGGGTGTAACGGGGGTTCAAAATTTGCATGGAGAATCAACGTACATCTCAAACCACTGGACGGATTGGGCTGAAATTTGGTACACAGATAGTTATGACGTAGGCATCCGCTAAGAACAGATTTTCGAAAACTCAACCCCTAAGAGGGTGTAACGAGGGTTCAAAATTTGCATGGAGAAATCATATAAGATGTATCAATTCGAAAATGCGCAGGATTACCTACTGCTGTCAACAAATAAATAGAGACGTGTCTCATGATTTTTTAAAAACAACCCTTTCAGAAGGTGAAAAGAAGTAAATAGTCTAAAAATCGTTTTTAAGATTTGTCGAGACGTTCATCACGTGAATGTCATCAATTTTAAAAATTTATTAGGGGGTCTACGTCGAGAAAGGAGTAACTATGCCAAATAATCGCCTGCGAAGCCGCGGGTAACAGCTAGTTACATATAAGCCGTTAAACAGCCAGTTCCATGTCATTTCTGACCTCGCACGACGTGCAATCCTAACCGGAGACTTTTTTAACTTCGAGATAAAACATGTGGGATGGTTTTAGACTATAACTCGCTATGCTCTCATAACAGGGAACTGCTTTTCCCGGGCAATGCCGGGTAAATACGGCTGTATTTCATTAATCGATTCATAATATTTTTAATTAAAGTGTCTGATCTTCTGGAACTGATAGTAATTCGGGAATTGGACAGTTTATGAAGTGCGTAGGGGTAGAGCGTCATAGCGTGGAGAAACTGGTTTATCACACACGGACATTTTATGTTAATGCTTATTTCGCGTGAGCAGGAAACAACTATATAAAAATATGTGTGATCATATACATCTGTCTTCTCTAGCTGGTTAAACAGTAAACCTACCCCCGTTATACCCGCTACCCTTTCACCATACCCCTTTTTATATTACGTTCGGATATCATTCACAGCTAGCTGTGATCACCCTTCGTAACAATTTAACCATAATATCATCATTAACAATAATTAGTCATTGTAAAGGTGTAAAACGGTACTATCAGATAGCTCTTCAATTGATCAAAACGACACCGCCAACTGTACAGTATTTCGTAATAGAAAACATATTTTATTATCGTGTCAATTTAAATATTAAAAAAGTTCGTACCTTAAAATAATAATAAACGTTTAATCATTGTTGTTGTGATAGTTGGATTATCGTTACCACGTTTCGTCAGTAACAAGTATAGGAGTTCAGTTGCAAATATTAATATTACCATTCCAACTAGGGTTGCCAGATTGGGAAATCAAAATTTCTGGACAATATTCTAAAATATCTGGACCAAAGGATTTTAGGCTGGACAAAATAAAAATCTGCATTAATCAACCGAAACACGACATATAATTAAGTAATATGTACTTACTTAGGTATTATTGTTATAAGAAAAACGAAAATATGAACTATTGAGCTGAACAGCTGAAATTGGTACCTTTCAAATCACTTTTTAGCCACATATATTTAGTATTTCCCTTAGCCGCCTTTATCATTTTAGAACCTTTCTCTGTATTTAGAAAAGATTTAAAATTAGTACAGTTTTCTTCAAAGTTTAATCGAATTATTAGCTCTGGCAGTGCATGTTTTTGACGTGATAACGTCTTATAAATTGATGAAACACCGGTCTTATAAATCGATGAAACACCGGCTGCATGCACGAAAAAGTGTCACGTTCCGAAATGTGTCACGTTCCTGACTTAAATATGATATTCGAGCGGAATACGTTATCACGTAAAACTATCGTCCGTAAACCGACTTTACAGACAACCAATTTTTTTTTTTTAGCTGGACATTTTGCCTAAATCGGGACACTGGACAACGTGTAAAATTGGTGGATAATCCAGCCAAGTCCCGCCAATCTGGTAACCCTAATTCCAACCCACAAGTAGGGAATGGTACTAGTTTAGGTCAAAAATCACTTTTCAAAAATTTTACAATATCTTTCCGTTTTGAGGTCGCCCGAATCCAAAAAACATTATTATTGAAACCAAATTTTGGAAGGTTGTTTGGTTGCAATTAATATGAAGAGCCCTATTGTTTTTGGGGAAAATCGGCGTATGCGCAGAAGAGATATATGCTATAACGGTGTTTTTTATATAATAATGGTATACTTTCATAACGGCTTATTATTTTATTTATTTTTGCAACAAAGTTTCGTAAATTTTTTTTTCTCTAAACTTTATAGTTTCGGAAATATTTTGAAAATAAAAAAAAATCAGCCGCTCTTTTGTTTTATGGATCTGTCAGAAATAAACTAGTTCGGCATGCTTTGATTAATTTTTGACGTGGAAAATATTATGTAAGTAACTATGGCAACGAATAGCAAATATTATATTGAATACTAGCCATTACCCGCGTCACCTCACACGATATCAGAAATTTTCTTTTCTTTATAATAATGAAATTCCAACTTTTTTGAAGTTGGAATGGTCGCCCAATTGGTTGGAATTTTTATATTCATTCGGCTGGCCTCATTATCACTCATACGCCTACAAAAATGCGAATAGACTAAACCTAGAGAAACAACTTTAAAATTGTTATACCATGGTTTGGGTACATTTAAAAGTTAATCTACTAATTTTCTTTAATTTTAATCGAAAGTAAATCAAATGGAGTGATGAGCTATGCTAGGTTAAAGAAAGCATGTCAGAAAATCTGGCTTCACAATAACCTTAGCTTGTAGTTACAAACTAAAATCATCGTCATTATGAAGTCTGATTTTCTACACACATTTGATTCATAAGGAAAGCATGATAGAATTGACTCTGCTCGAAAAATAATTGATCGATTGAAACGATATTTTTCTTAAACTGTTTTTACATGTATTTAGCATCGTTTTTGTATAGCTCCCACTTCGAAACAACATTTTTCTACGCATTTTGATCAAAATTTAGCTTGAAAAGCGGTCTTTCTTTTATGCACAACAATCATTTGTTTTATGTGAGTACAATCTAATGTTCTAGATGACAGGGAGTTTGAATACGATATTAGACTGCTCCTGATGTATGGAAACTGTAATTATATGTTCACAATATAAGGTCATTGTCAAATCAATTTTTTTGACAATCCTTCATGCAACACAACATAAGTCTACTATTTGATATAATTTGAATTCAATGTAAATCAAATAATAAAATTCACATGCTAAGTCAATATATTAAAATCAAACGTTATTTCATTATTTGCGTGTCAAAAACGACAATTAATTAATTTAAACAACAAGGGTTGCATCCTTTTACATTAACACCGTCGATATGATAATATTTTCAACTCACATTCTCATGTTCACATGAATGCACTCATATTTGAAACAGTTGAGCCGCGTGTTTAAAAAACAACACAAAAGCATCGTTGTTGTTTTGTTCTTTTACATGAAACAATATATAAATATAAAATTTAAAAGCTATTGAATTTAACTTTGTACACAATTCTATACTAAATGAACCATATACATCTAGCTACGTTACTAATAGTGTATACATGCATTAAACATTTTTTAAAGACACACGTATGAATGGTACTTGATCACTTATGATTGGCACCTCAAAAGACATAACAGCCAGGTGAGGAGTGACGTCACAAACATCGTAATTACTACCTAATGTCAGCTATTTGTGTAAGGTGTTAGCAAATGAAACCAAACAGGAATTTCGTTTCATATCTTGATAATATGTACAGCTTATACTGCTTATAGGGTTCCGTACCTTACAATAGGAACACTCCTGAGGCTAGACTTGGGAATAATCAAGTAATTTTTATAAATGGCTGCTACTCGAATGATATTTATAATCGAATGATTCATTCGAAATTATTCCCTTGCTTAATGTATTAATAATAGACCTGTGTACTGGTACTATGCGTTAATGAATGAACGTTTCAACTCTCGAATGAATTTTTTCTCTCGGTTTCGATTGTCAGTCTTGAGAGAGCCACCTGCATACAGTGCTTCATAGAACAGACGCATATAGAGACATAAGTAATTGTATTCAATACTGTGCACTGCATTAGTGTCTCGATTAGGCACATCATGTGGAAATAAAATTCATTCGATATGTCCAATGCATTCGCCAAATCATTATAACGAATGAATTTAATTCTCGTTTTCGGTTATGAGACTTGAAACACCTGTGAGCAGCCTAGAAGGAAACTTCGCCCGTGGTAGCGGGCAAAGTTTCCTTCTAGCCTTCCTTTTCCTTTGATAAATATAATGCACTACCGCAGTTGTAGACGAAACGTCAGGTAGTAATACCAATGAAGTATGGACCACGGCATACAAGCCCGGAAACCAAGAAGATTTGGATCAACACCGGCCGTGAAAGCCTAAACACTTGGATAAAAATATATGTTTTGTTTATTTTTGGGAGGCTAAAAATTAAGCCTGCATTTGTTTCACTCGGTCAAAGACACAGTTTGTAACAAATTCCGTAGCGATGTTACCATTCGAACCCACAAGTGGGGAATGGTACTAAATAGTTTACGGTCAAAAATAAATTTTCAAAAATTTTACAATTTCTTTCCGTTTTGAGGTCCCCCGAATCCAAAAAACATATTTTTGAAAAAACTCTGTGCGTCTGTTAGTCTGTTACTGTTTGTCTGTGAACACGATACAGGTCAAACGGATGAGCGGATTGAAACCAAATTTTGGGAGGATAATAATAATAATAATAATAAATGCCTTTATTAGGGACGGAGTTCAGCTAGGCTGCTCTTCCACTCAACCCGTTAAAATACCCACTCAACCCGTTAAAATACCCACTCAACCCGATGTTTGGTATGCAAATATGAAAAGCCCTATTGTTTTGAGGAAAATCGGCGCATGCGCAGAAAAGATACATGCTATTATTTTTATATAATAATGATATACTTTTCATAACGGCTTATTATTCTACTTATTTTTTCTAAACTTTATAGTTTCGGAAATATTTTGAAAATAGTTGGCAAAACCAAAAGTGCACATCCCGCAAGTTTTCCACTGTATGATAAAAAAATAACAATTAAAAAATATTTTTAATAAATTTAAAAAGATTTAAAAATTTAAAGAAATAAATAATTAAAAATTGAAAAAATATTTTTTTTTAAGTTTGCAAAAATAAAAAAAAATTAAGAACTATACATAATATAATATATAATTAATATCAAGTGGAATAAAATAAAACAAAATAAAAAGAAAAAAAAAGAAAAAAATCAATGATCTCGTAAGGAATCGAACCCAGGACCTTGCCCTTGGGGATCCAACGGCATAACCATTACGCCACGGCACCCTACTACGTGTAGTGGTGTTATCACGGTATAGAAGTGTAGCACTTGTTTTATGGATTACACTATATTTACACAGCAATTATTATATTGTTTTTTTAAACTATTAGCTGTCAAAAATAATAAAATAAAACTGTTTATAAAAATTAAACTACTGAACACATTTTAGTGAATTTAAATAGGGTTCTGGTCTGATAGTAAACAAAGTGAATAAAATATAACCCAAGGCAATCCGACCAAAATTGCGATCTGTAGAGTCGTGACGTACGTACATACGTACAGACCAACCGACAACTGCTGTATGTGATTTTCAATTACAATTTTAAAAGTATTTATGAACTCGAATTGATTTAAAAATGGTTCTGTTTTATAGAATAGAATCTCCTCTTTTCAAAAAGCTTCAATTTGAATGGATTTCGTGTGAAATAACCTTAGATATAACTTCTTATATGAACGAAAGTCAGCTCTGACGCACAAAGCGATAATAAAGCACATACCGCTAGTTTAGCGGTATGTGCAATAAAAAAAAAATCAGCCGGTTTTTGTTTTATGGATCTGTCAGAAATAAACTAGTTCGGCATGCTTTGATTAATTTTTACATGACGTGAAACATATTATGTAGGTAACCATGGCAACGAATAGCAAAATATCATATTGAATACTAGCCATTACCCGGGTCACCTCACACGATATCAGAAATTTTATTTTCTTTATTATAATCAAATGTCAACATGTTTGAAGTTGGAATGGTCCCGTCGCCCAATTGGCTGGAATTTTTCTTTTTATTTTAAGCGGCGTGGTTATTATTTTTTTTTTTTTAATATATAAGTGCTCAGCATCAAAGGCTATATGCACTATAAAAAAAATATACAATATGGGGTAATATGTAGTATAGGTAAGTAATATATAATATAATACTCATGTATACTTACACATGCACACGCTCATTCATACTTCACGCATTCATTCCTACATGTCCATACATACATATATAATATATAATATAAATTGATTTTAATTAGTGGCGTAGTTATTGACACATTAGTAAAAATGTTCGTTTGAATCTACGCTTGAATATTCGAACCTTGTAGGTAAAAAAACATTGAAAATATTCACACTGACAGAGGATTACAAAAAAATACAGCGGTATCTCTAACTCCCTATCATTTTGGAACATTAGATTGTACTCATATCAAAACAAATGATTGTTCTATATAGAAAAAGATCGTTTTTCAGGCTAAATGTTGATTAAAATGCGTAGAAAAACGCTTGTACACAGTTTAAGAAAAGTATCGTTTTAATCGATCAATCGTTTTTCGAACAGGATCGATTTAAAATTCTACAATGCTTTTCAGATGGAGTAATATGTATGTTCATATCTAAGGTCACTTGTCAAATCAGATTTTCTGACAATGCTTTCTGCAACTGAACATAATAGTTGGCAAAATCACTTGTTTAAACTCAAGTTTATGGCGCTTTTCTGTATGGTCTACGTTAAAGTTAACCACGCTGTTACATTTCTGTCTCACTTTAAATTATGTTATATTATATTTGTTAGAAAGTGACAAAAAATTAACTCTTACATTTAATTATTTTTAAACGATACGTTTAATAAACAACAAAGTTCATGCATTAGCAAATACACGATTTTATTTTTTGCACTGTGACCCGAGTTTTTTATTTTGTGTATACGGTGCCCTTTTTGGAAGACCAGCCCTACATACATAAATAGAACACAATCAGAATGTAGACAACTCAAACACAACAACTTACACGGGGAGATCGGTGCAGTGTCGTGGCCCCGATGATGGCAGCCGATCATTAATCTAATACCGTGCCTGTGTGTATGTGCGTCTGTATTTACTATATATTGTATAAGCTGCATCGACTGCGTTGTCTTATTTTTATGAAATATTGAAATGTAAAATGTTGTTTCAATAAATATTTTTTGCACTACCCCCCTATAAAATGACTGTTTTACATGCGTAAAGTGGCCCGTTACGCACTAGTGCGGTAAAGTAAAACAAAATTGATCGCGCTATACCTATTTCATTGTAAATCAGTGTTTGTTGTTTATAACCTTTTGGTTAGACCCTATTTTTATAGAAGTGACCAATTTTCAAAAGCTGTCAAAAATTTTACAATTTAAGTGAAAACCAGCTATTTTATAGGCAGTACATGCAAAAACTACCATATATATCTCGTGCGTATTGATATTACAGCTCATGTGATTTATAACTCGCTGTTCTCGTTTTAAACATGAAATATTAAAAAAACGTTTGCTAAGAAAATATCGCGGAAATTTTTTTATGTAAAAAATGATGATTTTAGTTGGTCTCTAGTAAAAATTTAAAAAAGAGTCTATATCGATGCTTCGTCGTTGTGGCGAGTATCATGTATTCAGGATAAGTACAATTTACTACTGTATATGTGTATTAATTTTGTAGTTAGAAAATAAGTTCTTGTGGATTTTTGTAGACAGATAGAGATAATTTTACAATCGATAATAATATTATAAGTCTGATGACTGATGAGTTTCAATATTCGTTTTAAACTGTGTTTTATTAACATTTGAACAAAAATTAATGTACAAAGAAGGTTACATAAAGTATTATAACAAGTTAGATAATTTATCATACAAATTCAAATTAGGTAGATTCACACAAATCATTTTGTTTTTTACCAAACAACTACCTTTCGACTAACCTGAGGCTCTGATGATGAAATTACATTTTTCAAAACGTTGACCAAAAGCGAAACATCGGTAAAACTTCTTTTTTTAATTGTTCCTCATCAAAATCTCCATCTACGATATTTTTATTATACAAACTAATATATTATATTTTTCATAAAATGACTTTATCTCAGTAAATTATACGTTTGAAAATTACATGATAAGCTATTGAAAAAAATGTATCGCTTCTAAACACCTTCAACTGACACTTTTACTTATTCAAAAAAAATATAAATATGATAAATGTTATTCATACGCGATATCCAGAAACGATATTAAATTACAACATTTAGATCAGCTTGTAATATAAACGTTAGGATGGAACATTAGCAGCCGTTTGCTTTAACTACAACGGCGTAATATTGCAGACTATACTTAATACGTCTATTTTCTCTTTTTATTTCAATATATTCGTAAAGTTAATAGAGAGAGATAGAACGTTTGCAATCGCATTGTAGTTACAGAATTTCATAGCGTCTTAATTATGAACAGGAAACAGACCTTAGCTTGTAAATATTTTATTCTGTTTTACATTTTATTATTTAGAAAACAATTTTAATAGATTATCAGCAGTGCGTGTTTCCTTCTACTAGTAAGAAAAAAAATAATAGAACATTCTGTTGTAAAAACAATAAATAATGAAACATGTGAAAAATACATTTTTTTCTCTTGAGCATTACAATAAATAAACTTTTAACTTTTTCATAGTCCCAAAGACTCCTTCTCTGCAATTTCTTGGAGGAACTAGTCATGTTATCTTTCACTGGTCCTATAAAAAATATGCTTGTGTAAAATATATGTAAGCCGTTTTTGAGAAAAAAAAATAATGTTTGGTTTTTAAACCGGTTATTAATTTTTAGGGGCTCACTTAGGAGTAAATTTATTAATGATAGACTCTAGAGCCTCGTGTGACATGTTTCAGGTAGTGGGAAGTTTTTAGATGAAAGCTAAAAAGACAAGGGCAAATTTTCGTGTAAAATTCTTGGGACTATTGCTTACGGTTTCTGCAACAATTGTTAAGAATTGTAAAAAATGGCGTAACTAACATATTTTTTACCTAAGATATCTAAAGATGCGGTTATATCTGCAAGAACATTGATACTCTTGATAAGTCGACACAACGTTATTTTGTTTGAAGTTTTTTTGAGAACAAGTTTAATTCAACTTCAAACCCAGTTGTATACGGGCCTCGTCTTTAATATCGATTTTTTTATTTAATTTTTATATAAAACTCACTTATAATAATTTTATTATCGTCAAACAAATCGTTATAATAAACTTTTACTGAAATGTGTTATCTTAATAGCTTGAATAGCTGTCGACAGAAAAGCTAAAGTACCTTTTATTACAAACTTTCATACAAAGTATTAAGTACTTTTCGAGGTATTGACTGTTCAGTTCCTTGTATCTAGATATTCGTCTGCAGCTCACAGACTCTATAATAAGATTTGTATCGAATTAAACAGTTTTTTTCTTGAATTGAAACACCGATAATCCTTGTTTCGTCTGAAACAAAACACTAAAGATTTAAATGTTGTCCTTTTGCTTATGAATAATTGCAGAATATAAATCGCTTTGCATCGCTAGCCTACTGTCCAAACAAATAAAAAAATATGTATAGCAGATAGAAATCAAACAGAGCAGGTTTATAATATTTTACTGATCATTTCTGAAGTACAAACTGATAAGTTTGACATGTATTTAACAGGACACCTACTGAGAATTTGCATTATTTATATTTTGTCCACTACAATATAGTACGAACGATATCAGGAAGACTCTTGTTTTACAACAATTAATAATAGTTTAACTGTAGCTGATAACAATCGATATTTGTGTAATTTAGTGTAGAACAGCGGCTCTTAATAGTTGAGGTTCGCGATTGCTGCGAAGTTCGACGAAATGAGGCCAACCTGCAGAATACACTTGAAAACATTCCAGCCAATTGGACAACAGGACCATTCTAACGTCAAAAATATTGACATTTGGCATATTCATATTTATAAATACGGGAAGGAAAAAAAGAGTGTGGTACCAATTTGAGTGTGTTAATTCGCACATATTGTGATGAAACATGCATCGTTCTCTACGTTTTAATGAGGGGAAGAGCCCAATGTAGATATGTTTCATCACGATGTGTACTAATTAATACAGGTACAATCGATTCAGGAGAAATTCATATGTTGACAAACTTAAAAATTTAATGATTTACGGTCGAATTCTGACCACTTATAATAAATTTATAATAAATAAAAAAATCTGTTAATATACGCGGTGACGAGGGTAACGACTAGTAATAAATATGATATGTGCTAACTGCTACTCGTTTGCATGGTAATATATTTATTTTTGACAGATCTTCAGAACAAAAGGAAATCTGATTGTTTTTATTTCTTTAAATATATCCCAAATTTTGAAGCTTAGAAAAAATATTTTTTACAAAACTTCGAAAATTTATAGAATAACAAACCGCTATGAAAAATATATAACTATAAGATAAGAGCGTATTTACATGCCAAAACATCTTACCTAAACTTGAATTAGATCCGCTTAGCCGTTAGACCTGAATCGTACTAACAGACTAACAGACAAAAATCATTTCCCAATGTCGCAGAAATTTTTCTTAAATTCTACAGCATAAAGAAACCTGTTCCTATATGAATCTTAGGTATCCGCAACTTCCGAAAGTGTATTTAAAATTTAAATAGAGGTATGCAAAAGACCTAAGGTGAAGAACTGCTGATGTACCTACATAAACAATGTTTGTATTGTACCAAATATGAAATGTCAAAATACCAACATATCTATAATGTGCGGTCTACTTGTTTGTCTATTTAATTTTTTATCAGATTTCATTGTTTTCTATTTTTCATATTTTCATTCAAAAAAAATATTTATTTTTTTATTGTTCAATTTCAACTCATAAATCTCTTTCCGGATTTTTAACGCGAATTATGATTTTTTTTTGTATAGCAATGATTTGAAAATTCAAAGGAAAGACACAGTCGAGTGTCGAAACCGAATCTTCCAGTTTTGCGTCGGATGTGCTAATTTAGGTCAAAATTCACTTTTCAAAATTTTAGAATATTTTTTGCTCTGGTCACCCGACTCCAAAATATATACTATATTTAGAAAAAGTCTGTGCGCCTGTTTGTTCTTTTGTCTGTGAATATGATACAGTTAAAATGGATGAATGGATTCCAAACAAATTATGGGAGGATGTTTGATACGCAATTAATATAAAGAGCCCTATTGTTTTTGGGGAAAATCGGTGCTTGCACAAAAGAGATATATGATATAACGTTTTTTTTTTTATATAATACCTAATAGTAAACTTTTCATTCTATTTAATTTTTCAAGAAAGTTTTGTTAAAAATTGTTTTTCTAAGCTGTGTATAGTTTCGGAAATACTTTGAAAATAAAAAAAATCAGCTGTACTTTTGTTCTGTAGATCTGTCAGAAAGAAATAAGTTAACCGCGTTTTGGTTAATTTTTACTTGACGTGGAACATATTATATGGGTATCCATGCAAACGAATAGCAAACATCATATTTAATACAAGCCATTATCCGCGTCACGGCAGGCGATTCATAAATTTTATTTTCTTTATTATACTACTTACTATATCAAATGTCAATATTTTTTAAGTAAGTATGGTATGGTCACGTCGCACAATTGACTGGATTATTTTTCCTTTGGATGAACCTTTCCAGCGTTAAATCGTTTAGTAATACAGTGTAAACTCTATACTTAAAGTCACTCGATATAACGACAAACTATGATGATTTACTTTGGTGCTTATGCAATGATACACTCTAAATATAACGACACACCCACTCTAACATAACGACAACAATACGTCATCACTAAGCTATAAACAGTACTCGTTTGTTATTTTGTTGCTTCGTTGTCGGAATCATGCGTACTGAAGGTTCTGAGGAATTCGTTCTTTTGTTTGTTGGGATTATCTTTCATATGTTTAGCTTAGCTGCTTTGTGATAGTAGGAATGTTTGTTGGTTAGTTGTAAATTATATATATATTGAGTAAATACCATATTACAGTAAAAAAATATTAATGGATTATTTCTTCTCTCCGTTTAACGACAATTCTCAATTACACCACAAAGTACACAGTCTCTTGAGTGTCGCTATGTAGAGTTTACACTGTATTTGAATATATTTTGAATAGTTATAATATTCAGGTAACTTTGCATTTTTTAATTGTTTGATAAAAAATAGAAATTTGTTACGACAAAAATAACTGCCTTCTTCAAAACGAATTAAAAATTGTGTGTTCAGTGTTTCTGTCGTTGAATAAAAGAGGGGTGTGCGGTTGCAATGTACAATAGTCTTAAAGTTTATCGACACAAGCCGTAACATTATTTTTTGCAATAAAGCTGAAAGCTGTATCTGAACAGAAACTAATTAAAAGTCTTGTTTCAACGCCAACTATATATATGTGAATAGCGTATAAAGACTGAACCAAAAATAGCAGTTAAAACCTTACAGCTGCAGGAATGACTAATAATAATAATTCGTTTTAACATTCTTTTCTTGACAGTGTGTTAAAACATACGCCACTCGCGTTATTACTGTATTTAATTTGCCCGTTTCCCGTTATTTTTCACTACAGGAAATTAAGATAAAATAGGAAAACATGGCGATGGAATATGATACTGCACGTTGCTGCTTCCAAAGTTCATGTGTTTTCAAATGCAGGAATTCTTATACAAAAGCAAAACGTCGCGACAAAATTCAACGCTACGGAGAGCGTTGTATGCCGCCTCGTGCGCTGTCTGATCGTGTCGATATGTGAGAATTGGCCGAACTTGTCTTTGTCTGCGAAGCATAGAGATATTATATAACAATAGATTACGCGCGAGAGAGCATAGCCAAAGTGTCTGCAATTAAGAGAGAAAACAGTTCCTTGTCTCTATGGTAACTGATGATGCAAAACAATGCCGATTTGAGTAAACAAATTTCTGGTTTTCGGGAGCGTTTTCTCATTATGGCAAGCATACGAACTAGCGTATACTCTAGTTTATTATATAGGTATCTATGCTGAGAAGTAATTTCTACATTATCTAAAATGACTGAGGAAAACCATGACAAGAGGGCAAATACAGAAATAATTATAATTACTCGCAGAAAAGTCTTTACGCGCGATTGAATTTAAACTTATATATTATAGCATGTAACTCAAGGTTACATGTGACCCGGCCATAACGCAAGTCCAAAACGCAGCCAAAGAACAGGCAATTTGGTTACATGTGATCCATAACGACCTGATTTAAGACTTAAGTACCTCTACCGTGATGAATGATGAAAGTGCAAATGGTACCAAATGAGTTTCAATTCAAAAAGTTTGTCTTCGAACCCAGTACTTTCCGATTACACTTAAAACTTAATTAAGGAACATTCAGTATGTCGTAAACGTGTAATACTTACACACCACCGATCTCGAAGTCACTAAAGCACGTTAAACGTGGTGCATTGCGTTCTGATTCGTTCGTCGTTATTCGAAGCTTTCGCAGTTAACTGACAGACAAACATTTGTTATATAAGAGTTCTCTCTAACACACAGCTCTTGTTCTTGTTGCTTAAATGCTATTTACTGAATGCTTTAATAAATCACACTTTAATTGCTTCTGGTCGGGCTGTTTTAGAAACGAGACAATATTTGTTCGAATTTAATAACCAATAATACAGTCAAAATTTTTTATAATGAAAAAGTCTTTATAAAGTAAACATTAGTTGAGCTTTTTCTATGACAACTGCAAAATAAGCAAATGCTTATGGCATCATGTCTCAGGGGGCACTAAAAATCGCAACTCAGAAATGAAAAGTATAGATACCTCACCAGATCATGACGACAATTTTTTTCTTTTTGTTCTCAAAAATTTGATCTACTGATATAAAACTGTCTTTAGAAGTTTAGAAGTTAGAAATAAATAATACAGTAGAACCTCTGTTAGTCGAACTTCAAAGGAGACGTCACGAAATTCGTGAGTTTTGAGTTGCTATGTTCGAGATACAGAGATCCAATTTATTTTTTCGTGTTAAGTATGGAGGGAAAATATGTATCGAAATGGCTTGTAGGGGCTCTGATTATTTCGACCTATAGAGGGTTGAAATTTCGAGTAATAGAGGGTTTGGGGCTTGAAGGGAAGGGAACAAAACATGTTTTCGAGTTTTGGAGGTGTTCGACTTAAAGAGGTTCTACTATAATTTATTTTTGAAAATGAAAACTATTTTTTTAACTTTAAAATTTTATAACTAATTTCAATTAACTGTGTAAAAATGCCTAAGGACCGATTTAATAGACAGTCAAATGTTCAATGAGAGCATTTATTGTAAAATTCAATTTTTTCCTAAAGTTCTTTGCTTTTTAACATTCTTCTATTAATTTTAAGTTTATGACATTCACAATTTGAAAAACATTTTTTTTTATAAACTTAGCTTGGCAAAGACATTAGAATTTTTTTAGACTGCTATTAGAGATGAAGACCCATAGGTAAGAAATGCTTAGGGCATCAAGGAGTCTTAATCCGGCACTGGCACTGATAGAACGAAATGAAGAACGTGCGTACAATTTATAAATCGGTATTATGTTAATATTTAAATAGCAAAATATGTAGAAAGTGCAATACTGAAAATATGCCGCTTTTCTATAAAAAATCTTAATTGTAAATTAAGTTGAACGGAATGTCATTTGAAACATTAATCAATGAAAAGTGACGTCACTCCATCGAAATAGGTAGTTTCGTCGTAGTGGATATAATAAAACAAATTGAAATTCGTGTTAAACGTTCCTCGCATGATTACTAATATTTACTGTACTTACTCGATACTAGGGATGCCGGGAATAGCATGTTATAGTGAATAGTCGAATACCGATTAATCGCCATTCCCTATGACGAATAATCGAATAACTCGCCATTATTATTCGACATAAAAAAAAATATATATATGAAATAATTTATTTGTTATCAAAATAATAATATCACTCTTGTAGTAGTCTTAAACTTACCCAAACATTTATTTCTTACTGTAGTCTAAAATTTTCCTAAAGGCCACTGCACACGAGGCTAGAAACGCTGCTAGATTCCTTGCTAGATTTGCCTACTAGTTTTCTAGCGCTGGTTTTCTTGATTGCTGTTAAGTGCTCGCTTCCCACGAGATTATTTTTCAAGCGTGTTTTGTGAATAATTCTGGTGCGCGCGCAGTGACAGTTCGAATATAAACACAGAGCAAAACGTGTCTGTTGTCTGGCAGAATGACGTCATGTGGGTGTTCAAGTGCCCACGTGAAGCTACTGCTTCCTGATTGGTTCTTGCTCACACCTATCAACAAATCTAGCAGGGAAAATAGCCCCTGTTCTAATTTTAAAACCTATCTTCGGAGCTAGCAAGGCAGCCAGCAGTGACGTCATTTCCAGCTTCGAACCCAGCCTACCGGCTAGCAGAATTCCAAGACAGGAATCTAGCAGCATTTCTAGCCTCGTGTGCAGTGGTCTTAAGGTTATGAGAAACTAAAACAATCAAGTTAAAATAGTTTTTTTGCAAATAAATAAAATTGTCGAGCAATTTTTCTCAGACCAATATATTGACAAAATATAAAAAAATAACAAATCAATATAACATAAGATGACGTTTCGATCCGGATTTGGTCGACAATTTTATTTATTTGAAGAGTTCTATTCAGACGTTAAAGATTTGACTAGTTTTTTTGCACCACAATCTGCCCCTTTTGGACTTTAAATATTAATTAAAAAGCTTAACTAACCAACTTCAACATGACATGACTGATTTTTGGATAACTTTTTATATTAATGATAATAATTAATACTTAGTGTGTTTTGTTTTTTAAGAAAAATTAAAGTTTGATTATTTTTAAGTCTATAGTTTTTTGTTCATTAAAAGTATATTTTAGACAACTATTCGCCGAATGTCGAATAATACCAGCTATTATTTGGTATTCGACGAATAACAAAAAAATGTCGAGTAATGCCGAATACCGAATAATAGCGAGTATTCGCGGCAACTCTGCTTGATACTGTCAGACGCTGATGATCTCAGGTGTTGAGCGTCTATAATTTACAATTCAATACGATACTGTCAATATTGTGAGATCTATTTTACACGATCAGTATTTATATCGGTATTCTGACTCCCTTCTTATATAATAGATCAGTCCGAATACATTGAGTATACCAGTGTTTTTCAATCTTTTTCATGGTGCGACCCCCTTAGTATGAAAAAAATATTTTGGACCCCCTACCCTCCGCTGTTCCTAACTAGTACCTATAGTTAGTGATTTATGGATTTTTTTTTTAAATTTTGCTAATTTAGTATTTTGCTTTAATAACATTTTCTTAATAAAAACATTTTTTGAACTTTATTTTTCTTTTTTTTACTGAGGTTTCGCGACCATCCGCGACCCCCTTGTAGAAACTTTGCGACCCCCACACTTTGAAAAACACTGGAGTATACCATATCAACGACGGACTATGTACGTTTAGTTTCAATGATCCTTTTTTAGTATAAACTACGTTCTGAACACAAATATGTATGTGCGTCTTTGTTTCGTGACGCTCAATCCTTTTGTTATTTCAGTTCGCCACCAGCCTTGAGGTCTTCGTTATGAAGCATAGGTTCAAAAATAAATGTAATGTCTTCGTAAAATCGAAAATTTTAAACGAACTGAAGAATAATTTTAATGTGTCAGTAAGAAAAAATTGGATTTGGAATTAAAATTTACTGTAAAAGTAATCTATTATCTTTCTCTGTTATGCTTTCGACTTGTTGAATTAATAAAACTGTTACGTAATACGTATATCTCGATCCCACTGCTGCATTGAAATTCGCGATATTCGGCGTCTACGTTGGCCACTGTGGCGGTAATGTGGCGTCCGCGACGACCAATAGACGCCCCAGCTCCATCACGGATGACTCGATCAGAAACAGTACCGTAATCATTGTTATAACAATTTTAATATACACTTTTCATTGAATGAATGAATTAGGAGTTATGGCTTAATAGCCTGTTATGCACGTCGTCCTAGAAGCATTTTTGTGCTCCCCCTTGACCTGGCTCTAGTCCTCCAATAGTTTGGATCTTCTCATGAAATCCAGAAGATTGGTGAATAGATTGTCCTGAGGAATTATTCCACTCTCATCAATGTATCCAAAAATATTGTTGTTCTCCTGTAGGCTAGGGTTCGCATTCGAACAGTAGATGGTTGGCATACTAAGCAAGAGTGTTGACCATTACTCTATGGAGCTCAATGGATATTTAGTTACTTTTATGGTATAGTTGTATAGCACTTAGTCGTCCTACTACATACTGTACAAAAAAAATTATACACATTTAAATAAATTTAAATAGGGGTCTATTCTTATACTAAACAAAGAGAATAAAAGATAACCCAAGGCGACCTGTATCGCTCGGATGTACGTACAGAACAACCCACAACTGATGTTTGCATTTTTCAGTTAAAACTTCAGGACATATTATGAATTTGGATTAACTCAAAAACGGTTCGACTTTATAGAACAGAATCTTCCCTTTTCTAAAAACTGCAATTTGAATCGAATTCGTGCGAAATTAACGTAGATATATGTGAATTTGACTCTATTCAATAAATAGAGTAACTGTGATCCATTGAAGTTAGTGATAGTGATAGAGTATTTGGAAAGAGTTCCGTGGCATAAGGATCGAAAATGAAGCAATACTGAAATTTTTTTAAACTTGCATTTAATACTGACGTTTCGATACGTTTTGTATCATCTTCTGTAGATATATATCTACTTGTATGGAATGAAACTCAACTTTTACCGATAATAGAACACACTATCGCTACCGGTGTGTGCAATAAATTGTAAATGAGTTAATGCCACTGCCGGGGAAAATATGGAGCTAAATATAATGTAGAATGTGCAAAGCCGAACCTGCATGACGTTCCGACGGCTGGCTTGACGGTGACGAAGATGGATGAGCCGACATAGCCGGACAAGATCAATTGAATTTCTTTTCGCTTACCACTGATGCGTGTATATTTTCGCCCGCTGCCACCCTTCTGCCTGCCATCTACATGCGAATAGAAGTAGGTAATAGACTTGTACGTCGAAATACCCACCACTATATGCGAAAATGAAAACAACATCCGTCTTCCAATAATGTTATGAATACATATTATTTTTATTTCTCTTTTTATTGTTTGCTACCGAAATCTACATGTGCTTTTTTCTTTTTTCATTGAAAGCTAAAATATAAAAAGATTATTTTAGTGTTTTTTTTCTGTTACGGAAATGATATTAGATTTTATATTATGATTCAAATTTCGTTCAATCTGAAAAATTCATTGACTTTCATTATATGTATATTAACAGAGTTTTTTTTTAAAGAATGTTACTAACACGAAAAAATTGAAGGCCAAAAAGTGTAGGGTTTTATTCTTTAAAGTAACTGGGAAAATCATTAGCATTTGCATCTGTATTAAAATTATTTTAAGAAATTGGAAAACATAAGCCTAATAGGTATAACCTACTGCGACACTAGGTGACCAGAATAGTTTAAAAAAACGTGCAAGTCGGACTCGCGCACCGAAGGTTCCGTCTAAACTCGTAGGTATGTGGTATGTATTTACCTTTAGAAATAGTAAGTTAGGTAATAATTCATTTGATGTTATATAATCAGCACTATGCATTTTTGTTAAAATTTTAAATACTTACTTTAAAACTGCTTTCAAATAAAGAACATAAACATAATTCAACTAGTATCAAAATAAATACATTATACAGTATTGTTAGCAGAAGTTTTGTTCCAAAATATGTATTGAAGGAGATTTATTTGGTTGAGGAACAATTGAAAATAAGCTTTACCAGTGTATCGCTTGTGGCCAACGTTTCGAAAAATATATTTTCATCATCAGGGCCTCAATGCAAGTTAAGATGGTAAATTGTAAAAATAATTCTAATATACATGATCATTTATTATGAATCTCGACAAATTTTAAATTTAAAATTATCATAAAACAGTTTTCTTATAAAATTGTTCTGTCAATTGTGCAAATAATATTGTACTATTGTACTTATTAGTACAATATTATTTGCACAATTGACAGAACAATTTTATAAGAAAACTGTTTTATGATAATTTTAAATTTAAAATTTGTCGAGATTCATAATAAATGATCATGTATATTAGAATTATTTTTACAATTTACCATCTTAACTTGCATTGAGGCCCTGATGATGAAAATATATTTTTCGAAACGTTGGCCACAAGCGATACACTGGTAAAGCTTATTTTCAATTGTTCCTCAACCAAATAAATCTCCTTCAATTATACAGTATGTAAATAGTTCGTCCATCACGGTAATCGAGTCTGGAAGATTTTTCCCGCTTTGCCGTTGGAAAACTGTTGTCATAGGTCACAGTCGGTTTACCAACCAAGTGTATAATTAAAATGGGTTCAGATGAACTATCCTAACTGTACTGTATTACACAGTGGCTATATTTAATAGGCTAGCGGTCGTACCGTGCTGTATGCAAGAGTTATTGTTGCGGTTTGTGTATTTATAGAATTTGTGTATTAAAAAAATTGTATTTCATTATTTGTTGTTATTGCAGCAATAGAAATACACACTCTGTGAAAATGTTAACTCTCTACCTATTACGGTTCATGAGATACAGCCTGCTAACAACTAGACGGACGGACAGACAGCGGAGGCTTAGTAATAGGGTCCCGTGTGGGGGGCACTACAGTGGCTATATTTAATAGGCTAGCGGTCGTACCGTGCTGTATGCAAGAGTTATTGTTGCGGTTTGTGTATTTATAGAATTTGTGTATTAAAAAAATTGTATTTCATTATTTGTTGTTATTGCAGCAATAGAAATACACACTCTGTGAAAATGTTAACTCTCTACCTATTACGGTTCATGAGATACAGCCTGCTAACAACTAGACGGACGGACAGACAGCGGAGGCTTAGTAATAGAGTCCCGTGTGGGGGGGACTGTTCGGACACGGAACTCCAAAAACGGCAATTGAAAATAATGATTTGTAAATTGGATTACTATCACAGAAAAACATAAAATATTTTTCTAAAGATTAGAATTTTTAACATGTTCAATTATTATTTTTTAATATCGTTGCAATTTTTGCTGTGTATGAGGTATTTTCTACAATGTATGAATTATAGTTACTTCCCGTTTGCTACATATCGCTGTTTATTATTAGATAAATCTCATATTTTATTCAAAATTTAATTTTGAGTATTGTGTGCAAAGCTTGAGATAGTCAAAGAATAATTATTCGCCTATATTATACCAATATGAATGCGTGCTATATTGTTAAAAAAAAAAACAAAAATGTTCAGTGTAAACTTGAAGTTCGTGAGTGCAACAAAAGTAACAGCTATCATGTATCGAGAGTGTAGTAAGAACAAAATTAATAGAACAATATCGTTGATGGTGAAACTGAAAAATAAAACCGTTGTTTTATAAAGCATTTAATATTTTGTGACCTAGCTCGGAGTGTGTTTTATTAATTTTATTCTTATTACACTCTCGAAACTTGATAGCAGTTATTCTTGTTGCCCTCCAGAATTTCAAGTTCACATTGTAAAATTTATTTAATTTATTAATTCAAGTAACTAAATATTTCTTTATGCAGTAAATTTAGATATGCCACCTATGTATTGTAACGTGATGTTATAGGTATTTGTTACTTTATAGTTAGATAGAAAGAATATACACTTCATTTTGAAAAATGAGATGTTTATTGTTTAAATATTAAATAATGTGTTGAATCCACAATTCTTCCGCTCTCTGACTGGCAGCCTTGTTTCCAAATAAGTTTTAAAATTAAAAAAAAATTCCAGCCAATTGGGTGACGGGACCATTCCATCTTAAAAAATGTTGAGTTTTGATTCTATATTAAAGAAAATAAAAATTCTGATATCGCATGAGGTGACGCAGGTAATGGCTAGTATTCAGTATGATATTTGCTATTCGTTGCCATGCTTACCTACATAATATGTTCCACGACATGTAAAAATTAATCAAAGCATGCTGAACTAGTTTATTTCTGACAGATCCATAAAACGAAAGAGCGGCTGAGTTTTTTAATTTTCAAAATATTTCCGAAACTATCAAGTTTAGAAAAAAAAATTTTAACGAAACTTTCTTGAAAAAATAAATAGAATAATAAGCCGTTATGAAAACTATACCATTATAACATAAAAACACCGTTATAGCACATATCTCTTCTGCGCATGCGCCGATTTTCCCCAAAAACAATAGAGCTCTTCATATTTGCATACCAAACATCCTCCCAAAATTTGGTTTCAATCCGCTCATTCGTTTGACCTGTATCGTGTTCACAGACAGACGAACAGACGCATAGAGTTTTTTCAAAAATATGTATTTTGGATTCGGGGGACCTCAAAACGGAAAGATATTGTAAAATTTTTGAAAAGTGATTTTTGACCTAAACTAGTACCATTCCTCACTTATGGGTTGGAATGGTAAAATATGTTGAAAAATAGTTCTCTAACGTGAAATAACTGTTTTCTTTAATGTGGTATACTACTGGGCATCACGCCTAGCCACATTAAACAATTTTGAAGAGAAATTTAGTTTTTAAACAATTAATAAAAATATAACTTTTGATTATTATTTACTAACTGAAAAAGATTTTATTTTTAATCGATTGGAATTATGTAATTAGATTATGGCATTTAGAGCTAGTGCGGACGAAAATTAAACAGTGGCGTACTGTTTGGAACGTATCATAATTAATAATTAAATTAATTATGTTACAGTATAATATAATTTTCAGTTGCATGTTAGCAAAAGGAAAGAAACTCGTGTATATATGCACAGTTATGTATTTTTGTGTTTCTTGTATACAAACGGAAGATTCACATAAATCGTCTGCTGTCTTTCCAGTCAACGTTCTATACATCATTTCACATGCAGTTGTCTTTCGTCAACTCGCACACAGCTTTATTTAAGACGAGTATTTACGCATTATTGTGTTATTGTCGTCCGTTAATGCGTTTTTTAGCATCTCTCACAATTATTATTTTACCGTCGTGTCTTTACTACAAACTAATAATGGTAGTTTTTACAGGCTCTTCTATAAAATAGCTGGTTTTCATGCCTGTACAGCCAAGGGAGAATATTTTTTCTCTGGGGGGGGGGGAGTAAAGAAAAAAAAATATGTTTTTAAGTTTTATTAATATCACACAATAATTCTCACGATGGAAGGTGTCAAGCAAAATATTAATTCCCAAACTAATTTTACAAATTCCTTTTCAAAAAGTGTGTCTAAATTTTTTTTTTAGCCAGGTATTCGTATTACTTTCAGTTTTATATTCTTCTTATTATCATCCTGGAGGAGTAATTACCCCCTTTACCCCCCATATCTACGCCCTTGTGTACAGCGGTAGTAAAATATAAATAATCCATTTCGTACTAACGCGTAAAATAAATGTATTACAAGTCAACAAGTGAATTTGCTCAAAATTGAATTGTCAAAAATTTTGAAAATTATGTGAAAATCAGCTGTTGTATAGGAGGTACGTGCAAAAAATGCTATATTATGTATATTGTGCATGATCATTGATCATGTTATGGTTCATGCGACTGCAAAAACTCGCTGGCATTAATTTTTAACATAATGTAACATTTGCCATCATTTATGTCAACACGTACTAGATCAGCGATTCCTAAAATATGGTGCGCGAAACCCTGGGGTTCCGTGGAAGGGTCACAGGGGTTCCGCGGTCTGTCCAAGAGTTAAATTGTATTTCTTTATTACAAGAAATGTTTTGCAATACTTATAATAATTATTTTTTATTTATAATTAAAGGTATAATACGAATTTAAAAGGCTCGGAAGTTAGATGCAAATGCGGGCTTGCGCTTGTACTGTTGAAAAACTACAAACTCGCAACTCAACAAAACTAAAATAACAATAACAACTTGACAATAGTGTACTCGACTGTACTTTAAAGCAGGAAAGCGACAAGTTACAAAGGCAACAAGCGATCACGGCCAATCACCGACGAGAGCACGTTCCGTGCAGGTAGCTGGGAGGTGGTGGGGTCTCGACGGCTCTAAAATGTGCCTTGCGACGCTGTTTGTGACTAACTTCCGAACCTTTTAGATCCGTGGCGCGTATTATAAACACTTTAGTTATCAAAGTAGCCAGCTATTGTTCAGCCAAAAAAAGTACGATGAATTAGGGTTCCATGGCTAAATAAAATTAGGAACCTCTGCACTATAGATACATAACCTACAATTATGCATCTTGTTCGTAAATGAAGGCATCATACGAGGAAGTGGCATTATGTTAAAATGAGCAACAGTGAGTTTTAACAGTCACTCGAGTCATAATATCATAAAACGGTTTTTTTTTTCCAAATTTTATCTGTCCAATTTTGAGCAAGCTCGCACTACTGATTGTAGGCTGCGTTCAATTCTCATACGTTTAAACTACCATTACTATGCAAATGGTACTATTACTATGATATAAATTATAAAACTATAAAAATATACACAGAGGTCCTAAACAGGACTTCAGAGTATATTCTAGTTTGATTACGTCGCAAATGTGTGGAGGTCAAATGCTAGAGCTATCCATACATAAAACATTAGTTTTAAAGCCTTCAAAAGTGCCGTCAATGCATTAAGATTCATTAATATTAATGACAGATGCGTTTTGTTTTTACCACCTGTATGTAGAAATGGTGATATCATTTGTTTGACCTTTATGCATTTTATACTTCTGCTATTATACTTGAATGTCATTAAATTAAATATAAAACGGAAATTTGGACATTATTTTTGCCATCAGTTTTTAAACTGTTCATCAATTAATTACGATATTGGCAATTTCCAAATAAAGTAATGCATATATCGGTTTATAATAGCATATATTATAATAACCATTTAGTTAATATTATAAAAATTGCACCTAATAATAAGGTGGCTTTTAATATCATATACAGTGAAATTTAAGATTATTGTTTCCCAAATGGAATAGCGCCAATAAATAATTCTTTAAACCCAGCTCCCAGATTTTAACTGAAAAGTAATGAATATTCAAGTTATTATTAAAAAATGATACACATAAAATACTAAATGTACTATAGCTTAAGCAACGAATAATTCTAGATGGAAAAGTCGAAAGCAGAACATTTGACTTAGGAACTTTGTTTGGACTAGTTAGGAGATAAACATACTAAAAGTCCTTACCCCTCCGAGGTACGCCCGAAGGGGGGGAGCACAAAGAAGGTCCCGTTTTTTGGTATTTTGCTTTCATCTCGAAAACGGTACGTCGTACGAAATTTTGTTGGAATACATAATGAAAGCTGATAAAATTCTCTACAACTTTAGTTTTCACACTTTTTATCTATCTCCAATCTTTGCCTAGCTATGAGCTCCGAAAAATGGTCGATTTTCAAAAATGTGTTAAATTCTCTGTAGCACATTGTAACAATACGAATTTGTCAAAATCATTTCGTATCGCTCATCCACACTATTAAAAACACCCACACACTATTAAAAAATAACATAAGCTGGGAGTACCTCCACACAGGGCCCTCTTTCCCACTGGGAACTCTGGCACGTGCCCAGGGCCCCGCGATCGATAGGGACCCCCTAGTTTAATGGTATACTAAGTACCTAAACTGTTTTAAAAAAAAATCATCAGTGAACTATTTTTCATATACTTATTTTTTTTGTGTCCTTCATGTTAAAATTGGGAACGTGATCCTTTTAAATATATGCATTTTATATCACATTCCTCGACTTAGAGTCTAGAAACTTGTTTATCTATTTTCTTTGTCTATTCTAACAAAATAGTGCTCTGTTAAGGTCATAGGGGCCCCATAATCCTAATGTGCCCAGGGCCTTCAATAGGTTAAAGCTTATGTTATTTTTTAATAGTGTGTGGGTGTTTTTAATAGTTTGGATGAGCGATACGAAATGATTTTGACAAATTCGTATTGTTACAATGTGCTACAGAGAATTTAACACATTTTTGAAAATCGACCATTTTTCGGAGCTCATAGCTAGGCAAAGATTGGAGATAGATAAAAAGTGTGAAAGCTAAAGTTGTAGAGAATTTTATCAGCTTTCATTATGTATTACAACAAAATTTCGTACGACGTACCGTTTTCGAGATGAAAGCAAAAAACCAAAAAACGGGACCTTCCTTGTGCTCCCCCCCTTCGGGCGTACCTCAGAGGGGCAAGGACTTTTAGTATGTTTATCTCCTAACTAGTCCAAACAAAGTTCCTAAGTCAAATGTTCTGCTTTCGACTTTTCCATCTAGATGCCCCTTATGAGCACTCATTGACTAAACTACTAGGCCTAAATAACGTTGGTTGTTAATAAATTGAAAACAATTGGGCGACGAGACCATTTCAACTTCAAAAATGTTGACATTTGTTTATAATAAAAAAAATAAAATTTCTGATATCGGTCTCAAGTTATCAAATAAAAGCGTGTTATATGTTAATACCAAAGAGAGAAAAAAGACGTTGTAACAAGCTTTCATTTGAAAACTTGAGGCTGTGATAAGTACGTATAAAACGACTAATTTCTAATCGAAATAAAATTATTTTTAAATTTTTTGTTCATTTTTATTAACGACTAATAAAAGCTTGTTTAAAAAAATCGTTTATTTATTTGTGTTTGTATTGAATCAAGTATTTTCTTCGCCAAACTGTCTTCTCTTTGCAAAGTAAGTTAACTAACTTTTTTATAGAATATTTACAGATTTCATTTATTCAGACAGATTTATTCAGCAAAGACTAAAGTGTTTAGTTCTTGCTGAAGATGGACGAAAACATCTCGAAAGGTACATTCAAAAAATTATATAATTGTTGTGGATAATAAGTGACTGATTATTATATCCTTCTTTTGTGACTCAGAAAGAAGTCGGATTTTAAATAGTAAAATATTTTTTTAGTTCCGCCATAAACAATCACATTTCATTTATGATATTACTATTAGTACAGGTTTATGATACACAAACGTAAACATTATAGAATATAAACGAGGCTTCACTGTATAATTTAAAACTGGCTCAAATGAACCAATCAGAAAATATAATAGAGTTATTATCATATTATAAGTTAAATGAATCTGGAGACTGCCATCATCCATCGATCTAGAATAATTTCGCCGAATAAAAATATATGCTCACTGAACTGTTTGACGTCTAAGCTTTCATTTTGCTGACGTGCTGACGGCTTGTAAGTATAAATTATAAATATTAAATTCAGTGCATTTACGTAAAATTGCATTCTTTAGATAATTATTAAGTAGAGCTATAATTTCACTGATATGCGCTGGTTTTCTTTTTGTTTAAATTTATTCAATTTCTTTCATTTGGACATTAACGTTTATAATTATTTATTTTTTGGTAGAATAATATGACTTTTTTGAGGTAAAACTTTTTTTGTCGCGGTAGGGTAGATGGTTTTATGAGATTATAAGTGTAACGAAACGTTGCTACGCACGTATACCGTATACTGTAAAAATTAAAGCTGCTGTAGAATATTGTGCTAAGTTGGAAGGGAGGTAGAATACTTGCCTCAAAACTTAAGGGCTTTTACCACTTAGAAATTTTTAGAAGCCGATTTTTTTTTTGGCTAAATAAATTGTCAATACTTTTAAGAATGTTTTAAGCTTTGAATAATTTAAAAATTTCAATTATATCCAAAGTTATAGTCATCAGAAGAAAGCGCGTTAGAGAGTAATCCTGAAAGGGATAGTCAAGATTTTGAAAAAATCGATTTATTTTTTTGCATTTTCTTGTAGTATGTTTCGAAAATGTTCCCTGAAAATTTCAAGTAAAGGGAATAAATAGTTTTCGAGATAATTATTATATGGCCCAGGGTGTAGGTAAGACTAAAACGCGTTTTTCTCGAAACCATGTTTTCGAAGTCTGCGACCACTGAAATTCAAGAACCACTTGATGGACTAAAATGACAAATTTTTACAGCTTATTGAAGGCATAAAAAACACGGACTTGATCGAAGGATTTTTGTTTTTGTTGAAAACTTCGGCTTTTATAACAATCTGTCCTTGCAAATTCGAGTGTAAGCTTTTAGAAGCCGCCATTTTAATAATTAAAAAAAGTCCTAGATTTACTATTAAACTAAAAACTTTTCTTTGTTTTATTGATTTTGGATGAACCAGCACAAAGTTATGATGGTCGCCGCAAAGCATTACCTATACTTGTGAGAGGGGTCCAAATTTTTTTTTTTTTTTGGAAATTTTGTGCAGTCAAGTTGAAATATTATTAGCTTTATAGAATAAATTAAATTATGTCAAAACATTTTTTTTTTATTTTTTCATGCCTCTGACTGCCCTTAGTCTCTTAAACAATATAAATAATTCGCTCCCCTCCCCAAAATGTTTCTGATTTTCAATATTAAAAAAAAACTAAATTAAAAAAAAATATTCAAAATCGAATCTGTTCTTGCGAAGTTCGAAGTAAAAGGCTTCATTGACGCGACTATGTGGACTGTATCTTTTTTATAATTAAGATACTTTTAGCGTATTCATCACGCGTTCCATAGTAAATACGTCCTAAAAATGCTTTATTTAGCGTTCAGAAACCGAATTTAATACCTGAATATTAAATTGTAAATATCTGTAGTTGAAGTTTTTGTATATTGTATAAGACGAGCGAATGCGATCCCGGATTTTTTTCTCACCCGAAAACTCTTAGGTCGGTTGGGATGATCTTTTTGCCATCAACAGATAATTATAAGCCTTGCATCCATTCAGATTTTACGTAAATGCAACTGCTGAGAGAAGGCAGTCCAAAATAAAAAGATTGGTTTTCTTTTTTTAACTTTTCTGTAAAAAACTTCGATGTAACAAAATCAAATCAATGTTATCTTAGGAATGTTCGAGTAATTTTTGCGATGTATTTTTGGTTAAACGACATAGTCAAATACACTGCATTGAAACTAGTCTTTTTATTTTGATTTGTTTTAGTATTTTAATTACAGAACTTCATGTAATATTCTGGTCTCTAAAATAATTATCATAAAATGGAGATTAGAAAATTAAAGGATGGAAACTGGTGGCATAGGATAAATCAAATTGCAAATACTGAAAATGTTATTGCATTTTATTTTCTAACGTTTCGGCCTTCTTTATGTCATCTTCTGAGAATTAATGCCGAACCGGCAGAAAATAAAATGCAATAACATTTTCAGTATTTGCAAGTTCATTGATCCTATGCCACCAGGTTTCATCCTTAATTAATTTTCTCATATTTCAACAAGGATCATCATCACTCTAAATTACTAGAGTTATTTTTCGCAATAAAATGGAGACTAGAATGACTATTTGCGGAATTCAATATTTAATGAATGCAACAAGAAATCTCAAACATAAATGCGAGCATATTTTAAAATAACGATAATCTATAAAATTGAACGGAATAGCCATGAATGACGGATACTAATTGGCTAATATTAATAACATGTAGAAATTACATTATTTGGATTCTTGAATGCATTGTACCTTACCATAATTTATTGTGCTACCATAACGTAGAACGTGAGTCACGCATTCTTTATATAAAACTTAAATTTCATGTAAGTAACCAGTTATCGGATTATCGCTATTATAGATGAACTTTATCTAAAACGCTTTCATGAAAGTTCAAATGAATATGTTGTAAGAGTGCATAAATTTCACAAAATTAAATTGTCCTGAACGTAAACTTTCTATCATAAATTAATAATTCACCATTATACTGCTCGCGCTTTGTAGGATGCTGGAAACCATTATAGCCCAAGAGTCCTTAGCACTAAAACCCTGTGGATCTCCGAATAGACCAATTCTCGGATATTTGGGAAATTTGAACCCAAATTTAAATACAATGATTGGCAGGTTGGAGTGGGCCGGACCGTGAATAAGTGGTTACCTTGCAGTTACCCAAAAAAAACGGTTATCCTATGCATCTTCGAATAGAATGTTGTTTACTTTATTTTGAAGTTTACGTTTTTAAGGTGCTCAAAGTCGTATGGTTGGCGGGTTCCAATGGGCCGAAGGCCCCGCCAACCGAGTCTACAGTTGATTCGAAAAATAGGTATTCTTAGTTTAAAATGACATTCAAATAAAAGGTTTTAACTTTTAAAATCGTTTCGTGGTGGGTTGGCGGGCTCTTCATTTAAAAAAGCAATTGAATTTTTTTACATAAATGGAAAGATCACACACAATTTTTATAGCAAAACTACGTTAATTTAATTTTAAACCTCATAATTAAAAAGTTATATTGATTTTAAAATTACTTTTTAGCTAAGTTCCGATGACGTCGCAATGTTTTTATAGCTTTTTATCCATGCTTAGTTTGATAGTACATAATATGATATACATCTAAAAAGTCTAACTTCCTGAAAATTTGAAACGATTCGGCCCAAAAAATTTTGAGAAATCTTAAAAAAACAAGTTTCAAAAATTTTTAAAAATTTGTTTTTGTAAAATATTTTCTGAACTACTAAACCGATTAATTCCAAAATCTAATCAGCTCTTCTCCTTAACAAACTGCGTCGATTAACGCAAACCGCATCAAAATCGGTTTATTTGTTCACGAGATTCCGTGAACGAAAAAATCGTAAAAAAGTGTTTTTTTAAAATGACTCTTAAAATTGTTATCAGATCGATTTTTTTGTTATAAATTACTTTCTTAGGCTAAAAAGCTGCGTCGATCGCCGCAAACCGCATCAAAATCGGCTCATTTGTTCATGAGATATCGTGAACGAAAATTTCGTAACAAAGTGTTTTTTTTTTTGAGCTCGAAGAGCTAAAAAATAAACTTCTTGCTATATTTTATATATTTTTGAGCGTTTTGAACTCGAAAATAGCGAGAAGTTACAGGGATGGCCTGCAGGGTCAAACTTCTTTTCAAATTTTTTTTTTTATCTTAATTAATAATTAAATACGAAACAAAACAATAACGTCGGGATAATATGGCTTTTAGGTATCATTCTAAAAGACAGTCCTCGGCAGTATAATATACGTCTATTTTTAATAGCTAATCTACAAATCCAGGCGACACCGGATCGGGCAGCTAATTTACCTATATTTAGTTCAGAAAAATTCGACATGACCGACATACTGGCGAACAAATGAGTGATACAATTAGGGTTTCATTTATTTTCTTTTAAGGTAGGGAGCCCTGGAAATAATCCGTTGCATAAGTCAAAATGTATTTTCGAAAGACTAAAAAACGCAGTCTGTTTTCACAGCACATGTTATACCGGTGCCACGGTCGATAAATGTTCACTTATGCTCCTATTAAAATACAGTTTAGTCGCGCACCTTAAGATATCTGCCAACATAATCATTGACTCCCGGTCGGCACAAACAGAACTACCAACTTAAAACAAGCTACGCTCCATTCACGATACACTATTTTCACAGAGCCAATGAAAACATGCATATAGCTTTTTATTGCTCTCTTTCAAATGGAAGTTTGACTGTTTAATTTTTAATTAACAGTAGAGACGTTATAAATTATATTATATGTAGAACAGCAACGGCCTTAATTTATATTTGTAATTCGGTCTTTTCAATTAATTAAAGTGATTTATAACTATTTCTAGACTAAACTTGTACCATACGATTCTATTATTATAAATAAATAAAATCGGTGTAAGAAATGACAAAGTCGCTGTTGAAAAACACGTGTTTAATAGTGGAGTGGATATGGTATTTCAAACCGGTATGTCTCGAATCGAAAAATGTTTCCTACAAAAACTATAGAGTCTAGCTCCCCTAACATTTTGGTATAGTTTGCGACCGCATGTCGGAGGTGGCGGCGGGAGATATGCCGCTTTAAAGTTCCGTAAAACCCGTTTTTGCCCCATAAGACGGCCATTATTATTGGGGAAAAAAATGTTTTAACAAAAGTTGTAGAGAAAAAGAATCCGCGTAAGCTCGTTCCAGACCGGGGTCTGGTCAGACAACCCGTTCGCGAGATAACGCCATTTTAGTGAATTTTGAAAAATTGAATGCCATTTTTCTAAAAAAACCGTTACAGACATAAAAACAATTACGGGGTCGTATCGATGCAATGGCGTTTTTTCTGCGCAGTAAAAATGGGAGAGTTTTTTTAAAAACAATGACGAGGTCGTGTATACAAAGTGAGATAGTAATACAGTAATTCTACACCAGTTTTGCTGATAGGATATTTAGTCGGGCGATATTTTGTCCGTAGGATATTTTGTCGAGGGATGAAAGGGCGCGGAAATCGGAATCAATATCATTCCGCCCCAGATTTGGAATAAACAATTAATATATGTCTATTCTAATAACATTTATTATTTTTTTTTTACTTAAATTCCGTGCTCAGCAACTTTGGCTATATGCACGAAAAGTTGTTGAAATACAACTACTCATATAGATAGGTAAGTAGGTATTAAATATTATAAATATGTAATTAATAAGGTAAGTAATAATATTAGCTTGCATAATGTAGATAGGTAAATAGGTTATTAAAATATTTATAATTGATATTATAATTAAACAATAAACTATGTATTATAGATCATAATTTATATTGATAGTGAACTAATTGGATTAATTATTGAAAATTATAACCTTTTTTATAGATTAAAATTCAACAATTTTTGTTCCATACATTTTTCTAATTACTAACCAAATATATCTGACTCATTTTTTGTTTGAAAATAAGTTTTAAACTTATAATTATTTAGTACGTTTGATAGGTATAGGTAATACATTCGAATATACTGCTATAAAATAATTATGCCTGAATTTCTGAATTGTCAGTCAATTTATTTTTTCTCTTTGATATTTTTAAATTACGACAAGATAGCTAGCCTTTAAACGTTGTCTTTGACGTGGTATTTGATTTTTAAACATTTAAATTTTGCATTAGGTAAGTTCGTCTTCTGTCAAAAATATTTTGAATTTAAAATGCAGGATTTTAGGCCAAAAAGAAAACAAATTTTATTTGCTTACTTGTAAACAAATAAAATTTTTTTCTTTTTGGTACCGAAGTGACACTACAATAAAAAATATTTTGTTTTTGCATTAGCGCTGCTAATGAGAACTTACTCGTACTTCAGGAAAAAGGCTCATTAAAGCTTATCTGTATGATCATGTAAAATGCATATAATTTCGTATATTACTAGCGATTTGTGTCCTAGTTGACTTTACAAATAAATTCCTATTCAATTCTATATTATAGATTAGTATTGATATCATTGGTAAAAACAGTAATTAATCAAACAATCTCGAATCGTTATCAGTATTCACTTATCTAATAATTCAATTACAAACTTGTTATCACCAAAGCTCAATAATTTACCGATATAAACACCTCTGATGCAGCTAATACCGCTGACATACCGCCCAAGATTTATTACATCTAAATAGAGATCCCTGCTCTTCGTTTGGTGGGTAGCGGCGGTGGATATACCGGAGTACTACATACCATACACACATACACAAACATATACACACATTGCACCCTCTACCCTATACATGCTATTGCTAGTGTTCACCTATACAGTGGAACTTCGTTAATTCGAAGTCGGAATGATCTGCTCAAAACTTACAATTAACGTGACTTCGCGAATTATCTAATTTTTGAAGTCAATGCCGGATTTAAAGGTCTGAAGGCATCAGGGCAAGAAAGGAGTGGAGGTCTCCTGGCCCCAAATCAGGGCCATTTGAGATTTCGATATTTTACGGAGTGTCTGATTGGAGTGAACAAATATAGATCGATGATTTCTGTTAATATTTAATATAATCATGTTTGTACAAAGTACTGTAGGTAAGGGTAAAACGCGAAAAAAAATATCAAAGAAAAAGTTGTTTACTAGTCAAAATTTGATTTTTTTTTTGTCCGAAGTCTCTATTGTGGGGCCCCCTCTTTTGTGGAGGCTCCGGGGCTGTAGCCCCGGTTGCCCTCCCCTAAATCCGGCCCTGTTTGAAGTTGATGTTTCTTTCTTTAAAATTGTCGAGCTGTCCTACACTGGTCTAAGACTTTTGGTAAACTCCTGAGCGCTACTGGCACCATAGATAGGAATTTACATACAGTGCACCCTCTACAATACTGTTTACTTATACAGTGGAACATTGTTGTTTCGAAGACGAAGGGATCGGCTCAAAACTTAGAATTAACAAGACCTTGAATTTTTCAAGTTGGTTTCGTTTCTTTCTTTAAAATTGTCGAACTATTCTACACTGGTCAAGACTTTTGGTAAACTCTTGAGTTCTACTGGTATCGCTAGGGTTGCCAGATTGGGAAATCAAAATTTCTGGACAATATTCTAAAATATCTGGACCAAAGGATTTTAGGCTGGACAAAATAGAAATCTGCATTAATCAACCGAAACACGACATATAATTAAGTAATATATATGTACTTACTTAGATATTATTGTTATAAGAAAAACGAAAATATGAACTATTGAGCTGAACAGCTGAAATTGGTACAAAAACAGAGGTAGCTTAATCTAACAGTCAATGGTACCTATCAAGTCACTTTTTTGCCACATATATTTAGTATTTCCCTTAGCTGCCTTTATCATTTTAGAACCTTTCTCTGTATTTAGAAAAGATTTAAAATTAGTACAGTTTTCTTCAAAGTTTAATCGAATTATTAGCTCTGGCGGTGCATGTTTTTTATTTTTAGCTGGACATTTTGCCTAAAACCGGGACACTGGACAAAGTGTAAAATTGCTGGACAATCCAGCCAAGTCCCGCCAATCTGGTAACCCTAGGTATCGCTGATAGCTTGTTTAAATCACGTTTCACTGCACGCTCGTCGAATTCTGGGAAATCGAACCTTGAACCCGTTTCCTTGTTAATATGTTCTCATTAAAAATTTTACTTTTATTCTGTAAATATATCTGGTATGTCAAGCTCCTTAGAAACTTTTGATTTTATTCTCCCTTCCTTCACTTCACGAATCACCTCCACCTTTTTGGCTTTCGTTAACGTTTTATAAGATACCTCCTAACTTGCACATCCGATCATTTTCGATTTCTAAAACACTCACAGTTATTTCGGCCAACGATCTTTGTGGTACGGTTAGTGACGGATTAACCTATAAGCAAATTAAGCAATTGTTTAGGGCATCACGTCTCGGGGGGCGCAAAGAAGCATCACTCAGAAATGAAAAGTACCTCACTAACCGGTCAACACACGTACACGAAAAATTTATTTACTGATATAAAACTGTCTTTAGAAGTATAAAAGTTAAAAATAAATAATACTTAATTTATTTTTGAAAATGGAAACGAAAAAAATATTTTTTCAATTAGTTCAATTTTTCTAATTTTAATGTCTTGAAACTGTTTTTCTATTAATTGTATAAAAATGCCTAAGGTCTGATTTTATAGACAGCCAAATTTTCAATGGGAGCATTGATTGTAAAAATCAATTTTTTTCTTAAAAATCTATACTTTTTAACTTTTTCCATCAATTTGAATTTTTTTATAAACTGAACATATTAGAGATGGGGCCCATAAGCAAGAAATGCTTAGGGCATCATGGAGTCTTAATCCGGCACTGGGTACGGTAGCCGAGAAGATAATAATGACTGGTCGTGTTTGTGATGATATTTATAATTCCAGACTTTCTGGAAAAAGTAGCGTTTGTTTTAGATATGATATTATTGGACACAGGTAAAAAGTTCGAAATATCAGAGTTGGTGTTCAAATTATCGAAGAGAATATTTTTACATACATTTTGTTATATGTGGAGTTCAAGGGACCAGTCAAGAAAATCGAATTATCGGAGTTCACATTAACAAAGTTCTAGTGTACAATGGACTTGTGAAATATCGAGAAAAATGTCTCTCGTCGGGTTTGCCCGTACTTCGAAACGAAAAATTTGTATAAAGGACTCCTTTGTACAAATTATAAAATAAGTATGATAGACGCTAATGGCCTCAACTGTCGAGCGTCACTAATCCAAAATTTAAGAAAAAATACACATTTTTTATTGTCTGCTAAAGTCGTCTATTAAGTTATACTATGTATAATTTTTCAATTAGCAATTTTATACTCATAGAATGTTACGAAAGAAATTAATTGGAACGTGGGACATAATATTTTTGCAATTTCGCGCCATATTTTTTTAAGAATTTAACGCATTCTAGTATGTTTGTAAAAAGTTTTAATTGATTTGAATTTTTGAAATAAACTAGATTTAAGACGTGTATAATTTGGTTACCGTGAAGTTAGTAATAGTTCTTAGAATCGAGCATATACTATGTTAATGCATAATCAGGTCTATTCTGTGTATCTCTCTTCATTTTAAAACAACAGACTTAAAACAATGACCCTCGGAAGGAGGTGACCAGAGGGGCCCGTCTCAAAATGTGGAAACTTTTTTAACAAGACTGTAATTTAAATAAATACAAGCTTATTGTATTACAAAAATTCTAGTGCAGTAGACTCCGACGCCTCCCGTTCCGTACGTTTTTTTGAGAAACAAAGTTCGCAGCACATAACCGAGAGATAAAAAATAATCATGATACATTTATTATGTGAACTTTAATTTGTCTGTGAACAAAATAAAAAACAACCTCTTAATGTACTTTTTGAAATGTTAAAAAAATTCTCAAACTGAATTTTTCAATCAAATACACGCAACAAAATAAGAAATGCACCCTTCAGAAAGTAATTCATTACCCGTCAGTTCGGCTCTGTCGGGCCGATTCTGTTAAAATTTTAAAAGTTATGATAATTTTTTCGGTAGTATTGGCTCAACCATTAAATACAACCCTTAACATGGTGCGATGTCGAAACAAGATATTAAAAATTACGAAAAAAGTATGGATGCTATACAATTGCGCTGGAATAGAGCCGACTTCCTCGCTATGTAGTCTGTCCCATTGACCTGCAGCATGGACTACGCAACAGTCAAGAAAAGAGAGTTGCAAATAAACAGAATGCATTAAAGGAACATTTTTTTCTAATTATTGTCCTGAATATATCGAAGTTAAGTAACTGAAAACAATCGATAATCTTAACTACTTGAGGTAGCTTCGGATAGAGTCTCCTCGCTACAATGCAGCCTCGGGATGGGAACAGGTATGTTGATAAACGGATCAGGATCCTAGAAGAGTCCTCTCAGTATTCTCAGTTTTGCTTAACTGAGAATAAAGAATTCTGTGGTCCTTTTAGTTGAATGCGAGATATAAATGTCTTTGATTGCCCAAGTCATGGAGTGGAGTTCCAGCTTGAGTCTTTCTTTTTGTCCTTAAATTTGCGAACTTCCGTTTTGACAGTCGCGTAACAATAGGGTGGCAGGACGGGCAAAATGTTACGGGCCCCCAGCCCGAGAAGTCCGTAAGTACAGGAGGATCTTAACATTTAATATTACAGCTTTTAGTAAATTTATCAGTTTTGTATTCAATTAATTTAAGTTACCTATTACAAATTAAACAAAAAAAAAATGTATAACGTTGGTTGAGCTTCTTTGCATTGAGGGGTGACCCCACCTGATGAATTTGCCACGGCCTTAAACGGTTTAGTTACGTCACTGCATTTTGACATGGCTTTTAGAATAGCCACACAAAGATTCAGGGCCTCTGAAGGTTGTAGTTCCTACTTCTTTAGCGAGACAATCTGCCATTTCGTTGCCTTCCCACAGATACTAGATATCTGATATCTTGCACAGTCCATAATCTACGTCAACGTTCTGTCCGAGGGCAACTTATAGCGGACATTGGGCATATATAATGCGACTGTCATTTTTCCATGAATTTTAATTACGCACGATTTTCTCCCGTGAAATGATAAATATCACGGTTAGTTTTACATGTTGCATGAGTGCTTCAAAACAAAACCGTGAGGACTGTGTTGTATATAAGATAGATACTTATTTCGAGTTCGGTGCACAAAAAAAACATGCGAGTCTCACTAACATAAGCTCACGGGAGAAGTGAAACTCGTTTCGTTGATGCGTTATCTATTTTGCGTTACCAAAATTTCTCTTATATTTCCCAGCCGTTGAAACATTTCTCCTTTAACGTTACAGAAAATTTCAAACATATAATTCTCTCTTCTATAACTTAATGATTCTATAGGTCATTTCCAGTTCAGATCAATGCGAAACTGCGAGAGTGCGAACGATGCAGGATCAAATTATATAGCAAATAGTATATTACGCCATAAGGGCCGAAAGTTTGATATTCTTGCTCTGCGCGTCATGATGCTCTCGGCTTCGCCTCAGGCATCATGACGCGCAGTGCAAGGTGTTAAACTTTCGGTCAGTGTGATGTATACTGTTTTTCTTTATACCTCGGTCGTACGCTTATCAAATACATTAATTAATTAATTACTTATAAATTACATTAAAAAAAAATAAATTCCAAGCAAGCAGCTTTGAGGTTATACGTAAAAATATGAATGACAGAGCTGTTCGCGACTATTAGCTAAGATGTAATAGGGTTTCTATGGAAACGACATCTAAACAACAGGTGATAGGCTATTTTCTCTTTACTGCCGCTCGAATGTACGTAATTCCCGCATCAGTGCGTGTAATTCCACAATGCGTAAATTTCTGCCTTAAAATTCATACCGAAAGTATGTACTTTCGATCGAGGCGTGAAGAAAATATGTTTGCATAAATCGTCAGGCGATATCCTGCTTACATATCCCAACATATAATTTAATCTCGCGGCGGTCCTGTTCCCACAATCCCGTGTTTTTCTGTGGGAGTTTTTATTATCCAAGAGAAACTAAAGCTTCAGTGATATATGTATGAAAAAATATTTTTATTGAAAGATTTTAGGAGCTTATATCTTGAGAAATATTCATCCACAAAAAGGTCATTTTAGACCTTTTATTGCATTTTTAAAGAGCTCTTCAACGATACCCCTCAGTTCTATGTGTGGAAAACTGCCCCTTAATCATTTTTTTTTTAATTTCATTACACAGTTGGCTGTTCGCATAAGATACCTTCCTGTAAAATTTTATGCGAATAGATTGGAAGATGGCGGAGTTATAAGGCTGTGATATACAAACAGACGGACGGATGGACATGATGAAATTATAACGGTTCTGTGAAAATCTTTCATGAGTTTTAAGGATAAAACAAAATGAAAATGAAAGATTTTGTCTTTTTGTTCGATTTTGCGTTTTAAAAATAAGACGCCAACCAAACGCAAAATTGAACGAAAAGAGAAAATCTTTCATTTTGTTTAAATACAATAATATTACTCAAGATATAAGCTCCAAAAGTCGTTATTTTCAAGAGCGGCTGGCAAGGAGAAGCGATGAGATATGTCCTCCAGCCTTTCGTGTATTGGCACCAAAAAGCCATATCTGCAGCAGTCAATAAAAAAAAAATTGGTTGTCTGTAAAGTCGGTTTACGGACCATAGTTTTACGTGGTGGTAACGTCATAAAGAAACATTGATGAAAAATTGCAAGTGCACACTCAGGCGGAACGTGACACTTTTCGGAACGTGACACTTTTTCGTGCATGCAGCCGGTGTTTCATCAATTTATAAGACGTTATCACGTCAACAAATTTTTTTCTTCACTGAGGCTTTAGTATCACCACCTCTCTTACTATTTGGTAGCAGATCTTAACCATCGCTTATTTGTTAATAGGTGTTAAATAGCCAGGTATTTTTTAACCGACTTCAAAAAAGAACGAGGTTCAAATCTTTGATTAACGTCTGAATAGAAATCTTCAAATAAATAAAATTGTCGACCAATTTTTTTCAGACTATATATTGACACAAATCCGGATTGAAACGTCATTTTTTTGTTAAGATGAAGGAAGGTTTTGGTTGAGGATCATAAAATAGCTTTACCAGTGTTTCGCTAGTGGCCAACGTTTCGAAAAATTTATTTTCATCTTCAGGGCCTCAAGCTGATCAAGTGGTGGCAAATTGTTCTAACAGTATACTGTTAGCGAAACACTGGTAAAGCTTATTTTATGATCCTCAACCAAAACCTTCCTTCATCTTAACATTCTATTGGATCAACACTACTTTATACTGAAGTCATTTTTTGTGTCAATATATTATGTAGTCTGAAAAAAATTGGTCGACAATTTTATTTATTTAAAGAAGGAAGTTCTCTATTCGATTTTTTTTTTTGACGTGATAACGTCTTATAAATTGATGAAACACCGCCAGCACACACGAAAAAAAGTAACGTTCCGCAAGCGAGAGTGCGATATAAGCGATAGAGATGCACGATCGGCCAAAGCCGCATTTCTCCCTCTTCTCGCGTGACGTCAGAGAGTAGTGTGCGTTCAACATTTTTTTCGGCTGCTCCAGCGAAAGCTACATCTGACAGATGGCCTAGATAAATTATACGGTTTGTTAACAAATATATAATATATATACATTCTTTTAAATGTCTTTTATAATTGCTTAAAAATATGTATTTTGCTTTGGTTGATCAAATTATTAGTCGGTAAAAATATAGTTTGACAGCTACTAAAATTTAGGTTATGTATTATTAAATATGACATTCGAGCTGAATACGTTATCACGTAAAACTATCGTCCGTAAACCGACTTTACAGACAACCAATTTTTATGTATATCTTTCGTCGAAATCTTTGCCGACTGTGAACCGATTTCGATAATTTTTGTTATTCGATAGAGTATGCTTCAAAGTTTGCTCCATATAAATTTTAGCAAAATCAGTTCACCAGCTTTTTTAGAAAATAATAAAACATCAAAAAAATATTGCAAAATTCGTAGTTGTCGGCGTGAACAATGCTATTCGGTTTCATTAGATACTTAAAAAGACCACTAAAAAAATTAAAATAAAAAGCTTAAAAAAATTGAACCTTCTTCAAAAAGGAATCACTAAAAAGGGTAAAATATCGAAATTTTAATAACCTGCTATCACGTTTTATGTATTTCGGTATATTCAATTGGTGCCGACCTCTAAACTTTGCTATTTCACGCTTTTTAGTGACCCTTTTTTGAAGGAGGTACAATTTGTTTTAAAAAAAGGTTTTTATTTGCGTTAACATTACTGCGCTACATTTTCGACATAAAATAGTTTCGTTTAGGTTAAAAATAAACAAGTTTAATTCCAAATTATTGTTAATTTAATTCTTCCTCGTGTTTAAAACAAATTTGATATATTTATATAGACCCATGAGCTATTTGGTAACTACCGGTTATTTCAAACAAATTCTAAATACAGATAACCAGTTTTCAGTAACAGATTCTGAATACTTAACCGGTTACTTAGTAACAAGTTTTAAATAATCCGTTATTTTTAACAGCACCATTTTAGAATAGACTAGGTATGAAACAATATTTTCAAGAATTTTTCGAAAACTTCTTCTACAATAAAAAACTTCCCAACAGTATATGTTTTTCATAAGTATTTTAAACATAATTTATATCCATCTTTTTCTATAAATAAAGAAGTGTGACTGTCTCCTATACGTCATCATGTGGCGGTTTATACTCAGCGCTTAAAAATTAGATATTTCTTTAACTCTTGCCTGCAATTAAGAGGAAAGATATTTCTATATTAAGAACAAGGAAGTTGGTTTACAATACCTATCTGTTTTTGTATGAGGAATAATTGTTCACCTATTAACAAATTTTAAACGTGGGACGACCCTATTTCTATACGGCTATCGAATTTCAAAACGCATTTCGTCAACCTTCGTCTCCACTATGGTAACGCTGAACGACCGCGAAAACAAAGAACTGAAACTCAGGAATGATTGATGGGAAACATATTATAAAAAACATGCGATTAAATATATTCAGAGAATATTTGGATTTTATTAAAATCTGTTTTCGGTTGACGTAGTTCCTGCAGACGGCGCTGCGGTAGCATATTGCTCCTTGCCGCTAGCTGTTTACTCGTTAATCGTTCATAAACGACGAATATATTACTTTTCTGTTAGAATATCAGACCTATTAACGGTACATCGTTATTTTTTATATCAAAATATTTAATTTAATAGGTTTGTAATCAATACTAATAATCACATCAATGATATTCGATTTTACTATCTCCGGTTTTAAAAGTTAAAAATTAAATGTTTTGGTTTTATGAATTTTATAAATAGAAGTAATTCTAGAATGGATGGTGATTTAGACACATCTAGGGATTAGGGAATTAAATATGTTATTCATTTAAATTACTGTATAAAAAGTGGCCATAAAGTCCCTTCCCTTGTAATAGTTTGTTTATATTCTCTCTATCAGTATACACATTTTATTTATCTACAGTTATATACATTTTTCTAGTAGTCGCGACTCGCGTTAATATTCAACAAACGTATGTGAGAGATTTTTATATATTTCCAAATATCGCAAAACTTTACATATTGCTTGCGTTTTGCGTTTATAAAATTAACTGATAATTGTTTCTTTTCCTTATCAATCATTGTACCCCCTTTTTTTTGGTTTAAATCTTTTTTTTTTGTTTATTCGGAATATTAGAAAACTGAAAAAAAAATGTTTTAGTAGATGCTAGTTAATAGGTACTTATGATGATGAATCTTTTGATGTATAATTTGATCCTTGGTGCCTCAAGGATTTTGGAAAAACATTTGCGGTAGGTACCAATTAAACTATTTGTGATACTAAAAGTAGATTCTAGTACTAGGCTGTTTTTCAGTACTGATTTTTGGGAAGGCCAATTGACGGACATTATTTAATATGGTGCAGATATCGCAATTAAGAAAAAAAACATTACTTTATTATTTTGTCGAAAAACAAACTTAAGTTCACATAATAAAGCCACACTCTGGATTTTGTAAATTAAATCAAATTAAATTAAACATCACAAAATATTCATGAGTAGAGGTCTATAGGTTTCGACTAACCACAGTTTGATATAAAGCCCAGCACGCTAACCGTTACACCAAGCTTGTCTCTTATATATTTTCAAAAACATGATCGCGCAATTAATGAAATTTAGATAATTTGATCAGCAACAGGACTACAATTAATTAAATTATCGACACCGGGGATATCTATCATTAAATCAGCGTGCATTTTAGCACATTGCGAAGTGCTAAGCGACGCCACCATTCGGTTGTCTGTCAGAACTGTTAGACAGCGACAAAGTATTTATCAACTCTGCCATCTATTGTAGCCCGGAAGAATACGTACATGACGTAACACTATTTCAAGGCTGAACTACGGGAAGGCATTAATATCAATTTGAACGGATTCTTCTATGCGTCGAGTTCATCCTTCATTTTGAGAAAATATTTTATTATCGTTTCTTTCTTATACCTGCATTTAAATAATATTTCTTATTAGCATTTACTACCGGTGTTAATTTCTACGTTCTAATAATATTCAAAATGAAATCCCCACTGTTTAAAAAAATGCGTGACTAATTTGAATTTTATATTATTTATATGATACAAAGACCATGCGATACATTATGTTGTATAATTTTCTACGGTAAATTTTTTATTTTTTATCTTACTTTAATTTAAAGTATATACGCTTTGAGTGGAGCGAGACAAAATATAAGTAAACAAAATCACCACCCTGGGTGTGCACTGTGCAGTTTGCATTAAATTCGTAAGGGAGTGTTGACAACGCTTGTTCCATCTATTGTGTGTTGCGTGAACTCGGAGTTGTCAGGGGTTGTTTAATGCGCCCTCGATTTGTCAATAATGCTATAAGGGTTGGCATAGCGCGAATTTTTAAATATGGACTACGTAGTATATTGTACGTGCTTTTATCACTTTTCATACAGAAATATTAAGCTACAAATAAATTACATTTTCTCTTATATTTTATGAGCTTCACTGTTTTTTAATTTCAAAATGTTTTACTTATTGATATATGCCGATTCATATTTCATTTTTTCTTAAATTTTGTATTTGGTCTTGTGAGAAATTAGTTAACGGTATTTTTTACCTTAATTGCTGAATGTTTTTATACACAAATAATAATTTGTGAATATTGTCGTTAATTTGTTACATATTTTCTGCGAAGATCGTTGTATTATAAATACGCGATTTAATTATTATTAAACAAAGTCTTAAATAAAATTGGTGTGTACTCATATATAGGTATATTAAATTTGATATTATATATTTTATGATTTATAACCATGTGCAAACCCCTATAAATTCATTTTTTTTTTTTGGTTTTTGAGTTATATATCAATTCTATTCAATTTTGGTAAGTTTTATCGATCTGTGTATTCAGAATGAAGCTAAAAACGGATGTTAAAGTGGAGACTTTCAAGCAAAACCCGATAAATACAAGAACCAAGCAAGTTAAAATGAAAAAATCGTTTTGCTTTTACTACGTAGTTACTGTTACGCTGTAATATTACGTTTGTATTTTATCGTGTATGATCTTTTTTTAAAAAAACTTAAAAAAATTTAAGAATTTTTTATATATAGGCACTGTTTTTATTTTGAAAAATGTACTTTTTCATCTTTTTATTCGGTGTTATCATATTCATAATCGCTTTCTGAAATACATATATAGGTATTTGATTTACGAAAAAAACCCCGATAAAATTCTGGTTTCATGGAAAACCCGATAAATCCAACCATAACTGTGTCTTTTTTAATATAATCAATAGCTTTTTTTTTAATTTGTTAAACTCGTCTATGACCTATGTGCCACTGATTAGTAAAATAAATAAATTTTGTTAATTATCTAAATTCTAAATGATTCTGTGTGACAGATTTTCGCGATTTACTGGAAACTAGTAAAACTGGATTTACCAGGTTTTGCATGATTGCTCCTCATATACCCTCTATTTAAATATATAGATATATTTTAAAAAAGATAATATGTTATTACGGTAATAAAATATTTTTTAAAATATGTCATATCAATGTTTTCTTTATTATAATAAGAAAATTAATAATCACATGTAAAAATTCAACTGTAATTAGGTATGTAATTTTGAATAAAACTGGCCCAGTCACTAATAATTATTTAAATAAGTAGGTACCTACTTGTTTTGCATTTGACCGATATTTTATTACGTTTAGTAATAAGTAGTATTAGCGCATAGATTTTCGTGTGAAGATGTATAATTTGTTGTGAGGCATTTAACATAATTCTGAGGTGTGGTGAAATTTGAATTTGGATTTCAAGAGCAGACCAGCACAAATTTCTTTTTCCACTTCGATTATATAATTGAAGTATATTAATAATTGTGATTTTTTGAAGTATGATTGCACTTGATTCACATATAAGTTGGATGCACATTAGATTTTAAACACTTTTCATTAAACCAAAATGTTATGATAATATGATTATGGCACTTTTTCGAATTCAGTAAAAGTCTTTGGGTTCAGTACGATAACTCGATGTGCCTAAATTTTGAATTTTTGTTGAGTCATAGAAAATTTTAAATTTTGACGTTAAAAAAAAACTTTGCGGATTATTCACAAATTTCCTCAAAAATACGTAAAAACTTGTTGTCTTTCACTGTCATTTTTAATTTAACCAATCAGAAAACACATATACACGTTATAACAACTGGTGTAGAATTACTGTATTAGGTACTATCTCACTTTGTATGCACGACTCCGTAATTGTTTTTTAAAGAACTCCCCCCAAACGCCCACCCCTTTTCACTGCGCCAAAAAACGCCATCGCATCGACACAACACATTAATTGTATTTTAAAGAACTCCTTCCAGACGCCTTCCCCTTTTCACTGCCCAAAAAAAATCAATTTTCCGCACTTAAAACGGTCAATAATACCGTCATAATGTTATTTATAATAATAATTATGTATTTCCAATGGATATTTTGCACATCGAGTTATCGTACTCTAACCAAAGTCTTTTATAAAAGTTACCGAGTTTTGCGTTTCCGGCATTTAATATAATTTGCACTGATGTTTCACTCGGCACTTGGTAGAACATGATTAATAACAAATAATAATAAAACACGAAAATTCTACAAAATATTTTCTCTCTCGACGATTGTTTCGGACAATCAGTCCATCTTCAGGAATACTGTACTCCTGTATTTGATATTAATAATTAATTAATTATATTAATATTGGTACCTACTACTAAAATAATAAATCGAAAAAAATAATTTGTGCTGGGCTTAAATAATCTGGTAAATCGTTGCTTTTAAATAAAGCAATAATTGTGTACAGCGAATGACTTATTCGAATTTTCATACAAGCGTTCAATGAGTAATTAAAAATAGTTTTGACGACAACATTATATTATAAGTTATTATCTTTTTGACAACTGACTATCGAACTGCATAATACTTATTACAAGGTGAAACAATATCGCAGCTACGAGATTTAACGGTCGCTGTCATTAATAAAGTTAAAGAAGTGAAAATTATGATCAATTTTAAACACGACGTCCGTGTTTTGTTCTATATATGTGATGGGATAAGCAGTGCAGACAGTTGTAAAGAGCTATGTGTAAATGGTGTATAATACTTTCTATAGACAATCTCAGTGTTTTAATTGATCACCGCAAATTTACAATAATGAGCAATCAGGGAAAAGCACGGTAAGATTCCGCTTTTAAGACTAATAATACTAATCTTCCCCATAATGCCTTCGCACAAGCTGCTAACAACTTTCAAACCATTTAAGAAAATCGCTCGTCATTTAAAATGCGACAGTGGCGCTTAGTTTTAAACACTATATTGCTGGAAGCCGACGACTGCTTTCTGCCTTCCTCCTGTTGAGATTCGCGGTTTTCGACTCGAAAGCTCCCGGCAATTAACAGCCGTGTTTTACTCAAGCCAATATGTTTATCATTCTTGTCTACTTTGTACAAAACTATGTACTTCTGCCACAGTTACTTCCTTTCGTTTATTGCTTCGTCGACAAACGGGCCCTCGTTTCTATTTTTCTATTTTGTATTGTTTTACCCAATAAAGTATAGTTATAACTTTAAATTTTAACAAGAATACAGAATACTATGATACCGACGCTGGTTTGCACAAAACATTGTGGAATTTGAGTATAACCTGATTGTGATCATAGCAGTTTCCATACATCAAGATCAGTCTAATAACTCCCTAGAACATTAGATTGTACTCACACAAAAACAAATGATTATTTTACATAAAAATATGGCTTTTTAAGATAAATTTTGATGAAAATGCGTAGACAAACGTCGCTTCTAAGTGAAAACTACAAAAAAACAATGTTAAATACATGTGTCGCAGGGATATTATAATTTCACTAGCAAATTTATAATTGCACGATTGACAAAGTTTCGTGGTATTATGATTTCACTAAGTGAGATTTTAATATCACAGATTTGACAATATCATCCCTGCAACATAATATACACAGAAAAACATTGTTTCAATGAATCAGTTATTTTTGAGCAGGATCGATTTAAAACTTTACAATGCTTTTCGTATGGAGAAATACGTATGATCACAATCTAAGGTCATTGTCAAATAACTTTTTTTTTCAACCCAGCATATCATTATTAATTTTGATCAACTCTACAGTTATCACGAGGTCGTTCTTCTCAACTTTTATTAAAAATTTAATCAGTAAAATTCATCAGATACATGAAAACCTCCAAACATGTTTCCGTAACAAAATGACAAAAAACGAAACCCAGATCAGTAACTTCTAAACAGGGTTGACATACAAAAAAATATCGTCTTCTGGGCTAATAAATACAAAATGAAAAAAAATATATATAGCACAGAATTATGCAGAAAAGGGTTCACTTTGATACAAAAATATCTTTAAAAAATGCCCTGTCATTTATCTTCGAAAATATTAGGTCAGGAATTTTGAAAAAATCACGCAAATAAGTATGAAAAAAAGGCTGGAAAAAATTTTAAGTTTGAAAGTTATTGAGGTTCTTTTGTCATTATATGGATTTCTCTTGAATTGATTTTACCTATATTAATTCGTACAAATCGTGATGAAACATACATTTTGCACTTTTCTCATTAAAACGAAGAGAACGATGTATGCTTCATCACGATACCACATTTCCTTAACCCATATAATTTATATATAGATGTTTTTTTCTTATTTCAACTTCGCTCACATGCATTTCGTACTGCTGTTGAGATATTTTTTTGACAAATTAAGGAATGTATTTCCCACGATAAGTAAGAATTCTTGTTGTTTTTGTTGGTCTTCAATACGTATTTGATGTGCCGTATTTGATAGTCGCACAATCTATTTATATATATAAAATTCTCGTGTCACAATTTTGGCCGCGCTAATCTCCGAAACCACTGAGCCGATTTCATTGAAATTTTGAAAATGTGTCCTGCTTGGCGCAACTTACGCTACAGGATAGTTTGCATTAGATATTTTGTACAAAATTACGGTGTTTTCTCCAAAAAAACTATTTTAGTTACATGTGACGACCTCTGATAGAATTTACTCAAAGCTATTAGTTCAGAAGCCAACCAGGTAGAATTTGCTCAAAGCTATTAGTTCAGACGTCGGGCCGCAAACGAAATAAATTTTGCAGAATTATAGTTATCAAACCCGGGTGAAACCGGGATGAACCGCTAGTATCATTATAATTATTAAACTTCACTGATTGTTGATGACTACTACCCTGTCAACTTTCATCTTGTCCTTTTTTTCGCAAATATTTTCAACGTACAGACACGCAACGATTACCGTTTTATTACAAGTGTAGAGATATCATATTTTAATTTACGGTTTATGTTCAATTTATAAAATGAATACAACTGCATACTTATTCACAAATTAAAATACATTCCTTGTACGTTGAGATATTTGGAGATGCCATCGCGACAAAAAATTATTAATGTGTGCGCCGCATCTACATACACTGTTTTTTTTTCTCTACAAGATTAATTTCAAACTATTTCTGATTCTCCAAAACTGCGTGCAGAAAGTAATTAATTCTCGATAACATCATTATCATTTACGTCGAATATTTTTGTTTCTTTTTCACTTATTTATTCATTAATTGATCTTCTGTCATTAAAAGAGAATATATACTTGTCAAAAAATAATTAATACTATCATTATTGCCTCTTTCCAGTTTCGATTATACGAATTTATAGTTTACCAAAAACTTATAACAGGCCTAATTTTTGTATTAATTAACGAAATTCACTTAGAAACTTGAAATTCATTTTCTATAAATTGGTTTTAATACTTTTAATATCAAACATTTATATTATAAATTAAACTGATTTTTCCCATACTTTGTTTTAACTAATTTTTGGCAGAGGCTTCAAAATTTCCATTAAAATTTAAATAAGGTGGATTAGACGGGAATTCTTAGGCCTAAAGAAATCAGGTTAAATGACTGGATCTATGTTATTTATTGTTTTTATGCCATTAAACGTCAAAATTTTTCACGTGAAAACGTAACTCAATACAAATTGTCTTAAAAATTAAAAAAAAAATGGTAACCTTGCTTTCCAATAATATTTTTGAATTTTTCAGATTCATTAATATTTCGAACAAGTATCATGCCGACAGTGAATTTTAATAGGACCTTCTAAAATCTTATTCCCTTGTATTTTATACACCCTAAAAAAATCCTAAAAAAACCTTTATTTTGAATGCGTTAAGATAGGTGTGAATTACTTTTCGAAAGATTTTTGCGAACATTCTCTTGATTATTATTTAGTCAAATAAAAATAATAATGTGAGCATGTCCCAATTAAATTTGACCGTCCCAATTTTGAAAAAAAGCGATAACAAAATTTTGCAATTTTAACATGGGCTCTTATGAAAAATAGACTTTTTTAGTTTTTTTTTTTTAATAAATTCAAAACGCTTCGAAGGAATTTGATAAAAATTTGATATGTTATAGAAACCGAACTACAGACCTTATAACAAAAAACGATTAACATTGACGGTCTCATTTTTGCAATATAATGGAAAAAAATATTCGTCAATGCGCAGTGTCACGTACTGTTTGATAGGATTGTGTATATGGTTTGATAGTATTGTGTGTAAGTTTTCTATAGTAACAGGTCTATTAGTACAGGTTCAGACAAATTTTTTGCCCAAAGTACTTTTGAATGTCACTATCTCAAACCAACTAAGGAATACCCAGACTAGTTAGCGATTTAACAAAATTTTTATGCCTGTCAGTTTGCTCCAGGTTAATGAAATTATAGAACCGATTTTGATCGAAGTTTATATCAGGGAATAGAACAGGCAATTTTCCCATCTCACTTCTGCTAGTCGGCGCCGAACCGTAATCAAAGCATCGACTTTAACTCGGTCAAAAAATTATTCACCCAAAAAATTCAAAAAAAGATATAGATGATACCTCATGAACTATTTCAGTTTTTAAAAATCTTAAGGCTTAACATAAAATAACTGCTATTAGTTGCCAAACTTATAATAAAACTCATGTTCGTAAATTTGTTATGTATGTTATTTATCGTGACTTAGAGATGGTTGATTACAAAATAATTTTAGTATTTCTTTATTATATTTAAAAAATTAATTATATGTGACGAAAAAGAAGTCTTGTCCGTTCGATAAACTCATATATAATATAGCAAAGCGCTCATTTCTGACAACTTATCCAATTATATGAAATTACAATAATGGTTTGTAAAAAATGAAATGAGTTGAATGGACCATTTAAAAGTTGTTCCCGTATCTCTCACATGTAATCATCCTATCTCGGTGTTGAAACAGCAAACTTGCGCTGTCTAGAGACTGCGGCTTGTGCTATTTAACTCGCTTGCTTGTTCACTCACTTACTTGCTAGATGGATGTGGACGTAGTACATATTAAGAAGTAGCAAGCAGAAACTTTTAATCGTCTGCTATTACGGATACCACTTACACTTGTAACACAATGGAAGAGCGAAGTTGCCTTTGTTCATCATTAATTATAAAACTTTGCTCTCCTATAAATACGGGTGATCAAAAAATAAACGCGAATATAATAATCAACTCAAAAACTAACGATCAGTTAGTTATTATAGTATTAAACACACAGACAAGGGACAGGTAAAACTAAATAAAATCTTGTAAAAACATAATTCCAGAGAACAAAATACGTGAATATTTTTGCGCATGACCCTTCATAAATGAACTGATTTTCATGCCTCTATAGCGGTAGAAAAATGATACCTTTGGCACTAGTGCGTTAAGTAAAACAAAAGAAATGCGAAACGTAGTTGTACTATTATTTCCATAGTAAATGTATATGAAAATCCAACACAGCCAAAGTGGAAGTAAACTTGTTCAAAGTTGAACAGTAAAACATTTTTAAAATGATGTGTTTAAGTGATGATATTATGGCTCATGTAAATGTTGAAATTCGCTGTATCTCGTTTTTAACATAATTCGCCGCAATATATCTCATCAGTCATCACGCACTAGACACATAACTTACTATTTTGTAATCAAATTCATTCATAATTTTGGTAAAGGCCGCTGTACACAGGTGTAGTAGCTAAAGCAAGTAACTAAAGCAAGTAATTAAATTTAGCTACTCGCATTGTGTGAACATTCAGTTTAGTATAGTAAAGTACTGGCGTTTAAGTAAAAGTTTTAGTCAAGTAGTTGGCTTGTCATCCTATTCACTAAAGCAAGTTGGTCCCCCACCACGCGTCGTAGCAACTAAAACGTGCACTAAACCCGTCTGGACAATTCCAGTTTAGTACAGTGTGGTTGACTTGATTAGCGATCTTTGAAGAAATTTAAAATAACAATATTAATTTAGCTACTAAAAATATTGATAATGTGTGTAGACACTAACTAAACGGTAATTCACTAAAATTTAGTTACTTGCTCAAGTTACTTGCTTTAGTTACTACACCTGTGTAAAGCCGCCTTAATAGACGAAAAATCACTGCTCATTACGTAATATATTTTACCATTCCAACATCATAAATGTGGAATGCTGCTAATTTAGGTAAAAATTCACTTTTCAAAGTTTTACGATATTTTTCCGTTTTGAGGTCCCCTGAATTCAAAAATACATTTTTGAAAAAATCTGTGCTTCTGTTTGTCTGTATAGACGATTCAGGATAAACAGAGGGGCGGATTAAAACCAAATTTTGGGACGATGTTTGATACCTATGCAAAAGACCCCTATTGTTTGGGGGAAAATCGGCGCATGCGGAAAAGAGATATATGCTACAACGTTATTTTTATATGATAATGATATACTTTTCATAGTAATTTATTATTCTATTTTCAAGAAAGTTTTGTTGAAAAATTTTATTTCTAAACTTTATTTTGAAAATAAAAAAAATCAGCTGTTCTTTTGTTCTGTAGATCTGTCAGAAAGAAATTAGTTTAGCATGCTTTGATCAATTTTTACATGACGTGGAACATACCATCTATGCCAACGAATAGCATATATCGTATTTAATAGTAGCTATTACCCGCGTCGCCGCACTCGATATCAGAAATTTTGTTTCCTTTATTATACCTACTATATCAAATGTCAATATTTTTTAAAGTTGGAATAGTCCCGTCGCCCAATTAGCTGGAATTTTTTATTTTTACATAAAAATATGTATACAGATTTATGTATTGAGCTATAAAATTTATAAATTAATAAAACGGTTGATGGTTTTTGTCACTGAAGATTTTTATGATATGTCCGCATAATTTGATAATTATTATTCATTAGCATCAACGAAATGATTAATTATAAATGTAAACAGAAGTCAGCGATGTTTCTTAAGTCCATTACAGTAATTACAGTTATTAATTTAGAAAGATCATTCTTAAAGCTTTTGTATCATTTAACCTTTCATCTGCTGCAAGAAAATAAATTATCGCCATTTGAATACGTTTACATATATTTTGTTTTGACCGAATATATATACATATACATATATATGTAAATATTAGATCCGAGGGAGTAATTTTTATACCTATATACACCATTATCTACACTGCTGTCCACAAAAATAACACGCAAGTTCTTGTGTGTACACTCTGCTTTAATTTTTATAAAACTTTTTGAAAAAATTCCGCAACCAATTGGCAACGAGACTATTCAAACTTCAAAAATATTGATATTTGACATACAGTAGAACCTCGATAAGTTAAAGTTCAAGGGAAACTTTGAAAAATTTAAGTTATCGAGTTTTTTACTTATCGAGAGTTGAAGATAGAGAGGTTTTGGAATTTCAATTTTTAATTTAACGAGGTTGAACTGTTCTAATAGATTGTTAATAAATTTTGTATCTATTTATTTATTCAATTAGATTCAATTACATATTCATTAAATTTAAACGAAAGAACCAGTAATTTTTTTCTGTTTCATGCACTTCTCATTTTCTACATCAATTCAAGAGAAAATATCATCATCAACTGAAGTGAAAATTGATAAAGGTCTTGGCAAAACCTTTTGTTTTTATATTTATTTACGATGACTCACTGATAATACTTAAAGTTATGGAGGTCACCAAAATATTATTTTAAGTTATCGAGGGCCAACGATCAAAAAATTTGTTTGAGTAACCGAGGTTTTGTGCTTTAAGTAATGGAGGTTTTAGGCTTTGAAGAGAAGGGAATTAAAAAAAAAGTTACAGAGATTTTTAACTTATTGAGGTTCTACTGTATTATAATATAGAAATTAAATTTCTATTAAGACGTACGATGTCACGGGTAACAGCTAGTACTAAATATGATGATATTTGCTGTTCGTTTGCATGGTTATCTATAATACAATATGTTATCACGTTATGTAAAAATTAATCAAAGCATGCTTAGCAAATTTCTTTCTGACAGATCTACAGAATAAAAGAAAAGCTGATTTTTTTAATTTTCAAAATATTTCTGAAACTGTCGGTTAACCTATTGAAAAGTTATGACAACACAAAACAATTTTTTTTAGTCAGTTAATAACGACTGAACTGCTTTTTTATAAAAAAAAATATGATACCAATCCGGAAAAATTCTGAACAAAATGGCGTCACAGTGGTTCAAATCGATTAACCCTTTGAAAAGTTATAGCTATTATCATACATAAAAAATATACGCGTTTAAAGACATTGTTAAAAAATCAATGAGGCCATCATGAAATATATTTTTGTCTAAAAATGAAAAACTATGTGCATATGCAACTTTTTGAAGTGAAACTTCTTTAGCGACCGTATCTGTTTGAAACTTTCTGTGACGTTAAAGGGGAAATGGTTCAACACATTTCCCCTTAGGGAGAAAGGAAGGGGCAATTGTATGCATATACACATTTACATGTGTATAAAACAATAACTAGTCAAATTCGTTAATTTAATAGTTTTGCGTGAGTTTTATAATGAGCGACCAGACATCAATCAGTGTCGTTTGCGAACCCACGCACAAAAAATTTGAATGTCTCCGTTGAATTTGAATGTGTTCAGCGTTTTTAAATTTATCCTTATTATCATGAAGTGACACTATCGTTAATAGTATTTTCATCAAGTGGAAACTTCCTTATAAAAAAATATTTGAAGCACTAGGTACTAGCGGTCTGAATTGGTTCCACGATCAAATAACTCGTGGTGGGCTTAAAAACAAGTTAAATAACTTTTTTGAAATGTTTACTCTTGGCCGTTAGTGTACACATGTGTATAGTATGTAAATACAGAATAGAGTTAATGGTGCGCTAAGCAACTTTATCATAATGATATTCTTGTACTATGTATGTGTGTTATATAATATATTCAACAAAAAAAATTAAGTTATACATCAAAAAGGAAGTACAAGATACAAACAAAAATTATATAATGGTTTCAGATGTATGCTATCAGATTTTATCGCACTTTCATAATGTGCGCCGTTTTTCATAACTTCATCGACAACGTATCTCTATGACTAAATAGCAAAGTGACTTGGTAAATTTTAACTTCCCGCTATAAAAAAAGACGAGAGGTGTCGTGGACACCCGGTTAGAACGAAGTTCTTTTCGCTCATTAATTACTAGATATCATATATTATTTTACTAATTTGTCTATAAATCGAAAATTTTATTTATACTATAATATGATTAGTAAACAAAAATTAATCGTGTGATTTCCAACTCTAAAAAAATAAAAATGACATTTGTTGCACATCTGTCGGGAATCGAACCCGGGACACCCGCATGGCAGATGAGTATTCTACCACTGAACTATTGCCATTGCTTAAATATCGCTATTTATATAGGTTTAATAACAAATCATGAAGTTAGAATGCGTTGCAATTCACAAAATATTAATGTCAAAAAAATGGTTGTCTGTAAAGTCGGTTTACGGACGATAGTTTTACGTGATAACGTATTCCGTAATACATAACCTAAACCTCCCAAAATTTGGTTTCAATCCGCTTATCCTTGGTGTCGGAATGATAAGAAATGTCAAAAGTGACGTTTGCAACTGTCAAAGTATTATGTTTTAATAATAATTAGTTATTCCAATACTTAACTTAGAAGGCGTTGCATTTCACAAAATACTAATGTCAAAAAATTGAATTAAACATTAGAAATGCAGCCGTTTTAGGCAACTGTTTAGGCAAGTTCTGTTATACGAAATCTATGTAAAATGTTCTCCTCTTTCGTTTAAGACTGGTTTCAAACCGATCTGATTTAAATTGAGCGAGAAATTAGCAAAAAGCACGCACAGGGTTACGCGTTAGGAACGTTAGGAACGTTAGGAACGTTACGCGTTACGAACGTTTCACTTTTTCGAACATGCAGCCGGTGTTTTATCAATTTATAAGATTGGTGATTCATCAATTTATAAGACGTTATCACGTCAAAAACTAACTAATATTTGAAATGGAATTTTGAACAAATGCAATCTTTTTACTTTAAGACAGAACATCCGCAATCTTTAAATGTCAATAAGACAGTGTGTAAGAGAAAAATATAACCGATCCACGTGCGCGATGTATTAGGCAAAATCAATTTTATACAGTGTTTATTTCTTCTTTTTTATGTATAAAAAACTATTTGCGCGAATTCTGGTATACGAAATTTACGTCAAATGTTGTCCTCTTTCGTTAAGATGCAGTTTTCTTATTTAAATTGAGCGAATTATAAACGAAAAACTTTTTTGTTTTCAATTTGCTCCCATCTGGGACTAAAATTCAAAAATCCGACTCCGTCAGGATCTGTCCCATGCCCTATATTATACGTGTGCCAAATTTTAACTTGAAAAAACAGTGAGTCATATAAGTACGAGATGTATATAAACATTTAAATTAAAATCCGATGAGTGCTGCATAATGAACTAAGGAAGGTAGAATATAGTTGAAGTGAAGTGAAGCTTTGCGTTACACCACTTCATAACATTTCACTAAGTCACTCTTTCAAATTTGCTAAAATTTTTCAGTACAGATTCACACATCAAAAATATATATTATGTATATTTAAAAAATATCTGTACCTATATAAATACGGGAGGAAAAATATAGTATGGTACCGATTTTACTGTGTTAATTCGCACACATTGTGATGAAACATACATATTTCTCTAGTTTTATTAAGAGGAAGTACACAATATATGTTTCATCACGATGTGTACGAATTAACATAAGTAAAATCTATTCAAGAGAACTGTAATAAACATAAAAATTTAATAATTTACGGTCTAATTTCGACCCATACACGGCCACTAGTATAAAAACGCACATGTAAACGTACCAAAAAGCAGAAAATTTATTTCTTAGTCTTTTATAGCGTTTTAAAAGCGTGGGACACTCGATAAATAAAATGAAATATAGGTGTAGTGAGTGTTTTAAGCTTTCAAACGTTTTACTTTTTGATTCGTTGATCTAAACGTGTTTTTAACTTTTTTATAATGTATTTTCCATTTTCAAATTTTTAGTTATTAAATATAATATTTAAATTTTACACGACTAGAGACACGTTGTCCCACCACCAATACCGGGACTTCCACCACATATTATTTTTTTCTGTTTTTATAACTCATTGGCTATATCCCTATATTAATTATTAAACGAGCTAATCTTGTATCTACCTATGTACCTACCTATGACTAAATATTTTCTCGAAAACGGCCCTAACGATTTGGATGAAATTTACTGAAAAGGGATTTTGGGGGGCAAAAAATCGTTTTAGCTAGGTCTCATCTCTCGAAAAAATCGTTTTCTTACAAATTTTATCATTATAAATATCAATTTTTTGACGTATGGAAATACTTAAACATTGTAAGTAGGTTTTGGAATTTTATACAAACGATGAAACAATTGTTTTCAAAATATTATGACAGATAATCTTTAATTACTATCCAAGTGAGACTTAAAATAAATACGTATTTGAATATCAGTATTTTATTTAACTTTCCGAGCAAAGCTCGGTCACCCATTATATTTGAATATAGTTATCAAAACTACATACGACTGCAAAGTTTCATTTCATTATTAATATGAAAGAGAATATCAAGATGCAACATTTTTTTTTTACATATACACACAACTTATTTAAGCATTTTAATGAAGGAGGAGATTTTTCATAGGATTCTTATTTCTTTAATCGATGCATTTTTGGATGAAGCCGTTAAAAACGTTCACAAGTAATTGCCGGCCATTTGCGTTGAACTACGTATTTATACCATACACGTTACTATCCTCTTTTATAGACTCGTCGAATAAAAACAAACATAAGCCACTTTGCCTCGCAATCTCAGATGTAACGATCTAGACACGTCCTTGAGATCTGAGGTTTTGTGTCTTTTCCATTTCGCCAACTATGAAACATTGTTACCGCGTTAAAACAAAGAATAATTTCAACATTATTGGTTTTTGGTTTGTAATGTCTTGTTTATACCGTGTCGATTTGATCGTCTCATGAATTTTGTATGACGTTATTTTCAACTAAAAATGATTCGTTTTCTTTTGAACTTTATTTCCAAGTTCCAAAATATATATTAACGTTCCAAAATTTTATTTTCAAACATGAGACGGTAATATTATACGTGTTTTATTATTTATTTATTTATACGTAAAAATTTGAAACAAAAATGTACAGCGCAAAAAGAATATAAGATACTAGATATATAAAATTTCGTTTTCAATGTGTACCGTATATATGAAGCCATCTCAAATTATCTAGAATTATTGAGAGAATGGCCGGTACAGAAATTATCGTTTCTCAGTGAGAGAGTAGGAAAAAGTCTTATAGTCTATACTCTATCTAATGATCTGATACTACAATAAAACTGCGTGATCAAGCAACATAGCAGAAGGCAGTGTAGGGACACCCTAAATATTTTAATTTTGAATGTATTTATTTGAGAAAGAAAATAAAAATCCTAAAATTGAACGGTTTGTTCGCTTTGTATATATGTTATAGTCAAAGGTCGATATGCAGCCTCTTCGCGGAATGACTAGGTTCTTCCTAGGCTTGACCAACGCCTTTCGGGAAACCCCGAAATAGGTGCCAATTTAGGCCTTGACTGATATACTTTTATAAATAAAATTATCAAACAATTTTTCAGACAAATATATTAACAAAAAATATATAAATTCAATACATTAATGTTTCGGTCCGGATTAGGACCTTCTTCAGAACAGATCTAAAAAACATAGAAATTAATTGATAATTAGTTTCTTATTAGTTTTTAATAAAATTCGCTTAAAGACGTTAATCAAAGATTTGATATATTTTTAGTTAAACCTACAAGTACCTAATTTTTTAGCTAAACGTCGAAAATAAAATAATATGTTTCGAGGTTTGCCTCGTCTATCCTAGAAGCGACTAAGGCAAATTCGGTCAAAAGTCGATTTGTACTGCACTTTATAAATATAAACAAAAAAAAGCTATTGAAGGTTTCAAGCTCAGGCCAATGTTATGAAACAATTATCTGAACAAAAATTTCCGTTAATAGCGACTGGAAAAACTGTAATCGTACCTATTGCCAACTTCGATAGAGCCAAAGGAGATGTTTTGGACATAATACAAGATAAAATGATTGATAGTTTATACAGAGAGTAGGGACGAAACACGGAATAATAAACACACTTTTTGCTAGGAATCAGATAGAAGAATGCAAGGAGAAATTTCTTAATTTCGAAGATGTGCCCGACGTTCAGCTGTCTCCAAGGAAGATCAGTACGAAGGAGTCTAAGTTTGGGGGCCAAGGCTTTATAAAATGCCACTGTAATAAAAAATGCCCTTCAAAATTATGTAAATGTAAAATATCAAACGTATTGTGCTATTCAAAATGCCATAACGCACCACCTTCTCAAAATAAAGAGAAATTTTGTTATTAATTATTATTGTCATAATACAAATTAACAATAAGAAATTCAATTACTTATTCTAATTATTTGTCAATCCATTCTTATAATACTGGAACAACACACATTAAAATAAAAAAATATGCTTTTATGATATAGATACCTAATCTAACAAACACATTCCTATATATCTCAGGGGCGGGCAACTCTTTTGATCGTCGGGCCACATTGCTGATGAAAATTTGACCGTAGGTCAAAAATTCGGACACAAAAAAAAGGTCCTTTCATTTTCGCAACAAAAAGGTTTTTTTTCGTCTGTTGTGGCCATTGCTATTTACTATTTTTCTAATTTTTTTTATGCGCCAAATTATATTGGCAAACTATTTTCGCTCTTAACATTCATTTATAAAATGCTACGCGGGCCGGATAAAATTCTACTGCCCAGGCCTGCTATACCTAATTTATGTCTGACTTGTCAAACCCCGATTTCATCAAATTGAGTTTGACTATCCAAATTAGTAAAAATTTGTTAGTCAAAGGTAGAAAAACGCCATTGGTTTGGACTTTGACTAAGACTTTATGTCAGACCTGAAGTTTGACTAGCCAAACATAGGAGCGCCAGGGCTCGATGTTTGACATAAACCGGACAAACGACCGTAGGTAACAAAACCTCATACTTTACTGATTTTCAGCCGGATACTTTTGTGCATCCCTATCTAGACAGCAACTGCACGTACCAGAGCATGTGCTCTTCACGTGATAGCTATATCTGTTGGTAGGAAAGACTATAGCCGAATTTGCACTTTCTGAATGTCACTCGATAAAAATAATATTATCTATTCCGCGTTTGTGTCAGTTTAAAGTACTAAGAGAATAGAGAGAAATGGCGAATAGATTCTATTTCTCTTTCTACGGGGAAGCGAAATCCCGTGACATATATCTGTAATTATAAGTGTGACCGCCAGATCATCAGGGAGTCATATAACCTCACTCGGTGACAGACTTTGGGATTCGCTCAATGCTATTTTGCATACATACGTACCTCGACAAATAATATGCGAGTCTCACAGACTTATCCTAGAGTTATATATTACCATTCTTATTCGTGGACATATTTCGAGTACTGAGAAAAATTAGTCGTTAAAATATTCAGGCTGGGATTTTGCTTTTTTCCGACTCAAATATGAGTTTCTAAGTATTTTTTTTTTGTTAATGTAGTCAGTTTCCAACGTTGTATAAACCTGTTGAAAAAAAATAGGATGGTCCAGTATGACGGCCTTCTAGAACAATATAACTTTCATCTGAAACATTATTGGATGCCATCAATAGTTTAAGAGCTATTGCTCTATAACAGCTTAGCTGCCCCATCCTGTACATGATTATAATCATATAAACTGACAAATAAGCCATTCATAATTTCGAAAATCTAACTTCAGATTTGTGTTCAGTATACTAAAAAACGTCAGTATATAGGTTTTCATAATTTTTAATCGATTTATACTCGAGATATTCCATTTTGCAGCTTATTTATCAGTTACTAGCGGTCCCGTCCGGTTTCAACCGGGTGTAAAAGAACGAATGGGGAAGGGAGGAACATGATTACACACATTCATCTTAGTTTACCGAGATGAATGTTGTGTCCAAATTTCATGATGATCGGAGTTACCGTTCAAAAGCTTTTGTCGATAAAAAGCAGTATTTATTTAAATTTTTTTAAACTAATACATTTTTTTTTAATTAATTAAATAAAATTAAAATAAATTAAAATGTAAGCCTTAGAAGAAAGCAATGTAGAAAATAAAAAAAAATAAAAATATTTCGCCCAACGTGGGGCTTGAACCCACGACCCTGATGTCGACAGTCGCATGCTCTACCGATTGAACCACCCGACGTTGTATACGCACAACGCTAATTTGAGTATATTTAGTTAGTGCATTTCACCTGAATAGACGCTTATTTTTGAGATACATTTTTCATTAATGCTCCGCTCCTAATGGTCGTAGCGTAATATTATATAGCCTATAGCCTTCCTCGATAAATGGGCTATCCAACAATTTTTTTTTCAATTTTAACCAGTAGTTCCTGAGATTAGCGCGTTCAAACAAACAAACAAACAAACTCTTCAGCTTTATATATTAGTATAGATATAGATTTGTTCATAAAAAAAAACAATTTTTCAAAAAAACTGGAGGTAGCATTTTTTGTTAACACAATTTAGAAGATATTGCAATTGGTTTCAGAAAAAATATGTAGGGGAGAATTATTCCGAACATAAGGCCTGTTTTCGGCTATTATGACTCCACCGTTATACAATATGGTGAATACACTAAAAATTTTAAATATAAATAAAAGAGCTAAAATCCAACTATATGAAAAAACTAAATAAAAGCTTCCAATATAAAAAGCAGTCAAGTGAGAACATGTTAAGTAGTTACTTTTCATATTTGTAGCTTCAACTTTTTCGTAGTTGGGTTTTATATTTTGAAACTTTTTTTTCTTGATTTATTTGAAGTATAGAATATTGTTCTCATCAAAATCGATATTAATGCAAGCGCAACTGCGGGCAAAATCGAAACCATGGACAAAACCAAATAATTGATAAATTTGAAATGGTGTTTCCGGTTGTAGATCTGCTTTGTGCGATTTCCTTTATGATACATTTTGTTAAACCTGAACCCTTTATGCAAATCTGAGGCATTTCGGTGAATCCAGTACACATATTATACAAGCAAGTGACTTTACCGACAGCAACTACTACCCTTTATTTTCTACCTATGTTCTGCAGCTGTCATGGCTGCTGCGCTACCGTAGAGTTGGAAGTTGTATATGTAAAGTAATTGGTATTGTTATATCAAATCCTCTGCGTTGAATGATAAATAGTATTATGAGTATATTATTGATATGGAAATGAGACTTCATCTGTATTATAATATTTGAATTCTAATTCTGTTTTGCACAAGATTAAATGCACGGATTTATATTTGATTATTCCCGAAAGGAAATAGATTTTCTGCGAATTAATTAAATCATGTTGCAAACGATAATATTTTATCTTCATTATCAAATTGTAGCACAGCCAGTAGAGATTTTGAAGAGGGGAAAAAATCATATTGTTTCAATTTTTGAAAAAACAGTGGATTTCTGCATCTATAACAACTTCGGTTCTAAAACCGTTTCGGTTATAGCGGCGTAACACTTAAGTCCCTTGAATTTAAAGTATACTGTAACGAGAGGCGGCGGCAGTGCATTTTGTCGGAACCGCATAGACAACAATACTTGCATTGTTGTCGGAACCGCATAGAAGCATGTCGAAGCTTGTAGAACGTCGTGGAATGTATATAAACAACGCTAGCGTGGAAGTCAGGCAGTCGGTCAGAAGTCAGTGTCAGTGACAACGAACAGTGCGCGACATAAATAAATATTACAATAAAATTGACATCTGTGAGATGTAAATACTCTGTGTACAAAGTATAGTTTAGTGTTATTATTGTTGTTTTAGAATTCGTTTGTTTTTTTTCATTATTTCAAAATTGCGTTATTATTAGAGAAATACTTTTATTTTGTTTTTGTTAACTTTTTTTTAAATAAATATTTTAGTTACCGACAAAGAAAAACAGTTTGTCAGTTTTATTACAATACTTTTCTTTCTATATAGCGACTTGTTTTTAGGAATATTTTCTATACTAGTAAACCCATTAATTCCAAAATCTAATCAGCTCTTCTCCTTAAGAAACTGCGTGGACTGCTGCAAACCGAATCAAAATCGTTTCATTTGTTCAAAAGATAACGTAAACGAAAAATTCTTAACAAAGAGTTTTTTTAACATTACTCGTAAAATTCTTATCAAATATTTTTTTTTTGTAATAAATTACTTTTTAAGGTTAAGTAAAACTTAGTTGGTTGCCGCAAAATCAGTTCATTTGTTCAAAAATTCGTATGAAAGTGTCTTTTTTGAGCTTGAAGAGCTAAAAAATATATATTGCTATATATTATATATTTTTGAGCGTTTTTAACTCGAAAATAGCGGGAAGTTTCAGGGATGACTTGTAAGGTCAAACTTTTTTTCAATTTTTTTTGAAGTAAAACTTCTTACGTGACACTGATTTAAACGAAATACAGGTCATTTGATTAAATAAACAATCTTGAAGATATAGTAATAATCATATTAATATTATAAATGCGAATGTAAGTTTGTTTGTTACGCTTTCACGCAAAAACTACTTAACCGATCATCATGAAACTTTGCACATACACTCTTGAAGGTATTAGAAGTAACATAGGATACTTTTTATTAAAAAAAAATAAAATTTTTTTACGAAAAATAAGAAAGGGTTGAAAACATTTTTTGGGCCCAAAAATACCGAAAAATTTCTCCGAATCGTTTCAAAATTGAAATTTAACCCTTTAGTAATGATTAAAATGTGCTATTAAAATTTCATTAAAATCGGCCCGACAGGACCGGACTTACAAATTTTCTGAAAACGAAATATTATAAATGCGAATGTAAGTTTGTTTGTTACGCTTTCACGCAAAAACTACTTAACCGATCATCATGAAACTTTGCACATACACTCTTGAAGGTATTAGAAGTAACATAGGATACTTTTTATAAAAAAAAATAAAATTTTTTTACGAAAAATAAGAAAATTGTTTGTCAAAATATGTGCAATACCTCAACCCCTGATATGCATGTCAAAAGTCGATTTCCATCTCAATCGCGGGCGTAGCCGCGGGTAGCGGCTAGTTACGTATAAAACACATTTTTTCATATATTCCTACAGCTTTATTTTTAGCCAACCTTCCCACAGGGCCCTGCCGTCATAATTGTCAATCATATTTTCTTCGACCAAGAGACTAAACACATGAGCACCCTCGCAAATTGTAATAATTTCGTTTGCCCAGTATTTTTGTTAAATGTTACGTTCAGCGATTTGACTAAGCTTTCTTTAGGCATACAGTTGAATGCCGGTGATTAACTAACGCACTAACCGTTCAATTAACTGACTAATTTTACTATAGGACTGCGACAGATATAAGATTCGTATAACTTGGACAATAAAAGAATGTACACATAAAAAATACTAACGCGTTTGATTATTATTAACATAGTTTACTTGTAACAAAATTTGAGTCTACTACCTAATAATAATTTCGGAACTGGCTGAACTGCAGAGTTAATTAAAAATGTCAATAAATTTAAAGAGCTAATGACATTTTTGTGTACGTTTGAACGTACATACGCAAAATACACAAATATATATATATATGTATAATAATATGGGCACATTTTTATTTAATACTTCTTTCACAATATACATTATACGTTTTTCGTGTGATAAACGAACCTGTCGCAATGCTTTTTCCACCGAAAAAAGAGCGTTAGTTCTGCAGCTTCCATTTTAGAGAGAAGGCTACAATACGCGATGGCAAAGAAAAATGGCGGTGTATTTATCAATGTTAAAAAAGCGTAGATTGAAACTCTGGGAATAGGCAAGGCAACCAATGCATTTGTGTGTGTGTGTTCGTTTGTTTGTGTGTGTGTGTACAGTTGTATGTGTATAATATATACAAAGATGTTAGAAAAGGACAGAATCGAAGAAAAAAGAGACTGCTTTCGAACAAGTAATTCAGTGTTACTGTTCTGTAATCTTTGAACTGTCAAAATGAGGTTTCTTATACTAGTCGAGGTCAGGAGTCGGAAGGGGTACCTTTTTTTTGCCAGAGCGCCTATCAAGAGATCCTCCTTCGTTTTCGAGGTCGCTGAACACGATGGTGAAGGTCCCATAATTTTTTTTCTTCGGCAAGCCCTTTAAATTGCCCAAAAACTACCCCCGCTTAAAAAAATGTTTTAAATTTTTGATAGCTGCATTTTGTAGAGAATTAAATTTCTCACAAAAAAGGCCTTTAGTACTAAATCTGTGAATCCATTATTTTCAAAGATATGCTGGTTTAAACATTCATTAATTAAATGAAATCCGATTTTTATGAGAATGTTTAAACAAATATATCTTTGAAAATAATGAATTGACGGATGTAGTACTAAGGACCTTTTTAAACGCTTTATATTAGTTTGGGTTGTAACTAACTATGTATGTAGGTATGTTTGTATGCATGTATGCATGTAACGGAATCTTTGAGCATAATTTTCACCAATTTCCCGAAGTCTGATTAATTTGAAACTTTGCATACGTATCAAGGACCGATGACAATGCAATAATTTGATAACAGTTTCCCATTATCCTTATTAGGACCCCCAGGATTAATAAATTCTTTTATAGATCCTCAAACTAAAAAGTGAAAAATAAATATAGTTTAAAAAAAACTAAAAAACACGCTTTATATCGAACTAAAAAGTAAAAAATAATTTTTTTAAAATAAGCTTAAAAAGCGTTGGGCGCTTTGTTCCACATTTTCGTACATCGAGCGCCCAACGCTTTTTAAGCTTATTTTAAAAAAATTATTTTTTACTTTTTAGTTCGATATAAAGCGTGTTTTTTAGTTTTTTTTAAACTATATTTATTTTTTGTGGTAAATTTAATTCTTTACAAAATATTGCTAAGAAAAATAAAAAAAAATTAAGTGGGAGAGCGATTTGGGGGTGGTTTTTAGCCAATTTGAAGAGGTTGCCGAGGAAAAAAATTGTGGGACCCTCACCATCATGTTCAGCGACTTTGAAAACAGGGGAGGGTCTCTAGATTGGCGCTCTGGCAATAAAAGCAAAAACCACAAAAGATCCCGACTCCTGACCTCGACTATATCGGGTTTTGAAAAGAACAAAATGTGAGCCGTCGTGGTCCGTCTGATAGATGTGAAACATTTTAAGCGAAATTCTAGTAACTAACTTTCGTCCTGTCAACTAACGAAATAATAGTAACTAAATTTTGCCATGTTATCTAGATATCGCCTTCAACTAAATCCATGTCTAATCCAACGCATTACAAACGTAACGTCCTCCCATAAAAATGTCACGCCAATTTCACGGTTTTACTCCCAACCAAACGTGCCATTAGATGTATCACGTCAAAATTCAACCTCCTTCAAAAAAGATCGCTAAAAAGCATAAAAAAATTAATTTTTGAGGTTGTTTCCAATTTAATAGGCGTACAAAAGTACCTACATAGAAAGTTCTAGCAATTAAATTGACGCCGATTTAAAAACTTTATAATTTTACGCTTTTTAATGGCCTTTCTTGTTGGAGGTACAATTTTTTTAAAGTTTTTTTTATATGTTACTTTTTAGTAAAATGTATAGGCTCTTTAGTTAACGCTATTCGCGTTTAAAAATGTTTTGTAGGTTTTTATGTTTCAGGTACAAAAACAATTCAAAGTCAGTTGTTACAGAATACAAAATATTTGTTATATTTCCCTCATCTCTTAATGTGATTTTAGTTACCTCATTCTCATCAGAACTAAACGTAAAACAAAAAATATTCCTAGAATAGACAAAAAATGGATTTCGTCATAATAGTAATTTGTTTTCAGCTCTCAGGTGCTACATAATTGATAATTATGGCGTGAAAAAGGTAGATTTGATGACCAATCCGTAATTAGTTTGCTTTAACAAATGTAAAAGGTATAACAAATTTTTTTATTAATGTAAATTTCGTTACGCTGCCAAATACAAATATTCGCATTTTTTGTGATTATATGGCAATTTATCATTTTAACGAGTAACAAAATAGGAATTTTTAATATTATGATTTCATATAGGAATTTCAGAATAACTTATTCATTTTTGTACTACAAAATTGCAATTTGATGAGTGATGATTCTTCTTGATTGAGTATTCTTTAAGAGTAAATAAAATATAACACTGAAAAATGCGCGAACATAAACTTCCTTTTTTCTAGTTTAGATATCTGCTTTGTACAAGGGCGTAAATATAAAAAAATAAAACTGAAAATAATAGGAATACCTGGCTCAAAAATAAAATTTAGAAACATTTTTTGAAAACGAAATTGTAAAATTAGTTAGAATTAATATTTTGCATAACACGTCTTCCTTCGTGAGTATTCTTATGTGATATTAATAAAACTTAAAAAAATATTGATTTGTTTTGCTTTACCCCCCCTCCCCCCAAAAAAAAATTGGTTGTCTGTAAAGTCGGTTTACGGACGATAGTTTTACGTGATAACGTCATAAAGAAACATTGATGAACTCTCTGACGTCACGCGAGAAGAGAGAGAAATGCGTACAAGCCGACGCTTGGGCCGATCGTGCCTCTCTATCGCTTATAGCGCGCTCTCGCTTGCACGCTCAGGCTCAGGCGGAACGTGGCACTTTTACGTGCGTGCAGCCGGTGTTTTATCAGTTTATAAGAGGTTATCACGTCAAAAGGTATCCACGCTCTTGGCTTCGTAAAATTTAAACTAGAAAATTATTATCTATCAAATCTATTAACTTTTGACTGCAAGAAATAAATGAATTGGGTCATCCTAACCTCTAAAATTTTAATATGATGTGAAATTGTATGTAATTAGTTAATTAATTTATAATAATTAAATAACGTGATTATTATTCTTTGTTTCAGAATTTCTTACCCAGAGTTAAAAGCTACAACTACCAACAATTTTTCAGATATTTCTAAATGGCAGTTTCTACACTTTATATTCTATTGAATTAAATTGTGTAGATAAAATGGAAAGTGATCATTTTTACAAGCTTCTAATCAATTTCACTTGTCAGTATCTACCTACATTAAGATACCAGCCAGTGATTCAGAAACGTATACTTCACAATGTAAATATAAGCGACAGAAATCTAATGCACGGGATACATTGTCTCATTGGTTTGCCGCTTCATTTAGCCAACACTACTATAATCATGACTTACTTTCTACTACTTCGGCACCGTAGTAAAGTGTGACCAAAAGACCTGCACAGCCGTTATGCGAAAAAAACAATTTTCTTCGCGTTTGATTGAGGGTAGTAGTAGATACGATTCCAATCTCAAATAAAACGCAATATGGCCGCACGCACAGAATATGACAGCTGCTATAAATATTTTGCTTTGAAAATTTTAATAAGCTTGCTTCTAACTGCTTTTATGATAGGTACCAATGAATTAAAACTGTTTTTTTAATTGTACTTTCTAATGTCACACTGTATTCAATACGTATATTATGTGCAAATATAGATGATAGATAGACATATATTTATTGGTAAAAACATGTCAAAATGCAATGCAGGGAGCATTGTTCATCTCTAATTCTTGGTACTTATACGTATAGAAGCAGTCTTTAATAAAGTATTTGTAAATTGTTTTTTCAAACATTTTAAGGCTCTGGTTTCTAGTGGTCAAAGAACGTTTATTAAAAAATTTTAAACCTTAGTAATTAGGAGCAGAAGTGGAATTTTTGTCAGAAAAAAAGGAATGACAAGATCTTTTTTTCTTGTATTGTAATGGTGCAGGGACATATAATTATTAAATTTATCTAAATGTTTTTTAACATTTATAAATATGTTGACCTGGTAAAGTTAAACTATATTCTATTCTATTATCATGAAGTGAAAACCAAGGAGCAAAAATGCATAATATATATCGCGAATGTAATGCTTTCAACGCTTGTGTGACTTAAGACTCGCTTACTCTCGTTTGTTCATAATGTCACATAAAATTTTGCATTACAACCTAGATACATAAAGTACGATTTGTGTATCATCACGATTCATGGACAGTTATGTCCGGGTCCAGTTCGATAACACTATGCACCCAAATTTTGAAATTTTTTTTTTTAAGTCATAGAAAACGCTAAATTTTGACGTTCAAAAAAAAGACATTGCGGATTATTCACAAATTTCCTCAAAAATACGTGAAAAAAATGGAACTACTTTTCGTCTTTCACTGTCATTTTTTGAATCTAACCAATCAAAAATCACAAATACACGTCATAGCAACTGGTGTAGAATTATTGTATAACTATCTCACTTTGTATGCAGCTTTCGATTGTGTTATGGAAGCAGGGTCGTATTTAGATTCGCATACCCGTTTATCGTTCACCCCGGAATTGTTTTTTTAAAAACTCAACATTTGCCCCTTCCCGTTTCACTGCGAGACAATTCGCATACCCCTTTATCGTTCACCCCAGAAATACAATTCGCATACCCGTTTATCGTTCACCCCGGAATTGTTTTTTTAAAAACTCCACATTTGCCCCTTCCCGTTTCACTGCGAGACAATTCGCATACCCCTTTATCGTTCACCCCAGAATTACAATTCGCATACCCGTTTATCGTTCACCCCGGAATTGTTTTTTTAAAAACTCCACATTTGCCCCTTCCCGTTTCACTGCGAGACAATTCGCATACCCCTTTATCGTTCACCCCAGAATTACAATTCGCATACCCGTTTATCGTTCACCCCGGAATTGTTTTTTTAAAAACTCCACATTTGCCCCTTCCCGTTTCACTGCGAGACAATTCGCATACCCTTTATCAAAAAAAGCGGTGGTTTTCAATCTTCATGAAAATGTGAGTTTTAAATTTAAAATTCGTTTTATAAATTAAAATTTCCAAATACGACTCTACCCTGAACGTTCAATTGTATTTCATTCCAACCAATTGATATTTCTATCTTTGTTTATCATAGATACAGGTATATATAACTTTCTCTTTTCTTATCACTATATAAGACAAGATAGCGATCGCTATAGTAAATAATATACTCTAAATCAACTTACTATACCATATTTAATTTTTTTAAATTAATTTATAAAAATTAATTTTCCGCACTTAAAACGACCAATAACGCTGTTATATTATGTTATATAAAACAATAATTGTGAATTTCCAGTGGATATTTTGCATAGCAAGTTATCGTACTCTTACCGTTATGTCCTATATATGAATGGAATATCATGCTAAATAAATACATACACTGCATATCGTTTGTCATTCCCAAATTAAAAGAAAAAACACAGTGTTTATATGTTAAATTTGATTTAAATATGGTACAATAAAATGTCATTAAAATAATTACTGGATGTATAGATTATTTCCCATTCTTCCATTCATTAAATAAACGTCTTGTAATTTATCAAGTACATTTGGAGGGACGTCCTTCTATTGTCTTTATTGTGACACGCTAATGTCAAGTGAAACTAATTGCTTTATATTAAATAATTAAACTATAATTAAAGACGTAGTTTTGGTATGTGGACAATGTAGACATGCGTACATAATTTAAAGTTATAATTGTAATTGATTAGCTAGTCATATATATCCCAATAGACATATTTTAACATTTTAGTAGCTACTTCTATAGAAACTAATTTGGGGTTTTATTCTTTGGTTTTGACTTATGGAAATAGCATAATATACTTTTACTATATATATAAAATCGCAGTCGAACCATTAGGGTGCAAACATATATAATTGTCTTTTTTTTTTAATCGTAAGAGCTCGTTAGTTTTGATTAGCTAACGCCATAGATAAAGACGTAAGACTTTTGATAAAGAGAGAAACATGCTGATATGTATAATATTATACCTATTGTCAGAATAAGCAAGGAATTACTTCGATAAAAGAGACGCAGATATATTTTCGATACGCTTTGTTGCCTTCGCTCACCACACATTGAGTAAATAGCCAATGCTCCATATAGGTTTTCATAGGAATGATTTTAATAGTTGTTAATCAGTTCAGGATTTTGAAACCAGTTACCGTATCGAGAAAAATCTACAGAAATATTGATTTTTAATCGAAATTTATTTATTGACATACAATATGTTGAATTAATTTTTTTCCACACACACAAACAAACAATCAACATTATATGAAATAGTAACAATTCGAATATTATATAACTCTAGAGCAGGAGCGGGCAAATCTTTTGATCGCCGGGCCACATAGCTGATGAAAATTTGATCACGGGCCAAAAACTTGCAGAGAAAAAAAAATGTCCTCACATTCTATTTCCGCATTTGGAGGGCAAAGAAAAAAGATCCTCACATTCTATTTCCGCATTTGGGGGGCAAAAAAAAGATCCTCACATTCTATTTCCGCATTTGGAGGGCAAAAAAAAGATCCTCACATTCTATTTCCGTATTTAGAGAGCAAAAAAAAAAAGATTTTCGTCTGTTCTGGCGCCCTTGCTATTTTTCTAAAATTTATAAAATGCTTCGCGGGCTGGACAAAATTGTGCTGCGGGCCGGGTCCGGCCCGCGGGCCGCCATTTGCCCCGGTCTGCTCTAGAGGGAATCATCAATCATTGGTGAAAAAATCAAGTACGCTCTTAACCTAAGTTGTCGAGCGTTTATAGCCTACAATTTATTTAACTAGTGAAGCAAACATTTGCTAATTTTTTATCTTTTTATTTTTTCCGGAATTCTGATATTGATTTCTTAAGTTTTGTAATAGATATGTTTAAAAATTTTGTTCGGCATTGCACAATGTTGGAATTCCGACCTGAAAGCCCTATTAGTTCTACTATGGCGACCCACTAAGAAAATCCATGCATAATACAAAATATAACAAGAAGACATTCGATAGAGTTCAAAGAATGAAAACGATGACTTGATCACCGCGGAAACGTTTTAGTGGTTGATTGTCATTCCGTTCACTTGTTTTCTCGTCAAACATTCTGAGTAATGTTAGATTCGTATTGGGATTGGTTTTTAAATTGATGTTCGATGCCCTCTCTCTACCTGCTAATGAGAAGTAGGCGGTGCCATCGAATCATTTATGCTGACCAACCATATGTGAACTCCGTTACTTCTCATACAAACACATATGTGTGGAAATCGCTTTTAGATACCTCACCTATCTCTATCTATATAGTTAAACCGTGGATAAAACTTTTACTTTGTTTGCGATTTTCCGTAATGACATTTCTTTTATTCTTCTTTTGTGTGAGTTTGATCCCCATAAGAAATCTGCTCTAAACCTTTTATCGCTTCTTTAGCTGTGCTATGAAGGATACACCTTTTTATACCTACGAGACCTCCATACATATGAATGAATGATCTGTGTACATTTTCTTTGCATCAAGTTATCAATTTCTTATTGAAGAAATATTGTAATGTATGTCTAATTTATATACAGGGTGAAAATCATTAAGGATCAGCGATTGCTTTGCCACCGATTGATGTAAAACAAAAATAATTTTAATTAAATAGCCATCTGTACTCTAATTTTACCATTCCAACCCACAAGTGGGAAATGGTACTAGATTAGGTCAAAAAACACTTTACAAAAAATTTTACAATATCTTTTCGTTTTGAGGTCCCCCGAATCCAAAAAACATGATACATGGTCAAACGGATGAGCGAATTAAAACCAAATTTTTGAAGGATGTTTGGTATGCAAATATGAAGAGCTCTATTGTTTTTAGGAAAAATCGGCGTATACGCTGAAGAGATATATGCTATAACGTTGTCTTTTTATATAATAATGGTATACTTTTCATAACGGCTTATTATTCTATTTATTTCTTCAAGAAAGCTTCTTAAATTTTTTTTTCTAAACTGTATAGTTTCGGAAATAATTTGAAAATAAAAAAAAATCAGTCGTTTTTTTGTTTTGTAGATTTATCAGAAATAAACTAAAGTTAAGCATGCTTTGATAAATTTTTACATGACGTGGAACATACCTATTATATAGGTAACCATGGCAATGAAAATCAAATATTATATTTAATACTAGTCATTACCCGCGTCACCTTACGCGATATCAGAAAGTTTATTTTATTTATTTTAACTATATCAAATGTATAAAATTTTTGAAGTTGGAATAATTCCGTCACTAAATTGGCTAGAATTTTTTTCATTATCCAATCCCCTATAAAATAGCTGCTGCATGCATGCATACAGGCATGGAAAATGACCCATTTTACACTTATGCGGTAATGTAAACAAAACTGGCCGCGTTATATAAATTCGATAGTTAATCACGGTATGTCATTCAGTCGTCATTTAAAAGAAGTAAGCTGTCAAAAAATTTTAAAATGAAGTGAAAACTAGCTATTTTACAACTATTTTGTTCATTTACTATTTGTAAATTCGTTAACTTACGTTGCAAAATTGGTCTCCACGTAAAGCGATTTTATTTTAACCCGATAACATAGGTATAGCCTATATCCATCCTGAAGGTCAATTCTAAATATCGGTGAAAACATTTATGAAATCGGATGAGTAGTTTCGGAAATTACCTCCTACATCCTAACTTAGTATAAACTTTACATCTTTATGATATTAGTACAGATAGATACGTATTATCTATTAAATTCAATTAAAAAATTAGTAGTGCTTTAGTACGATTAGATCCCGGACTGTTGGCAAATATAGCTGACTTTAATTAATGAAGTATCTTAATTTAAAATATTTGTTTTTCGTTTAGTATTTTATGTTAGTGTAAAGCTTAAAATGTAAGTATATATAAAAAATCTAATATATCTATTACCTATTTACTTCGGAAACTCAAACAATCGATTTTTATTCGGTTATATGCGCGTCATTTGTTATGAATAATAATTACAACGGAAGTAATAGTATATTGTGCGACTAGTGAGAGAAGGAGAAGATTCCATGAGCGTGAAATTTGCCGCACGAGCGCAGCGAGTGCGGTAAAACACACGCGAGTGGAATATTCTCCTTCGATCAATAGTCGCACATAATACTTTATTCAACTAGCAGGAGTAATATGTAATCGGGGCCCTGATAAAAGAGGGAAAAATAATAAATCACTTCATTGATTGACGTACCACCGTCAGTGTATACACAAGATTGCCATGATTTCGCTGAATTGCGATGCTGTTTTCATATAAGTATACAATACCGCCTACCACGTTCCTATTGGTCCAGAAGCTACTTGCAGTTTTTTTCATTATTTAGCGCTTGGGCTTGCTACTGAGTTTCTATTGGTCCAGAAAATTCATTATTACACTAGTGAAGTAATACATTATTTCTCCCACGCCAGAAAATTCATTATTACACTATAGTGAAGTAATATATTATTTCTCCCACGTTTAGCAGGGCCCCGAAATTACATATTACTCACGCGTGTTGAATAAAATATTTTATTGTTAAATCGAAAAAGCTTAGCAATATATCATTATTCTGTTTGTGCTTGAAATTTACCATGTCTAAATGTATGAGCTTCTAAATTCTAAATAAACTTAATGGGCATCAAACAAAATTGTTTATGTCAGTAACATAACAATTCCAAGTTATACGTCAAGTATTGCGACACCCACAGTTCGGACGTACATACGCACGTACGTATAGACCAATCGACAAATACTGCTCGCGATTTTCAATTGCAGTTTTATAACTCGAATCAAACTGCAAATGGTTACCTTTTGTAAAACAGTATATCCCCTTTTCGAAAAGCACAAAAGGCACATTTTGTATCTTTTATTTTTAATGAGTTAATCCAAGATTTTTTTGCCGGTTAGAATCTACTTTGCAAACATTTATTTGAGATTTGTAGTATGATTTTTTACAAAAAAAATTCCCAATGTGTGTATTTTACAAGGTAATTTTAAACATGAAAATATGCATCTTATGATTGACTAACAAAACTATATTGTCTCACGCTCATTGATCTGTCAAATTGAAAACAAATCACTAGGCATATAATTTTGAACATCTCTGTACTTCAAAATTGTCAAATGTTGATACTCTTTTGTTTGAAGAAATTACTCTGTGTGAAAGTAGGTATATAGAAAAAGAAATTACTAGAAATTTGACATAACTCATTTTATTTTGTGGTCACTGAATTGGTAATCGTTTTATATCGAATTCACATTAAGGACATGGTTTGACCTATGAATAAGCATTTGTTAATAATGGTTTCAACCTACATCTAGGAAGAACCGGTAAAAAAACTAAATACATACTCGTACATATTAAATGTGTTTGTAAAAAGTGTTGGTAAATCCTTGACCGATAGACTACAGCTGTTTGTATAAGATGAGCTCATGAAAGTATTAAAATTAATTTTTGTATAATTAATGCTATTACGAAAAGAATGACCTTCAAACTTTAAAATATACCCTTGAAAAAATGTTTCAACTGTCAGGGCTAAACGGACCTAGAACGACTTGTTGTTTATTATTTTTAGTGTTGAGGACAGCGTGGTGTAATGACCAGCGTGCTGGCCTTTGTATCGTACTGTCGTGGGTTCGAATCCCACCTCTGCTCATGGATATTTAGTGTTTGTCGTTTAGACTCAGGTTTAGATAAGATAGGATTTTATTGTCACAGTACAAAAGTATGTTACAATTTTACATATTTTTATATACTGGTTCCTTATTAATTACCCAGTGGAATAAGCTTAATGCTAACTTAGTTTTATGCGTTGTAACGATTCAAAACTTTTAGATTACATTGTACGTAGCTTAGAGGTAATAATTAGAATTGGGTATTTACTGTATTTGTCTATTTGTTTTGTCACGGCGCGTGTCAATTTTGGTTTTGGCATGTTGAACGACGCCGTGAAATAAAGAAAAAAAAGATGTTTTTTGGTCTGAAAAAAGGCAATAGGTTTTAAAAGGTTGAAATAGGATGTATTAAAATAAGCTGTGAAAAAGTGCTGAAATATTTACTTTAACCCACATCAGGGAGAATCTGGAGTACTTGGTGATCTACCGATCCAAATTTCTTTTTGAATGTGTCGTTTAATTGATTATTTTTCACTTTGTCAATTCCAATCACATTAAGATATCAGAAATTTTCTGTGTGTACATTCTAAGATATCTTGTTCACAACAATTTTATAATAAAACATTCAAAATAAATATTTTAAATTGTTTACTAATTTTATTAAAATTTATTTATTTAATTGTCTCAATACTTAGCACAAATAGTTTAAATTATATTACGAGACGATTACGTGAGCTTATCCGAAAAAGTCCAAAGGTAATCCTTTCAGCGTTGCCATTATTATTTTTTTTGTATATAGGAAAAAGTAAAAAAAAAATAAAAAAACCTACGCTAGAGACCCAGCTTTGATATCTAATGATACTGTCCAGAAACCAAGATACCATGTGATATTCTCTTGTATATGTGCATATGCTCTATATATGTGGATATATACAATAAGATATACCTTTTAAGAAAAAAATTTAGTGTTACGTGCAAAACGGAACAATTATTGAATCACGTCGGTGTCCGTCTGTCCGCCCGTTACAGGCGATTTTCTCTAAAATTACTTGACGTAAAAATTTGAAATTTGGTACAAAGTGGTGGCCCAAATACAGAAGTGAAGTATAAAAAATTAGCCGTCGTGAGACGCCTGGCAAATGTGAAACATAAATTTAAGCGAAATTCTAGTGACTAAATTTTGCCCTGTAACTAAATTTCACCCTGTAATGTAACTTACCCCTGTAAAGAAATTTCAACCTGCAATGCAACTTACCAATATATATCAACTCACAAGCGACACGTATAAAATCAGAGGTTCACTATTCTGACAGTGAATTTTACTTGAATTCACTATTCCGGAAGTAAATCAGAAGTCACTATTTTAAATAGTGACATTTTCACTATTTCAGTTTTAGAGAGTAAAACTAGTGAAAATTCACTAATGTGTTGTGAAAATCACTGATTATAAAATGAATACAGCTTCACTTACGCAATTAGTGAAAATTTCACTACCTAATTCATGTTTAGAGAATATTATGTATTTTTAATGGTAATTTTTGAGGTTAAATATAAAAGTATTTTTTATTGACCATGCATTGATCATTTAAGTAAAAACTATCGGATCTTTTTTCTGATATTTTAAACACATAGGTACCTACCTGAAATACGGCATCAGAAGGCACGTATAATTTAATATGATTTTTGTCTGTGAGTAATTGCGTTACAATAAAAAAAATGACTGTAAAGTTTTGTTGTATTGTCTGACATCTTCATCAAACCGAAACTGAGAGACTACTATAGACTAGTGCTGCACCCCGCCGATAGGGGAGCGCATTTGTAACGATCAGTAAACAAAGCCCGACTGTCTTCAATGACGGGTATAGATCACATAGTATACCGGATTCAGAGACTGATTGGCAAGCTGAGTACTTGATGAGATTTTTGGCGACAAGCTGTGATCTTTATTATCTTGTTTGTGATCTGGACATATCATCATTATTCACTTGTTTTGAAATTCTTTTACTTTATGTACATTTGAAATGGACCAGTCAGCCATGATAGATGGATCAATCAAATGGACATTTCATGTTTAGTTGAAATGGACGCTCCCGTGTGCTCGCTTCACAATGAGGAGATGTTATGATAAACTGAGATTTGTTTTTGTTGTTAAAAAAAAGCTTTGAGTTCTTTTAACCCTTCAGCGAGCAAGTTGGGAACATTTGGGTGTTCTACTTGCTAACTGCAGGATTAAACTTCACTAAGCGTATAGATCATCTGTGAATTTTTATTATGGAACTCTCTGCCGAACGTGTTTTTAATGTGATTTGTTTACAAAATCAGGTAGTACTGTCGATACCACACATATCAAATGTGTACTCAGACACATTTGACTTACGTAGTATTTAGACTTGACAACGCTACGTAAAAGTACAGGAGATAGAGGTCTACAACTTGCGTATAAAGCTATAGTTACAAGTTTTATACGTGTCTTTTTAAAATATCAGAGTTGCCACATATAATAAATAGCGATATAAAAAGTATACATTTTCGCTAATTACTCGTATCACATGCTTTGAACCTAGATTTTTAAAATATCAAAATGTTTGAAAATTATTTTTCTTTCTGTTGGTCGTTTTTTTAAAAGCAGATTTGTAGACAATCTAGATTACAGCGCAAAATTTTTGTCATTAGCATCGGCAGCAAATAATATTTGATAATTGTAAATATATTTTCAAAAGAAATAAACGAAAAAAATGTTATAAAAACAAGCTTTTATTAGTTGTTAATAAAAATGAACTAAAAGTTAAAAATAATTTTATTTCGATTAGAAATAAGTCCTTATATACCAATACACAATTCAAATTCAAATAAAATCGTGTTGCACCCTCTTTTTGTTCTCCCTTATGTCATTAAAATCTAACACGCTTTTATCTGAAAACTTGAGATTGTGAGAAGTACGCATAAAACGACTTATTTCTAATCGGAATAAAATTATTTTTAACTTTAGTTTATTTTTAATAACAACTAATAAAAGCTAGCTTTAAAAACCTTTTTCTCTTTAATTTATTTTTAGTGTTTTTTAGTGTGTTTTATTAAAAGTGCGATTTGCATCCGGACGAAAGCCGGACCGGTCAGTTAGTTATAATATTATATTGTATTGTTATCAGAATTACATACGTATGGAAAATTTCAACTCCATCGGATAACGGGAAGTAATTAAGAGTAAGATTTGCAACCGGGCGAAAGCCGGAACGGTCAGTTAGTTATTATAATATTGTGTTGTTATCGGAACCGCATACGTATGCCAAATTTTAACTCCATCGGACAACGGGAAGTAGTTAAAAGTGCGATTTGCAACCGGGCGAAAATCGAAACGGTCAGTTAGTTATTATAATATTGTATTGTTCTCGGAACTACATACGTACCTACACAAAATTTCAGCTCAATCGGATAACGGGAAGTGCGTAAAATTTAACTTGCAAGATTCGATTACAGACATCTGGACAGGTGAAACTAAATAAAAGCTTGTAAAAATGGAAATACATAGTACGTTACTCTGTATAGGTGATAGAAATTGACAAAAAAAAGTGTTGTCGCTCATCGGACACACGGGAGAAAGATTTTATGGGTGGTACTATTTTAAATAATAATTTAAATTCCAGTAGAAAAAAAGCATTTATTAAAGATAGTATCTCTATAAATCAAAATAAATCCAACATTATTTACATATAAAATATTTGTCACACATAAATAGTGTGTCGATGACTTCAAAATTATTCTTTGTTTTTATTCACTTACATATTTATAAATGAATCAGATAAAATAAACAAGAATTCGAAAAGCGCATTATAATAGGCAAACCCGTTTATGTAAATGTTTTTCTTTACTTTTAGCTGGATTTTACTCCGTCCGCTTTGCGCAAAGCTTTATCCTCAAAATAAAATAGCAAAAAATGTAAACATGATGTTTCGAGTGCAACCAAAATAGCTGATATCAAGTTTCGAGAGTTTAGTACGAAGAAAACTCATCGATTGAAGACGAAAAAAAATCATCGTTTTATAACGCATTTACTGTTGTGTGTCGTCGATCCATGAGAATTCTTTCTATTAATTGTATTCTTACTACACCATTGAAATTTGATATCAGCTATTTCACTCACACTCAAGTAGGTACCTCAAGTTCACATTTAAATTTTTTTTTGAGGATATCAGTCATTTTTGTTTTATTGGTACATATAATATAAAACATTTGTATTTTTTTAACAAGTATTTTGTAAAATATAAGAAAATATTAATATATTTATGGCCATATTCATCGAACACTATTAAAGATCGAAATTACTAATCTTGGAACAAAATTATTCGTTTCAAAAAAATTTACTTTCAATTCACCAACCAAATTATCAGGTAAAATAGTTGAAGAATAAATACACACTGCACCATACTCCTTGGTATTTTTGTTGAATATTGTAAAGTTCACCCAAAAATCCGACCAATGGCGTTAGTGTAAACGTCAAAAAAAAATTTCATTAAGATAATAATGTTTTATCCTAACCCAATTGCGCAGAAAACTTCCATTAATTTACAACTATACATTTTATACAAAGGTTAATAAACAACACATAAATTTACAAGAGCAACTGCAGATATAATACTCCACGTTTATAGGTTAGGTGTTATGATCTTTGTGGCGGCCATTATTATTTTCACAGGTGACTAAATATTTATACTTGAGAATTTAGACAGAATAGATTTATATCTGCAGTAAACAAAATTATTTTAGGTGAATTGAATTATCGCCATTTATTCAGAGGAATGAAACAAATGAAGCAGATAGATAACTACTTACGTTCGGCGAATATGACCATTAGATACTACTATGATGATAAAGATACAAAAAAAAATGAACGACATCTCTCAACGTAAAAATGAAAAGCCAAAATAGATTTGTATTCCCGTAAATAACGCTTTTAAGTCGATGGTCTGTTTCACGAACTCGACGATCTAGCGATCGTCTTGATAAGTCTCTATTTTTACACAAATTCGACATAAACGCTTTTGTCTCGCGGAATTAAATACAGCATAATAACGTAGTAGCGTACATTATTTCTGTAATTAATTAATGTAATTAAATTTCCATAATAACAACAACACGAGTGGCCCCATCTATGCACTATGTATAGGAACTGAGATTGATAGGCACTCCTATGCAAATCAGAATCAATAATGAAAGTGAACTTTGGAGCACAGGTAATGGTTTATTAATCATTTAGTTGAACTGCTTAATTAACATTTATAAAATCAGTGTTGAAACAAAACATATAAGTAATATGTCAACAGATTGATGTCTGACGTTTTAATATAAATTATGTACTGACTGACAGATTGATAGTGAAATGTCATATCAAGACTCTAATTACTAATAATTCTGTGTGATTTTATATGTACAAGTGCTTCACAACAAATCAATTTCAGTGATAAATGTAGCAATGTGTTTAATATGGTCTGCTTCTAGAACTTGAGAATATCTGAACGTGTAGCAATACCATTGTTTGTGTATGACATTTTCATGACTCGTCTAATACAATCCCCCAGTAACTAGGTTTTTATTCAAGAACCGGTAAAAGTATAAATTGGATTTTCCATTTACAATTGAAAAAAAAATAGGTAAAAACGCTTATAAGTTAAACGCTTTTATTGTACAATCGATAATGTACTAAAAACTAGAAAATAAATATGAGTTACCATAAGGGGTTTTGATAAAACTAAAATAAAATCATGGGGGACACTTAGTAGAAAGCTTTCATTTGTTTGAGATTGGAAATCATATTTAGCTTACGACTGTCTTCTTCGACCATAATGTAACTATAAATGCCCCCCACGCTTTTATTTTTGTTTAGTCAAAGCCCCCTATAGTAACTCAAATTTATTTTCTAGTTTTTAAAACATTATCGATTGCACAATAAAAGCGTTTTACTTAAAAGTTTTTTTTACCTATTTTTATTTTTAAGTTTTTAGTGTCCTTTATTAATAGTGCGGATTGCAAGAGGAGGAACGCCGGACCGGTCAGTTATAGCTACTATAATATTGTATTGTCATCAGAACTACATATCTGTGCAAAATTTCAACTCAATCGGATAACGGGAAGTAGTTGAACAAAATGTCGCATGTTTTATTAAAAATGCGATTTGCAGTCGGACGAAAGTCGGAACGGTCAGTTAGTTATTAACATTAGTTTGTAAGTATTGTATTGTCATCAGAACTAGATACCTATGCAATATTTCAACTCAATCGGATAACGGGAAGTAGTTGAAAAAGCTGTCCCAAGATCTGAAACGAAGAAACAAAGAAAGAAATAAAGATATAAGGAAATATACTAAACAAGCTAAACAAAAGCGTTTAAAAATTGGTCAAGCTCAAGCTATACTTGCACAATCCGTGTTCCGTGCCGTCATTCCCACACTTCTGCAATAATAAATAAATAAACAATGAAATTGTTTATAATACTTGATAGCGCTGGAATTTTTCAATCCTGATAATTTTTTAGGTCTTCTATTTTATTACTAAGAAGGGTAGGTATTTAGAAGAATAAAGAATATAAAAAAACAAGAAAATACATTTTCGCCCAATGTGGGTCTCGGACTCACGACCGTGTGGTTACGAATCTCGTGCGGTACCGAGATAACCTATTTAGTATCTATATTACGCTCGATATTACTATATACCAGCAGGACATACATTAATTTGGAATATAGTGTCAATTAAATTGTTTATATTATTACTGATTCCACTAGAAGTTTTCAATTAGAGCAGAGCATAGTGGCGCATTCGTTTGCAAAATTCGTTTGGTTCGTAAATTTTTTTTTAAATGTCCAGGAGGCTCTCCTGATTATAACAGTGTAACATGACACTCAATATCTGTTGCCGTTATTGTTTAAACAACGAAAAATTGAAAATATTGCAAAATAAGTTTTTTTGCAATAAATAATTTTTTTATATATTTTTCAGACTATTTTGAATCGAAAAAGTCCTTACACTCATTATCGTATCTTCAACCGGTGAATTTTTATGAATTTTTAAAAATTAAAAATCGTTGTAAATCGTGATTTTCTCGAATTAAATAGTACACCTGAAAAAAAATACCGTGATTTCTTTTTTTTTATTAAATATTTAAACTTTAATAAAAAAAATGGCGTAATCAGATTTCAAATATTTTATTAATTATTATGTTCAATCTGCGCATAGTTTTGAATGTTTATGTTTTTTTTTCAGATCTTCCTGAACGATTCCTTTGTGGTGATGAGGGTGGAGAACAGCAATTTTTAAACCGACAAACCTGTCTGTTTTTTATTTATAATCTGTCATTTTTAATATGTATTCTGAAAATGTATTAGTATATAATTGCAAGTTAAATAATTAAATAATAAATCTACAGTAAAAAGTTTTTATAACTTTAAATAAATTTTTCAGAATACTAATGCTGAGTAGTAATAGAAACTAGAAAGCATTGTCATTTGCCAATGACTTGAATTTATGACCACACATATATCTCCATAAGAAAATCACTGTACAATTTTTTATCGGATCTGCTCGAATAAATATATAATTGATCGATTGCAACCATATTTTTTTTAAACGGGGCATACCTACATATTTTATTTAACGTGAATTTTTTTGTACACTTTTTACTTCTATACGACATTTTTCTACGCATATTGATCAAAATATAGCTTGATAAGCGATCTTTTACTATGTAGATTGTAGATCAATCATTTGTTCTTGCAGAGTACAATCTGGTCTTCTACATAACAGAGAGTTTCACGACATGTATAAACAGTATAAACACTGTAATTATATAATCACAATCAAGGTCATTGTTAAAAAATTTTTCTGACAATGCTTTTTGCAACCCAGCATTTCTGCTACAACTCATCATTGTACAAATTATCATCAACTATAATTGATGTTGTCAACACTTCTTCTCCAACTATTTAACACCTTCACATGTTTCCTTTATAATTATTATATCTTTGTATCTTTGCGGCCACATTTGTTTTAATGTTATTCTAATATTTCTTTTGTCAATGTCAGTTTATAATTCACTAATTGATGAGTTAATCCAATGGCGAATTAAGCTTTGTACTGTCTAAGCTTCTAATGCATCCCGTGTTTTGAAGTATGAGCATCAGTTGTTTTATGGAAATAACCAGGACGCTTCTATGCAACTCGTTTTATCAGTAGCGTCTCACTGTTTATACTAAACTTCAAACTGAATGCCAAACATTTCCTTTTAATTATGTATGGATAATATATTTAGACGTTTAATGCTTACTTATCATTTCAATGGGTGTAGATTTAATGTCATAAAATTTATTCTCACAAAAATCGGATTTCGACTTTTATGAGAATGTTTAAACAAACATATCTTTGAAAATAATGAATTCACGAATTTAGTACTAAAAACCTTTTTTGTAGGACATTTAATTTTCTGCAAGGTGTTGATAACAAAAAATTAAAAAAAAATTCTACCTGCTATCGATTTTTTAATAAAAACGTCTTGTTTTCCATGTTAATTAAATGGGAAACAAACTCGGTTTGCGCCGTCCACAGGTTTGATCTAGTAAACTGAAATTTTGGGAGAAAACAAAAAATCCAAATTTTGTTTTTTTTCCTTTTTGTTTCAACAATTTTGGCATATTTTTTTTAAATTTTAAATTAGCCATTTGATGGCATATTCAATTCTCTACAAAAAATTCATATAAAGTACATCGAAATTTTGCTTCGCTTGCGAGATATACTGAAAAAACTGAAAAGAATGCAATTTCACCCCTGTCTCTAATTTAATAGCACTCCGCGGTTCTTCTGAAATGACCCATTGACCCATTCCTGCAATAAAAAACACTGAACGTCTTCATTCCTTATTGCCCTGTTTTTAGTATGTACATAAGAACCTGCCCACCTCTTCTACTCACATGATAAAACTAGTCAGCCTCACCTACATAAAAGCTCCCGGGCAAGTGAAACTTCTTTAGAGCTATGCGTTACCCCTTTGGTTTACTAAGGTTTTTCTTATATTTCGCCACCTTTGAATACATTACAGAAAATTTTAGATTTATGAAGTTTCACTTCAAAAAATATAATGGAACTTTGGATCTCTTCTCTATTTTAAATACTTCTTGTTCAAATATTGCTGTGATGATCGTTTGGTTTTTTCCCTAATAACAGCGGCATTGCCAAATTGGGCAGTAAAATCAACCGAAATATTTTTGCAACAACTAGATGAAAACATAATCGGTTGGCAACTGCACTACGCTTGTCGCTATTTCACTGAAATTCAGCTGGTATTTTTACCTTGTCTGCCTTAAGGCCGCTAACCCACGAGGCTAAAAAGGCTGCTAGATTCCTTCCTAGGTTTGCCTACTAGTTTTCTAGCGCTGGTTTTCTCGATTGCTGTTATTTGTGCTCGCTTCACACGAGACGTCTTTTCAAGCTAGTTTTGTGAATAAATATAAACACAGAGAAAAACGTGTTTGTTGTCTGACTTTGAGCAGAATGATGCCATGTTGGTTTGTTGGAGTTTGTTCAAGTCGTCCACGTGACAAGATACTGCTTCCTGATTGGTTCTTGCTCATATCATAATTTTCAAACCTATCATGTGAGCTAGCAGGCGAGCTCGCAGTGACGTCATTTCCAGCTTTGTACCCAGCCTACCGGCCAGCAGAACTTCTAGCAGTATTTCTAGCAACGTTTCTAGCCTCGTGTGCAGCGGCCTTTATGCAAAAGCAATATTATTTTGCAGTTAATAATAGTTGTCCGCCACTGGTAGTTTACCATTAGCGGCGCATAGTTACAGAGGTCGCATCTTGAGTGCCTTCCACACACTCACACACACACACATGCACACACAAACTCTAAACACAGATTGAGAAATGGCGGCGGCAAAGATGGAGACGCGTTCAGACACCGACTAATTTATCATTGCGAGCTCATTAAGGTTGAATCTGCCGCGCGTTGATCGCGTGGGATTACAATGTGACCTCAGATCTCCTCGACCTAGACGCCGGCCGCCGCGACGCTTTACCACGCGGACGTTCAATTGTTATCCGTTGCACACGCGTAGACCTCCTGCAGAACACGATAGGAAAATAGATTTTTTTTTCATTTAATTTGCAAAACTGGTCTGACCCAGTTGTAAAATTAAAAATAAGAAAATTGTTTTTACACGATTCCCCTATGTAAGATTGCTGCTTTCCAGGGCTGATAAGGTGGTAGTAAAATGACCCATTTCGCACTAGTGCGTAAAGTAAAACTAAACAAATGCGATTTTCCCAATCCACAATAGTAATTTCTCTGTCAATTGTCATTTAAAACTATATATGAACAGTAACGTAAACGTTGGCTTCGTAAATAATACAAATAGACTCCAATATGGCCGAACATGAACTATATAAAACTATAGATTATTGTGAAGAAATCAGCTATTTTATAGGAGGTAGGTACGTGCAAAATATGTCAAATGTATCTCAATTGTAATGATTTTATGACTCGTTTTACAACTCGCTAATCGCTCGTTTTAAAATAATCACAGCTCGTACCTGCATAAGATAATCCATTATATAATCTAGATACAGTATGTAAACACGTAAGGTGCACATAGGAAAATTAGCATTGGGAAAAAATACTTGGATCAGAGTTAGCCATGACTGCATTAATTGTTATGTCTATTGAATTATCGTGGTAATCTTGAGGATTTCTATTTTATTTTACTTGGCTTTTTTAATAACAAAAAGCTCTTATAAATCATTATTTTAATTTTGTTGTACAAAAATAAAACAAAAAAACTGCTCCATCTGTTTGGAAACATTTCATTCAAAAATTGTGTGACTGGTATGACGTTTGCGCGTCGGTAAATCAGTGACCCAATGTTTCAACACGAATAGGCGGAGATATATGATCTCGCATCATATTTAAGTATTTTTGGGAATTTAATGTCCCATTAATAAAAAAAGTCCAATTATATTGTAATCATTTGAATATTTTCTTCGGTAGTATACACATTCATTTTGCAAAAGAATATTATCTGTCAAATTGAAAAACAAGATTTCAAGGCTCACTCTGATCCAGTCATTTTTTCCCAATGTTAATTTCCCTATGTGCACCTAACGTGTTTACATACTGTATATAAAATACTATTGTGACAGTCTCTTGTTTTGTAAAAATCTCTATTGGGATTTAATAGTGAAAATATATCTACGACCAAATTTTTATAAATTTTGAAACAGGTAAGAAATTTTGTTCACATCCTAGATACATTTTTATGAAATAACCTAAAAATTGAGGATACATTTTTTTTTCTTCCCGTCAAGTGAAATGTTTTATGAATCGACGCTTGCTATAGAATTCATAACGATATTTATTTTTATTTTAGGTCGCTTCGTTTTTGAAATATATTCGCAAATACTTTACTTAAACTGTCCCCACCTATCTTATAACAGAATTAAAAAAAATTGAAAATATCGTCATTGTTAGACAATCTAGTAAAGGTATCCCATAGAGATATTATACTAGAGTACGCGAGTGAGCCGTGAAAGTGTCTGCAATTCAGAGAGAGAAAAGAACCTTATCTCCATGGTAACTAATGATACAAAACAACGCTGATTTGAGTAAACAAATATCTGGTTTTCTTGGTTTTCTGCAGCGTTCTCTCTCTCAACTGATGACACTTTCACTTATGGCAAGCATACGAACTAGCGAACTCTAGTTATTTATATCTCTATGAGATATCCTGAATATGCAGTCAATTTCAATAACGCAACTTAAGTGAAGTTTGTTTATTTGGTAGCTATGGAAATCATTAACCCCTTGGACGTCCTGCATTTGAACTGAAACCATTTTCTGTAAAGCCTTAATAGACCAGTGAAGTTAGCTTTTGACAAGGAAAAAATTAGGTAATAGCAAAAAACGAATGATGAGGAAGGGAAGAAACTGCTGTCAGAAATACAGAAACCAAATATTCAAATGCGTAAAGGTCTACAAATTTTATGAATATTAGAAAAATATATATATTCATAAAAGTTGTAAATTCTTTTAATACCTACAACATTGCCATACAAAATTTTTCGATTGGAGGTCAACTTTGACCGGAAATAACGAAAAACCGCGTTTGACCCCTCCTGTCCTTTACGCATTTGAATTTATGGTTTCTGTATTTCTGACTGCAGTTTCTTCCCTTCTTCATCATTCGTTTTCTGCTATTAATTTTGTCCCTTTTTCACTTGATTTTGGGCTATAACTGCACTGGTCTATAATGATTTCCGTAGCTTTTGCCATATCAATAAAACTTATGCAATGCGTTGCGTCTTAATAGAAATTCACCGAACTTATAGTTTCAAGAAATATAAATTTAGATTATAAATTGATTTATATGAGAGTTAAGTAGAGTGCGACAGAATAAGTTTAGACAGACCTGTCGCAGTATCCAACCCGTTGCAGAGACACCAAACAACCTTATAAATGAATGACAACATGCAGGTACATCGTTTCACAAAACATTCACCTACTTTGCATACATTAAAAGTAGGTACTGATGTACGCTTCCATAATCGTTGATTATTTTAATATGTAAATTCAGTTTTTTTTCTTTTTATTACCTGAATTAATTAAAGTTAAAAATGATACAGATAAACTGAAATATTTACAGGTTTGTAAATAGAATAAAACGGAAGTTTTCTTCTGATCATCGTAAAAGTCGTTTTTATTTGTAAAATTGATTTAATTGTATATAAATACGATCGAAAGAATCGGTGCATTGCATCTGACACGGTAGTGGTACCTACACTATAATAATATGAATTATATTCCGCATGAGAAATGTGTTTATGTAATTGAATGCACGGTCAAATTAGTAATTATTTTAGCAAATCCATCTCCATTTGTCTTGCGGCCCGTCCGAGTGACACTCTAATCATCTATTTCATTGGTTTACTGAATAGGTAATGAATGCGAAGGGATTCCGTCATTCTCTCTATACTCTCTGCAAACAAATACACACACACAAACGCACACACAGACATGAAAACGTTCGTACCTATCTTAAATATACAGAATGTCTTGAAAAAGATACTATTAATTATTAAGGACGTGTGAGCTACTTATAAAGTCACAGCAAAATGTATATCCCATCAAAAACATAAATGTGAAAAAGGGAGGCAAGTTCAAGATTCAATACAAAAAGGTGCCAAGTTTTCACTTGGCAATTTTTCATTTCTTAAATTATGATTTATACACCTATACTACCACTATGTTTATATGTGTGAAAATTTGCTAAGTGAAAACCTGGCTACTTTTTAGATCTCAACTCTCTTGAACTTAGCTCCCTTTTTCAGATTTATTTTTTTGATGGAATGTCATTACTTTTTGTAAAGAAATTATTATTATTATTTATCATTCAAAAGTGATTTGTAGAATTAATCGTTTTAACTGTACGTATAGTTTTCTTTTAGGTGTTAATAAAAATCGATTGCTTGGAAAATATTTCAAATTATAAAAGTTGACTGTTTTTTCTCTTATATATACACAATTATCTAGCTGGACGCCAAATTTCAACTTTCTAGGTCATCTGGAAGTGGGTTAGGTTTTTGATCTATATGTCAGTCAGTCAGTCAGTGATAAAAATTTCGATTTTTAGACGTTAATATCTCAATAACCGTTTGAGTTGTATTTATGAAATTTGGGATTCTAGTTAATCTAAGGGGTTTCAATAAATAAACCAAATTTCATGTGCTTATGTTAAATAGATTTTGAGTTACTAAGGGGTCAAAAGTGGCTTCAAATGTTTCGTGTAATATAACACACGGTTGCTGCTTCCTTTTTCTTTGCGGAACTTGGCTTAACACGCTCCCGCGTATCTAGATCCATAACTGCATATTATAAGATGGTAGCAACAACGACAAATTGTTCCAAAACTTCTATTTCGGTACAATTTGTTAGACAAATGTATACATGCAAGTATACAGGGTTGAAAGATAAAGTGACAGCGTCGCAGTTGGACAATAATTAAATCTTTCAACTGCATTAGTTAATTGTCAAAAGTAAGCCGTAGTTATGGTAAAAGTGTTTGTGAAGTCTATACTTTATCAGTCAGCATTTTATAAAATACTCTGTTTGATATTGTCAGTAATAATTATTTTCTCGGGACTTTCAACGGGTGACAATAGATAAAATCATAAAATCATGAGAACGGGTACCAAAACATCTGGATAGTAGAAAATACCTAGTTCCACAGTGGTTATGCGAATTTACGATGTATTTGTAAGTATTTACTGTTGTTCTTTCAATTGATTTGCTCTAAAAAATTTTAAATGTGTTACTCGGACGTAAGTGACAATTGCTACTCAGAGAATTGTTGCACTCAGACGAGCAAACGACGCCCTCGTCCGCAATCGCCAATTTTCTGTTCTAGTTACACAGTGTTCTATGTCCTTTGCCACCTTCATTTTTCAAATTTTCGACTTTGAATTATGACGTCTTGTATATTAAGCAACATTATATACAATTCTCTTCTAACACCAAACTGAAAGTTACCTCTTATATGTTCGTATTTTAGAACATTCGAGTAACATAATTCTAGTAACAGAATGTGGGGCGCGATATTTATCATAAATTTGAATAAATATCAAGTATGTTTTTTTCAAACCACTAGTAAATGTAAACAAACATGGTTCCTAAATCAAAAGAGATATAAAATGAAACAATTAAAAAATATTTGATAGATTTAAAATTTCGGCAAATATTGTATTTTGTCAAAATTGCAATAAATTAAAAACAAAGTTAATTCTTCTTCAAATTCGTCATACTTAAACCAAATAATACGCTGATTCTAATACGTTGAAAAAAACTCTCAATCCCTTTTAAATTAGAACTTATAGACATTCAATTTTTTAAATTTCAACACTAATAGTTCAGTGCATTTAGGAATTGACCCAAAAATTTCCGATACTTTTTCTCTTTTGTTACTCATTCGAAAGGGTCTTCTATGGAGACCTTAATCCTGAATTTGAGCATTCTTCAAACTGCCCCGCCCGCCGCCATCTTGGATAAATAAAATCACAAAATCTTTATATATAAAAATTACGTGTCACATGTTTGTCCGCGATGAACTCCTAAACTACTGAACCGATTTTAAATTTGATTTGCACACCGTGTGCAATTCGACCCAACTTGAAAGATAGGATAGCTTACATTTCAATTTATAGTCGCAATATTATTTTATTGCAAATTATTTGTCTATTCCTTGACAGTCATAATTATCTGTTGACTGGATTGAGTGAATATTCAATAGATGGCGCAACGAACTTAACAACTATTTAAGATGGCGATACCTGTTGACTGGATTGAGTGAATATTCAATAGATGGCGCAACGAACTTAACAACCATATATCTAGATCGAGGATGTAAAAAAACTGAATATCGTTTAAAACAAATGCTTTTTTTTTCGAGCACGACGGCGTAGCCGGAGTGCTCGAAATAGAGCAAGTGTTTTAAAGACCAGTTATCCACGAATACTTTACGCTATTTTTTTTCGAGCACGACGGCGCAGCCGGAGTGCTCGACATACACACATATACGCCCATGTATATTTTAAAATAGCTAGCAATTAATAAAATAGATAGATAGATAGGTAGATGTTCCAATTAAATTGTATTATTATTTCACTTTATACGTAGCGAAGCACGTACAGGGCCGCTAGTTAACTATAAAATGAGGCTGTGTATCTTACTATAAAATATTTATACCATGCATTTTCACTCAACTTATCCGTAACTGAAACCTATGTACAGAGAACTCCAGTCAGACTTGAAACTGAAAGCTGAACATAAAGGTATTTCATTATTCAACTAATAATTAATCATAAAATATATTAAAATATCACCTTGTAACGTGATGTTATATTCGTTACTTTATTTTTGGGTAAAAAATACTATATACTTCAATTCGAAAAAATGTCTTGTTTATTGAATACCTAAATAAATGATCCACAATTCGTCCGCTATCTAGTATAGCTTAAAGAAAAACAATTCTGTTAACGCATGCGGTGACGCGAGTAACGACTAGTATTAAATGTTATGATATGCATGGTTACCTACATAGTATGTTAACACGTCATGTAAAAAATAATATTAACCGAAGCATGGTTGTTAGCTACCTAATAATTTCTTTTTGACAGATCTACGGAACGAAAGAATAGCTGATTTTTTTATATTAAAAATATTTCCGTAACTATTAAGTTTGAATTTTTTTACATAACTTTCTTGTAAAAATAAATAGATTAATAAACTGTTATAAAAAGTAGACCATTATTATATAAAAAAACAACGTTCTCCAACAACAATTATAGCTCTTCATATTAGCATATCAACCATTCTCTTAAGATTTGGTTTCAATCCGCTGATCCGTTTGACCTGTGTCGTGCTCACAAACAGATACACAGACATATTCCAAAAATATTTTTTTGGGTTCGAAAAAATATTTTAAAATTTGAAATGTGATCTAAATTAGTACCCATCCGATACGAATTAGAGTTGTAGCAAACCATATGTATTCGTTACTGAGTAACGGGTACACCGTCTGACTCGAAGTAACGAATCGTTATTTACAAATTCATTTTGTTACTCGCATTTGTCATATCCATGTCAGCTCGACTCGTTTGATGCGGTTATACGTTATACGAACGAAGTCATATCATATCACGTATGCGACGCGTCTCGATGCGATGGTACATGCGTGATGCTGTTAGTACACGATTGTATGTCGTATGAAAAGTAACGAGTAACGTAACGATACGAAAGTAACGGGTACTGGTTCTTTAAGTAACGAATACATACGGGTACACAATTTCTCGTTACTTTTACAGCTCTAATACGTATGATGTGAGAATGGTAAAATAACAGGAAATATAAGCTTACTGTCAAAACTGGTATTAAAATGAGTGAAGCCGCAAATACATAGTGCTATATTATATTATATAGTGTCTAGTAAATTGTGCATTAACTTATTTCATGCTACGAGAATTTTTTATCAATAAAACAACCGACTAGAAAGCTATTATTGAGGGTTGCAAATAATTTGGCAGCTACTCTCGTCACTATTCTAGAATATTCCGTACTGAAAAATAATTATTAATTGTCTTTGGAACGCGGTAGCGAGCCGAAACTGTACGGTAATGAATTATTACTGCATAGTTTCTGAACCAATAGGAACGCGGTAGCGATTTGTATATATGAAAACAGCATCGCAATTCAGCGAAAGTCAGGACCATCTTGTGTGCATCGAGGGCGATGGGTACGTCAATCAATGAAGTGATTTATTATTTTTCCCTCTTTTATCAGGGACCCGATTACATATTACTCGTGCTAGTTGAATAAAGTATTATGTGCGACCATTGATCGAAGGGAAATATTCCACTCGCGTGTTACCGCACTCGCTACGCTCGTGCGGCAAATTTCACGCTCATGGAATCTTCTTCCCTCACTAGTCGCACAATATACTATTACTGTGTAACCTCTTTATAACGAATCTCAGGGACCGAGCATTTTTTTCGTTATAAAGAGTTTTCGTTATATGTAGGGAAGAAAGAAAATAACCAAATTTCACGTAATTAATTTATTCAAAACACATATCGTCTGTTAACTTTGGCTGACGTTTTTTACTATGCCAATATTTGTTTTGTATTTATTAAGTATCTTATGCATGTCTTGGAATGTGGTGGAATCATCTTCATTAAACAATAGGAATTTTTCGATAAGTTTGGCGGCATCAAGTGCTTGTTGAATAGTTGGTGATGGTTCAGAATCGTCCTCTTTACGTCTGTAAATATATGCTGACGCCTAAATATGAACATATTTCTTCGTAATAAAGAATGGCTGTTGCGCTATAAAGAGGGTATTAATGTACGGGTTTTAAGGTAAACCAACCAAATTGTAAAAAAATCTACGTTATAGGGAGTTTTTCGTTATAACGAAGGACGTTATAAAGAGGTTAAACTGTATTTAACTAGTTTATGCGTTTGATATATCTACAAAATAATAGAACAGCTGATTTTTTTTTGTTCAAAATATTTCCGAAACTATAAAGTTTAGAAAAAAAATGCTTATTGAAACTTTCTTGAAAAAATAATAGAATATTAAGCCGTTATGAAAAGTATACCATTATTATATAAAAAACATCGTTATAGCATTTATCTCTTCTGTGCATGCGCCGATTTTCCTCAAAAACAATAGAGCTCTTCATGTTTGCATATCAAATATCCTCCTAAAATTTAGTTTCAATCCGTTTGATCTGTATCATGCTCACCGACAAACAGTCGCACAGAGTTTTTCCAAAAATGTGTTTTTTGGATTCGGGGGACCTCAAAACGCAAAAATATCATAACTTTTTGAAAAGTGAATTTTGACCTAAACTAGTACAAATCTTCTTGGTTTCCGGGGCTTGTATGCCGTGGTCCATTCGTATTTCTACCTGACGTTTTGTCTACAACATTATCAAAGGCGATGCGGTATCGGGCGAAGTGTCCTTCTAGGCTGATCACAGGTAAGTGTCTTACCTCTGAGCACCGGCCGTGAATGCCTACACATTTGGATAAACTAGTACCACTGACAAACCAACAATGATTTACTATGGAATTGTTAGAACGCGGCCAATTTTGTTTTACTTTACTGCAGTATTGCATAATGTATCACATTACATGCCTGTATATATGCATGTAAAGAAACTATTTTATAAGGAGTAATAAAAATTTTTTAATGAAAAAAAAACATTTGACTCAAATTAATAAAGGATTTGTTTATGATTGATCTATGACTGCCACGAAGGGATAATGAAGGAGAAGTTGAAAATACAGGAGTCGATTAGTCAGATTTAAAATACACGAGTTCAACTGTATTGAGCTATCATTGACTACATACACATTACACATTCTATATACATAAAAATGATATTAAAGATGTATGCGTTTTATGAAGGCTGTAGTGGTAGACTTTGTGTTCATCTCAGGTGCACATGGTGTGACAGTTGGATCCACCGGCATCTCACGTCGCAAAGATCCGACCAACTCTTATACTAAAACATCGTACGGCACAGTGGGTAGCCCTGGTATATCACAAAGAGGACATTTGTATTTGTCTGTGCTGAGTTTATGTAATTTCCTATAGAGTAACTTCCCCTCCTCCGCCCCGACGTCACAACACTCCTCTGGGGTGTACTGTTAGACTGTGAAACGGCACGCGGAGCAGAGCGCAGTCTAAAGTAGTAGCAGAGCACAGTCTGAGCTACGTCGATATTACAAAGCTTTCTGTGAGTCTACATCGTATCCAATTCCGTGCGAGTTCGGGCCAGAGCTGAGAGTGTCTTGGCAGTGACGGATTGAAGGATATTTGTCATCCACCCGCGGCCGCCGCAGTTCTGTCTAACCCCCGACGTCCTTCTCTTCCTCACCGTTGTGTTACGTAGCATATATACCCGTGCCACCCCGTGTCCCGACAGACCGTGTGCTTCGAGCCCCAGTCAGCCAGCCAGTTGTGTCGTGGCTCATCTAGGAGGATAGTAGATTATACGAAAAAACGAAAATATCGTTCTACTTCCTTTATATTTTCATTCATAAAGCTATTTACACAATCTTTATCGAAGCCCGGAGGACAGTTTGGTGTAACGTTTAGTGGGTCTGACTCCCGCCTCCGTTTATGGATGCTTTGGGATGTTGTTTAATTTGTTTTGATTGGAAATAAACATTAAAGACTTTAGTTGTCGAGCGTTTATAGTCCGCAGTATATAAATAAACAAATGTATGGCACCATCGATGGTATCCAATAAGCTTGAGCAAAACAGTTCTAAAGATGAAATGAACTTAAACAGTTTACTTTGTCGAGCGGAACTATTTAGTTCCACTGGCATATTTTCGTTGAAGGAAAGAAAGAAATTTAAATCTTTCTTTAGTTCTAAGTGTAATAGGTAATAGATTAACCCTTTCTTTTCCCTGACCACATCTGTAATAGAAGAGTTTAAAACTATTTTCTAATAATACTCCATTAAGTTATGTGATCGTTGGCGACAGTTAGATCTCGTGTTAAAATGGATGATGGGGCTATGGAAATTAATATGAAATATAAAAATTTAAACTTAGTACCTTTATCCGTTCCTGAGAAAAAGGGTCTTGGAGGAATTCTGAAAGCTAAGTTTCTTACGGAATAATTCCACATAGAATTAAAAATTAATAATTTTTGGACTTTTTCCTTTACTTGTGCTACAAACCTTTCTTCGTGACAAATTCAAGAATCTATGTCAACGAGCGGTACCATATGGGATTTAAATTAGAAGCTTGAATTTTTTACAGAATTATGGGTTATTAATTGCAATCTCTAGCCGTTCTTGACGAACAGACAGAAGAACGACAAAGTAATCCTACGGTTTTTTTATGTGAAACATCTAACCCTTTCATGGGACGACGTTTTATGGGAGTTGAAGGCGACATCTATATAACTAGGTAGCATTTAGTTAGATGACAGCGTGTGACGCTTGCTTTGTGTATGCGTTGGATTATAACTTGGATTTTGTTAAAGGCGACAACTAGATAGATGACAGGGCAAAATTTAGTTACGGGATGAAATTTAGTTACATGGTTAATGGTTATATTTGCTTATTAGAATTTTGTTAGTTGATAGGACGAAATTTATTTTCAGGGTGAAATTTAGTTACAGGGCGAAATTTATTTACTAAAATTTTTCAAACATTTTTGTTTCACATCTGCCAAGCGTCCCAGGACGACTCATATTTTTATTTTCATTGTGAGGAACGGAACTCTAATAACCAATAGAAGTTTAATAATCAAACTATCTAAACAATAATACAATCGAACACGATTATATTTAAGGCAGTACCTTAATAGTAATATATTGCTCAACAGTTGTCTGTCCTCCTTGTGTCGAGTGTAATGCCCCATACATATTGTAGAATCGAGGACTACTGAAATGTTAGATTAGATTCAATGATAAAAAGAGAACACATTTAAATATGTTTTTGATTTTTTTGAATTAAAGTTACATTAGCATAATATCAAGATACTTTGAAAAATTAGAAAAGGTCGTCTTGCGTGTGCACAGATATACAAGTATAGTAATACACCTACGATTTTGCTTATAATAGAGGAAAGCCGGAGAACTACTGAAATACGTGGCGAGGAACATGGACGGTACGTCAACTGGGAGCAAATTATTAATAATAATAATGCGTTAAATGCCCGTTTCTCGTCATAACAGACGCCATTCGCACCATTACTATTTTCCATTTATCACACTTCTCGTTATTTTCTACATTTTTAAACTTCAATTCAATTAATAGCAATGGGCGAATGAAAGATTTTTTAGGACATTAGAATTTGGTACACAAATTTTGACCTTGAATAAAGGAACCATTTCGAAATTTATCTGTAATTATTGAGGGAAACCATGGAAAACCTCAATAAGATGGTCGGTACAGGAATTATAGTTTCTCGGCGAGAGGCAGTTGGAAAAAGTCCCCAGCCATATTTGTCCCCGCCAGGAATCGATCCCGGTACCTACCGAATGGGAGTCTAGTGCTTTGACCACTACGGTCGGTACTGGGAGCAAATTAAACAACAACTATTTTATACGAGTTACTTTATATCCAGAGACCCAAAAAATATAAAATAATAAAATTAATAGAAACTTACATAAGCAGTTTCAAAAATGATGTCAAATTGTTTGGAATGATTTGAAACTCATGTATGACCACAGTTATCAAGCGTCTATAAAGGGCAATTGAACAGACGCATTCAACTGACGAACATCAATTGTCTAAAAACTTTTATAAAAATAGTGATACCTTTAAAATAGTCATTAAAAGGAGGAAATTAATGTAATTTTGAGATCGGCGACAATTTAATTACTAGCACTTTTTATCTGTTTATATCTGTTTCAAATTGACGTCGATCTGAGAGTTTCGCGATTATCCTATTTTAAGTTACTTTTTGAAGGAGATTCAATACTTTTAAAGATTTTTTCTTATTTTAGTGGATTTGCAATAGTTCGTAAGTTATTAAATATTAACCAACTACTTTTTTGATATTTGATTACTTTAAACCCTTTCCTTATCTTCCCGTTGACTTATTTCGAGATTTTTGGGTTCTGAATATGCAGCAATTGTACTCCAAAATCATTCTTATATATATTCATCGACGTCCAGAACTTCTAAATCCAGTTAGCTAATCCCATCAAATCCGAGCCCAATTCCTAAATCTCCTCCAAGTTCCAAAAATGACGAAAACTTTTGGCCAGAAATACATTACATTTCTTGCTCCCAAGCTAATTAGCCTCTTACCTATGGAGTATAAAAAAGTCTCGAATGTAAACATATTTAGCAGGTTAATCACACGATGGCTAAAACTGGAACAGGATGATATATCGCACAGATCGCTATATACGCGACATAATTTGTTGAGCAAAAAAATAAAGAATTTATTTTTATTTTATAATATTATAATACCAATTTTTTAAATATACATAGATTTTTTTTTATGTCCGATCATAAAAATTTAGATCTCCCACCCTAGCACTGGCTTGCCAACTAGGGTGGAAAAATTTGTAACTTCTTGTAATTGGCATTAAAATCATATGCACTGTTATAAAAGAATAAATATAAAAAAAATAAATAAATAAAAAACTTACAACCAGACATATTATATTGAAAAAAAAACTACCGAACCGATGTCAGTAAAATTTATGTGGAACCATCCTGAAGGTATTCTCTATTAAATAAAACAAGAATCGTTAACAAGAATCGGTTCCGGAGATATCGCGGAACATACATAGAAAACGCGTTGAATTGTATAACATAATTTTTTTTTAAGTCGCTTAAAAATTTCTAGGTCCCGCCATTCGGCGGTATAGTATATGCGCTATCACTATGTATAAGCAAATGAACAAATGATACGTCTCTGAAAATGTTAATAGAAGTCATGCCTACGCAGTATGGAATTCCTTAAAGGATTCAGTGCGTTGGAATAATGAAAAAAAGATTAGACAACATCCAAACACATTATATTATTATTGTAATTGAGATTGGATGTATTTAGTTGCATGCATAATTGAGTTAAGTAATTATAGTAAACAATATAAAGAAGAAAAAAAAACACAACGCATCAAAGTTAATTTTATGATAGTTAATGATACAATTATTAATGGTAATTTAATTTAAATTGGATAAAAAAATACACTTCCCTATAAATTTGACCTAAATAATTAACTGTCAATGATTATACATAATCATGTTATTACTTTTTTATGTTTAATCATTTAATAAAGTACGTTGAAGATCGTATTAAATCGCGATTTCTTTACGAGAAAATTTAATTAGGTTGTGTTTTCATTGGAAGATTAATATTTCCTCAATTAAAACAGTTGTTTTAGATATATTTTTATATCGATATAATAGAATTCAACTGTCAAAGTTGTTTGGACCTGATAATAAGTCTATTTGGCGTTGGTCGTATTGCGGAACCTAAGGATGGGAACATGAGTTGTGAACGTTTCAAGTCATTTTAAATAGATTGACACTATTTTTAATTGTCTAATTTCAAGTTCGTTAATTCTTTCATCATTGTGTCCCACTCTTTTTATGCCATCATCTTATTCCCTAAAACACAAAAGTATTTTAGGGAATAAGTGCTGGCAGATAGGTTGAAGTTAAAAATATAATATATCTGTAGTAAACTAAAAGAAATACAGGTACACGGTGTCCCAACGAAAACTTGTACCCCCATAAAACCCGGCAAAATAAACGTTTTGACAAAAATCCAAAAACACGTCGATTTTTGATATCAAAGGGGACCAATTTTTATGCAAAAATCATTCCTGCAAATCTAGCCATGTGCGGGGGATAGCGACCCCCCAATTTTTAATGGGATGGGGGTTCAATTGATCCCTAATTTGGAAGAGTTTTTCATGACTTACACAACCGTATTTGTTTTTTTTTCAATTTGATCGAGTTGTTACCGAGAAATTGCTGCTTGAAATGAACCGTATAAGTCACTCAACCCGAAAATACACAAGAATTCCGACAAAGAATTATCGCCGAATGCCGGCTAATAACTCCTGAAGTCTTGAGAAATGTAAGATCTGGATTTGAATCCAGAATGTATTATTCACTATTGTATCGCAATTGGCGGAGGTCATTTCGAGCAATATATTCGATAGTTTTTTTAACTTCGAAAATTCAAGAAGCAATTTCTCGGTAACAAATCGATCGATTTGAAAAAAAACACGGTTGTGTAAGTAATGAAAAACCCTTTCAAATTAGAAATCATTTGACCCCCCGTCCCATTAAAAATTTTGGGAAGGGTTGCTACCCCCCGCACAGGACTAGAGTTGCCGGAATGATTTTTGCATAAAAAATTAGTCCCCTTTGATATAAAAATCGACATGTTTTTGGATTTTTGTCAAAATGTTTATTTTGCTAAGTTTTATGGGGGTACAAGTTTTTGTTGGGACACTGTGTATATAAAAAAAAGCTTGTAGATATTCTACCTCAAAACCCCTGAACCACCTAACTAATTTGAAAACCTCTTTCAATGTCCGAAAGCCTACTTGTTGACGAATAACATAGGTTATATATTGTGACGCTACGACAAAACAAGGATGAGCAGTAAGCGAAAATTACTATTCGCACTCGTACGAAGCCAAAGCACTATTGACATTGGTCATAATACGGAACCTATGGACGAGAACGAAAATATACACGTTTTATTTCATTTTGAACAAATGATTTCAATACAAGTGTATAAGTCGTTCCATGGTTTTTCTGTTTAAAATTATGATCATGGTATCATTAGATTCGGAATGACATCAAGAAACTTTTTGAACAAAATTAAATGGGGGCGAAAAGAAGTTATAAACATTTTAGTAAAAGAAAAAAAGAGCTTTGGTTTTTTGCGAATACTTATCTCGAAAGCTATTGCAGATATCTGAAATCATTAAAAAGATTCTGAAAGAGCAGGAATTTTCCTACAAAAGAGTTCCATCTTCCGGAACTCTATCACAAATATTTATAAATTTTAATTTAGAGGTGAAAATAGGACTAAAAAATTCTTTTTCTATTTTCTATACTAAAAAACACGAAAATATTAAAAATTATATAAAAAAAATAGAAAAAAAAATGTTTTAGCCCTATTTTCACCTCAAAATTAAAATTATAAATATTGGTGGTATAGTTCCGGGAGATGGGACTTTTTTTTAGAAAATATCCTGCTCTTTCAGAATATTTTTTGTGATTTCAGATATTTGCAATAGCTTTTAAGATATTCGCGAAAAACTAAACCCCTTTTATCTTATTACTGAAATATTAATTATAACTTTTGCAATTTTTTCGTCTCTTACTTCAATTTTTTCAAAAAGTTTCTAGATGTCGCTCCGAATCGAATGACACCATGATCAAAATTTTTGGTGAAGGAGAACGAATTCATCAAAAAGGGACATGTGAACTAGACTATATAATAGGTACCTATCTATCGGTACAAGGTTTTTTAACTACTTATGCAAAGTTATGTGTTAGAAAAATTAATTGCGTTACATACAGGTTTTAATTCACACATTAATTGAGTTTCTTTAATTTAGATCTCAACGAATTAATTTAAACATATTTCATGCAACACTAATTAAACAAGACGTTTATAATAATAAGTTTGAAAACAGCTAAATTTGTGAAGATCACAGGGGGTTCGGATAGTTGTATAAAAAGCCAATGATTTTCCATTCACTAACGTATGACGTTTCGAAGTTTTATTGCCACTTTCTTCAGCAATATTGATGAAACGTCAGTAAATGGAAAATCATTGACTTTTTAATCAACTGTTCAAGGTTCTGTAATCATCACAAAAATTTAATTATAGACAAAAATTGTTGAACCACTCTAAAATTCCTTGCAAATATTCTTTTTCCAAGTTTTGTTGTAAATATAGGAACGTATAATGTTTTTTTTTAATAATAAATAACCCAACATGAAACAGTAGTCAATACCTAGATAAAAATATAACCTTATAAAATATAACCTTAGATGCTACACAGTTTTTATTTTAATAAATAATAATAATAAATTCTTGAGATAATCCCAGAGTAATATTTTACCATTTCAACACCACAAATGAGAAATGGTACTAATTTAAGAAAAAATTTACTTTTCAAAGTTTAACAATATTTTTTCGTTTTGAGGCCCTCCGAACCCAAAAAATATGTTTTTGGAAAAAGTCTGTGAGCACGATACAGGTTAAACGGATGAGTGGATTCAAACCAAATTTTGGGAGAATGTTTGATATGCTACTATGAATAGCCCTACTGTTTTTGGAGAAAATTGGCGCATGCGCAGAAGAGGTACTATAATTAATTGTTTTTTTATATAACAGGGGTATACTTTTCATAACGGTTTATTATTTTATTTATTTTTACAAGAAAGTTATGTAAAAATTACTATTAGTTTCAGAAATATTGTGTACAATTTTAACAAATTAATTTGATTCATTGTGTAGAATGTAGATCAAAACAGTACTAGTAAACCATTTTTGAATTTTTTATTGCATTGATGAAGTTGAATTGGTCTTTGTTGGAATATTTTGAGTTGTGTAACTATTAGTGATGTGAGGAAGAAAATTTTACACGAAAAATTTTCTACTATATTTTCCAGAAAATTTTAGAGTAAAAAGGCAATTTTTAAGTTTTTTTTTTATAGGACATATTTGATCATTTCCTATATTTTTTTTATTAATTAATTTCTGTATCATTTAAACAAAAACGACAGGTTATAATTCTAACTTTGTAAACCACATGACTAAGGTTAAGTTTGATACTGTTTTACTTATGATTTGTCATATTGTTATATTTGGAACTGATAACAAATCAATCGTTCTATTTCGTAATAAAAGAGCACTCAGAAAATGAATCACTCATTGCGTTTGTTATTTCATAAACAAAGTAATGAGGTAGTGGCAGAGGCCAGAAGATGGCAGTTATAAAAAGAATTCGCACTCATGTAAACAGCACTAGATTGAAGTAAAAAAATCATTTTGCTCTCTTTTAGGAATAATTATTGTTTTTTGTTGGAAAGGGAAAACTCAAGAGGGCATCACATCCAGAGTTGATGAAGATTCTCCAGTTTTGTTTACTTGTAGCCTCTAGTGAACGAGTGTTTAATTTTAGAGTACCTTTTTAATTTAGTGGCTTGGAAAATTTTCCAGACAATATTCTAGGAAATTGTCTGTTTCAAAATTTTCCGGAAAACCAACAACTCCGGTAACTATTAGTTCATGAACGATATTTGGAGTTTATAAACGTCACTTCCCGCATCCTTGGAACTTGGAAAGTGGAGATATTTTCAGGTGTATAGAAACATAGCATCCGTTACAGTTCATTTTATAAATTCCTAATATTTCATTCAACTGCTTGTTCTCGCATCATTGCCTCATCAATATTGTATACATATGTGTATCCATCTTCACCTCGTTGAACGCTGATCGCTCTCTGTACCCGTGTATTCTATATATACAAAAGCTCCACTGAGCTTTATGTGACACGTTCGCCTTTGCACCCACAAAACACTTACTCCGTAAAAAGATAAAAGACGGATAAGTGCGAGTAGAACTCGCGCCTCGAGAATGGGCAAGATGACAGATTTTGAAATCCAGTTCACGTCTACTATTTCCGAAAAAAAAAACTTTATTTCAGCAATAAATTAAATTTTAACGCAAATTATTTCATTTTGATATTTCTAATTCGAAGCAATCGCGAAAACGCTTGTGACGTCACGCCTCAGTGACAGCTGACATTACATTTGTATTAATGGGTGTAGAGCTGTCATTCAGAGGTATTTCTTAGAAAGGTATGTAAATATACGTAATGATATGATTTATATTAAGTATTTTCTTAAAAGTAGGTACTTAGTAGTAAAAATAGTACGATTTTCTTTAGTTGCAAGCTAACCAACTTCAAAAATGTTATAAAATATCACAAAAAACGAATAAACAACAAATCAACTAATTAAATTATGCAGAAGTGAATGATCGCAACAAACATTTAAGCGACACGGTGATTATTTACTTGAAATATTTATATTATCCTTAATTTAAGAAGGCGTGACGTCATTCGGTGTTTCAGTCAACATGGCCGATTGCAGTATTTTATACTTTTATTTTATTAAAAATCTTATTAATCTCAATGTATATATTAACTCTGGGTCATTTTTTAGAACCCTTTTAACAAATATTTTTCTTTAAAATCTTTTATTCTTTGATTCTTTTATACTGTCATCATGCCTATTCCGTACCGTTATGACATTTTATCATCGAGTAAGATAGCGCCACCTTACTTCTTTCGGCACTTTCAAAGATGCACGTATTGTTTAATTAAAGGCCGTATCTTTTTATTACATAAAGATAGAAGTTTGAATTTTTACAGGATTAATAATTGATATTATTTTCAACTACAAAGCATTCCTTATTATCACTAGTCAATATTTTTGTATATGTTTGCAGTTTTCTGATTTAATGTTTCTGTTATTGTTCTCTATGCCAATATGTAAACATATTTTGATTTTAAGAAATGATGTTCTTCTGTAAGTAGTATTTTTGTTGGTTTTTCGAGATATCGAAATACCGGAACTGAGAACCAAATATAAAAACCAGTTCGGAAATTGAAAATAATTCGATATTGGAGATTTTCACCACGAATTGAAATCACTGTGATATGGTGCAGTTTCTAACCGAGCTATTTTCATGTTATTCATACGTGCAAAACCAAATATGATTGAAACGTGACTGGTTCAATATCGGGTGGTAATTCCGAACAATTTTCACATATATCAGCAACTGTTTTTCGTTCTTCTGTTGTTTCAGTGCTTTACGAATGCGTATACTCTCACACATGCACACAAACGAACGTATTTGTTCAATACGAACACATATTATATATGTATGTATCTATGGCACGGATTCTCAGCTCATTTGTTTCGTTCTTTTTCACTCCATCAAGTGACGCCCTGCGTCCTGACGGCCGGTTTGTCATCATGGCCGACCGTAGAGACATCGCACGGTGATGCTATTTATTACAAACACACTTCAAAGACACTGCTAGTTGTTTTCACTTTATTTATTGTATGCCATAGACTCGACGTTAGCAGTTCAACAATTGCAGATATTTGTTTTTAATTCTGAAAATACATACCTACTTGTTTTATATTGTCTTTTTACATTACACGCAAGAACTAAATATATTCACAGTAGTTCGTTATGACAATCGAATCTTCATGCATACTAAAATTGATAAAATTAACTAAAATCCGACGATTCCGACCGTTTTCATCACACCACAAAACATCCCCTGACAAAATATCCTACGGACAAAATATCCCCCGGCAATATATCCTATCAGCAAAACATCCCTTGACAAAATAACCCCCACCGTCGTAATCACTAAAATGAACATATTATACACGTCATAGCAACTGGTGTACAATTACTGTATTATTATCTCACTTTGTATACACGACACCGTAATTGTTTTTAAAAAAAACTCCCCCTAAACACACCTCCATTTTCACTGCGCAAAAATAACGCCACCACATCGACACGACCCCGTAATTGTTTTTTAAAGAATTCCCTCCAAACACCTTCCCTTCTACACTGTGCCAAAAAATCGTCATCGCATCAATACGACCCCGTAAAATAAATTTTATCGAGGGTAATTACATCGGGGGTTATTATGTCGGGGGATATTTTGCCCGTAGGATATTTAGTCAAGATGATATTTTGTCGGGGGTTATTATGTTGGAGGATATTTTGTCGGGGCATTACACAACCCGACTACGTAAATAAAAGAAAACGATCAAATCAAAACGTGAGGCCGTATATCAGTAGTCGGAGATCTGTTCGAGAGATGAAAAAAATTCAGTATCCGAGTCACCGTCTATCGATTTAAAATAAACAATATTAACGTTTTGATTTGCGTGTTTTCTTCTTTTATGTATTCGGGTTTTTATTTTTTTAAGATTTATTTTTCAGTTTTTAAAAAAATGTCTTATAGATATCTAAGTTATTTCTATCTTTAAGTGAAGTTTTTTTGTCTCGTTTTTTCTTTGTAAAATAATAAAAACGTGATTCTGAACTTCACACGCTAATATTATTGTTATGCACGAAAAAATATTCCAATACTTAATCATAAGTTTTTTTATATAAAGTTTTAGAATATGTAAGCAAACATTACATTAAAAAAATATTATTACTCAAATAAATAACAAACCCGGAATAATATAATTACCTGTGTAAATTACAAAAAGGTTCATATTATGAATTTCTGAAAAAAATACAGTATACCTAATTTAATTTCTTCAGACATTTAAATTTGAGATACTGGAGTGACAATGACTAATTGCATCACCGCCCGTACATACACGAGTTAGTAAAAACTCAGGAGTAGATAGATAACATTATGAGGAGGAAAGACGACAGACTGGTGAATCAAGCGTATGTATAGTATAGGTACGGTGCACTTGCATGACAGTTGTGTAGCAGGCACTAAAAGAAAATATTGAAATCTACGCTCACATATAAAATTCTTTGCATGTATATGTGTGTTTGAACGGATTTAATTGGGCGACGGAACCATTTGTTATAGTATAATAAAGAAAATAAAATTTCTGATATCGCGTGAGGTGATACGGGTAATGGCTAGTATTCAATATTTTTGAGAAAACTCTGTGCGTCTGTTTGTCTGCTAGTCTGTGAGCATGATACAGGTCAAACGGATGATCGGATTGAAACCAATTTTGGGAGGATGTTTGGTATGCAAATATGAAGAGCCCTATTGTTTTTACAGGAAAATCTGCGCATACCCAGAAGAGATTTAGGTATGCTATATCGGTGTTTTTTATATAATAATGGTACTTTTCTTAACGACTTATAATCCCATTTATTTTTTTAAGAAAGTTTGATTCAAATTTTACCATTCCAACCCACAAGTGGGGAATGGTACTAGTTTAGGTCAAAAAACACTTTTCAAAAATTTTACAATATCTTTCCGTTTTGAGGTCCCCTTATTCCAAAAAACATATTCTTGGAAAATCTCTGTGCGTCTGTTAGTCTGTTTGTCTGTGAACACGATACAGGTCAAACGGATTAGCGGATCGAAACCAAATTTTGGGAGAATATTTGGTATGCAAATATGAAGAGCCCTATTGTTTTTGGGGAAAATCGGCGCATGCGCAGAAGAGATATTTGCTATAACGGTGTTTTTTACCTGATAATGGTATACTTTTCATAACGGATTATTATTTTATTTATTTTTTCAAGAAAGTTTCGTTGAAAAAATTTTTTTCTAAACTTTATAGTTTCGGAAATATTTTAAAATTAAAAAAAATAAGCCGCTCTTTTGTTTTATGGATCTGTCAGAAATTAACAAGTTCGGCATGTTTTGATTAATATTTATAGGACGTGGAACATATTATGTAGATAACCATGGCAACGATTAGCAAATATCATATTGAATACTAGCCATTACCCGCGTCACCTCACGCGATATAAGATACTGTATTTTCTTTATTTTAATCAAATGTCAACATTTTTGAAGTTGTAATGGTCCCGGCGCCCAATTGGCTGGAATTTTTTTTCTACACTATAGTTTCGGAAATATTTTGAAAATAAAAAAATGCAGCTGTTCTTTTGTTTTGTACGTCTGTCAGAAATAAACTAGTAAAGCATTTCATTAAATTTTACATGACGTGGAACATATTATGAAGGTCACCATGGCAACGATTAGCAAATATCATGTTGAATACTAGCCATGACCCGCGTCACCTCACGCAATATCAGAAATTTTGTTCTTATTATACTATTCCAATGTCAGTATTTTAGAAGTTGGAATGGTCCCATCGCCTAAATGGCTGGAATTTTTTTTACTTTATTTGATTATTATCTAAGCAGTGTATATTTTACGTGAGAGACCTTAAAATTATTCAGTAGTACCTATCTCTAGATAATTATAGCACTTGTATGAGCTCTATATAATAGGTATAAGAAATTTGTATGAATGACAGTTTTTTCACGGGTTTTCCGTTTTTGTGTAGTCATACATAGATAACAACTTACGTGTATACAAAGCTCACTGTCTACAGACATCTCTTAATGATGATGCCACTGCTATTTTACTCCCTGTAAAAGGAGATCTTGTACAGCTAGTTCGTCACGTAAGGTGCCAGGCTAAAACTGGCTACACTCGGTTCGGCAGACCTGTCAGTTTAAACTGAACATTCCGTCTGAAGGTCGATCACCGGATGAACTGTTGACCAGCCAAGATTCTTCAGTTTCAGCCATGGCCTCTATTGACCACGAAGCACTGGTTTTATTTTTTTGGAAGTCGCTTTAGATAAAAAGGGACGCATTTTCTCATACGAATTTGCTGAAAGAATGAAAATTGGCTCCGAAAAAGTGGAACAATGATTTATGAATTTACATATCTGCAGCTTCTGTCGTCTTTGGTAGAAATAAAATGTATTGTTTTGTTAAGGTAGGTCGTATGCTACATACTTTAACAAAACAATACATTTTAACAATAGTAAACAATCATATAAGCTTTAGGGTAAAGTGCATCACGTTATACATCTAGAGGGCGCCATATGATCTTATATAATATGAGGTAGAATACAACGGTTATCCTTAGATGAGAATATTTTCTTGTTTCATACTTTTCAGTACCTAGTCGGGTTTTAGTTTTTGAACGTATTTTTTTACGTAATATATTATACTTAACAAGATTACGTCTAATAAATATTTAAAAGTTATTTATGTTAATTATAAACAAAATAAATAATTTAATAAAAACCAGAGGAATAGGATCAGGAAATCAGTAAAAAATTCATGCTTACTCGCGACGTTTCGGCTTTAAATAAGCCTTCCTCTGGCGTTCTGAAAATACATCACAACATAGTACACATTAGTGTAAATCTTAAAACAACAATTAAAATAAAATAAAATAAATTATTTCATACCATAAACTATCGTTTTAACATAGTCAACCATGTAAACCTTGTCATGATCTATTAATAAATACAGAACGCCTGAGGAAGGCTTAATTAAAGCCGAAACGTCGCGAGTAAGCATGAAGTTTTGACTGATTTCCTGATCCGATTCCTCTGATTTTTATTAAATTATTTACATCATCGAGGATCTTAAATAGTATCACAAAATAAATAATGTTTAAAACAATATTATGTAACCATTCAAACCAAAAGCAAACACTATTCCTAATGTTTATTACTAGTTGTTACCCGCGTCATCGCACATGTTATTTATGTCAAATGTGAGTTGGAATGGTATTGTCGACTGGCTGGAATTTTTCGGTAGTCTTATGACTTTGACGTTGGTTTCTTATTCGAACGAGCAGCAAACTAAAAAGCGACAACATTTGTCGCCAATAGGTACACAGTAGCTCAAAAAGAGTCTGTATATTGAGCGAAAAACGTACATATATATACCAGTGGCACTTACTTCTCTATCTAACAAAAAATCCTTTTATATATAAAGACGAAAGAAAAATCACATTTGTTTTGAGGCGGGCGCAGGCATGGAGGTAGCAGGACGACGACGACGACGACGGTTGATTAAGTGTCTCAGTGGCAAGGGGCTCGAACCCCGGCCCCAGAGGCACCATGATGCCGAGGCCAACCAACCGACGCTCAAGATAGATCTAGCTAGCGAACCCATTCCGTGTGCATCATTTAACATATGGATAAATGGAAAAGCCATTTCTCTATGTGCGCCATTCAGTTCACTATACCACTAACACATATGCATGCGTGTACTTAATAATACGCTTGTTGACGTTGATTCATCAAAACTTCTCGTTAGAAAAACTGGAACGTTTTAAATTTGTCTCGCTATATGTTTATAACTTGTCTGTTATCACTGAGTCGTCCGAACGAATGTTGCGATTCGCGAAATTTGTCTCGATTTAAAAATATACCTACTTATGGTTAAAATACATCACACTCTTAAATATAAGCAACTTTTAAACAACATTGAACCTCCTTTACTAAAAATCGTGAAATAATTAAGTTTTGAGGTCGGCGCCAATTTAATTACTAGGTATAACGTTTTAATGGTTAGAAAAACGGTAACAGAAATGGTCAAGGAGCACTTGGTAGCAGAAACACTCTCTTTCGTGTAGTCTGAATCCCTCTTAGTGGAGTAGGGGTTCTGTCTAACGCGTTGAGATACGACGCTGTGGCACTTTAAAAAAACGACAAAATTCAAAATGCCTCTAGGTACTAAATGGCAGAAAATGACTGAAAGGCATCTGAGGGGGGGGGATCTCCTACATGATGGGTTTTTGCAGTTAGGATACTTACCTCGGGATTCTCTACAAGAAGACGAACCGTCTGAGCTCGGTTTCACTCACCAAGATTTTTTATATTTCTTTATTTTGTATTTATTTATTATACTGACAGTCTCTGCAGGGGGTAAATTAGCAGAAAATATGTTTTATGCAACGGATGATTTTCAGTCATTTTCTGCCATTTAGTAGAGGAATTTTAAATTTTGCTTTATTTTTAAGTACCCCAGCGTCGTATCGCAACGCGCTAGACCCCTACTTCATTAAGCGGTTTTGTAGAGGTGGGTAGTCAGACTACCCGAAAGAGAGCGTTTCTGCCGCACCAAGTGCTCCTTAACCATTTCTGTTACCGTCCTCTAACTATAAGTACTTACGTACTTTCATTAAATTGGAGCTAACCACAAACATTAATTATTTTTACTTTTTAAAGACTTTTTTAAGGAAGTTCAATGTTCTTTAAAAACTTTTTTTATTTTTTTACTTTTTAGTGGCTTTGCAATACGTAGTTGGCACGTTCCGCCCCCTTCCTAAATATTTTAATACTAAACTAGAAAAAACTGCTGAAGTGATTTACATAAAATTTATGTAAGACCACCCTAAAGGTCGTGCTCTATTAAATAGAAAAAGAGACAGCAAAACCGATTCACAAATTCTGGAGATATGGGGTAAGAAACCTGTTTTGAAATCAAAGGGACGTAAACAGAAATGAAATATGTTGCTAATGGATCCACTATAGATAACCCATCCTTTAATTAATTATGTCTAGGCTTCATACATGGCTGTTGAGACATATTTTGTTTTTAAAAACCTTACAAAATTGTTACAAAAATAAATTGGAAACGCAACTTAGAAATAATTAAGGTAAAATTACATTTTTATGCATTACTTTTAAAATGCAAGCGCAACACATATAAATATTTTCAAAATATTATATTGACACATGTGCTGTAGTACACATTCGATAATACATTAAGCTTGTAGTTTCAGAGTGGGTCATTTACTAGTGTCATTGATCTTTAAAAATGGTACAAAAATCGAACAGAAGTATTACCTATAGAATGCATTAGATTACTGAAAATATTTTTTACTGCTTTTCCTTTAACTCAAATATTTTTAAAAATCTCTATATAATTTATGTAAACCTTATATTTGACCGTTAATTCAAAAAGGTTCTTAAAAAGTAGTGGATAAATAATACGTATATATTTCGCCCCAGATGTAAATCACTATTTTCTCTCACTGCGCTTATCCTCATTTTGTCTTAAAACAGTGAATTTTTTAGATGGATTCATTCTCGAATTGTGAGCTAGGTAACAAAAAAATATACAACCACAAGGTGGCAAGTGTCTGTGGTGAGCACTAGGGGAAAAATTTTCCGTATGTCAGTGAGCAATGTTTATTAAAAGTGAAAATAGTTATAATTTTATGGAGTTTTTTTAATTACAAAGAAAATATGGGCAATAATAAGCGATCTGGAAATGCTTGTTGTGTTCTGGGCTGTTGCGTTGATGACGATTTAAGTAAAATAAAGACCATTGGCGCCATAATTTGACGTCCCGCTGTCAGTGTAAACAAATTATTTATATATTGTACGTCATAATTGATAAATAAATAATTCTCACGTACCTTTTATGTTATGCTCTTTATATAATGGTTTCAATCTGAATTTTTTGGTATATAAAATTAACAGAATTTTTTTTTATTACATTTTTTAACACATCATGGTTTTTGACTTATCACCATAGAAACGTCGCGATTTCTATAAAAACTGAGTTCAATAATTCTCTATTACCTACAGCGGCGCTAGTAGGCTTCGTGCATACAGCCTATATACCTACATAAATAACGACATTTTAACGATTTTGGTTATTGTCAAACCCATTTTGCCAATTATTTATCTGTCTTGTGCGTATTTATAACTCAAGTAATTAAACAAAATTACGGCAAGCAGTAAAAAGTATTGTTTTAACCAAAATATCAAAACTGTAAAAAGTGAAAAAAGCACATTAGCATGTGCGTTGTGTGTATGTCACATATTAAATAAAAAGTGTTGTGATTTTATTAAGCCATTTAGAATACAATGTTGCACCTTATACCAAAAGTTTCCAGCGCTGTTTTCCGCACTAAGCGTTATAAATCTATGACCAAAAGGCAAAATCGGTTATGTCTAATTTGTGGTAAAATAATAAAAACAAATCTTTTTGCTTATTTAATGATAAAATTCTCGTTTTCGCTGCAATGCTGAAAGCCAAAGCTCATTCATCATCATTCAACGTACATTTTCAATCTAAATAAACACGAAATGAAAAAACGGTTAGAAAATATTTTCTACCTCAAATTCTATAAATTCTCACTGAGTTTTTCTCGATTCTCTTTCGATGAATTGATACGTAAGACTTTCTTGACAACGAGATTTTTGTGAAATCAACGATTACGAAGATGCAGCAAAAAGACTATATCTTTTCAAGTGTGTACAATTAATATAATTGATAAAAAAATGCATAATTTCAAGCAAGAGTTTTGCTCGAATTTATGCATTTTTTGAGACGGTTTTTTGTTTTACCATCTTTTGCAAAAATAGAAAGATTTTGTGGATTCGACACAGCTGACCGTGCAAAAAATATGTTTTTTTCTAAATGTTTCCCAGCTATCTTAAGTGTTTGCTCCTAGGATTTGTTTATAGTTATTCCGAAAACAGTTTTTAATGGAAATTGTAATCTTCTAAATTGAAAAGACAAATCTGTTGGTGTCATTGGTATTCGTGGTATTAAAACACTGTCTCCTTTAGCTTTGCCACTGATTATTATAATAATAATATTGTGACCCAGATGAGATTGTAAACGAGTACCATTACACAATTTGGGCGCTTCAAGACTTCGCATTAAAGGTACTGGAACACCCACTTTTAACCTTAATTTATGAGAAGGTATTTAACCCACTTAGAGGAAACTATCTCCATATTAAATTTCATCACAATCTGCCCAGGGGTTTGGCCGTGAAAGCGTAAATTCATACAATATTACAAGCGTTACTTCACCCACATATTGGTGGAATTTTCAAAAAAAGTAGCCTGTATCCTTCCCCAAGCTTCAAACTACCTCTATATTAAATTTCATCACAATCGGCTCAGCCCTTTGAACGTGAAAGAGTAACAGAACGACAGACCGACATTTATAATATTAGTATAGATATTTATTGTATACAGTGAACACGTTTTCTTTTAATTAACCTTGATTCCGCGAGTTTTCATCCCCCGACAAAATATCAGCAAAACTAGTGTAGAATTACTGTATTACTATCTCACTTTGTATACACAACTCCGTAATTGGTTCTTAAATAGCTGCCCTCAAACGCCTTCCCCTTTTCACTGCGCCAAAAAACGCCATCGCATCGACGCGAGTCCGTAATTGTTTTTTAAAGAACTCCCCCAAACGCCTTCCCTTTTTCTCTGCGAAAAAAACGCCATCGCATCGACATGACTCCGTAATTGTTTTTATGTCAGGGGATATTTTGTTCGTAGGGTATATGGTCAAGATGATATTTTGTCGGGGGATCAAGACGCGCATTAGCGATCACCTTAAGTAGCGTTGTATTGTTTCTGTGTGTAATGTTGAGGTTTTTTATTTATTGTATTTATGACAAATATATTATTTCAATTCTATCAGTATTCTAATGAGGGCACCACTCATCCCGAACACTCAATTTTAAACTCAGCACCGATCCCCGTGCGAATCGCAAAAAAAATCGCTGTCTACCTAAAATGCACAGTTTAATGACGGATTGATTGCACTATAAACTGAAGCCAAAACGAAATTTTCAAAAATCTCATCTCGCGTCGTTCGAAATCGTAGACATGAGCAGTCTGGCCTTTTGGCTATAGAAATAATGATACAATATATTTTATTTTTTTTTTTGTAAAACACTTTTGAAATAGTTATACATCAACGAATTTATATGCAGATGTAAAAATTACATATAAAAACAATTCAAGTAAATGATTATATTCTTTTCGCGAAGAGCGGTAGTATAGTTGGGTGAGAGACGTAGCATTTGTATATGCACAGATAATATATGGTGCATGAAATATCTACTTTGTACACAAAGAGAAAGATAAAATTTGGTATTAATACTCATAAGCACGTGTTTAGCAGGTCTTTAGATAAAATTTACGACCATAATTTATATTTATTTTTATACGCAACGCCTAAAAACGTGGACAAATGAGCAACGTCGCGGACTTTTTTCCATGTCATACTTTTCATATTTCCCCAATGGTTGGTTGACAACACAGTAGCTGCACGATGAGGTATCGTATCTGCGGGTGTAAGGAAAAACAGGTCAAGTTCGACTGTTCGGTAGTCTATTTATAGCGCTCTTCATTTTTTTAAAGCCAAAGGCCATATTGTCTGTTTTCGGAAATGTGAACCTGACGCGTTTTTAGTACCTGATTAATATCCTACGGGCAAAATAACCCCCGAAATAAAAACAATTACGGGATCGTGTCGATGCGACGGTGTTTTTTTTGCGCAGTGAAAAGGAGAAGGCGTTTAGGGGGAGTTCTTTAAAAAACAATTACGGGGTTGTGTCGATGCGATGGCGTTTTTTCTGCGCAGTGAAAAGGGCAAGTGTTTGGGGGAGGTCTTTAAAAAAACAATTATTGGGTCGTGTCGATGTGATGACGGATTTTTTGCGCAGTGAAAAGAGGAGGGCTTTAGGAGGGAGCTCTTTAAAAAACAATTACAAAGTGAGATAGTGATACAGTAATTCTACTCCAGTTTTGCTGAATTTTATGTATCTACTTATAACTTATATCACAGTAGCAAAAAGAGAGGGGATACCAGTCTTCCTTGGCAACACGTTACGTTTTTATACAGAAGTATACACCAAGAATTAAATTACACTAATTAACTTTGCGATAAAATAGTGAAATAAAACGTATCCTATAGCACTTCTGGAGTCATAACAAACATTTAATAAAAAATTCATCAAAATTCGTCAAAGTTTTTTAAGTTACATTCTTTCACACACATACATACGAAGAAGTTTATATAATAGTGAAAATATTCACTAATTTAACCATGTAACTAGATTTTAGCTTTTCTAAATCTTACATCTTTTAAAGTGTCCCGACGCGGACGGTAAGTATCCCAACCGCTGATTTGATGACTGTAGTATATTGTTTACTTAATCCTAAATACTAGATAATCTCAAAATTCTTGACTATGACCTCATAGACTATTATTTTAATAAAATATCGACATGAGCATTTTTACCTTTTATACACAGATATTTATGCTGTGCGCTCTGCTCCAGCTACACTATTTTACGCTGCAACTAGCTATCTCATTTATTTGGAAGCTCTTTAGATCGACGTTGTTTCTTTATTTTGTTTCATTCTTTACTTTATAGATTTTTGATAGCTGGCTGTTTTGTTAAAATAACTATCAAGGATAACGGGGGCAAAATAAATAGTTCCATTATTTTTCTCGAACAATTTTCAATTGTATAGAAAACTTAGTAAACTACATTCATTATATTAGTAATTACTGTCTTTTTAAAGTATCCCGGAAATTATACAATAGATAGGCTTCGTTTTTGGAGTCGATTTTATAAATTCACAACTTTGTCATTAATGAGAATAAAATAATAAATGATGCGGGTAGTTTGTAGGACTTTTATTTTGTAGGTTTTTTCTGCGCAATCATTTTTGAAACATGATCTAAACATGAAATTTTTAAAATTAACAAAAAATGGTCTAATCTTCTTGCATTTTTCTTAATTTAATTAATTTATCTAACTCATAGGTATATGACATGAAAATCCCTAAAATTATGTTACAAATATTTCTAATCAATACATAATAACTGGTCTCTTCGTTTCGTAGATATTCTAAGCGATTTATAAAGAGGGAGCATATTACAGAGTGTCTGGTCATGTTTGAAATTACGTCTTCCTGTCATTATTCCGAAGTCTAAACACACATATTCCCTACAGTTTACCAATTGTTTAATATCGGAGAGCCTAAATTTCAAAACAGACGTTAAAATATCTTCCTAAAGAATCCTCTAAAATATTTAAAAAACTCAGTACATGGCAGGTATTAGCAAATACAATATTTTTTCGGCAAGGTTTTGCACTTCGACCTGTGTTTTTTCTTATTAAACTACGATATCAAAAATATCCTTTAAGCTAAAAATAGATAAGTATCGCATGCCGGGACACTCTATATAAACATATTTTTTTTTGTTAACAGTATCCTTCACAAACCACCCTTAAATATTAATATATTCTAACATCGCGTTTCTGGAGGTTTTTGGTTCACTCTTACGTAGGTACACCGTACGTAATTTGGACAACAGTTGCTTGAAGACTAAATATTGAAATAGACAAGAATTAATAAATCCATGCGTAGATAATCTAGTATTGTATCGGAATCTATAGATGTGGGTAAAATTCTTATTTATACAGTGAAACCGTTCAAAACTTTATTACACGTAATCTTAATTCATTTTTTCCCATTGTATTTTTGTACGTAATAAGTGCCAACGATAAATTTCTTATTAAAGACAATTTTTCCCCATGATTTGAGAATAGAAAATTTTATTGAGCTATAAGAAATCGATAACATTTAAAGAAAAATGAGCATAAAATACATATTTTTTACTTATCATGCGTAAACCTTTCAGAAACTAAATGCAAACAGAACGATATATCTTCTCTAAAAGTAGTTTTTCCTAAAAATAGGGAGAAATTCAGCATAGGACTTTGGAGTCTCCCCACCAAAAGATACAGCTGTTATCGCGTGAACAGAACATTCTTAGTAGAGATGTACAAAGTACCTGATTTTTAGACTGTGTTTCAAGCAACCAATCAGAAGCTGATTACACAGTTTTGTGAGTGTATGGATTCATGGGATAGACTATAAGACTTTGACATTTTATTCAGCACATAAAATACAACATTTATTGCGCTTAAAACTTAAAATTAGAGGGCTACAAGTCATATTAACGTACCGATGGTGAAAGTCAAGACAGACAGTTGAAAATTCAGGAAACATGTTTTCCGTTTAGATACCGAATGAAATACCTCGAAAAATCTGTAAAAAAACCAAATTACAGACAGATCCACTTTTAAAATAGATTTAGGACCATGTCTACGAGCTATTAGTGGCAGCGCCACTAATTGAGATGCCAGCAAAATGCATGTAGCTCGTCTGCTTCCGGTCTGTTTGGTTAGCAATTAGTTGCACCAACTAGCCAAACATAGCTTATTGGCAGCTGAAACTGCTGGGTTAAGCTTTTTGAGTATACACATCGGTATACTATCACGCCTGCCTTACTCAGCTGGGCCAGCTCCCAGCTCACTATATTGTGGCCCTTCACAAACTTTTTTGAAATAACTAATTTTATCGACATGTAAAAAATACTGCAAATTTAATTTTTTTAACGTAAAAATATTGATTTCAACCAATTTTAACGATCAATGTGAAAATTTGAAACTACAGTCTGATGTCTGGCTGCATTTTTGGCAGACTAGAGAAACCACGGAAGCTCAATCAGTTAAACTGCCACGGAAGCTCGCTGCGGCATGGCCCTTTGCGTTGAAAGTCATACGAGAAAATAAGAGTTATTCGCGACTAACAGTTCCGCGTTTACCTCTAAAGTTTCACTGTAAATGTAAATCTGCGGTTATATACGTGTCGTTCGTGTATGTATTGTTGAGGGGTGACTGTCGTTATTAATACGTCATATGTGAACAAACACGTGGTCTCGATGTTATATGAAAACAGTCATATTACATACGACATGTGGAAGCCATGATTGATGCATTGCATGCTGCGTATTTGCCGCGCGGCTCCGCGCCTGACATGACTCCTACCGATGTAATGAAAAACTGTGAGCGTAAAATCCGACAACATGCGCTAAAAACAAATAAAGCGACCGAAATATTGCATTCCTAGATACACCTTTTGTATGTGTCAAACGCTCGGTTACATAAAAATATATGAACAATCGCTCCCAAATCTGAAATTTTATTACTGCCGGTCGCGGAACGGAGGTCGGCGCATTAAATTGAATAGATTCCGATGCAATTAGCTGCACCTACATTGGATCTTTCTTTATTCCGATACGATGTTGGCCAACATCGGAAGAAACAACAAAATTATTATTATGGATTTTATGGATATAAAATTTCGGATCTGGATACGGATATAGGAATATCATACCGGTTTCAAATATGGATACGGATATAAAATAATTTCGGATTATCTATTAGTTTTGGATAGTTTTGGATTCAAATTCAAATGCGTCGCGTTATGAATATGAGGAGTGCAATATCTGCTTCAATCATGTAATTATGAGAGACTCACTACCGAACCGGGAACGAAATAAAAGAAAAAAAATTTTCAATGTTCCAATTTGGTGTAGAACGCCCCAGACATATACATTATTAACACATAATATGCGTCATATAAACTTCGTCTCTATCCGAAATTATTCGAAACTTTTATATCGGATTTGGTTACAGTTACGGATAGATTTTTATATCGGATAACTGATAGTTTTGGTTACAGTTACGGAGCTCCCTAACATCCTTAATTATTATATAGGTGCCTACACTGAAAAGGAAATCGGGCTTCTTTCCAATGTAGGGACCTACATTATAATCTTGTAATAATAAAAGAAGCGATCCAAATTTAGTTATTGTTATGAAGGCAAGGTCTTCAGTGGTGAAACGATTAGCTTTGGACTTTTTCGGATAAGCTCACGTAATCGTCTCGTAATATAATTTAAAATAAATTTTAATAAAATTAATAAACAATTTAAAATATTTATTTTGAATGTTTTATTATAAAATTGTTGTGAACAAGATATCTTAGAATGTACACACAGAAAATTTCTGATATCTTAATGTGATTGGGATTGACAAAGTGAAAAATAATCAATTAAACGACACATACAAAAAGAAATTTGGATCGGTAGATCACCAAGTACTCCAGATTCTCCCTGATGTGGTTTAAAGGAAATATTTCAACACTTTTTCACAGCTTATTTTTAATACATCCTATTTCAACCTTTTAAAACCTACCGCCTTTTTTCAGACAAAAAACATATTTTTTTCTTTATTTCACTGCGTCGTTCAACATGCCAAAACCAAAATTGACACGCGCCGTGACAAAACAAATAGACAAGTACAGTAAATACCCAATTCTAATTATTACCTCTAAACTACGTACAATGTAATATAAAAGTTTTGAATCGTTACATGGCCCCCCCAGCGGTTCATACGAACAATTTTAGAATAAAGAAATGCATGGAGGATGAACCGCTTAAATAAATGGGAATTATGTACTACCTGGAATTTTACGAAGATTTACCACATTGAATAAAATACTAATCTTCTTTTACACGTACTATATAAGATATTAAAAAAAACAAAAAAATTTCAAAACAATTAAAAAATAAATTAGTTAATCAATCTTTTCAACTGAAAACAATATAAAATGTTCGAAGAATTTTCAACTATAAAAAAAACAAGTGTGTTTATATTTACTGCAAAATATAAAATAAAGATCTGTGCATTTAGATGTTCAAAGACAAAATTTAACTAAATTATATCACAATTTATAGAGCGTCATAGTAAAATTAAATTATGAACTATGACTGTCCATAATTCCGTTTTAAGTTCTTCATGCACCCGATAAGAATGCACATTTACACAAACAATTGACTATCTACTTAGTTACTGTTGTTGCAGGGCTTGTTGATTAGCGTAAAAGGGATTAGGCACTGCTGCGCCCGTATTAGGAGCAAAGTTTTGAGTTTGCATCGTTTGTTGAGCCATCACAAATTGATTCTGAGGCGGCGAAACAAATGTCGATTGGTTTTGAAAAGCTTGCTGCGGTTGCGAGGAAGCTTGCAAGTTTGTCGGATAAACTGGAACTTGAAATGCTTGTTGCTGAACTTGAAAGCCAGGAATTTCCCTGTCGGAGCGTAATTTGCTTGAAACGTGGTTTGTTGCATCTGAGTATTGCCGTATAATGCCAATATGCTATCTTCAGTTAATTTAGTCTCTTCTTTTTCGGTCGGAGTCGGTTGATTATAGAAACTTTCTTCTTCGCTTTGAACTTTCGCGTTTTCGACACTGGATTTGTGGTCTTCTTTATCCCAATTTACTTTTGGCAGTGCCGGAGGCACCCATTCTCTGGCGATATACTATTTATGTTCATATTTCGCGCGCACAAATGACTCTAAACTAGAATCGTTCTGAGAACGCCGGAAATGGTCGGGCAAATTTGCTTCGTAAACAGTCCAAACACGACTGTTGTCCATTTGTTGAGATATATTATGTCCATATATCCAGATTCACTGATTTTACTTTCAAAATATGAACGCCGAGATTTCTATGTATTCCTGCACATCTTATACATAAAAACACACCTATGTTCCACGATGCCCAACGAGGACCTTTTGTATCGCAATCGACACAATATTTATTATCCTCATCTCTTAACAAATCATTTACTTAGTACTTGCTGGTATTTGTCCTGAATTTGTTTTGCACGATCTTTTTTTTTTCACTTTTTGTAGTCATTTTAATAACTTAAATTTTATAATATATAAACACATCGAATTATAGTTAATTGATTGATATTGATTTAATAATAATTATTGATATTATTGATATTATTATTAAAATGTCCAAAATGTCACTTGGTGTTAGTCTGGATAATTTCCAAGGTCCAGTCTTTTTTCGGGCGCCAAATGAAACGATTAGCTTTGGACTTTTTCGGATAAGCTCACGTAATCGTCTCGTAATATAATTTAAAATAAATTTTAATAAAATTAATAAACAATTTAAAATATTTATTTTGAATGTTTTATTATAAAATTGTTGTGAACAAGATATCTTAGAATGTACACACAGAAAATTTCTGATATCTTAATGTGATTGGGATTGACAAAGTGAAAAATAATCAATTAAACGACACATACAAAAAGAAATTTGGATCGGTAGATCACCAAGTACTCCAGATTCTCCCTGATGTGGTTTAAAGGAAATATTTCAACACTTTTTCACAGCTTATTTTTAATACATCCTATTTCAACCTTTTAAAACCTACCGCCTTTTTTCAGACAAAAAACATATTTTTTTCTTTATTTCACTGCGTCGTTCAACATGCCAAAACCAAAATTGACACGCGCCGTGACAAAACAAATAGACAAGTACAGTAAATACCCAATTCTAATTATTACCTCTAAACTACGTACAATGTAATATAAAAGTTTTGAATCGTTACAGTGGCAAAGGATAAAAAAAACGCAATACTAATATAAGATTTGCATTTGTTTGCTAACGTTTCTGAAGATGAGGGTATATCCTTCGAAACGTTGGCAAAAATATGCAAATCTCAAAGTAGTAATTGAGTTTTTTTTATCCTTTGCCACTGAAGACCTTGCCTTCATAACAATCAATAATAATTATAATCGTGGTGTTTGCTTTCTTCCGACATCGGATCAGGAGTAATACGAATTCAATGTTTGTTTATTTAATCATTCCGAGAATTTTTTTAGTATTGTTTTTAACTTTTAAATACAACCTTTAAAATTGTCCACTTAAGGTGACTTCACGCAGATTGTAAAAAAAGCCATCAGAAAATTTCTAGCAACGGTCGTAAAAACTTTTACTATAATTTTAATTAACTGTGATTAACTTCGAGATTTCAAAAAACATTGTTTTGTTCTAAGAATTGTGTCAAAAACGTGATATTTGTCAGCATTTATCTGCATTTCGACATGAGATTTCAAATTAAGAAAAGTCTATTTGATATTAAAGTTTTTTTTCTTAACAAGTGTACTCGTATGTGTTATAAATATCAACAAAGGCTTGTTAAACTCATATCATTTTCATCATTATGCGTAATTTTAATTAATTTATTTAGATAAAATAATATATAAAAATTTGTCTCAGTTGCTTTTAATTTATTTTGAAAGCATTACCATCATCAAAGAATAAATAAAATTTTCATAGGAATTAGAAATTTTGGAAGTGTTCATGACTTTTGGCCATATTCATCGAGCGTAAGTAGTTATTTATTCGGTTCATTTGTTTTTCAGGTAACTATTCCTCCGAATAAATAGCAATAGTACAATTCACCAATCACAATTATATTTACTGAAGGTATAAATATATTCCGTCTTATTTCCAGGGTATAAATATTTATTCGCCTGATAAAATAATAATGGCTGCCACATACATCGTAATACCTAACCTACAAACGTGAGGTATTATATCTACAGTTGCTCTTGTGAATTTATTTATGTGTTTAAGTCAAGTGCATAGTTGTAAAAATTAAAGTTAGTGGAAGTTTTGTGTGCAATTGGGTTAGGATAAAACATTATTATTTTGTGAAACTTTCGGCGACGTTTACACTAAAGCCATCGGTCGGATTTTTGGGTGAATGTCAAAATATTCAACAAAAAGAGCAAGAAGTGGAATATAATACATTTTGCTTGGTCAATTGAAAGTAAATTTTATTCTAACGAATAAATTTCTTCCAAGATTAGTAACTTCTATATTGAATAGTGTTCGATGTCAATAAAATTTTCTTAAAATTGATTAAGCTACCCAACCTCGCGACGTAATAGTGTATGTATTATATTATCATATAGACAAATACACATAAAACAAACAAAATAATATGGAACATCCTGTAAATGGAATTATTTAATGATACATATTTTGTATTTAATGTGTGCGTATGGAACGTGAAGTATAAAGGCCGACCTCAGGAGGCGTAGCACGGCTATTATTTTTTCATTCCACTAATGAGCGGTTAATTTTAGTTATTCACGTTTGTTTTTTGTTTCTATAAAATGTCCACCGTTGATTTCTGGACATGTAGGGAAAAATGTAAATAAAACTCTATGTATATTATTTAATAATTCAAGTAGGTATGGTTTTATAAAGAATCGATTTATATTTTAGGTGTTCAATAAATTTATTGTGTTTATTAACCGTTACATTTCGAATAATTATAATTTATTTATAAATACATCAGTAAACTATTGTTTTTAGATTTTTCCGAGACAAAAAATAACGAATTGTCATTAATGACAGATTAATTTATGAAACACTAGTGCTAGGTTGCAGAAAGGATTGTCAAAAAATCTGACTTGACGATGAACTTAGATTGTGACCATATATATTTCTCCAAAAATAATTGAGCAAATAAAACAATATTTTTTTTAACTATGTACACGTGTATTTAACATAGTTTTTTGACCAATTTCCACTTATAGACAACATTGCTCTACCCATTTTCGTAAAATTTTAGCTTCAAAAGCGACATTTTTCTACGGAGATTAATCATTTGTACACTCTAATGTTCTAGATGACAGAGAGTTTTACAATGACGTTAGATTGCTCCTGTATGTATAAAATTTATTATTATATTATCACAACTAAGGTCATTGTCAAATCAGTTATTTGACAATGTTTTGTGCCACCCAGCATTGAGGTGCATTGAGGAGAAACAGTTGATAATGAAATAATAAATATACGTTTGCCAGTTATTTTATAATTAACTACCCATGATAGGGAGCTGACGCGCAAAAATATTATGTCGTCCCAACTTTTTGCCACCCGCTACATAAGCTATTTAAGTAATTTAGAGCATTTTTTCTTATATGATACATAGGCGGAATCTGGATTCTGGACCCATTTTAAGATAAGGGGGATAAAAAATGTCTAAGATAGTAAAAAAAATGGTTAAAATTTAGAAAAATTCTTGCCGCTTCGATTTTAGGTTCTGTTAAATCCAAATGACTGGGAAATACCAGCAGCAGAAATGTTTGACCACTTCTAAGAAGGTGGATTTATGTTCATCAATCCACTTTATTAGGAGTGGCTTGGGGGGGGGGGCAATTAGTCAAAAATTCTGCCTCTGGAATTTCCCGGTCATTTGATTCTAACTTAACCTAAAAACAAAGCGGCAGAAATGTTTCTAAATTTTAACCATTTTTGACATTTTTTATCCCCCTTATCTTAAAATTGCCTCAAATTCCGCCTGTATAAAGTATAAAAAAAAATGCTCTAAATTACTTAAATATAGTTTATGTACCAGGCGGCATGGTTTTTTTGCACGTTAGCTCTCTAACTATTACTTAAAATTATTCGGTATACTATATTTCACACCATTTTTTCAATCTAAATTTGAAGCTAGTATACACTTAAAACTCCTTTAAGAAACTAATTATTGAATGCTTAAAACCGCAGTCAAATCCGTTAAAATTTGACAGTTGATTGGCCGCGCAAGTCACACGCACACATTTTTGTAGTAACTCTGGGTACTAGGTTGATTATTAATACTAAGTCTAAAGCTTTATTACATAATGTTAAAGTAAAAGCTGATAAAAGGTATAATTACAAGGTTTAAAAAAAGACTAAGAAAAAACTTTTCTCTTAAAAGTGCTAGGAAATTAATATTTTTTCTCTTAAGGATGATTTGTAGATACAATCGAAGAAAAAAGTATGTAAAATTTTCACTAAACCAATATCTTTCAATATTTTTTAAAATACGGTATTTAAACGATATATTTTTTCTTCACGAGCTTGTTTTCAATATAAAATTTCTAATAAAATAGAAATTAGTTTGCGTTTAATTCATTTTTAAATAATATTTTCAATATTTGTAAAAATTACAAAATGACGTTTGTTAGTGAGTGTACCTTGAATTCAACTTTAAAAAATAAAATTAATACATTTTTTATATCACAAATCACTGATAAAAATTATCGCAATATACTTAAAAAAAAATTAGTAGCTCGGTATATACCCCAGAAAATGAAAAATTTGATTTTATTCAAATGAATCAAACAAAATAAGATGTAATTTTTATCCAGTCAAACGTGTCAACACCGCGACTTTTTAATAGTTGGTAGTTATAATTTGCTGCAACTTCACACTAAACTAAAATTATACTCTTTACTATCTGTCAAATAATCGTTTCAGAATGATACAGTTTAAAATATAGTACAAAATCACAGCAAATTAATGCTATGTTTATTGAACACTTCCGAGCAAAATTCGGTCGCCCAATTTGGAAGATGGAGATTTTATTAATGTTATTAAATATTAGGTACCGTGATGTGCATTTTTCAGAGTATACTTTATTGGATGTAAAAAATCAGTTGAGCAAGTGAGCCCTATCTACGTTAGGACTTACAACAATATTCCCTTCAATATATCATACAAAGGTTGAGAATCACAGATTCCACTACGATATAAATCATACACATATTTGTAAATTTCAAATCAGTTTTTTGTTTCTATAATTTATATAAATTCCATTTTTTCTAAAAAGAAGTGTATAATTATAATCTTTTATTTACTAAAAAAAAATATAATCATTTTCTATTATTACAGTTTAATTAATTATTAAATAAATTACAAATATGTTTTCCTGTTACAGTGCCGTGTTTTATTGCATATTTTCAATTGTATGGTTTTCTTTTCACCTTTTATATACTTCGAGGTTAAAGCCCAATTTCATGAGTGACAGTTTAGAAGCCGGTTATAATTATTATTACGCGCATATAATATTGCTGAAAATAGAAAGAAAATCATTTTTTTTAAATATAAAATTACAATAAACATAACGATTATTTTTATTATATCTCAAAATAACAAAATCTCAAATCTGTTACTTACTTTTTTGTATTCCAGCATTTATTCAACATATACACTGTGTTCTAAATTACATGAATATTATCACTGAATACTTTTAATATGTATTTTTAATATTTCTTTTGTATTGCTTAAATAATTAAAATGACAGCTAGCATCGCGAACATAGCTGTAGTTGTTTACGAGGTTGCCATGTTTATCTGTGAGTCACACATTGCATTCAAATAGTATCGTAAATATTACTCATTTTTATAGTTTTTCTCTGTAAATAGTATTGAAACCACTAAATTTTACTTGCTTATATGATTTTTAGATATATAATCTACTAGTTTGCAATTTTACAAATGTTTCTCATCATGTTTTCACTATTATTTTTGAACTTGAATTGGCCTGATAGCGCGTTTTCCATTTAAGTACATGTAAATTTGTTACACCTAAAAAATGCTATAACTTTTGAACGGGCTTGTAAAAAAATCCTTAATTTTTATAGAAGCTTCGGAAGACTTGTTAGAATAATCTATTAAAATTTCAACGTATTCTCATCATTTTCAATATACCTACAAAACATCCTTAATTATTATTTTCCAATTTTTTTTAAATATGATTTTTTTCTGATATTAATATTCGCAAATATTCACTTGAATTTCGCGAATATGAATGTCAAAAGATATGCGAATATTTGCATTTAGTACCTATGTATATAAAAAAATCTTTCAACTCTATTTTCACGGCCTTCCAAATGTTCAATTAACGGAAACTTTGGCGTCGTATATAGTTTAGATGACAACATAATATTTTGATATTTTGGCTATAATAATATTCATATAAAATTGAAATAAAAAATAAGTGGTGGGAGATACGGTAAAGATGGTGGGAGAGCGTGTCTCTACAGTAATTAAAAATTTAAACAATATCATGACTAAAAATTTAAAATGAAAAGAATATATTAAAAACAAAAAAAAAATTGGTTGTCCGTAAAGTCGGCTTAACGTATTCCGCTTGAATATCATATTTAATAATACATAACCTAAATTTTAGTAGCTGTCAAACTATATTTTTACCGACTCACTATCGCTTATACTGCGCTCTCACTTGCACGCACAGGATCAGGCGGAACGTTACACTTTTTCGTGCGTGCAGCTGGTGTTTCATCAATTTATAAGACGTTATCACGTCAAAACATATAACGCTCCAAAAAGTAAAAAAATACATGCCTGTCTCTTCTACAACGCTTAAAAGCGTGAGGCACTCGATGAATTGAAATCACAGTGAAAAGAAAGAAATGTATTTTCTACTTAATTGTGGTGCGTTGATAAAACGTGCTTTATTTTTTTCAAATACCTATATATTTGTAGAAAAACTCTACCGGAAAAAGATAGGTATGCGTGCCAAGGAAAATTCCACAGTATATAACGTAGGAATATATATAAAGGAACTCACGAACATGAAACAACATTAATGCGAGTTTAATCGCAGTCATTGAAACCAAATTTGTGTGACGTTTCTTTCAATGTCAATTTAGTTAACGCATTCCTAAATAATTCATACAAAGCCGTTTCAGTTGAGCTATGGAGTGTACGCATTGTCAGATTACATAAATGAACAGGATATTATACCTGTATTGAAATTATTTATGCAAGCATACGTCAAATTGAACACAATTTTAAAGGAATTATTTAAGAAACCATTGAAGCGGTAACCATAAATTTAAAAAACAAGCTACTTTCCCTACTCAATCGATTTTATTGAAACTTTTTCAAAATTAAGTCTGGAAATAATAGAGCTGTAACAAGCCGTATGTATTCGTTACTGAGTAACGGGTACATCGTCTGACTCGAAGTAACGAATCGTTACTTACAAATTCATTTCGTTACTCGCATCTGTCGTGTCCATGTCAGTTCGACTCGTTTGATGCGGTTATACGTTATACGAACAAAGTCATACCGTATCACGTATGCGACGCGCCTTGATGCGATGGTACATGCTTGATGCTGTTAGTACACGATTGTATGTCGTATGAAAAGTAACGAGTAACGTAACGACACGGGTACTGGTTCTTTAAGTAACGAATACATACGGGTACACAATTTCTCGTTACTTTTACAGCTCTAAAAAATAATGTTTCGATGGTGGACACATTTTTATCATAAACTTTATTTTGAAAAAATAAAAATGGGGGTGTTATCAGAGATAACCCGTTGTGTTATGTAATGCCAGCGATTGAACATGACATTTATCTCAAGCATGGATTCTGCGCACTGAAAATGAAGTCTAAGTCTAACAAGAATTTCCTGCAGGCAGAGAAGACAAACGTTGGAGTTTTCATGGAGATCCCTAATTTAACTCGATTAACAATACAGCCTATGTTACTCAGTGGTAATGTAGCATTCTATTAGTGAAAGAATTTTTAAAATCGGTCCAGTAGTTTTTGAGTTTATTCATTACAAACCAAAATACAAGTCTTTTCTCTTTATAATATTGATATAGATTCCTAAGATACTTCTCCAAACATGCTTACTTCGTCGAATATCGACGAGGTAGTCTAACAGTTTATTAATTGGACCCTGCTTTAATTAACTAATTCTTACAAAAAAATGGTTTTACTAAAGCATTTCTGATGTGACATTTTCTATAGCACTTCAAAATTATTGTGTACATCGATACACAATAATTTTGAAGTGTATCGATGAATCGTTAATTGTTTCTCATAATTTAGAGTTTTGTACAAATTGGGTGTATTTTCTTTCGGCGTGACAGAAATGCAATGAAAAAACTCTTTCAAAAAATACTGATTCTGTGTTTATAATTTTTGGTAATACATAAAATCCATTATATTTATTAGATAACATTACATGAACATTATTCCGTTTTTAAATGAACCTAGTCATGTCGAATCATTTAAAAATGAAAGTACAATACAATTTACTAATTTACTTGCAGCATTTTGTATTCAACCTAATGTGTTTCTATCCAATATGCTTTCTGTAGTAATTGCCCATACAATGGTTCCTTTTTATAATACATATGTGTAATTATTTCAATATTAAAATGAACAAAAGGTAGATAACATATTATTGTCGGACTTATGTAATATAATAACCTGACCACAAACTATAATGTGTCTAAACTATGTCTAATAATAAAATTAGAGTTTAAAAAACCAAAAAAAACAACACTTTCTTATAACAATGTAGAACACAAGGTAAAAAATAATTCTTAAATATAAAAATGTTATTCAACAGCAATAGGAACGAGTTGGGGGACTTCCTATTTCTGTTGAACAAAATTTTTATATTTAAAAATTATATAGTTTTTTACTTTTTATTTCACATTTTTGTAAGTGTGTTTTTTTAGTTTTTTTAAACTCAAATTTTAATTATAATCCTGAAAACCAACAATTAAATGACTATGTTTATATAAATTATTTATTTATTTATAAACGATTATATAAATTATTGAAAGATTCCATTAGATAGATACATACAGAAGTGAAGTTAATAAAAGAGTTAGTAGAAGTTTTGTCCTGTAACTGTACAAAGCCATAATAAATGATCATATTGTATATTACAATAATTTGCACAATTTACCATCTTAACTTGCATCGAGGTATGTTATAATGTTTAGTTTTATCTGATCTATAATGTATATACTGTAATTTAGAAATCGAAATAATATTAAATGTACCAACGAATATTATACATGTTCATAGGCCCTGATGATGAAAATATATTTTTCGAAACGTTGGCCACAAGTGATACTCTGGTAAATCTTATTTTTCAATTGTTCCTCAACCAAATAAATCTCCTTTAGTTAATAAAAGAGTGTTAGAAAAGAATCTACTATTTAAAGTTCCTGTTACGTGACTGTCTGTAATACTTACGATTTGTTTGAAAATGACTGAACTGATTTCAATTTGAAATTCACAATTGCGTATAGGTTCTGATTTAGATTTTATATCATCACCCTCAATCATAGAGGGCACGGGCAACGTTTTTTCTGTTACAATTGTTTAATTTTCATAACGACGTATTATATTTTTAAATTAATTCTTGGTACCTATATAATTAAATTATGAAAATATTTGATCTAGATATTTTTATACCGAGCTTCAGGAGTGCTTTGAAATATCACATACAGTAAATAATATATTAGATGATGCAACAGTACATTATCATACCTACATAGGATACAAAATAGTACTCAGATATTATGCACCATTGCTTTCAATAATAGCAAAAATAAACGATTAGCTACTGTTTCGACTTTTATAATAATTATAGTATCATTTATTGAATTAGATTACCAATGCATGTCTCTATTAAGTTGTTATGCATAATTACTGTTTATAGGGATGAAAAGTCATTATTTTGTTGAAAAAGTATTCTCTAATGTGCAATATATCAACCGAAAGTTTTCATATGACAAAAATTTAACTTCAGAAGAAACAAAGATTTCCAAAAAGTTAGAGAAATTGGTTTACCAAAGGAACTGCTTGTTTATCTTGTGGTTAGATTTTATCAAATTGGGTAGTTATGTAGTCTTCACGATTAACTAACGACAAATAAATCTAATTCAAATCGGTCCAGTGGTTTCTGAGAATGTCGTGAAATATAAATTGTTGTAATCTGCGTCCAAACGGAGTTAGTTATTGACCAATTTATATATATCATATTTTAGGTACATGCTTTATTTTTATTAAACTAACAGTAAAAAAGTTCATAACTCATAAGTTAATGTAACAATAGACTATTGACTTCAAAGTTGACCATTCTTTTGAATTAGCAGAAATATTAAATAAACTTCAATGTGTTTATTGACTTGAAACACATTTTTGTTTGCTTTGATACAAATAACAGTTTCGCAATGATTTCGGAAGTTCACTAGCTCAAATTATTTATTATTTTGATTATATAAAACGATTTTTTAAAACTATGGTTTTTATTTTCAGGTTGTTAAACGGAGTATTTGAAATTCTTTCTAGCTGTTTGGTAGGTTTTACTAATTCCTTAGTTATATATGTTTAATGAAAGCTACCCACTACCGCATCATGTTTTCAATTTTGTTTTATAAATCCCTCTTTAGGTTCAAGGAATTAAACCAATGTGTCAGACACAATGTGGTAAGAATTAGACAAACACGGAATAAAGAGACCAACACAATTTTTCGTCACAGCATTAGGAACCCAAGACAAATACAGGACTCAGGCCTTGGAAAAATACATAAAAAGATTACTGTTAGTAAGTGGATAGGACTCTTATAGTAATATTTTCAATTTAAAAACAATTTTAATGAATAATACTTTTTATTCTGTAGAAATGGCTCAAATATATATTATATATATATATTATATTATATCAATAAATTATTGTTAATATCTATTTAATTATATCTTTTGAATGAATTCTTTATTTATTATTTTATTATTTATAATTTTATATTTAAGACAAATTCTTCTGCTTCTGGCATGTTACTTACAAGGAATAATAAATGAAGGTATGTATGGATTTATTATATATATTTTTTAATTTAATAACAGATAGAAAAATGAATTGATACTTTCACCAGTTCTTAAAGTAGAAACCAAGGAACTTGATATTGAAAACCTAAAATTAGGCAATGTTTTTTTGTAACAATCCGTATAACATAAGTACGTGTAAAGGAGATTAGACTCTTTTCTCTCTTATATAGATGAAATATGGCCGAGCGATTGTAACATTTGAATGTAAAGTTCAGTTCCATGTTATGTCTTCATCCAGTCGGTCGCTTCTAGCTAAGAATAAGAAGTAGGAACTCGTTGCTTGGACGAATAACCTATACTCTAAACGCTACTATCCGTTCTTTAGGGAAACATTACTGGTTTAAAACAAGGCTTCCTAAAATTTGTATAACTCAGATGATCCCAGTTGTCAAACTTTCTCTCTCATCAAGTTAGCAAAGTAAATTACATTACCTTCTTCACTAACAAATTTTTACTTCTATGCTACATAAAAACATGAAAATCTGGTGGGTCGAAAAATCGTATAAAAAATCAGATAAACCAATGTTCTACTATCGAAATGTAACGAAAAATGATTTTTTGAATGGCACTGTGAATGCATGTCTATTGAGCATTTCATTGTTTCACAATAACTTCTGCAAAAATTAACCACTTCGAACGATTTTATAGAAAATGTGTCTCAGTAAGGATTTTGATGTTAATTGGATATACAAATCTTTGATTAACATCTGATTAAAACTCTTCAATAAATAAAATTATGGACCAATTTTTCAGACAAATATATTACCAAAAAATATATAAATTTAATACTTTAACGTTTGGTCCCGATTTGGACCTTTTTCAGAACTGATCTAAAAAAATACAAAAATTAATTAATAATTAGTTTCCATTAGTTTTTAATAAAATTCGCTAAAGTTTTTTTATTATCGAAATATTGAGAAAATAATAACCTAATTATTATTTTTTTTGTAAATACTAGCGGTCTTGAGTCCTGACTTTTAAACAAGGAAACGTAGTGTAGTGTAGATCACATATAGATAGAATTTCGCAGTTGGTAGAAGAAATTGATAATTTTTAATCCTAGCCTACTCTTTCCAATGTCATCTGCACTACATTAATATGCACCCGTAATAGTCCACCGAAAAATTTCATATTAAAAAAATATTCTGGAACGTGAAATTCATGTTTTGTTCTCCGTTTCTAGTTATTAATCAAACTGACCTGAATGAATGAATAAATTAAGAGTTATGGCTTAATAGCCCGTTATGGACGTCATCTTAAAGATTTTTTTTTTTTATAAACTCAGTAAATAAGATCTATCTATATTTCCACAGATTTAAAATAAAAATTAATGTCCCCGAAACGGAAGTTATCTTATTCGCTAGGAGGAGGCCCATAGTTATAAAAAACATTAAAATCAATATGATTCAATGGTCAAAAAAGATTAAATATTTAGGAATGCTACTGGACCGTGGACTATATTTTACTGACCACATTAACTATTTAAGAGACAAGACTTATGCTATCATGCATTGTCTTTATCCTATTTTTAATAAAAACCAAAAATAAAACCAGTATATACCATATATAAAGCTTGCATCTGATCAATTTTATCATATGCTACACCTGTATGGAGTAATACTTCTAAAACTAGCTTGCAAAAGCTACAAGTTAATGTTATTCAAAATAATTAATACATTAGACTCATAGGTAATTTCCCCTACTATACTAAGATCAAAACAATGCATAATACCATAAGTCTTGAACATCTGGATCAGTTTATCTTCTACATTACTATCAATTTTTTCAATAAATGTAAAAATAATAACAATCCATTTATAAATTATATTGGTAATTATAACATCAATGAATTACGATATAAAAAATATTCCCATAAGAGAGTTAAACATATTCTTCTTAAAAGCTAAGAAATAATAAAACCCAAAAGAACCATCTTTTCCCAATTTTTTTCTGGAAAAATACAAAATAGTCAAACCCACAAAAATAAAAAATAACTCAGCTGGTTGTGGTGATTATTACCGGGTACGCTATTAAAAACCATTATTTTTTTAGGTTTTGTACAAAGCTTTTATATGTAATAAGACAATAAAGTATTTTTATCTTTTTCTAAAGTATTTTTTGCTCCCCCTTGTCCTGGATCTAGTCCTCCAATAGTTTGGATCTCCTCATGAACTCCAGAAGATTGGTGACTAGATTGTCCTGAGGAATTACTCCACTTTCATCAATGTATCCAAAGATGGTTGTTTTCCTGTAGGCTAGAGCCTCGGTTTTGAACAGTAAATGGTTGGCTGTTTCGTCCTCCATTTCGCAAAATCTACACTGTGTCGATTCCTGACGTATCCCCATTCTGTGTAGATGCTTTCTCAGGGGTGCATCGCCGGTTAAAAGCCCAACCACTTTCCTGAGCTTAGAAACTGATCTGAATCACAGTCGAAAATATTTTAATAAGAAAATTTCAACAATTTGGTAATTTTCCCAAAATCTATATTACTACTACTTACATAATTTGTAGTTTACTTATCAATAGAAGACTCTGGAATACTGATAGATTTTTAGAAATTTTTTGACAAATATAAAAAGTTTCTGACAAATCATAGACTTCCTGGTAAAATTATTTTTAACAAAATTAGTTTTGCTACTGTCCCAATAGAACTGCCTTAAGTAGAAAAAATACGTTTATGTGTTTTTTGACTATTACTTTTGGGGTCTGATACGGTATCCAGCTTTAAATCTAGATTTAAGAACGTCGTTTATTTTCAACTAAACGGAGTTCTCACCATTCAGTTGAAAATCTGGATTTAAAACTGAAAGTAGTTCGGATATCGAACATAGTCTAACGCGTTTCGAAGATAAACCAGCAGTATCTCACAATGACACTTCATTCGTTTCCTGAACTTTATAACTCACTTGTTTTTATTTGACATCTGATTAATAATATAGCATGCCTTACCTAAAGTTTTGTAATGTTTATTTTACTCATGAATTGATTTTTATTTATTCACACTACTTTAAATGTATATATTATATTATGTATGGATATGTTGTACATTTGTATTTTGTTCTTTTTATGTTGTATTAAATGCTATGTTCAGCAGCTAAGGTTATGCGCATTGAATATTTTAGTCCAGGAGATAAATGCAAAAATTGTAAAGATTTAGTAAAAGCTAATAATTTGCGATTAACTAGTATTTATAAAATAAAATGTAAACAATTTAATATACAACAGTCAGCAAGACACCTGGCGTCGAAGCGCTTAAAAGATGTTTAAAGAAAACTACTGTATTATGAAACCTGAAATTTGGTACAGTGTTAAATAATAGAATATAATTTATGAAAAAACTAAACCGATTCAGCCAGCATTCGGTAGAACTTCCAAACTTCTACCGGTATTTATTTTTTGTGAGGGGGGAATAGAAACCTTGCACATTTTTTTAATAAGCTTCAAGAAATATTCATTAACAGTGGGGGAATCCATTTGGAAATCCTTCGCCAAGCTGAGCAAAATAAGCATAATGACGGTAATCAATATTGCTCAGTGCCTGCCGTCGATGAGTTCGATAATTATCCACTCTCGTGATTGTACCATCAGATCTGAGAAATTAAAATATGGTATTTCCATTGGAAATGTAAAATTTCACCTTATTGTGTATGAATAGGTCAAAATTGGATTACAAGATTCGATTCTAAGTGAAGTTAAATTAAAATTTGAAGAAGGGTTTATTTCAAAGTTCAAAAAACGAAATATGATAGGTCTTTTCTAAAAGTATTAATTACAGGTTCATTAATGAATACACATAAATAAAAAATGTTTGTAGTTAATCCAATTTACAGTTGTTTTAAGCTATTATGCAATCGCAGTAATTGTATAAAAAATGTTAAACTTTAATTTAAGAGAATTACTTAATTTATTATGCAGTATGCATGTTGATTTATTTCAAACTATTTAAGAACATCATCTTTTGTCATATTTAACATTTGATGGTATTATTCTGATGCAACGCTAAATAGCTACTAATCTTGATGCGTATAATTTGGTAACACGTTTCGGTGAAATACTATAATATATATGTTATGATCGAGTATATTATTTGAATGTTATTTATTTTTGTATTCATCTGAATTTTTGAAATAAATTTATTCTGCTCTAAACTGTAATACCGTGAACATTTATTTATATCCTACCGACTGAGCCGTTATTTATTTTAAAAATTGGGACAAATATAAAAATAATTGACATTCAAATAATATTTACACAACTCATCATATTAGATAAATCTTCATTAAAATAAATTCATATTGTCACAATATAGACGATTTTTAAAAATACAGCAGCAGAACGATTTTCTAACTGCTAATTTGATAAATTTCGTGGTTTTGTAAAATAAAAAATATGATCCTATTTTTTTACTTTTTCCATTTTGGTATGACATCTGGAATCTATAATAATATTTAAAAGAAGTTTGTGTTTATTATCTCAACACTTGAGAGTCGAGATAACCACTGAACCGATTTGAACGAAACATTCACTGTTTAAAAGTTTACCCTTCTTATACGTCTGCAATTAAAGAGGATGACAGTAAGTGGAAATAGTAATTTACACCCGAGATTTGCCCGACTCGGTAACTGATTTATTTATCAATCTTGTCTGTCTAGACTCTAGATCAGAAGTCCCCAAAATTTTTTGTTTCGTAGACTACTTGCCATGTTTTTCGGTTTTGGGTAGACCCCCTGCTTATCTGATATTGATTTTTTGCAAATTCATTAATTTCAAATGTATTTTTGACAACCGATATAGTACTACTCATTTTGAACGATTTAAATTTATAACGATAGTGAAATGTAGTGTGAAATGTTTAGTTTTATACATTTATTAATTAGATTCAAATTAATCGAATCAAATTAAAATTTACTTTCTGTTACTTATAAGCAAAAAATAAATGCTTTTAGTGTAAGGGATGAACCTGATGCTTTAATAATAAATTTTCAACATTTGGCATCAATTTAGTTGGATTTAATCTTAAATCTCTTCGGTTAACGATGTCCAGTTTGTTCCTTTTTTTGTTAGGAGATTCACTATCGTTGACCCCCATTTTCCTTTCATAAACCCCCAATTTTTTTCCCGCTGACATGGACCCCTTGCAAGTTGTCATCAACCCCTGGGGGTCGATATAGACCACTTTGGGAATCACTGCTCTAGATTCTAGTAGTTTTAATTACGATCGTTTCGCTTAAAATACACTAATGCTGGGTTGCAGAAAGTAATGTCAGAAAATCTGATTTGACAATGACTTTAGATTATGACTTCACATATTTTTCATAAGAAAAGCATTGTAGAGTTTTCAATCGATTCTGTTCGAAAAATAATTGATCTACTGAAACGATATTGTTTTTAAACATTGTATTTATACATGTATCAACTATAGTTTTTTATACAATTTCTACTTCGAAACAAAATTTTCCTACGTGTTTTGAGCATGAAAATCGATATTTTTTCTATCTAGACCAATAATTTCACAATCTAAGGTCAATGCCAAATCAAAATTTTTGACAAAGCTATCTGCAACCGTGCATTAAACTTATTTTTCATATTGAAAACTTTTTTTGTAAATTTTCGTTACATAAATCCTACTTGACTTTTTTACTCCACTATGACTAGCAAAAAAATAATGTTTTTAAAATTTATTTTTATAACCTTAACGTTCTGCTTTATAAACTTTGTTTTTATTTTTTATTTTTTTTAATTAATTGCAGCTACGAAATGTTTTTGAAATTAATCTGAATGTTGCAAAATGACAAAGGTACACTTGATAAATTGTTAATTAATGAATGATCATTAATTAGTAACTTAAGTTATCACCTGTAGTCCATGCAATACGCACTTGCGTATGTCTTAATAATGAATTATTTAAACGCTAGCATGGATTAACACATGGAATTTTTGATGTAACGTTTCTCTAAAGAACAAGTTTTTTCTTTGTATATCTTTATCTAGGAATTTTATTTAGGTTAAAAATGGAAAGACAGCTTACATACATATGTACAGACATTTATCTTTTCTTGTTGGACGCAATTTAATACTGCACTGCATATTTTTACTGAATGGTAACTTGACACAATCATTTATTTTTGTTAAATACATAATGTTGCGTTAATTCTTTTAGTAATGGTTAATTATTAAATTATTTAAAACATAAAAACGTCACGGTACGAAAAATGTTTAAGAAACCATTGCTGGTAACAGGGAACATGCATAAAACCTAAAATTCGATATTGCGTTAATAGAAAAAGATGTGGAACGGGCAATAGTGAAACTTTTATTTAAAATATTTTAGAACGACTTGATTGGAATGATACATTCATGGAGACGACTGCTGACTTCTCATCTCAATATCGATGCAAAATACCGTTTTTTCCTTTTTTTTTACTATAATATTTAATGTACACAGCTGATATGTATTATTATTATTATTTTTTTGTATACTATCTACTTGTTGGTGTTAGTGACAAATGTCGAAACACCTTTATACTTTTAATTAAAAAAAAAATATTTTAGGTGCTTATTACTGATTGCAGACTTGTATGTTTAATAAAATCAAGAGGACTTTTTACAAATTATTTCTATCAAAAGTGTAAAGAAAATATCAGATCGAAATGTTTCCAACATTTGAATTTACAATGTTTTATTCAAAATTTAATTGGTAATCCGTCGTAATCAAAGCCGTAGCCAGGAATTCACTTCGGGCGCGGGAGGGGAGGGGGTCGAGTTCTGGACCAGAGACAATAAGTAGCAACTTTATTTTAAAATAAGCATATATGTGCAGTAGAACCTCGATAAGTTAAAGTTCAAGGCAAACGTTGGAAAATTTATGTTATCGAGTTTTTTACTTATCGAAAGTTGAAGTTAGAGAAGTTAAGGAAGTTCAATTTTTAACTTAACGAGGTTCAACTATTCTAATAATACGTAAAGCTATTTAATGAAAGACTAAAGTGAAAATTAATAAAGTTCTTGTTTGTATACTTATTCACGATGACACTCAATACTTTAAGTTATGGAGGTCACCAAAATATTATTTTAAGTTATCGAGGGCCAGTGCTCAAAATATTTGTTTATGTTACCGAGGTTATGTGCTTTAAGTAATAACATCCATTACTTAAAGCACAAAACCTCGGTAACTCTAACAAATATTTAGGCTTTGAGGGGAAGGGAATTAAAAAAAATTGGTTGTCTGTAAAGTCGGTTTACGGACGATAGTTTTACGTGATAACGTATTCCGTAATACATAACCTAAATTTATATAATAATTATAATAATTCGAATCTATGATATTGCATCTTTCGCTTCAAATTTAGGTAAATTTTATTAAGTAGAATAATAAAACACTATAAAAAGTACACTATTATTATATAAAAAACAACTATGGCATGTATCTCTTTTGCGCATGCGCCGATTTTCCCCAAAAATTTACAAAAATTTCTAGTAAAAATAGATAGAGTAAAAACCGTTTTAAAAACTATATTATTATTATATAAAACATCATTATAAGAGATATATTCTTTTACGCATGCGCCGATGTTCCCCAAAAACAATAGGCCACTTCATATTTGCATATCAAACATCCTCCCAAAATTTGGTTTTAATCCGCTTATCCTTGGTGTCGGAATGATAAGAAATGTCAAAAGTGACGTTTGCAACTGTCAAAGTATTATGTTCTAATAATAATTAGTTATTCCAATAGTTAACTTAGAAGGCGTTGCATTTCACAAAATACTAATGTCAAAAAATTGAATTAAACATTAGAAATGCAGCCGTTTTCATGTTAAGACAAGACATACGTTCTCTTCTAATTTCCATGTACGGCAAACAAAGACGACCGACCGCGTCGCGCCATGCATTAGACAACATTGCATTTATACAGCTATTTTTCTATATAAATTTGTATAAAAAAACTGTTTAGGCAAATTCTGTTATACGAAATCTATGTAAAATGTTCTCCTCTTTCGTTTAAGACTGGTTTCAAACCGATCTGATTTAAATTGAGCGAGAAATTAGCAAAAAGCACGCACAGGGTCAGGCGGAACGTTACGCGTTACGCGTTACGAACGTTAGGAACGTTACGTTACACTTTTTCGTGCATGCAGTCGGTGTTTTATCAATTTATAAGATTGGTGATTCATCAATTTATAAGACGTTATCACGTCAAAAAAAAAATATTAAGTTACATAGGTTATTAATTTATCTAGGTTTAACTTATCGAGGTTTTACTGTATTATAATTTTACACCAATACAAATGTAATTGAAAGGCAACCGCATTAGAAATAAAGCGCGTGACAATGATCTCTGGATTAGTATGTAGTTGGCTAAAGAACCCCCAACGCTCCCGCCTTGCCTACGTATGTTTGAAACTAATTTTAATTCATTTTTCTCAATTATGTTGGCTAATGATAAAAAATACCAATGTGCAATAAACTACATTTTGATCCCTGAAGAAATCTAAAATTGTAGACGAACGTTGACAATAAAATTAAAAATAATGTACAGACTGAAGGTTCCATTTTCCAGTTAGTATAATATTTTTAATAAGAGGAACGACACCATTGAATATGGATTGTTCTTTCTATTCGCGTTAAAGAATTTAAACAACGAAAATGTTAATTCATTTAACTATGTGAAATATTAATGAATTTACAAATAACGCAATTATTAATAATAACTACACAGTAGCGCATAATTGAAAACATAATTCCATGTCACAAATCATAATTGATAACCATATTTCATTTTCGATCAGATCTGCATTCATGGTTGTCGTTTTGACACAGAAATAAATGGTTTCATCTCCTTTCTTATACCGACGTGGTACGCACAGACTTTGCCTATATACAGGGTGTCCCATTAAGAATGGGACATAGAACAACCGCAGATTCTCCAATTCAAAATAAAACGATTAAGCGAAATATGCTTAGATAAAATGTTGCTCGTTTCCGAAATACAGGGTGTTGAAGTTGAAAACTGAAAAATTATTAATGTCCATAATTTTGTTAATACTCCGTATAATTTTACTCAAATCGGCACACTTGTTAAATATCATAAAATGCACCTAACAATAAAAAAAATTAGTTCAGTTCGCTCTACCAGTGACGTACGGCAGGAGTAAGTAATGCTTGTGCCCCTTCTAAATGTTACGCCGCTGTCTAAATTTTAATTTTGACTGTAATTTTATTTTTTTTGATATTTTCTAAGTCAATAATGTACACTTGTTAGTTTGTTGTAAAGTCATTGGTTTTCGAGATATTCGCAGTTAAAGATAGATAGACATGTACTTTTTATGTGTATTATTATTAATAATATTCATTTTTACAATTTTGTCTTAAAACCAAACAAAGTAGAAACTAATGTAATGAAATTTTTAAAATAATTTTAAAAATTTCATTACATTAGTAATAAAAATTGTAAAAATGAATATTATTAATAATAATACACATAAAAAGTACATGTCTATCTATCTTTAACTGCGAATATCTCGAAAACTAATGACTTTACAACAAACTAACAAGTGTACATTATTGACTTAGAAAATATCAAAAAAATTAAAATTATAGTCAAAATTAAAATTTAGACAGCGGCGTAACATTTAGAAGGGGCACAAGCATTACTTACTCCTGCCGTACGCCACTGGTAGAGCGTACTGAACTAATTTTTTTATTGTTAGGTGCATTTTATGATATTTAACAAGTGTGCCGATTTGAGTAAAATTATACGGTGTATTAACAAAATTATGGACATTAATAATTTTTCAGTTTTCAACTTCAACACCCTGTATTTCGGAAACGAGCAACATTTTATCTAAGCATATTTCGCTTAATCGTTTTATTTTGAATTGGAGAATCTGCGGTTGTTCTATGTCCTGTATAGTGTGCACCTACTACCTATATTATGGAGAATATAGAGCAGCGGTTCTTAATTTTGTTCTATTCTACTCCGTATAAAAAATTCCAGCCAATTGAGCTACAGGACCATTCCAACTTCAAAAATGTTGACATTTGATTATAATGAAGAAAATAAAATTTCTGATATCGTGTGAGGTGACGCGGGTAATTGCTAGTATTCAATATGATATGTGCTATTCGTTGCCATGGTTACCTATATAATATGTTCTATACCTCATGTAAACATTAATCAAAGCATGCCGAACTTGTTTATTTCTGACAAATCCATAAAAGAAAAGAGCGGCTGATTTTTTTTATTTTCAAAATATTTCCGAAACTATAAAGTTTATAAGAAAAATTTTTTTTAACAAAAATAAATAGAATAATAAGCCGTTATTAAAAGTATACCATTAATACAAAAAAAAGACACCGTTATAGCAAATATCTCTCCTGCACATGAGCCGATTTTCCCCAAAAACAACAGGGATCTTCATATTTACATACCAAACATTCTCCCAAAATTTGGTTTCGATCCGCTCATCCGTTTGACCTGTATCCTGTTCACAGACTAACAGACGCACAGAGTTTTTCCAAAATTATGTTTTTTGGATTTGGGGACCTCAAAACGGAAAGATATTGTAAAATTTTTGAAAAGTGATCTTTTACCTAAACTAATACCATTCCCCACTTGTGGGTTGGAATGGTAAAATTTGTCCTTCGGTGTTGAGAAGTGTGCGATAAAGTAACTTTACCGTCTGCCCTCTGGATGTTCCAGTAAAATTCTACAATAATTTTATTTTTAATGTGAAACATCTATTGGCGCGTTGCTGCGACTCGCAAACGGCATGCTGCCGTGATGCCACCTCCCTTGTGTGTGTACGCGCGCGCGTATACTATACACTTCGTTGCTTCTGTGTGAATTACTGTGCGTTGTTATATCGTATATTGATAAGTTACATTACAGGCCGAATTTCAGTTACAGAGCAAAATTTAGTTACTAGGTATAATTTCGCTTAAATTTATTTTTCATATCTGCCAGGCGTCCACTACAGCTCAATTTTTTTAAAAATAATTATTTTTAATAATAAACAAGGAAAAAAGCAATAATTTTAATAATATTATTTTTCAGAGAATTATAGATCAATAAAGATATATACTGTTAAGCTATATTTTTAATCGCAACGTTTCGTTTTAATTATTATCATGTCAATAATTTTAATATTTACTCTTACCCACTCCTGCTACAATATTTTTATTCTATTTATTTATTTAATTTATAAGCAAAAATCTATATGATGTCTAATATCTAGATCTGTATTTACTAATACTACACAAAATATGAATTAATAACAAATATTTTTATTTAATATAAGATATTGTCTTACACTGTAGTTAATTTAGATTTTAAATTTTATCAAAGGCCAGACTTTATTGTAATTTGAGAATTTATACAAAAGCAATAAATATTTTGTAATCACCTGATTGCATTTGCACGGTTTATAGTTTGAAAAGCGCTGAATTAAAGAATAGATTACGCTGTCAGTAGCTGAGTTGTCATATTTTACGGCAAATAAACCTTCTTATAATCATTTATTGCATTCTACATAACACTTATATATTTTGTTATAAGTTTGATGCAATAATTGAGGGAGTTAAAAATATTAATTGTCTTGGCTGGGCCTTGGTGCTCAAATGAAAATAAGGGTTCTGTTTAACAGTAGTCGAAAATCCGAAAATATCGCGCGATCGAAATAACCAGCTAGTTTTATGTCACACAAAGCATAATAGCAAATACGTTCGAGATATTATACTACATTTTTTGCACGTACCTCCTATTAAATAGCTGTTCAATCTTATCTATTTGGATTGTTTACAAAAAATACGCCTACTTTGCAGTTTCTGTTGCTCATATAGTTTTAAATGGCAACTGACAGGGAAATTACTATTTAGTCCAGTCAAAATAGACAAAAAAATAGTGGTAGGCTTAATACAATAATTCACATAGAGCTGAAAATTGGTACACTATTATAAATGAAATATCTTCATCGATCCTACATCTGCTAAAAATTTATTTAAGATCAAAGATTAAAAGTATCGGTTTTTTGCACTTTTCTTGTAAATGGTAAATGTTATCTAAAAATCGGTCAGACAAAAGTTGTAGATCACGCAATTATCTACAAGAATTGTTCTTATCCTTTTTTTTCCTACGAATTACCATTCTTTTGAAATGGTACTTTAATACATCAAAAATACTAATATGCATATTAATATTTAACGTTATTTTTGGTATTTATCAAAATTCAGTTCGTACATCGATATTTAAGTCCCATATCTTAGGAATAGTGATTCTTAGGAAAAAAATATAAGAAAGTTTTTGTTGAGAATTGTCGTGATCTACAATTTTTGTCTGAACTATTTCTAGATAACATTTATCGTTTACTAGAAAAGTGCAAAAAAGCAATACTTTTTACACGCTTTATATTAGTTTCACTTGTAAGTTTGTATGTATGTTTGTAATCTCCATTTGGACTACAGAAAGTGGTTTATATAGTGGTATAATATGCCAGCACTGTAAGTACAATGGGTAGCCATGCGGTCTAAAGCACGGGTCTTCGCTGACGTCAGCTCTCGGCATCACGGGTCGTGGGTTCTAATCCCGTCCACGTCGAAAAAAAATTGTTTTTTTTTGGCAAATTTTTGACAATAAATCGAACTAAAAAGTGGAAAATGAATATAGTTTAAAAAAAACTAAAAAACACGCTTTATATCAAACTAAAAAGTAAAAAATATTTTTTTAAATAAGCTTAAAAAGCGTGGGGCGCTCGATGTACGAAAATGTGGAACAAAGCGCCCCACGCTTTTTAGGCTTTTTTTTAATATTTTTTACTTTTTAGTTCGATATAAAGCGTGTTTTTTAGTTTTTTTAAACGCTTTATATTAGCTTGGGTTGTAACTAACTATGTATGTATGTATGTAACTATGTCCGTAACGGAATCTTTGAGCATAATTTTCACCAATTTCCCGAAGTCTGATTAATTTGAAACTTTGCATACGTATCAAGGACCGATGACAATGCAATAATTTGATAACAGTTTCCCATTATCCTTATTAGGACCCCCAGGATTAATAAATTCTTTTATAGATCCTCTGTAGTAAACGCTTTATTTTCACCAATTTCCCGAAGTCTGATTAATTTGAAACTTTGCATACGTATCAAGGACCGATGACAATGCAATAATTTGATAACAGTTTCCCATTATCCTTATTATTAAACGCTTTATATTAGTTTGGGTTGTAACTATGTATGTATGTCCGTAACGGAATCTTTGAGCATAATTTTCACCAATTTACCGAAGTCTGATTAATTTGAAACTTTGCATACGTATCAAGGACCGATGACAATGCAATAATTTGATAACAGTTTCCCATTATCCTTATTAGGACCCCCAGGATTAATAAATTCTTTTATAGATCCTCACTAAAAAGTGAAAAATAAAATATAGTTTAAAAAAAACTAAAAAACACGCTTTATATCGGACTAAAAAGTAAAAAATAATTGTTTTAAAATAAGCTTAAAAAGCGTTGGGCGCTCGATGTACGAAAATGTGGAACAAAGCGCCCCACGCTTTTTAAGCTTATTTTAAAACAATTATTTTTTACTTTTTAGTCCGATATAAAGCGTGTTTTTTAGTTTTTTTTAAACTATATTTTTTTAAACTATATTTATTACCATTGACATTAAATAAATTTTGATGGGGTACTTTTGATATTTTATTTGTAATAGTGTACTTAGGACCTGTCCCAATTTTCAGCTCTATGTGAATTATAGTAAATCGAAATTTTTATTTTGACTAGACCATATTGGATTAGTAAAATTTTATTATACGCACTACTTTGAAATAGGTCATTTCATTACTGCTATATAGGCTTGAAAAGTAACTATTTTATAGAAGGTCTTTTAACTGGTATTTTATAACATGTTGTGTTATAAAGCGATCCTTAACTTTTATTGATTAATATACATTCAGTTCGTTGTGCCTTCTGAATATTGAAGATAATATAATAGGTTTTCTTATCATTAACTACGTGGTGTTGCTTCGATGACAAAGACATCAGCGAATGCTAAATTATCATATATCTTGGATCTTGAAATGTTATCACACAATGTGACGTGCGACTCTACAAAAGTGGGAGTTGCGGTTAACACAACCGAACTACGGGGAGGCTAGACGAGGAGAATGGTGCTTGCGGTGACAGCGAAGGGTTGTTTCTGGAAATGGCGGCAGGAGTGAAACTCAACTCCTCACTTCTCAATTTCAACCCCGCATGACCTGTCAACTACACTGTGACGTCATGTAGATAATAACCTAACTTTATATGCTAATAAGATGTTTCGCAAAGCACACACGAGCCCCGCAAATACAACAATAAAGCCACGTCACCGTAGTTTTGCAAGGATTTAAAAAATAAAGTTAAAAGTTGGGGTTCTGGCTTCGACTTAATTGGACGATACTGCTTTTTCAGCTCTAGTATTTATAGCCCAGTCAACGGAGATCCGTTTAAAATATTAGATATAATTCTAAGTTTTCAGGTTTCATATTAGAGTACGCATAATTTTTAATGATTAAATTATGTACAAACAATAATAATTTATCGAATAATAAATCAAAAATTATCTATTAATATCTACAAAAACACGGCGTTGATTTATTATTTCAATTTTAAATTTACAATTTTTTGATATGTGAAAATACGCTGCCTGGCATGATGTTTGAAATGTGACGTAAGACTTGTAGTAAATACCTACACATTTGCCTGTATAAACATTAAACACACGATTCACACATGTGAGTAGATTCTAAAGGAGCTTCGCGTAAACGCGGTACCTAGCCTTATTTGCACTTGTATATAAATATAGGTACTACAAGAATGACATCACAATAAGTAAATATGGCGGTTTGTGTTTTCGCGCCAACTTATTATAGATATGTATATTAAAAATTCTGAGTGCTATTTTATCCCATAAATCGATTACATTTAAACGAATTAAAAATTCCTGCGGACTAATACTATGGAACATTTTAAGACAAAAAAAAAATAAAGTCAAATAGCCTAATACGTTTGTTTTGCTGTGGAAATTGAATAGATATTAATGAATTGTCAAATTGAGAGCTCATCTGTCAACTCTTATTAATCATTTTCAAATTAATGTGACACCATATTATACAATAGATTAAGCCCAGACATATTGTATCTCCCGCTATCTGTCTATTTGTGTACAAATTATAGGTGGATGGACGAAAGAGTATGTTTAAATGGAAGATCGTTTATATACATAAATAATCATTTATAAACATCAATTCAATGTCAGTCATAATAAAAGTATTCAAATATTTCCGAGTACGATGAACCTATTTATCAACAGAAATATCTGGAAAATAAAACTGTTTAAAGTATACTTTAGATTAAATCAAATTTCAATTTAAACACTGCCGATTTTATTTATTACTAGCTGCTCCCCGTGGCTCTGCACGCGATTGTGATGAAACACGGTAGCGATAAAAGTAGTGGAGCTTTCGGATATATATATTATATATAGAGGAGCAAATAAAAAATACCTAAGCAAACAAAAAACCATGATCTAACTGCTAGAAAACAATTTTTTAAAGCGCGCGTTGAGACACAATCATTCGCAATTGCCCGCGCGACAGACAGCCTTTGTTTGTGATATTAAGTCGTTGAAGGGGAAGCTGTGAGCGGAAGTTTGGAGTTTAAAGTCCCGACCGTGACATTGTTGGAAAGTAAATTTTTCTTATATAGTATTGTAACTGTAACAATGTGAAATCTAATTATTGACATGAATTTTTTTCAATGCAAATATATTTTGACGACCTACAGTTTTTAATAACCTAAGTTACTCCTTATAACATTAGCTATCTGCAAGTCTTGACAAAATCGTTCCACTCGTTTCGGGGATTAGGCGGAACAAACAGACAGACAAAAACTTTAATTTTTTTTTTGTTCTCTATATCGTATATACTTTCATATGCATTTAGTAAAGAGCTGTTATTTTGACATTGCAAACAGACACTTCAATTTTATTTATCTGTATGAAATATATCAATATTAACTTCCTAATATACAGAGATAATAGAGAACTTATTGTAATAGGCCCGAAAATAGAGTATTATTATGTATCCATGATAACCATAGTATTTTTAAACTAGATATTTTTAAAAAGAAGTATCTACGTAGGTACGTACGTTTGTGCGTGATATTTTTGTTTCCTGCACGAAATCTCGCAAATAAAAAATTGTATCGACTTCATTAGGGTGTCAATCAAAGAATTTTAACGTCAATGTGATCCGCCAAAAATTTTATGAAATCGGTGCAGTCATTTTTTGAACAAGAATACTGCGGAAAAGTATATATTTTTAGGGTTTTTTAAAAACATTATTGTTCTGGAGGTAAAAAATACTTTTAAATATCCATTATATTCTTAGAGTTTATTGACGACTTTAAACCATTTCGTCCAGACCATTTATAGCGGACCCGCCCGGTTTCACCCGGGTATAAAGGAACGAATGAGGGATGGGGGAAATGAGTACGCACATTCATCTTAGTTTACCGAGATGAATGTTGTGTCCAAATTTCATGATGATCGGAGTTACCGTTCAAAACTTTTTGTCGGACAGACAAGTTTTGAGTTACATTTTCATTGATGCCCCGCTCCTATTGGTAGTAGCGTGATATTATATAACCTATAGGCTTCCACGGTAAATGGGCTATCCAACAAAAAAAAATTCAATTCGAACCAGTAGTTCCTGAGATTAGCGCGTTCAACCAAACAAACAAACTCTTCAGCTTTATATATTAGAATAGATTAATCAAATACATACCTACATATTATTTAAATGTATTGATGAAGATAATATAATATTTTTTAATAATTAAAATGTTATTATTAATGTTCATTCATAATATTCAATATTCATCATACTGGGAAGATGGTCAGGTAAACTTCAAGAGTCGCACTTGAAAAATCCTAATAGACGTCACCACACTGTTTGTTAGTGTATTTGCCATAAGGCACTTACACTATTGGCGTCGGTCGGATGGCGGGACCTAGGGGTCAGACCAAAATTTCTCGACGTTTCATAGCCTCCTAAGAAGTTTGGCACCATTTTTGGAAAAGCCTATTTATATATGTATATATATATATATATATATATATATTTATATATATACGTATATATATATGTGTACGGGCTATAACTTTCGAAGGAGTTAATTGATTTTAATGAAATTTGGACCACATTTTGAAATTCATCACCGCACGAAGCCTATTTAAAATGGGCCCAATCGGGCCACTTTAAGGGTGGGTTTTAGGGGTTGAAAAATATTTTTGGGCCCAAAAATACCGAAAAATTTCTCCGAATCGTTTCAAAATTGAAATTTAACCCTTCAGTAATGATTAAAATGTGCTACCCAAATTTTATTAAAATCGGCCCGACAGGACCGGACTTAAAAATTTTATGAAAACATTAGTCTGTAGATATAGATTTATTAAGTGAGGGTGAAATTAATTTGTTGTATTGATAGTAATATTAAAATTAAGAAAAAAAATATTATTTTAAGGGGTGTATTAAGGGGTTAAATTTTGTATTTTGTTCAAAAATTAAGTTAAGTTTATATAAGGGAGCCACATAATAGCAAATACACTATATTGTCGGCAGGGTTTCGCACTGCGACCCGAGTTTTTAAATTGAAAACGTTTATTTATCAATTTAATAAGCTAGAATTTCTATTAAAATAAATGAAAAACAAAACACCTGATCATGTTGTGGAATATGTTCCCGCCCGACTATCATTAATTAAAATAGGAAAACGCGTTTGTCATTATCACTGCTTTATAATCGGGCAACCGATTCGTAGGATACTGCAGCGTTTAGTTTGGTTTCAGCTGCGATTGTGACTGATAACGGACATTCTTTATATTATATCTTTAGATTTAAAGTTTCTTTTAATGAGTAAAAATAATGTCTCCACATATGTTGGCTCTTGTGCGACAAAGAAAGCCGATTGATGCTGAAAAATCGCTACAAGACGGCAAGATTAAGTGGGCTGTGTGAATGAACGAGTGGTAGTTTGTATCAACGGTCGCTAGATGGCAGGCCGAACAACACACTGTTTCAACATAGTTAACTCGATACCAGGGATTGAAAAAAATTAACATTGATAGATATTTTTTCAAGAAATTATTACTCAAACATCAAAAAGTCACACTTTAAAAAACTTTTTGTGAATTGGAAGCTTCCTTCTTCTCTCCACTAATATTTATTTAGTTGCAAATATAACCACAGCCGTCTTTAAATTTATATTTTTTAACTAAACATTTCTTAAAAAACGTCACTTTAATCGTTTCTTAAAAGAACAAGAAGAAATTTTAACATAGATTTCGCATACTAGAATGTGTCAAAGCAGTGTTTTTTGACGTGATAACGTCTTATAAATTGATGAATCACGTTAAAATATAAAATATTTTTAACAAAAAAATTGAACCGACTTCACACTAAAAAGTAAAAAATAATTGCGTATCGAAATGTTATGGAGTCGGTGTCAGCCAAAATGCAATCTATTCCGAGAACTACACCGACTCCAAAACATTTCAATACGCAATTATTTTTTACTTTTTAGTGTGAAGTCGGTTCAATTTTTTTGTTAAAATATTTTATTTTTCTCTTTTTAGTGTTAATCTAACACTAAAAATCGGTGAACATAGTACATAAAAAACATTATGTGTGTCTTTGAAATTTGAGAGTTTCCCTCGATTTCTCCGGATTCCACCGTCAGATCCTGACTTAGTTCCGATAGGACCACCTCTGAGGTGCACTCTTTCGAATAAAAAAAAATATTTTAAAATCGGTTCATAATTGACGGAGAAATCGGCGAACATACATACAAAAATAAAAATAAACAGACGAACATAGAACCTCCTCCTTTTTGTTGAAGTCGGTTAAAAAAGATGAAACACCGGCTGCATGCACGAAAAAATGTAACGTTCCTAACGTTACTAAGTGAGCGACTAGAATGCCTTCGGTAATTTTGAAGCAGATATCATCAACCGATTGAGATGAAAATTTGTATACACGTTTAGCTTGAATGACAATGCATCGTTAGCTGTGTGACGTCATTCTAAATCCAATATGGCGGACTTCTTAAGATGGCGGAAATGCCTTCGGTAATTTTGAAGCAGATATCATCAACCGATTGAGATGAAAATTTGTATACACGTTTAGTTTGAATGACAATGCATGGTTAGCTGTGTGACGTCACTCTAAATCCAATATGGCGGACTTCTAAAGATGGCGGACTAATTTTATTATGCTTTCCTACAATATGGGTATCAAATGAAAGGGCTTGCTGAGAATAACTCGAAAAATAAAGTGACGTCACTCTAAATCCAATATGGCGGACTTCTAAAGATGGCAGACTAATTTTATTATGCTTTCCTACAATATGGGTATCAAATGAAAGGGCTTGCTGAGAATAACTCGAAAAATAAAGTGACGTCACTCTAAATCCAATATGGCGAACTTCTAAAGATGGCGGACTAATTTTATTATGCTTTCCTACAATATGGGTATCAAATGAAAGGGCTTGCTGAAAATAACTCGAAAAATAAAGTGACGTCACTCTAAATCCAATATGGCGGACTTCTAAAGATGGCGGACTAAGTTTTTGACGTGATAACGTCTTATAAATTGATGAAACACCAGCTGTACGCACGAAAAAGTGTAACGTTCCGTAACGTTCCGCCTGACCCTGTGCGTGCAAGCGAGAGCGCAGTAATGTATTATTAAATATGATATTCGAGCGGAATACGTTATCACGTAAAACTATCGTCCGTAAGCCGACTTTACAGACAACCAATTTTTTTTTTATAAAAAATAAGCAACTTGATTCGGTTATCTGTGTTTTTATATTGTTGATATAAATTTTAATAGATACTTTATTGAATGAATCCTAGTCTTGTAATAATACAAAAAATGCAGTTATGCAACAACCAAAAAAAAAATATTATTTAATATCGTCGAATTCAGATACCTATACAGAATGTCCGAACATATTATGTAATTAAGAAGTAATTAACTAATTAACTAATTAATTAATTAATGTAATTAATAAGCGTACTTTGAATCAAGGTATGAAGAAAAATAGTAATACACTACACGGGCAAAAAGTTTGAGAGCCTTGAACTGCGCGTCATGATGCCCGAGGCGAGCCAGAAGCAGTGCGAGAATCTCAAACTTTCTGTCCTTGTGGTGTAATATACTATTATAAACTTATCAATTAAACTCAGTAGGTATGTAAAACACGCTTATGTAAACTAGGTTTAACTGTTAAGCCGGATTTACAAAATAAATAATAAATAGAAAATCCAATTTACACTTTTTCCAGTTCTCGGATTCAAACCTCTAGGACCTGGGGGTTTGTAATATAGAGCAGCGATAGAGAGAAGTTCTTTCAACCCTGATACCGTTTCATAGACGGCGTAAGTACCTATAGAGTAAGCCTGCAAAAGAAACATTGGTGTAGTCGTCAAACACAGCTGTGGCACGTTTGCTAGATGAACCGAATGTTTATAACATGAAAAATTAACTTCAACTGAATGATTTGCGAATTTATATACCTCTATACTGTTTTGTTTTTGTTTTTAACGATTTGTTACTAAAAATAGCAAAGTCTACTTCGAACCGGAAACTGGCTAAATTTATTTAAATTTAATCCTACATCATTAAGGGATGGTTTTATAATATTCGGTTGAAACTTAGTTTAACTATTGAATCTAGCTTCAAATATTGTATTCTACATTTTGAGTTTTATTGATAGGCTTATAAATCTAGACACGCGGCAGCGTGTCAAGCCAAGTTCAACAAAGAAAAAGGAAACAGCAGCCGTGTGTTATATTACAGGTGAACCATTTGAAACCACTTTTGACCCCTTAATAACTCAAAACCTATGTAGTATAAACAAATGAATTTTGGTTTATTTATAAAAATCCCATTAGAGTTACTAGTACCCCAAATTTTATAAATACAGCTCAAACGATTATTTAAATATTAACGTCTAAAAATCGGAATTTTTATCACTGACTCACTGACATATAGATCTAAAACCTAACCCACTTCCAGGTGACCTAGAAAGTTGAAAATTGGCGTCCAGCTAGGCAATTGTGTGTATACAAAGGAAAAAATTAGAAAACAGTGAATTTTTAAGATTTAAATATTTTCCAAGCAATCGATTTTCATTAACACGTAGCACCTTTCGAAAAAGAAAACTATAGAAGAAAAAAATATTATTAATTTTACAAATCACTTTTGAATGATAAATAATAATAATTTCTTTACAAGTAATGATATCCCGTCAAAAACATAAATGTGAAAAAAGGGAGGCAAGTTCAATATTAAGAATATTATTTACATACTGTTAAAACAGGGATCATACCTCAATACAATAAGAATTGAGATCTAAAAAGATGCCAAGTTTTCACAAATATATAATCATGAAGTTTAGGTATATAAATCATAATAGAAAACACGAAAACTTACCAATCTTGGCACCCTTTTAGATCTCAATTCTCTTTGTATTGAGGTATGGCTCCTTTTTTAACAGTATGAAAATAATATTCTCCCTTTTTTCGCATTTATGTTTTCGATAGGGTGTCCCTAAAAGGTCTTTACAAAAGCCTACCACATATTCTTCAGGCCAAAACAACTCGATACAAGCATACTTACCTCAGTACAAAGTTGCTTCGTTTGGGCGCTAGACGGCTCTTAAGTTACAATTTTCAAATCGTTTTTGCCTTTTAACTTTGAAACGGCTCATGAGATTTTACTCAAATTTGGTACGTTGGCATAGCGTTATTGGGCAATAAAACCCATATCATAATTATGATGAATATCATTCCATGGGCGTAGAACTTTATTTTTTCGATAATTAAACATCTAAAACTTCTACGCCAATGGAAAAAAATCAGTTTGAGTATGAAATCTGGATCACGCGACTCATTTACTACAAAAAAGGTACTCTTGATCAAATTCGATTACTCTCATAGTTTCGACAAAATTTTAATTTCAGTAATTTAATAGATCATAATTAAATATTAAAACTCAACTGCAGCAAAAGTTGGGTGGCTGGGTATGAATATCACTGTCGCGTACCCAGCCACCAAACCTTTGCTGCTGTTGAGTTTTAATATTTAATTATGCTCTATTAAATTACTAAAATTAAAATTTTGTCGAAACTATGAGAGTAATCGAATTTTATCAAGAGTCTTCTCTAAATCTTCTCCCTCCGAAATGAAAATACAAAAATTGGGCGACATTAGGCACAACCAGACCCCGGAAGGAATCGGTTGAAGCGTTTGGACTGTACAACTGATAACAATATACACTTCCGCATATCAAATCGACTTGAAACTTTGCATACATAGGTACTTAGTTTTAATGTTTCCTAAGAAAATATGTATAAGACTTGTTTTATTTTTTATCAATCATTTTTTATAACTGAGTTTTAAGTTTTACCTAATTTATTTTTTGGCTTATATACGTACCTACGTTTCAAAGTATCGATGACGGTAACAACAAAGATTTAATCTCGATATCGACGTTTATTTTCAGATAGGAATTGTCTCGATCCCGAAAGAAGTTTCAAGTGCCGTTTCGGTTTAACTTTGAATAGAACCTACAAAATTTACTGAAAAAAATTATAACACGTATTTTATAATGTTACCTACATTTACTATACTTATTGGTAAAAAAGCTAGGCAGTATATTTTAATGACGCCAACATCAGTCAATAATTATAATAATAGTAATATCAGGAACGAATATCAGAATGTTTATTTTATCATTTGGTGCGTTCCGATGGGTAATTTTTATCTCCGAAACATCACGCCGTGCGATACATGTGTTTTATAGTGGATACTCATGAACACTAAATTTCTACTTCGATTATGTAGAGGTAAAAATCAATTGTTCATATTATAATCAAGCTCCGTTCTGTCTTTTTGCTGCATTCAAGGTTCTTATTAGCGAATTTTTCTAGCCTTGGAGCTCTTCAAACTTATACTCTGAAAGTAATGTAGTTTCATTAAACTTATTCAAATTGAATGACATAATATATCAAAAAGGGAAGGTTTGATTTTGACGAAATTTGGTATAGTATCAATCGGTACCCAAACTTTTTAAAGGACTTACACGTACCGATGTTCATGCGTGCATTTTTTTTAACCAACACATTTTATTCACCTAAATTGTACGGGAATTTACCGCTAATTTTAATCTAACAATTTGCGATTTCTTTATCAAATAACAAAATATGAGAAAACCTCAAAATATGTTGATATCTAATTAATTATATAGAGTAGAGATTATAGAAAACATTTTAGTGATAAAAATTTTTTATAAACTTTTTTAAGTGCTCCAATATAATTGAGTTGTTAACAAAATAAAATAAGACACCTTAATATTATAGTATAATAAAATTATACGGGATACAAGGCTAAATATAAAAACAATTTTAATTCACTAGAACATCATTTAATCGTCAACGTTTCGGCAGAACTTCATGGCTTCTTCAGGACCTTTTTACTAAACATTTTTAAGGTCATGAAGAAGCATGAATTTCTGCCGAAACTTTGACGATTAAATGATGTTCTAGTGAATTAAAATTGTTTTTATATTTAGACTTGTATCCCGTATAATTTTATCATAATATAATTGAGGTTAACTGTCGCGCCAAAGTAGTATAATAAAGGACCCCGCACAAACCTTACGGGATTTGGTTCTCGGTTAAATTGATCGAAAATGGTTTTATTTTATAGTTTAAAGGTCACTAAGGAAAAGTGTTCATGAGCGCATAGCCTAAAATAGATTTTTAGCTACAGATAATTTTTTAAATAAATAAAGATATCCATTGAATTCACAAACTGCATGTTCCATGTTCACTTTTGTGCTTTTTATTTAGGAAACAGAAAAATAGTTGAAAACTCGGTAATGTTGGAAGGTGTCACACTGTATAAAATAATGATGTCATATTCGGATTCAGCGCACTCGAAAACAGATTTCTAGAGCTTAGGATTTTTTAAGATTGTGAATTCAATGGATATCCCTATATATTTAAAATCTCGCTAAACATATCTGTAGCTAAAAAGCTATTGGTATTTAGGCTATGCGCCCATGACACTTTTTCTCAGTGACTTTTAAACTATAATATAAAATCATTTTCAATCAATTTAACGGAGAACCAAATCCAATGAGGTTTGAGCGGGATTCTTTTTATCACTGAAATAACACGTTGTTAAATGAGAATTAAATAATGTTACAGCTTTCCATGGCACCGGAGGCACTGTTCTGAGGAAAAACACTCATTTAACAAAAATTCTGAACAGTATTACTACGCAAAAGTGAAGTTTATTGGGATTTACTTGTCTATTGTATATATATTATGTGGTGTATTTACAGTGTTTTTTGATATATGAAATTGATGTAAAATAATAGCGATATAAATAAATAATACACGAATACAAACATGCCGTCGTACATTTAAATAATAACTATTCCAATCCATCATGGCGTAAAACGTTGTACCGAAACTAATGATACTAATCAGTTACAGACATAATGTATCGTTTCCACATCCCTTCCATTCCCGACACAACAACAGACAACACAGTAACAACGGCACAACACAAAATATCACAGGCCGCTTTGCCGGAGTGCGGCCATGCCATTGCTATGTCTCAACACCAGCATAGAATTTATCATTCGGCTACCTCTAAGAGAAATCTTATGTAATTTTTATTAATATACCTACATATTAAATTTCAAATGAAGATGTACTAAATTCTTAAATGAAAAATGACAATGGGAAATAAGACAATATATAATCAACTTTAACAGGAGCGTATTTGCTGCTTAAATTAATCTATACATACTAGGTATATCCGCAAAAACATCCATACTATAAATATAAATGTTACGGTCTATACCCGAATTCGATCAATGACCTAAATAAATGCACAAAACTAGTTTTGACCAACGAATATTGCTCAAACCCGAAATCTTACATTTAAACGGGTATTGAGTGTTATAAAACGAGTAATACTAGTTTTGCGCATTTTCAGTTGGACAAAACTACTTCTGTCTATTTCTGAACGGACAGACTAGTTCTGCTTGTTTCATTCAATCAACGGCAGAACCCGAATAAAAGTAGGGTTATGTTCTTGTTTACCTATTGAATTGTTCTCCTGAATGTTATAATTAATATAATGGTGGGATATTCAGTGTAATAATTAAGTAAAAATGCAAGGTGAATTGGAGTCTCAACTAGTTCGGCTATTGGAGGCTTCTGAAATATAATTTTATGACGAAACATAATAACCCTACTACACTAATTGAGGTTAAGAAAGCAAATTTGTTGAAAACTGAATTAAAACCTCTGTCTGCTATTAAATACAGATGAATTAATCACTTTGATATAATAAGTATCGTTGATGTGGAAAAGTTAATTAAAAAACGCAAAGAAGATTCCGATGCCATACTAGTACTGTCCGTTCAGAAATGAACAGAATTAGTTTTGTCCAATTGAAAATGCGCAAAACCAGTTTTACTCATTTTATAACACTCAATACCCATTTAAATGTAATATTTCGGGTTTGGGTAACATTCGTCGGTCAAAACTAGTTTTGTGCATTTATTTCGGTCATTGACCGAATTCGGGTATAGACCGTAACAGTAGACTGCATTCTGAGGAAGAACATAGGCTACCTTTTGTCCAGAAAAAAAAAACAACTTGTAGTCAAGGCGGTAGGGAGTTTGAGCTGGAAACATACTCTACCTCGCTGAATTTTGCATACGTTTTTAGGCCCCTCTCAGTGTCCCAAATGCACAAAAGTTTACAATTTTTGCATTACGGGGGAGCCTGAAAAGTGCAAAATTTGTTTTCTAATTTTCTCGGCTTGTATTATATAGCCACCGAGCACTACAAGTTTGCCCCTTATGATTTTCGTCGTAACTGCAACAGTTCTACGAATTCAAAAGTATTATAGCAATATTGTTACGTTAACTCTCTCTCTCTCTCTCTCATGTAATATTGTCAAAGTTACTATTCCTTAGCTACGCAGGAAAATTAAATGTTGTTATTCTGAAAATATCTGAAAACATCGTTCGAAATGTCTGATATAAATCGGTAACCGTTGCAGTTACGACGAAAGTCATGAGGGTTAAACTTGTAGTGCTCGGAGTGCCCTCTACATCGGTATAATTATTTTTTATTGTAGCTATAATATAAGCTGAGAAAATTAGAAAACAAATTTAGCACCTTTCAGGTTCAGACGCTCCCCTCCCCCGTAATGCAAAAATTGTAGACTTTTGTGAATTTGGGACATTGAGAGGGGCCTAAAAGCGTATGCAAAAATTCAGCGAGGTAGAGTATGTTTCCACATTAACATAGTCCCTACCGCCTGGACTATTGAAGAGGGTGAAATAGGGAATGAAAGTTTGTATGGGGAACCCATCGTTTCTCAAGAAATGAAAAACGTATTTCGGGATTTGGTAAAAAATAAAAAATTGCGTGATTAAGCGTTTTTGCAAAATCGTCTCTTAAGAGGGTAAAATAGGGGATGATTTCAGAATGCGCATATAATATATAAGATATGTATATACATTAGGGTGTTTTTTTCGGTCCTATTGGCTAATGTTTTGGCATTGAACCTAAAAAACTTCTCCCAAAATTTAAGCTTCCTAGATGAAACCTGTGGAGGTCGCAAACCGAGTTTGTTTCTTATTTAATTAACATAGGAAAACGACGTTTTTAGTCCTACACGGATAGCCAATAGATTTTTTTTTTTAATTTCTGATTGCAGCATTTTGTAAAGAATTAAATTTCCCACTAAAAAGGTCCTTAGTACCAAATCGGTGAATTCATTATTTTTAAATTAATTAAATGAAATCCGATTTTTATGAGAATGTTCAAATGAGCATATCTTTGAAAATAATGAATTCACGGATTTAGTATTAACGACCTTTTTTATGGGAAATTTAATTCTCTATAAAATGCTGCTATGAAAAATTAAAAAATAAAAATATCTACCAGCTATTTGAGTAGAAACGTCGTTTTTCCCGTGTTAATTAAATGGAAAACAAACTCGGTTTACGGCGTTCACAGGTTTGGTCTAGGAAGTTGAAATGCTGGGTGATTTTTTTTAGGTTCTGGCAAAAAATATCATTGAGTTTTAAAGTGGTACGTCAATACGGTGGAGCCGAAGGTTCCATTACTGTTGTCGCTGCCGTGTTTCATCTCAATCGCCTGTGGAGTCGTGAGTAGCGGCTAGTTTACTCTATAAGCTTAAAATTCGTGAGTGTGGCAAGAACAATTGATCTCCAGTTTAGAGAGTGCAGTAAGAATAAAATTAATAGAACAAACTTAGTATAGATCGACGAAATGTAAAAACATTGTTTTATAAAGCATTTATTATTTTGTGCTGTCGATCGATGAGTTCGTTCTATTAATTTTATTTTTACCGTACTCTCGAAACTTAAGATCAATTATTTTTGTCACACTCACAAATTTCATTCATAACTCACCCATGCTTTTGTACGTTAGCACTTCACCTCCACCACAATATGGTGGACATAACGTGTCATTGTTATTACAAGAAAAAAAGTTACATTGGCATCCCTTATTACTGTTATTTCTCAACATTTTATGAACAATTAGTGGTCACTAACTGAATTATTACAAAATAGTTGAAAATCCGATTGACATGTTATTTTTCATTTTATAATATTCAATTCCAAACTCCGAGTACCTAATCTTTTTATAATTTACAAAAATATATTTTGACGGAACCAAGCCTCCATTATATTCATAATTTTATAAATTCGGACCTGTATTTTGGGTATATTATAGATGTAATATGTACGTATAGTAAAGGTACATAACAAACAGTAAGTTGGCGCTTGCAAGACGAGTCAAGCGTAAACCTTGACTAATGTCCGCGAGTGAAGGTAGATGGCCAGCAGTGGCGCGGAAGGAATCGGTCGCATGCCGTGAAAGGCGCGCTACTGTTTGGCTGAGACCCTCGCACATCATTTCGGTTCAAGAGGGGCTTCCACAAATGTTCTTCAAATTTTTGTTGAAGCACTAATAATATGAGTTGAAGAAATCTGAAAAATAATCTCGGATGTAGTAGAATAGCCGTTTAAAACCGTCGTTTGATAGGGTTTCTGGGTTTTGCACCTATTCATATTTTTAATACGATTCGTTCAAACCCAATAATTTGTAGCTGTAATGTTAAAGATGTTTTGTTGACATTAATGACAATAACTGTACAATGTACACTCTACAGGGTGAATAGTTAATTTAAAACGCGACATTGGCAAAATCATATATTCGAATAATTTTAGAAATAGAACATCTATTTTCCCGTAACCAATGGAGTCTAAATTATTATGTTATTAGGCAACAGACATAATTTAATATACTTTCGTTGTTGCTAGTTTAGTGTAGAAAGAACCCAGCACAACCCTTATTGGATTTGGTTCTCCGTTAAATTGATCGAAAATGGTTTTATTTTATAGTTTAAAGGTCACTAATAGATAATAGATTTTTAGCTACAGATATGTTTAGCGCGATATTAGATATAGAGATATCCATTGAATTCACAATCTTAAGAAATCCTTAGCTCTAGAAATATGTTTTGGAGTGCGCTAAGTTTTTGATTATTTTTCTATTTCTAAAAAAAACACAAAAGTTGAAAATGGAACATGTTTGTGAATTCAATGGATATTCCTATATCTAAAATCTCGCTAAACATATCTGTAGTTAAAATTTTTAGGTTTTTAGGCTATGCGCTCATGGACACGTTTTTCTAAGTGAATTTTAAACTATAAAATAAACCATTTTCGATCAATTTAACCGAGAACCAAATCTCATAGGGTCCTTTACGCTGAAAAGTAACAATTTGTTCTAGCAATTATGAAATGCAGACACTATTTGATCTACACTCTACTACGTTACTCTGCTTGCACTTTTAGCCCGACACTGAAATACCGACGCTAGAAACACTGCTTGGACTTCTGCTGGCCGGTAGACTACGGGTACCAAGCTAGAAATGACGTTACTGCGTGCTCGCCTGAGCTAGCTCACAAGATTGGTTTTAAAATTAGAACAGGGGCTATTTTTCTTGCTAGGTATGAGCAAGAACCAATTAGAAAGCTGTATCTTGTCACGTGGGCGACTTGAACAAACGCCCACAAACAAACACTATGCCATAGAGTGTGTGATCTGTTCAGAGACAATAAACATTAAAGATGCACTTTTGTTACCGCTCTATCACTGCGCGCGCACCGAATCTACCTGCAGAGCAAGCTTGTAAAGACGTCTCGTGTGAAGCGAGCACATAATAGCAATTAAGAAAGCCAGCGCTAGAAAATAAGTAGTGAAATCCAGCCTCGTGTGCGGCGGATTTTTCACATTTGTCTGAAAACGCAATAGTGTCAAAATACTTTTTACTCTGAAGCACGATAGCAAACATATCAATTATTAGATTAATATGTAATTAAAGGAAGGAATTAAAGGAAGGAATTAAATTAATAAGATTGAATTTTCAATAATTTTATTGAAATTAATACGTTAAAGTAAATTAGGTATAATAGATTTTCAAAAAATCTTCCATAAATATAGTCAATGAGCGCTGACTGTTAATCGTCCGATCGAATATTCACTCAATTCAAAATTGCTTGTCGGCACCTGATCTAAATTTTCAGAGTGGTCTTAACGGCGTTTAAATATAAAAATATTTAGAGCCACTGTTTTATTAGTTCGATGTTCTAAACGTATACACTTTTTACACCCTGCCGTTATTCATAATTCGGTTTTAGAAATTCACAGTATGATATGAAAATTGAAATTGCGTAGGTTTTTGTATGAAAGAACTGCTCTGGCGGCAGGTAATTTATTATCTCTATGTAGCAAGCATGACGTCGACCTGTACATAGCCCATACCTATACATGTATAGGTACTATGGGCCTTTGATTAATGTTTACAATGCTGAATGTAAAGTCGATTATCGCATCTCTCAGCTCGATTTTAGATTGCGAATTTTTTTTTTAATCAGAATTTAAATGTTTTAATTATCTGCGTTTTATATTACCTTAAATTCAACGATTATTTTTTTTATTTGTTCGTTTCACTTCAAAAGTAGATTTGATTACAATAATTTGTGGAATTTTATATTTACACTAACCTTTACCCGCGACTACTGCTTAATCCCCTGACTAAAATGTAACTTCGTTCTGTTCCATGAAAAAAGTAGCTAACGTACAGGTGGACAATTCAGGTTTTGCTGTTAGTATAGGTATTATACAGGGTGAGTTTTAAGTTGATGCTTTTTTTACAGCGTGTAAAAATCAAATAGACGAGCAAATATTTCAAATAGTTTTTTTATCAAAACTCAAAAATAAGAGAGAAACAGCCTTTCAAAGTTTAAATAAATTTTATTAAATTTTCTTTAATTTTGAGGTCGGTCCTGGGGTTATATTATGTCACTATGGAAATATGTTATTATTATCAAGTATTCACAGAAATTGTTCGAAGTTGTCCCCGTTTTGTTGGACACAAAGATACGTGCGCCGTAGCCATGCTTCTGTACATGCTTGATAATAACAACTTATTTCCATAGTGACATAATATAACCCCAGGATCGACCTCAAAATTAAAGAAAATTTAATAAAATTTATTTAAACTTCGAAAGGCTGTTTCTCTTTTATTTTTGAGTTTTGATAAAAAAACTATTTGAAATATTTGCTCGTCTATTTGATTTTTACACGCTGTAAAAAAAAACATCAACTTAAAACTCATCCTGTATATTACAGTGAATAAAACAATATCTATGAAATAAATTTAAATCTATAGATCAGTTTCGGAATTT